>CM050218.1:11155000-11185000 GCA_027475355.1 Coilia nasus | reverse complement strand
ATTTTAGGGAGTTACTGTAAATAGTTTTTCAACTGATGGCTTTCATCAAAACATTTGCTAAATGTGCTACTGTTATACAGATGGTTAGCTTTCCCGATTCTCAGTTCTCAGAAGGAATCTCATGAGGTTCTTGTGAGGATTACGAGATAATAGCACTTTTACAGTCAACTAAATACTGCAAGTCTTGCTGTGGGTGGGTCAACCTCGGAAGTGAGATCTTTACTTCAGCGTAAACCTTTGTGGTCCTATGCTGTCCCTAGCAGCGGCAGTGGTAAACACTTCTCGCGACTGCAGGAATCTCGACTTGTGAGAATTAAATGAGCATCGGGAAAGCTAGCCATCTGTACATACTTACAGTTTTGGTTGTTTTCCAACCTGGAGCACAAAAAGTACACCTCTCCTTTACAGTACAATTTGCCTTCCAGTGTTATTATAAAATAATAAAATAATATTATAAAAGATGGACATTTAAAATGGAGATAACAGCTGCATAATGGTATGGATTTTGTAAGTGCTTGCGGTTTGAAGAGCTCCATAGTTATATGCGCATGCGACCTCAGTGAATGTAGGTATGCATCATGCATGCATGGTTTGATATTTTTTTGTTTCCTTCAGATTCTAAAAACTGTAGTATATACCCCAAATTGGAGGGTGCAGCTACACGTACTGAAGGGCACATTTCCTGTTTGAGGTATGGTTTTGGCAGAGCAGTTGGACTATGACACTCGAGGAAGAAGCCGTTCGGAATGAGTGCAAAAATGCACGTGATGGATAGGTCTGCACTCGGAAACAGAACCCTTATAGCCAAAGCAGTGGGAGAAAAACACTTCCATTAATCTTAAAGAATGTTTAAATTAACTCAGAATCTTGTCCGCCGGAGAAAGTGGGGGTGGGGTGGGGTGGGGTGGTGTGATATCGCTGACAGCCTATTTATATCTGGAAATAACGGGAATAATGGGAAGGACTCTAATTCATCTTGGTCTCCAAGGTGTCATTCCAGTGAACACACAGATACACCAGAGCCAGTCGCCTCAGAGGAGCTGATGAAACAACAATAATCACTCCGCAAATCCAATTTAATTACATTAAACTACATTAAATTACATTTAATTACATTACACTTGTATTTCTATGGGATTCCCACTTTTTCATCACCCCCCCATTCCCCCCAAAAAACATACAAAAACAAAATAAAACCAGAAATAACAAAAATCCATGACTGTTGTCCCGTCTACGGCAGGAAGACAGACAACACGGCAAGTAGAACAGCAAGATAGCCCTATGCCAATGTCAGACACATACAATAAGGAAAAACTCATTCTGTACAGTGCTTAGAGTACTACAGTAGCATTCCTTAACTGTCCTGTCCCTACAAAAATGGCCCCTGTGTGGCTGTGGCTATGATGAAAAAAGAGCAATATGGCAAAATATGTTTGACAAACACAACACAAAAATGTTCTTGGCAAATGAGGGATTGTGTTTCAATTAGAGGCCACTCTTACCCTGCATTAGTCCATTGTGTTCACTGACTTACGCACATCAGTACAGCTGTATCCATTAAATGTGCATTCCTCATTGAACTGGGGGAGATCGGGTTGCCTCCCGGATTCCAGATCCCCTTGGGGAGGCCATTGATATCATGTCCCTCTTTATACTGTCGTGCCTTCACTCCTAATGAGGTGGACATGCATACGAAGTTGTAGTCCACACCTCTCTACCCCCGTTTACCTCCTGTCTGGTGTAGAATTGCTTGTAGGATAAGCTCCTTATGCTAGGAAACAGCAACCTCCTTGCTCCTTTTCTTGAAAATCCATGGTGATTTGTGAGTAAACTCCTGTCTGTGCCATCCCAGTCGTGGGTCCTTGTCCACCCCCCACCCCCCTTCTTCCCTGCCTCTCACCATCCTCTCCCCACCCACCATCCTCTCCCCATTCCTCTTTGCCTGCCTACGTTCAGAAGCCCTTTTAATAGCATTAGGATGCCTTGTGTCCTCCTTCCTTATTATTCGCGAAAGGTGGTTGGCACTTAGATTTGGCCAAAAAGCACTGACGACAGCATCTTCGTTTCTCCCTGCACCCGCGGACGGTTTAGTTGTAGCCCACGGATCCTAGGGTACTGAAGTCGGAGCGCAAGAAGAGGAGAGTGTTTGCTTGCTTGCTTGGGGTGGCGATTGTGCGACTGTACGCGAGGCTTGTGGGTCTGCATGGGTGCGCAGTTCCTGGTCAGAAAGGGAAGTACAGTGAGAATGGTGAAATGCTAACCATTTCATCGCGGTTGGAGATGCCTCGAAGATGTCACGCCGGTTTTATTTGTCCAGTGGCCCACCTCGGTTTACTGTGAAGAAATTTTGCTAGTCAGGCGAAAACCTCCGCCTGCGTCTACATGTTTTTTTCCGTGCTAAGTTGGGAACATTATGAAAAAATACGCCGGTATCGATTGCCTCTCGTATAGAAATACTTTTTGCCAACATCAGAAAAAACATGGAACTTGAGTGGCGTTGCTTCGTTTGATGTCAGCCTGGAGCTAGTCGGGGTTCGGAGCGAGGACAGGTGGATGGATTGTTTGTGAAGAGAAAGGACCTAACGGTGGATATTGAAACGGAGAAAGGGGAAAATGCAGTTTGAGACATTGCGTCAGTTTTGTAGCTCGGTTTTATCTCATTTCAATGGGGCTTTTACTCCGCCTCAGAACATTCTGCAGACGGAGCTACTGGAGCAGGCGTTCAGCAACATCGGGTGAGTGATTCCTTGCGAAAGAATGTGTGATTTAAGATCCCTTTCCCCGCTGGCATACGAGGTGTATTTCAAATGAGGAGGAGGAGGGGGGGTGCTGTTATCGATCAGCAGTCTTTGGCGAAGCCAGTTGAAATGCAGTTGAAATGTCTTCCAGCGAAATCGTGCGTCGGGCTAATTCAGCATCATACGGATCTCTCACATTAGAGAGCAATATGTTAAGTTGCATTTTGGAGGTGTGTGCGCGTCCTGGCGTTCCGCTGCAGCAGTGCCTTTATGCGTGTGTGTGTGTCAGTGTGTGTGTGCGCGCGCGCACACAAGGCTGTGTGCCGCTGTCACTGTAAGCACCGTTTGGTGTCGTGAAGAATATTTAGTGAAACAACACTTATATTTGAAGTGATATTCCGACCACTCCATTTACCTTTGGAACACCCTAATTACATGAACTCGCTGCGACTTAGGTGCGCTGTAAAAGACAGACTGCCGAACAGAATTGGGCTCTGCTCTGCGAGCTTTGAGCGTGTTCGCTGGGCACTGGTGAAATTCGCCCCATTCAGCATCCCATTACATTGAACCTCCGACTCCAGCACATATTTACGGCCCCCTCTCAGCACCGCGGGCGGTGGGAAATATTTATACGCCCGAGATCGAGCCTTCGTGTGTCATCGTTTCCCGCAGTGACACACATTATTGTTGTAGCTTACGGTACCGTGCTAACCATTTACACAGACAGTGTTGGAGAGCTGCCGCACTAGGGTGCGTTTTTGTGCCTTGGCGTAGCTGCCACTGAGGGGGTCAGCGCTTGTTAACTTAGCCATTAAGCTTAAAGGATACAGCGACAGAGTGGACCATATTGTCTGGGAAGACCCAAATGGCTCTTCTACATGGCTAATTCAGGGGATGCCGTTGGAGGGAGAGGGATATATGTGTAGCTGAGAGAGCCAGAGAGAGAAGGACCCATGTCACTGGTCATCCATGAATTTACTCACCTATGTAAAACACACTGATTGATTTTTGTGTGGTTGATAGACAAGCTGATGACAAGCTGGGGTTTAGTATGGATAGTATAGGGGAGTAGACCAGCACCAGACCAAACCAGCACCATTGCACATTCAGTTATATGTGTCCACAAAAGTTGCAGGGTTTGAAAGGGCATATGTATGTGTGTGATCACACACATGGACATGTACACATACACATTTCTGCCCCCCACACAGTATGCACTACCATCTTTACTGTATGCATTTACGCATCAGCAGTCGCTGCTGACGAGTTGTTGTGTAGCAAGAGGAGACAAAAGCCTGCCTATTTGTGTCCGTGGCCACATTTTTCCGTGCGCTCTGCTCCTGAGAGTGGAAGCGGCTGGGCTGCCCAGTGGAGGGCCCATCTGGCCTCTCAGCGGCCCCGCCGGGCGGCCCCCTAATCCCCGCCGCGTCACGCGCACCTCACCTTTTCCACTGCGAGAGACGCGCGCCACGCTGCGCCACGTACCGCACGGCACAGCACGACACCAAGCCGCACAGCGTGACACGTTCACCGCCAGGCCTGCCTGCTTCTCTCTCTTCGCAAAAGACTAAAGCAGTGCCAAAGAGTTGATCTTCCTGGGTTCAGCTGTGTGATATATATATATATACGCTGTTCAGATGTTCCCATGAAAAATACAGAGGTTTGTTGTTGTTGTTTGTAGAAATAGCATGGCAGACATACTGTACATGAATGACTGGCCTTGCTGCGGCAATCTTTAAAAAGCTGTTTAGCTCACACACCACCCAACACCATCTACAGCACTTCAGGAGTACACCCCCAGATCCACCCACATGCTGTCCCCATCTAGATCCTGAGAGTGCGTACCTAACCACCTACACTGTGTCCAATATAGAGAACAGTCGGTATTGTGAAATTCACTGCCGGGTATTAATGTAACACTTTCACTTTAGTCGTCCCTGTAAGGAGAAATGTGTCCCCATCTACACTGCGTACCTAACCACCTAGACTGTTTCGAATATCGAGGACAGTCTGAGTCGTGAGACTCACTCCCTGGTACAGACGCAGTACTTTTACATTTGTTGTCCTTATAAGGAGAGATATGTTGAGCGTGCTGCATACCATGACAGCAGTATATTTCAGCACGGCTAGTGTCTTACCCATGTCACAGACTTGGTTTCTTGAGCTTTGGTACATTAGAGAATTATATTAAAGGTCTCATTCTGTGAGAAACTGTTTACTACGTGCTCTTTTTGAAATATGACGGGTCACTCCGAGTTGCATAGGAAATGTTCTTCTAGCCCGTCGTTAGTCAATGAAAGAAAATAGGCGAAAAAATGAGTGAATAAGAAAGAGGCAAACAAAGTGACGTAAGTTTGTTAATTAGAAAAAGTCATGCCACAGTTGTGGTTACCGGAGGAGTCTCGTTGTAGCACACATTCACTTAGTGAACTATAGGTAAGTATGTGTGTTTGTTTATTACGTGTAAATCTTCCATTTGGTATGCTATGACCGAATGGGCTTTGAATGACTGTAGCCTGTGACTAGCATAGCCGAGAACCTGTCATTCTTCCCGTCCCATCTCCTCCACCAAACAAGAACAGCCTATAAAAGGAGCACTAAAGCATTTTTTCACCAAACCTGGCTCACAGGGCATTCATTCATACTAGAGACCACCTCAAAAATAATGAAAAAGCAATGGAATGACACCTTTAAATGTGCAGAGCTGGTCCCCTATTGTCGTCACTGTAAGACCTGCGTCACAAAATGTGTTATTCTCTCTCTACACACGTATTAAGCTGAGGTAAGATGAGTTTGTGTTTATCAGTGTTTCTGTCTGAAGTAGAAAAAACAGAGGATGTTTCACTTAAATGAGTTTGTGTGTGTGTTTTGCTTTTTGTAGTATTTTTTTTGGTGCCTATGTGTGAATATCTGTGTGGGAAAATAAGGTTAAAACATTATGAACCATCCTATTATCTGCAACAACAAAATCATCTAAAGGATGTTTCTAGAAGAGATGAGACATATCTGAGTTGTACTGAAATATATTTGTGTTCTGTCTAACAACGTGTTCATGTATGTGTATCTGGGGAAGTGTAATTGAAGTTAATTTGCATGCTTACATGAGTGAATGTGTATGTGGGACCCTGTGTGTGTGTGCGCATGTGTGTGTGTATGTGTGTGCATGTATGTGTGCCTTCATGTGTATGTTTTGCGTGCGTCGTGTGTGAGTGTGTTTGTGTGTGTGCGTGTGTGTTTGTGTGTGTGTGCCTGAATGTGTGCGTGTGAGTGTGTGTTTGGTCGTGTCTGTTTTCATGCGTGCATGTGTGCATGCATGCTCATGGTCAAATGTGTAAATGAGAATAGAGTGCGAGGAGGCTCTGAGCAGCTTTGGTGGTCCCGTTTAAGGCGACTGATCTCCCCGCCCCACACGTGTCCAGCACTAATGGCCCATGCCTGCCCGTCCATAGCCATCTATTATGCATGCCTGCGTCAGCGGACACCCTAATGCTGGCCTGCAGCGCTTCTTAGAAGCTCCAGCTTCTCCACTGGGGTGGGGTGTGGTGGGGTGTGGTGGGGTTGGTGTTTGTGGTGGTGGTGGTGTTGTGCATCAGAAGAGTCGGTATTGTGAAATTCACTGCCAGGTATTAATGTAACACTTTCACTTCAGTTTTCCCTGTAAGGGGAATTGTGTCGCCATCTACAGTGCGTACCTAACCACCTACATTGGTTCGAATATAGAGAACAGTTAGTGTTGTGAGATTCACTCTCAGGTACAGACGCAATAGTTTTACATTTGTTGTCCTTATATGTTGAGCATGCACTCTCCACCAACCCCTCCAAAACACCCACATCGCCCGCCTACTCACACAGCATGTATGTGTTGGGAATTAGGAGGGGGAATGTCAGTAAATAAACAAACAAACAACACCACTTTATCCCGGGAAGTGGGAATGTTAAGGAAGACAAGGTAAATGTCTGGCTCGGGGTTTGACACAGGCATGTGTCGAGTCATCTCATGTCAGTCCTCAGTTCTCAGTAGGGGAAGACACTCATTTTAGCAGCAAAGATGATTCGCTGTTTAGTAACAGGTAAATGGTTTTTGCAGCAGGTTGTAAAACAGGCTATTAAGAAATAAGGGGGATTATAAAGAAACCAGGAATACACTTACAACAAAACATGTCTATAACTTAACATGCATAACTTACACTCACACACACACACACACACACACACACACACACACACACACACACACACACACACACACACACACACACACACACACACACACACATACACACACAAACTGCACATATATAGATAAATCCATTTTTCTGTACTATTTATAGGGTAGTAATAGCCGTACATATTCTGCTCATATTTAGATGTTTTAAAGGTGTACTTCCATCGTGTTTTCATTAAGTTTGCGGTGTTCTCTAGTATTAATAATTGCCCTGTGCGCTGGTTTTAATGAAAAAAATGTTCTAGTGCTTCTGTTTCAGGCTGTTTTAGTTTGGTGGAGGGGGTGGGGCTGGGAGAACGACACGATTTCACCAGAGGCACGCTCCCTGCAGCTTCCTTTGCCCCACAGTCAACTTAATAGCAGAGTAAGGTAAAGGGGAAGAGTCAATTTGACAGTGCTAAAACTGCACACAGAATGTCTACGGAGATACAGCCTTATGTGTTTGATCCTGAATCCGAAGAGAAAGGAGAGATGGCACAAGCACAGTCGCTTCCTGACCGTTTGTCAATGAACGTTTCAGAATGGTAATATTTGCATGACAAAACAGTGCAAGTGCCCGGCTAAATGCAGTTCAGTCATTCAACTAGCCTGCTAATCTTATGCGAGTCAGTCACAGGCTAACATTATTTAAAGCCCATTCGGTCAGCTTCTCTTATATGTATTTCCACGTCTACGTCACGCCGAAGGCCTATTATCCGCCTATTGTCTTCTTTTGACTGATATAGAAAACGGGGATAGAAAAACATTTTGATATGCAGCATGCATATGCAACTCGGGGTGACCTAGCATATTTCAAAAGAGCAAGTACTAAACGGTTTCTCGTGGAAGTACACCTTTAATTAAATATAATATATTTTTTAAAAGTCTGACCTCAACTAGTTTACTATGTACTGTAAGTAGAGCAAATGCCCTTTTTTGTCCCACAATTAGTCACTGAGCCATTGAGTATCTACATTGAAATCCTGAGAGAACAATGAGACCTGATAGTTTTTCGCAATTTTTTCTCAACAGCAGAGTCATCACTTTCTGCATGTTTATTTTCTCCTACTGCATCGCCTATTGATCCTCCGGGCTCCAGCTCAAATGTCCACAGACTCTGACGTGTGTGTTTTTTCCTTCTTTTCCAATTTTCCAACAGTACAGTGAAGGACACACAAGTATATACTGTATATACCTCTCCATGTAGACTGGTCTAGCCTATAACCTCAAACGTTTATGTACTTCAAGTATATACTGTATATACCTCTCCATGTAGACTGGTCTAGCCTATAACCTCAAACGTTTATGTACTTCAAGTATATACTGTATATACCTCTCCATGTAGACTGGTCTAGCCTATAACCTCAAACGTTTATGTACTTCAAGTATATACTGTATATACCTCTCCATGTAGACTGGTCTAGCCTATAACCTCAAACGTTTACGTACTTCAAGTATATACTGTATATACCTCTCCATGTAGACTGGTCTAGCCTATAACCTCAAACGTTTACGTGCTTCGCCCGCTGCCCAATCAACAGTTGGTGTGCTGCATAAAATCTGCTTGTTTGGCACATTCAGAAATCCTCACAATGGGCCGCGTGTATGAGCTACAGGGCCCTTTTTCTCCTCTCTCCTTTCCTTTCCTTTCCTTTCCTTTTCTCTCCTCTCATCTGCTCTCATCTGCTCTCCTCTCCCCTCCTCTCCTCTCCTCTCCTCTCCTCTCCTCTCCTCTCCTCTCTTCTGTCCTCTCCTCTCCTCTCCTCTCCTCTCCTCTCCTCTCCTCTCTTCTGTCCTCTCCTCTCCTCTCCTCTCCTCTCTTCTGTCCTCTCCTCTCCTCTCCTCTCCTCTCCTCTCCTCTCCTCTCCTCCCCTCATACTACATTGCATTTCGTACAGAGCGTCTGGCTGTGCTGTATTGAGAAACGTTTGCTTCCTGAACGTCTGCTGACGTTTAAAAAGATTGGATTGCTAACGTTTGGCTGTGACGTATGCAATTAGCCTGCCGATCAGTCTGCCTACACAACTCAAATGTCGACGTCATCGCTCACAAAGTCGACATCACTGCTCACAAAAACTCCCTCTGTTCTTTGATTGGCCCAGTAAATATGCAACCTGAATCAACCATGTCAATTGAAGGAAACCCAGACTACTACTGTAGGGAGAAAATAATCGAGTGGAAGTATGTAGGCAGGCTTATAACCAGGCTAATGTATTGGTGCGGCCTGTCGTAGTCTTTAAGGATGGGTTAGACATGGCTGTGTCCATACAGCCTTTCCAAATCTGTCAGAGAATGCACTTAAAGTGATGGCAAAAAGATTGAATAAGGACTGCATTAGTTGGTAGCACTTTATTTGACGTTGTCTACATAAGGGTTACATGAGCACTTTATAATCATGACATGGCACATATCATGTTTATGACTGTTGTCATTAAGTGTCATTTGTTTTTTTGTAATGTTAAGTTGATATGTTTTGGGATTCAGATATTGCAAAAAATAAATGACACTTAAATGACAACAGCCGTAAACATGAATGAAGTGTCATTAATGTTTATAACATGCCAATGACACTCTTATGTAGACACCATCAAATAAAATGTTACCCGTTAGTTTTTGTAATGCTGTGCTTGTGCTGGAATCTACTTGATACAATAGTGATAGAAGTAATATGGTGTAGGTCTTTAACTTTATATACATACATACATAGTCCAGTCCTAGCCCTTAGAGAGTAGAGGCGACCAGTGCAGTGACTCTCTGCATCTAAAGTGGAGTCATAACTGGTGGAATATCCCCCAACACTCCCCCGCCTACGGACACACACCCACCTACGCACACACACATACACACACATACTGTACGTCCGTACGTACATGTATTCACACACACGTCTGTACACACATGTGCACAAACAGGCGCATACACACATACATGCATATACACACACACACACACACTCTCCCCACCTTCCCTCCCCTGCCTCGCATCCGCATCCTCACTCCGCACTCACCCTCTCTCTTCCTCTGTCTCTCGGAGCCCCGGTTGCCATGGCGACTCTGCTTGATCAATAACGAGGATGATGTGTCCCCCCTATCTGCTAATCCCACCGTCAGCTAGACGAGGAGGGGAGGGGAGGGGTGGGGGTGGGGGTGGGGGTGGAGATTGAGGGATACCCCTTTCAAGCAGAGGAACACAAACACGCCTACACAGATACACACACACACTTACACACTGATACACACATACATAAAACTCTAAGCCTATCCGTTTCACACATACAGGTGCATACACACACACACACTCACATACACACTTTGAAACAAGCACAATACACAGCGCACACACACACACACACACACTCTCTCTCTCTCACACACACACACACAAATACACAGATACAAAAACACATGTACAGTCAGGGCAGTGTGTATGTCAGAGAAATGTGTTGTGTGTGTGTGTGTGTGTGTGTGTGTGTGTGTGTGTGGGTTGGCTAGAGGAGAGGAGAGCGCTAAGATTTAGGAGAGGCCATGAATGGAGGCGAGGCTGCTGAAGATTACATTTTCCCTGTGATTCTCCACGTGAGTTACATGCGGCATCAGCAGCTGTGGGCCTCCCTGCTCTCCCCCGCTCCCCCTCTCCCCTGCTCCCCCTCTCCCCTGCTCCCCCTCTCCCCCTCTCCCCCTCTCCCCTGTCCCCCCCTCCCCTGCTCCCCCCCTCCCCTGCTCCCCCTCTCCCCTGCTCCCCTGCTCCACTGCTCTCTCCCACTGCCCTGCTCAGCTCGCCTCTACCTCCACCTCCACCTCCACCTCTGCCTCTTTCTCTATCTGTCCCTCTGCCTCGGTCTGTACCACCACCCTTCCCTCAGACTCAGCCTCTACCTGTGCCTCTACCCCTACTTCTCCCTCAGCCTCTACCTCTGCCTTTTACCTCTATCTCTCCCCCAGCCTCTGTCTCCACATCTGCCTCTTTCTCTGTCTGTCCCTCTGCCTCGGTCTGTACCCCTATCTTTCCCTCAGACTCAGCCTCTACCCCTACTTTTGCCCCTGTCTCTACCTTTGCTTTAGCTTCAGCCACTACTTCTGCCTTTTACCTCTATCTTTCCCCCCAGCCTCTTTCTCTGCCTGTCCTTCTGCCTCGGTCTGTACCCCTATCTTTCCGTCAGACTCAGCCTCTACCTTTGTCTTTAGCCCTATTTTGCCTCAGCTATAACTCTGTCTCAGCCACTACTTCTGCCTTTTACCTCTATCTTTCCCCACAGCCTCTTTCTCTATCTGTCCTTCTGCCTCGGTCTGTACCCCTATCTTTCCCTCAGACTCGGCCTGTACCTGTGCCTCTACCCCTACTTCTCCCTCAGCCTCTAACTCTGCCTTTTACCTCTATCTCTCCCCCAGCCTCTGTCTCCACCTCTGCCTCTTTCTCTGTCTGTCCCTCTGCCTCGGTCTGTACCCCTATCTTTCCCTCAGTCTCAGCCTCTACCTTTGCCTCTGCCTCTACTTTTCCCTCAGCCTTTTACTTATCTCAGCCACTGAGCCCCCAGCCTCTGTCTCTACCTTTCCCTCAGACTCAGCCTCTACCTCTGGCTCTAGCCCTACTTTTTCCCCTGCCTCTAACTCTGTCTCAGCCACTACCTCTGTCCTTTACCTCCATCTCTCCCCCAGCCTCTGTGTCCAGGGCTTCAATCCAGTACCGCATGTTTGTTCCAGCCATTTACTAATTTGAGGTGAATCAGCTGAAGCAAAACTCTTCAGCCAGGTGGAAGAGCTGAAGAGTGACTTGAATAGTCACTTGAACTAAGCACACAGGTAGAAGCAGGTGATTTGGAGTATGTGGTACTCAACTATAGCTTCTCAATCCAGGTTGCCCATCACTGTCTGTCTCTACCTGCCCCTCAGACTGTACCTCTACCTCTGTCTCTATGTCTGCCTCTACTTCTGTCTCTGTCTCTAACTCTGCCTTTGTGTCAGTCACAGCCTGTCTTCACCTCTTCTTCTGCCTCCACTCTCCCTGCTCCCTCCCACGCTGTGCCAGTACAGGCTTAGGCAGGGGTTGTGGGTTGGGGGGTTTGGGGGTGAGTGATGGTGGGTGGGTGGATGACACTCAGTGAGGATAGGGGCTTAGGGGGTGGTAAGTGTCGGTGCAGTAGGTGGAGGGGTAACTGTGGATGGGTGAATAGGGATGGTGTGTGGGTGTTTGGGTGGGGGTTCAGGGGGTGGGCGGTGAGGTGGTGCGGGCTCTGTCTCTCTCTCTCTCTCTCTCCAGGGCACACTCTGGGGTCTGAGAGTCAGCAGCCCCCTCCCCACACACACACACACACACACAGCCCTGCTTAGGGGCCTCTGCTTGGCCCACTGTCCCTGTGTGAAGGTGGCTGAAAGGAGGGCTACAGACGAGATGAAAATTTGCCCGATGAGAGGAGAAAAAGGGAATGAAGAAAACTAATGGAAAAACACTTTGAAGGTGTGTATTTGTGTGTGTGTGTGTGTGTGTGTGTGTGTGTGTGTGTGTGTGCTTATGTGTGTGTGTGTGTGTGTGTGTGTGTGTGCTTATGTGTGTGTGTGTATGTGTGTGTGTGTGTGTGTGTGTGTGTGTGTGCTTATGTGTGTGTGTGTATGTGTGTGTGTGTGTGTGTGTGTGTGTGTGTGTGTGCTTATGTGTGTGTGTGTGTGTGTGTGTGTGTGTGTGTGTGTGTGTGTGTGTGTGTGTGTGTGTGCTTATGTGTGTGTGTGTATGTGTGTGTGTGTGTGTGTGTGTGTGTGTGTGTGTGTGTGCTTATGTGTGTGTGTGTATGTGTGTGTGTGTGTGTGTGTGTGTGTGTGTGTGTGTGTGTGCGCTTATGTGTGTGTGTGTGTGTGTGTGTGTGTGTGTGTGTGTGTGCGCTTATGTGTGTGTGTGTGTGTATGTGTGTGTGTGTGTGCGCTTATGTGTGTGTGTGTGTGTGTGCTTATGTGTGTGTGTGTATGTGTGTGTGTGTATGTGTGTGTGTGTGTGTGTGTGTGTGCTTATGTGTGTGTGTGTGTGTGTGTGTGTGTGTGCTTATGTGTGTGTGTGTGTGTGTGTGTGTGTGTGTGTGTGTGTGTGCTTATGTGTGTGTGTGTATGTGTGTGTGTGTGTGTGTGTGTGTGCGTGCGCTTATGTGTGTGTGTGTATGTGTAATGGGGGTAATTAGGGGCACATTTGTTCTGTCCTTGCTCACACCACACTATCATATGTACATATTTGCTGTATACTTGGATCCTGTAGGGAGTGGCTGTAGTTGGCTTCCCTTACCACTGCCCTGGCGGATCCCAATGCAGTGCATGTTGCAGTTGCAGAAAGACGAGATATAAGATATAAATCTTCAGATATAAATATAAGATATAAATATAAGATATAAATCTTCAGATATAAGTCTCCTGATGGCCAAATTCAGGAATGGTGTCATTCCATTCTGAACACCTGTATGAAATATGACAAGATGCAGTGTAGGAAAGGGAATGACAATGCGTGCAGGGACATGGCACTGTTGTGGCGTTGTGACCAATCTACAGTCGGACATAGAATAATGCTCTTCTGGTCATCAGGCAGGTGAAGTGGTGCGTATCCCCATTCATTCACAAGACATTAGTGGAAAAAAAAACGGCATTTGTAGTGCCCCTGAATTAGAGATGCACGCTATTTGGAAAAATTGTGCATTATGCACCAACATTGCTGAATGCTGCATTGATGATATGGCTTGTGATACCTAAAGAATTACAAAAAATACAGTTTTGTAGTATTTCAGCTTTGTCTTTCAGCACTGCCTGACAGTGAGCAGCCTATGCTATTGAGTAGGGCACTAAGAGCATCGATCTGATTTGCCAAATATTTTGATATGTGGAACGTCAAAGCATTTACTGCAACTAAGCCATGCTTCACAGCATGCATATCATAACATTGTGTGTTGTGATATTGCTAGGTTTGGAATATGCTGTCCGGCTCTACCCTGACATATGCATGCTTGTATGTGGCATACACTCTCTACTAGTACACGTGTGTCCAAAAGTCACAGACGTATGTGATTGTCCCGCTGATTCTGTCACACACACACACACACGCACACACACACACACACACGCACACACACACACACACACACACACACACACACACACACACACACACACACGTACGCACGCACACAGACAGACACTGCTGCCAACATGACCATGTGCAGTATTACGTGAAACTAATCTCATATAGCTGGGCATGCTGCCAAATCAACTCGACTGTCCCCCCCCACCCCATCCGCACCGTGCTGGAGACGAGACGAGCAAGCCAGGCGCCCAGCCCAATGTCTTCGGTTGAGAGTCACGCACGAAGCTCAGCAACGCTAGGCAACGCTGTGCAGTGTGTGCCGATCTTGGGATTATATTAAAGTTCATCATTAGCTTGTAAGAGGCCCCTTACTGGAAGTGATGTGAAAGGTTTGCCATGCTAATAAACTCCAGAGCCGCCCCTTGGCCTCCACACAGGCTTACCGGAGCCCTGTGGCCATGCAGCACAATCTCAGTACATATGCTGCAGTCAGGGCGTTTGCTGAGGGGTGTTTTCCCAGCTTCCTGTAGTGTCCCTGGGATGTTTGTTAGCTGCAGCTAAAGGAGAATACATCTGTGAAGCAGCCTTATGTTATGTGACATGTCATATTGTTTTGGTTGAAGTATCAGTCAAAGCCACATTCAAACGTAGGGTTTTTTTTTTTAATACAGGCAATTTTGACATGCTGTAACACAGAACACTTTAAGAACTGGTGCTGAATGTGCAATTGGGGGAGAGGGAGAAAGAGTGGGAAGAGAGAGAGAGAGATGCATATACAGACAGACAGAAGTATTTGGGACAGTGACATCTGGACTCTTTCATACTCATCAGGCACAACTGATCCCCTGAAAGGGTGTGTGTGTGTGTGTGTGTGTGTGTGTGTGTGTGTGTGTGTGTGTGTGTGTGTGTGTGTGTGTAAGAGAGAGAAAAAGAGATGGAAGGCCAGGAGCATACCATTAATAGCTGGAATAAGAATAATCCTTCCAGTAAAAAACACACAAAAGGACCCTTCTCTCTCTTGCAAAAGCCATTTCAGCCAAGCATGGCAGGCCCCTCCAGGTGCCAAGCATGGCCCTTTTAGACTCTACACTGATGGAACACACTGAAAGAAAGAGGGAGAGAGAGAGACAGAGAGAGAGGGAGAGGATGGCAGTGCCTACTCAAACATACACACACTCAAACACACATGTGAGAGAGAGAGAAAGACAGAAAGAGAGAGAGAGAGACTGTGTTGTAAGTTGGACATATCTTAAACTGTGGCCTACCCCAGGGGGGTTTTCTTTCCTTTGGAGTGGGTCCTGTTCAGCTGGAGCCCAGATGTCGGTGAGCATTTTGATATTTGGATGTTGCTTTTAAAAAGAACTGGCATGCTTTTTTTATAAATAATAAAACAAACCTCCACCACTGTCAGTTTTAAATATGCTACAAAGACAGCACATCTGAAACATCTCCATTTGAATCGGCAGTCCACAAATGAGTATTCTTTGTCTTAAGGCATTGTTTTATTTTGCCCCTCGGCAGTGATGTTTGGTGAAGGTCAACCAAAAGTCTAATTTATAAGCTCTGAACACTCCCTTACAGGGCTTTCACTTAGTCAGTCGATCTGATTTTCCCTCTCTCGGTCCATTGATTGTTTTAAGGGATGCTTATCTCAGATGTTTTTCTTCCTCTTCCTCCTCCTCCTCCTGCCCCACCCACCTCCTCCTAAGAAAAGAAGAATCACTCTATTCCCCCGAGGTCAGCTGTCGGCCTTATTAAGGTCCAAATGGGTCGTTTTTCTTGACAACGGCCCGTTTTTTACCTCCCACTGACAACACAGCCATTTTTTTACGTGTCATGACAGTATGGTCTTCAGCCCAGTAACACAGGGGACAAATCTCAAATCGAGGTCTTCCAACATAGTCATGCAGACCGGGGTGTTCTGTGACTCTCTTTGTCTCTTTAATTTAATTGGAATTGGCTTGTGTGTCGTGATGTTTTATTGAAATGCCATCAGGCTTAGCTAGAGCTCAAACGCAGTGAATCAGAGAAGATCAAAGTAATGAAATCTTCATTAAAACATCTGAACATCTGGGCTTTGGCAAAAACACCATCCCCTCCGACTCTCAGCTTTGCCTGTTGCCCCCGTAGTCCCATCAGCCTCTCTCAAATCTCTTTCAGTCCTTGCTCAGTGCTCTTCTCTTCTCTTCTCTTCTCTTCTCTTCTCTTCTCTTCTCTTCTCTTCTCTTCTCTTCTCTTCTCTTCTCTTCTCTTCTCTTCTCTTCTCTTCTCTTCTCTTCTCTTCTCTTCTCTTCTCTTCTCTTCTCTTCTCTCCTCTCCTCTCCTCTCCTCTTTTGCTAGTATATTGATGTTATTCTGGTTGCTCAATGAGACTAATTATGTTCACATTTCTCAAGTACTGATGCTCCAGTGTCACCCCCTCCTCCTTCTAGCACTTACCCAATACATTCTGCTCATCTGGGTTGCAAATCAGAAAGGTGGGGGTGGTGGTGGTGGAGGTGACAGGAGGTTGTGGGATGCTTGTGAAGTGGAGAATGGTGGCAGGCAGAGGGGGATCAAAAGACCCACTTCTCTTGCAGATGCTGAGCAATCTGAGCCACAGCAAACATACCCCTTTCTACCCGTATCACTGTTCCCACCATATCCACCCACCCACTGACACAGACACAGACACAGACACACACACACACACACACACACACACACACACACACACACACACACACACACACACACACACACACACACACACACACAGACACCCTTGCCCATAAGTGCCACCACATCAACTCTTAACCACTGCTAGTTATCTCTTATTGCTAATATTTAAATCATATAAATATTACATTAGTTATTGCAGTGACTGTGTATTATTCTGTGATAATTTAGTGGTTTTAATGTATGTTGGTATCAACAACAGTGTTGGTATTTATGTTAGCTTTACCAGCACTGGAATGTATTTGTAAGGACCAGAATACAGAATAAGTTCTTGAATCAATAGAAGTAAAAACAGAGTTCTTAGTCAGGCATTGCTAATGTTAGAATAGAATTTGAATTAAGCACTAAGAATAGTATTAGCCTTATGTGGTATGTACCATCATTGTATGATATATAGAGATATGTAGAGTGTATGGTGTAGTAGTATATAGCGCATATTGTATAGTATGTGGTATATTATCGTTGCGTTAGCTGTGCTGATTTGGGAGACTGATGAGGTGCCAGAGAGCTGTTTGTGTGTAATGACTTGTTAATGGACTCCTTCTAGTGCTGTGTGTACTCTCAGTTGTGTTTGTCCACCGCAAGGCCACTCAGATATTGCGGTTGCCATGGAGTAAGTCCATTTCAAGGACATCCCGGAATCTCCAGATAACTCTTGTCAAAGATAAAACATGCTTCTTGGGCGTAGGCGCTCTTGTCTTTTTCCTTTTCTTTTTTTTCACTTCCTTTGCCCCTGCAATGCATTGCCAGCCAGCCTATATAAAAGTTGCTGTCCCTTGCAATTACAATTAACCTGGGTGACCCACCCCCACACACATATACACATATACACACACATCTCTCTCTCTCTCTCTCTCTTTCTCTCTCTCTCTCACTCCCTCGATTCCTCTCTGTCTGTCTCTCTGTCTCTGTCTGTATGTCTCTTTGTGTCTCTCTCTCTCCCTCTCTCTCTTTCTCTCTATCTCTCCATCCCTCTCTCTCTCTCGCTCCTTCGATTCCTTTCTCTCTTTAGTTATCACTCTCTGTGTCTATGTGTCTGTCTCGCTGTCTGTCTGTCTTTTTGTCTCTGTCTCTGTCTCTCTCTCTTTCTTCTTCTCTCTCTGCCTGCAGAGTCTGGCCGTAGGCTAGGCTGAACTCAGACTGCAGAGTTTAGACAGAATCTCACTTCCTGCAATGTCACTGCTAAGAGCTCCCCAAAACACAGTCTACGGACTCATTTAGGATAGTGTATGTCAGCTTCACACTTTAACTTGTTATTTGTGAATGGATGGAGGTGTTACTTACTGTTGGTCTGATAGCTGAGGTATGTCTTTGCAATTGGTGGCTTGATTCTTTGCAGTTTCCCATCATGCATTTCACATCATGGGCCATGACCCACCCTTTCCTTTGTTGTCATTCAGTCAGCACTTGAGTCATAGCTGTTATCTAGATAGCATAGATGAGTACCATAAAAAGCCGGTATGTCTGTGTGTGTGCGTCTGTGTGTGTGTTCTATGTGTGTGCATTTGCCTGCACATGCTGCTCTTTTGCAGCATCTACTGTGTGTGTGTGTGTGTGTGTGTGTGTGTGTCTGTCTGTCTGTGTGTGTGTACATGCCTGTGTGAATTCATGCATGGGTCTGTGTAGCTGCGTGTGTGTGTGTGTGCGTGTGTGTGTGTGTGTGTGTGTGTGCGTGTGTGTGTGTGTGGCGAGGTCAGCAGTAAAGCAGAAGGATGATGTTAGGCTGTGGTCATGCATGCAAGTCTCAACCCAGACCCCCCAAACCCCCCCTCCCTCCCTGGGGGGGGGGTGTTTATATTGTTATTACATGAATATTATTTAGAATTGATATATTTCTTGGTGATTAGCAGGAAGCTAGTCATACACATATACATAAAAATAAGTTAGTCATGTAAATAGCACTTACATAGATCAACACTTAAATTGACTTTCAGCACTAATCAGGTTTAATCCGCAAAATAATACGGATGATAATGCACAAAATAATGTCGCGTCAAGACATACTGACAAATCAAAGCTGTTTCTGAAAAGTGTTTAAGTGTTCTTTGTCGTAGCACCTATACACGTCACCTGTTGGCATGTACAGAGTTGGTGCTTGCTGTGGCACGTCATGTCACAAGTTAGTGCTGACTTGTCTTAGCCTTTACAGTCACAGTCTGAGGAACAAAGTCAAACATGTTTAAAAGCATACGTTAGCAGAAACACCATTTTAAAGAAGCACAGCATATTTGATTGGAGGTGATGCATGGTTGTGAGTGTGTGTGTGTGTGTGTGTGTGTGTGTGCGTGAGTGTGTGTGTGTAGAGAGATAGAGAGATGAGTCTGTATTGCAATCTGTCGGGAACATGTATGCTCCAGCATTGCGTTAAGAGATTCATCTTGTCTGCAGTTGGGCCTCATCTAATCGTGTCAGTTTCTTTCGTTTGTCATTTTGTCTTCTCTCTCTCTCTCTCTCTCTCTCTCTCCACGGCACCCGGAGGAGGGCTAAGTGGGCCTGCTGTAAGTGATACGCTAGGCTCTGCGAGGGGGGGCGGGCAGGGTGATTTGATTAGCCGGGCCTCAGGACGATGTGTGGCGCGGGTGGCAGGAACCCGTCAGATGGATGAAGACCTAATGGAGTCGGGACCAGGCTCCCTTCTATTCCTCCCTGGCCCCAGCAGCCAATCAGGAACCAGCCGTCCCATCCTCTTCCTGCACACACATCCACCCACACCACCACCACCACCCCACCCACCCCCACTCACCCCTTTTCCCAGCTGTACCGTCCTGTTCTTGCACACACATCCATGCATACCACTACCACCACCCCCTCCTCCTTCCCTCACCCCTCCTATTCCTGCACACACATCCAACCATACCACCACCACCACCTCCTCCCTCTCCTGTTCCTGCACACACATCCAACCATACCACCACCACCACCTCCTCCTCCTCCCCTCCTCCTCCTCCCAGCCGTCCCCTCCTGTTCCTGCACACACATCCACCCACACCACCACCACCTCCTCCCCCTCATCCTCCTCACCCCTTCTCCCGGCCGTCCCCTCCTGTTTCTGCACACACGTCCATGCATACCACTCCAACCACCACCACCTCCTCCCCCTCCTGTTCCTGCACACAAATCCACCCACACCACCACCACCACCACCTCCTCCCCCTCCCCCTCCTCCTGGCCGCCCCTACTGTTCCCACGGTACCCTCTCAGATGCAGCGCATGACATAAGATTCTGAAGATGGAGTGGTGTTTGTGTGACTGTGATGACGTGACTTTGTTGTTGCCATCTCTCTCTCTTTTTCTTTCTCTCTCTCTCCCTCTGTCTCTCTCTCTCTCTCTCTCTCTCTCTCTTTCTTTCTTTCTCTCTCTCTCTCTCTCTCTCTCTCTCTGTCTCTTATGGCAAGATAGGCATCTCCTACAACCCTTGCCACAGCCATTATGAGTTCTTACACCTTCTCTGTTGTGTATGCTCAAGTGTGGTGTGTGGCTCATAGGGATTGCTGCACAGGCTGTGTTTTTTTCTCCATAATTGATGGCTGTTAAAAATAGAGCTTGTAGTGGTAAGGGTTGTATGGAGTCCGCTGGAGGCAATATGTAATGCTCACTAGAGTGGAACTGAGCCGTGTTTCAGATGGAAGAAACACCACCCACCCCCTGCACCGCCCCACAAAAAAGGCCATTTTCGTGTTTTCCTTTTTCGTGTGACATAATTGCTATCAACTTCTTGTCCTGAGATGACGCACTTGTGCAGTCCCTCCCACCCACTCGCTGACGTGGAGATGATCTGGTACAGGTGTAATGTGAGGGGGGCTGGTGGTAACCAAGTGGCAACATCTCAGGCTAAACAATGAACCCTAAACTGAACATTCTAAAATTGCAATACCTCACACGTCCATTAGGGGCTGGCTGCAGAAGTGAGCAACTAAAAAAAAGTCAATTTTCACAGTAAAAATAAATGTATTTACAGCCTGGTTCAAAAAACAGTGTGTGTTTTGGTAGTTTTTCAGTCCATGATAACTCTGAGGGGGGGGGGGGGGGGGTTCAATCCATTAGTTTAATTCCCAGATAATTTACATTGACATTAATAGAATGAATTGGCAAACATGGCTGCGCCCGGAACCTTTGATTTCAGCCTTATCCGGTCTGTGAGAAGATCTATGCTTGACAACACAGACGGTTGGTCCAGTTCTCTAGCATACAGTCTATGGTGGTAATGCACGATGTATGTGTCTGGTTCCCTTGAGTGTTTCATTGGTTTCTTCACTGTAAAGGGGATGAGGGCTTAGAACGAGGAAGATAGTGTCTTTGGAAAACTGTGTTTCAGTCTCATTTCAACTCAGTGACTGACTATTAGGTTGTAATCATCATGATGGCTGCTTTCTTTGTGTTTCAAAAGTAAAATTTTGCTGTGTTGACCATATTATCATATTTGTGTTGTTTTCTCCAGAGTTTTTAAAACATCATCTAAATGGTTAAAAACGTAAAACTGTGTTATCTCGTTGCACAGAGTTTATGTTACAAGCATGCACCAGTGCAGAAAAACATCAAAATGTTGACGGACCTTCAACTTGCCGTAGCCGCTGTAATTAATATCCAAGAGTCGTGTCAGCAATCTACAAGATTCCTCACAGAGGGTAGTACAGAACAGAGAAAAAGACTCAACTACATGTAGTGGAGGATGTGACCTGGAAGAACTACTCAGTGGTGGGACTGCTTTTGATGGAGTGGCATGCATGCTGCATCGATAACTAAGAAATTTCTCACACTTTTGCGCATCCGTATGCGCACAGATTTTCCCCCCAAACGCTCATCTAAATGTGGAAAAAATGACAACGAAACACCACTTTTGCGTTTTTGGTTCAGATTGTTTCTGTCTAAACATAGCTTTAGGTCTGTTTCCATATAGCCTGGAAAAAAATCTTGCCTCAGATTTGAGATATGGTGGAGTTGTGGAGCTTTTTCATTAGGGATAGCTCCATTGATTCACTTTCATCCATTTTCTGTAATTCCAGAAGAAAAAAATTAGGCTCAGTTTGTTAGTAGCGCAATGAAATAATAGCTTTTAGCCACTTCATTTTTTCCATTACATTAGGTGTTGATCTGATTAAAAGTGCACTACAGGTTACTATGACAACTGCTTGAGTTTCACTAAAGGATCTCTGTAATGTTCTTTAATGTCTCAGTTAGCTGTGTCTCTGGTAGAGGAATGACTCAGCAGAAAGACTCAGAGTCCTGTCAACCCCTCATCATGCAGACACAGGCCTCAAGTATGACATTGCACATTTTTAAGTCATATTCCATGACTAATATTCCTCAAACCCAACATTGGAATAATGCTACGCTAAAACCACATAATCCAGGGCATATTAGGGTATAAGATGGTCAGATATTGTAATTATTATAGTGAAATATGTATTATTGTCATTGTATAATCATTAAAGTGTCATGTGATTGAGGTGGGCTTTCTCGTGAGATGTGTGTCCAGTATGCCAAGGCAGATAGGCGCCAGGGCCTAATGCTCACTTTGACCTCAGATACAGTTACACATACTGTACTCACTCACTCACTCACTCACTCACATCTTCTCACTCGCTTGTTCACTTGCTCGCTTGCTCATTGACAGACTTACTCAGTCAATCACTCACTCACTCACTCACTCACTAACTCATAGGCTCACTTGCTCACATACTCACTAACTCACATAATCACATACTCACATACTCACAGATAGTCACTCATTTACTTAGTCAGTCAGTCAGTCTTTCACTCACTCACTCACTCACTCACTCACTCACTCACTCACTCACTCACTAAGTCATAGGCTCACTTGCTCACATACTCTATAACTCGCATAATCACATACTCACTAACTCACAGATAGTCACTCATTTACTTAGTCAGTCAGTCAGTCAGTCAGTCAGTCTTTCACTCACTCACTCACTAAGTCATAGGCTCACTTGCTCACATACTCACTAACTCGCATAATCACATACTCACTAACTCACAGATAGTCACTCATTTACTTAGTCAGTCAGTCAGTCAGTAAGTCTTTCACTCACTCACTCACTCACTCACTCACTCACTCACTCACTCACTCACTCACTCACTCACTCACTCACTCACTCACTCACTCACTCACTCACTCACTCACTCACTCACTCACTCACCCAGTTATGAGTGTATGTGTGTGTAGAGGGTGAACTGGGTGAGGCAAGCAGAATGTGTTAAATGTCGTTACTGTAAAAAAGACAAGAATTGTCCGAGAGGCAAGGTGTGCTCATTTAGAAGCCTCTTGAGAAATATGAGCCGGCCGTTTATGCAGTGAGGGCCCTTATGGGAATGAGTGATGGCAGGTGTGCAAAAGCATGACACGCCACCACTGCACACACTCTGTCCGAGGCCCGACACTATTTTTTAAACAGAGAGAGAGAACTGGTGCAAAGCTTTAGAATGATGGAAGGATGGGAATAGGGGTGACCTGGAATAAAGTGGATTTCGACGAACGATTACCAACAAAAAAGGATGTTTATAGAGTTGTTTGTCTACTACACCATGCTTGCAAATGATGTTGTGAATGTGAGTGTGTTTGAGTATATTTTTAGGGGCTGTGAATGGGTAGTTAATATGTGTATATTTTTGAAATCCTCTCATTCTTAAAAAGCTGTGTGCTCACACACACACACACAAACACACACACACACACACACACACACACACACACACACACACACATACAAACACACACACACAAAACACACACACAAACACACACACAAACACACACACATACACACACACACACACAAACACAAACACACACACACACACAGCACACACACACGCACACACGTTCTAAGTAAACCACAGGCATGTTGTCCGCGTCATCTCTGCTCTGTCTCTGTGTCTGTCTCTGTCTATCCTCTGTCTCTGTCTCTCCTCTGCTCAGCTTCCCATGTGGTCTCATCTGGCCCCCAGAGCCGGGGCCCCTTTAAAAGCAGACGGGGTCCCTGTGATGTGGCCCCGGCTGGTCACACATCAGTGACAGATGCAGACAGTTCTGCGACTGTGTCTTTTTTAACAAGCCAGCCCAGACGTTAATTGCAAGGCGAGGTACATTGCCTGGGGCGACTCCTGAGGTTCGCCCCCTGCTGCTGGGTCTGCCTAGACGGCTTTGTTTCTTAAGCAACTCGGTCTAGTCTGACGTCAGCGAGGGTTATTACCAGGGCTGCACGATATTAGGAAAAGGTGCGGTATGCAGTGACATTGCTAAATTGTTGCGATATGACTTGTGATAGATAAAAACGAATATTTAAATATACAGTTTTACCTCTCTCTGCTTTGTCTTTATCTTTAGACCCTAGACAGTGAGCAGTGGTCTGTGGGAGGGCATCAAGGCAATGTATAGAAATGTACCATTTATAGCAGCCAAGCTATGTTTTGTGATATGTGTGTCACGATATTGTGATGTTGCATGTAAAATGATGTTGTGGATATTTTCAAAATATTTGGCAGCCCTAGCTACTTTCCAGTCAGCACATGGTGCCTGTGGCTGGCATGTAAACACCCATCGCATAGCAGTCAGGCCGTAGATTTGGTTGTCCCGATTTTGTTTGTTTTGGGTTTTTCTTCTTGATTAGGAATTTCTAAGGGATATCTGTAAATGTGTGTGTGTGTGTGTGTGTGTGTGTGTGTGTGTGTGTTGTGTCTGTGTCCGTGTCTGTGTCTGTTTCCTGTGTGTAGGTGTGTGTCTGGAGGAGAGAAAGAGTTTATGTGAGCACATATGTTTGGGTGGGTGTGTGTTTCTCTGTGTGTGCAGTGGTAGCTGTATGGAGTATCAGATAACCACTGGCCTGGTTTCTCTGTGGGTACATGTAAAAGACTGACTGTCTTAGCAGCAGCAGCAGCGGTGACAGTGAAGTGGCGGTGCCTCTCAAGCCTGGTTCATTTCCTTTTGTACAGAGGGTCTGGCAGTGCTTCTATTGACATTGCTGTCTTAGGCAGAATTTTGCCTAGCCAATCAGCAAACAGGGGGCGTGTTCGTGAGCAATGACGTCGACTTTGTGTGCTACATTTGAATTGTAGTACATAGGCAGGCCATTTGCATATGTTACGACCAGACGTTAGCGATCGGGTAAAGGCAGAGCTACTTCTTTTAACCTTCAGCAGAGTCCATACCTCCACCATCATCACACAAGAAATACAGCACTGCCAGACTCTCTGTGCAAAATGAAATGAAGTACAAGGGGCTGGTTTACCAGGCTAGTGCCTCTCTCCTCTCCTCTCCCCTCCTCGCCCCCATGGTATACCAGGCCCTCCGTGGCTGCATTCACCTTCTGGAGACGGGGAAAGGAGAGAGCAGGAGGCCCCCAGCGCGGTGCTCTGATCTTAATGCTGTACGCTGTGGGGGCCATGGCCTACTTAGATAACTCAGACACTCAACATCCGCCACTATGCCCAGCTACCATCGCTAGCATCAGGCTGAGGAGTGAAGGGACAACAAAAAAAATGTGATTTAGTGACACACCTGTTATTTTTAACCCAGAGGTAGTGATAAACCTGATAGAAGGAGAGCCTGCTGGTATTTGTTTTGTTAAGAGAATGAAGCCCTGGACTCTTCTATTAACAGATTTACTACTATCTATCTCTGGGTTAACTAAACCAGGTTTATCACTTAACAACCATTGTAGAATAACCCCCTGGAGACCTACCTTTGTGTGTGTGTCTGTGTATGTGTGTGTGTGTGTGTGTGTGTGTGTGTGTGTGTGTGTGTGTGCGTGCGTGTAATTACAGGCATGCGCACACACACAGGATGCACATTTGTATTTATTGGTGTTGGTGTTCACACGCGCGCGCACACACACACACACACACACACACACACACACACACACACACACACACACACACACACACATACATCTGTTTTGAACATCTGGGAGTTGTTTGTACATGAGTGTGTGTGTTAAACCGCATTCCACATGATGGATGTGGTAGCTCTGCAGCTCCTATTTGTCTGTGTGTGTCTGAAGGCTACCAGCTGTGCATGTGTGTGTGTGCGTGTGTGTTTGACCTGATACACAGACCTTTGTAAAGTGCGCTTGTGTTGTTAAACTTGCAATATTACACTGACAGGCTGTTTATGTGTGTGTGCGCTTGTGTGTGTGTATGTGTATGTGTATGTGTGTGTGTGCGTGTGTGTGTTTATGTGTGTGTGCTCCCAGAACTACCCTACACAGAAATACCCAACACAGAGGAGGATCCATCCCTGGTGAATGTTCAAGAGCATCCAGATTTATCGAAACAAAAAGCACAGTGCACTGCATTGTGGGTAAATGATCTGTTCTCCAGTAATCTGTCTTCTTCTCAGTTCTCTTCAGTCAGTGGACAGTGATTGACTGTGTGAAGTTCAGTGGGAGGGAGGGAGAGAGATGGTGAGACATGAGGGGAGAGAGAGAGAGAGAGAGAGCGAGAGAGAGAGAGAGAGAGAGAGAATTGGGGAAGGGAGGACAGAGTAAAAAAAGAGAACTTCGTGGTCAGGCCTGAATGCTTCATGCCTTCCTTCATCTGCCATTCATATGTCCTGCTTGTCGGCTCACTGTGTTGTCAGCTGTAGAAGCACATAGTCAACGTGGACAGAAGGAGAGGTGTCTGAGGTGAGAGCCAAAGGATTTTGAATAGGTCCAGCATTACTTGTGACCTCCCAAACTCTAACTCTCTCTCTCTCTCTCTCTCCTTCCGTCTCTCTCTCTCTGTCTCTCCCTCCTTCTCCTCAGTCTGAGCTTTGACATCCTGACTCTCGTTAAGCAGTTCACGGAGGATAAAGGCAGATCAAATAATGGCCAATACGATCACACAGATAATCCCTCCTAGGACCTGCAAATCTCCCTCCCTCAAAACCCGTCCACCCACCCACCCACCCTCTCTTTCCCTCCCTCGAAATAGATAAACATTTCAAGGCAACGTTTGTTGAGTTCCAGGAGTGGGTTTTCCCCATCGGCGGAGGACATGAGATTAAGGGCCAAATCCCTATGACAGCTCCTCGTGGGGCCTCCTCCTGTCTACTAACCAACCAGCCAGCCAGCCAGTCGTATGCCCAGGCCTCTGTGTAATCCTCCCCTGCCCCGGCTCCGAAGGGAGCCCTCGCTCCACCCCCAGCTGCCCACCTCACAAACAGCCTGCTCGCAACCCACCAGCAAGAGCTGATGACCACTCACTCCAGGCTAGACTGGTGCTCCCAGCAGGCTTTGTTGTGCGTCATCTTTTACGAGACTGTGTCGGCTCCTGTTTCTCTTTCTTTTTGTTTGGGGGGGGGGTGTTGGATGTGGGTCATATGAACAGCTTCGCCTGCCGGTGGAAATGAGTTGGATTGGGGTTGGGGATCTTACATGGGCAGTGAGCCCACCAGGGTACGTACTTGGGGTGAAGTTTTTGAGGGAGACGCCCCGCAAGGTTGACTGCCATTTGTGAGTTTGCGTCTAATGTCTTGTGTCTCTGAAGGAACCTGCTGTTGCTCTGCAAACTAGACTTGTTTGGCGTCGCTGCTATCTTCACACTTTGAGGTGAAAAACTAAAGGGGAAAAAGCTGAAAAAAAAATGGTGGCTAAGTGGCTGGATTTGTAGGACGCTGGCTGTCGGGGGGATTCGTCTGTGCATATGAAGAGAGCTCCTCATGGCCCAGTTGTGTCACGCCAAACTCTGTGGTGTCGGACGTGTCAGGAGCAGCCTCTGAGCAGGAGTATCCAGAACAACTCCTCCTTCTTGTTGTTTCATTCTCCATTCTAATTATTCTGTAACTTCAACACACCCCCACTACTTCCTCTGTTTCCTGCTTCTACATACATGTATTGCTGTCTCAAGGACATTGTGGGTATTGCTGTTTGAAGGATTTAAGGGTGGTCCTTTCTCTCTCTCTCTCTCCCTCTCCCTCTCTCTCTCTCTCTCTCTCTCTCTTTCTCTCTTTCTGCGTTGGCTAATTTCGATCAGTGGCAGGTGCAGAATGAATGGTCGTCATTAGGAAGGGCAAGCGCCCTTTTAGCAGAGGTGTGCCGACCGTGTGCTGTGAAAGGCATTTGTTTTCATTTGACTGTCTCTCTCTTTCTCTTTACCTCTCTCTCTCTCTTTCTCTTTACCTCTCTCTCTCTCTCACTGTTCTCCCCTGTGTGCAGAAGTGGCCCAGTACCCCCCCCCCCCCCCCCAACCACTCCCCCCTCCCCCAAACCCTCTGGAGTCGCCGGGCCATGCGTTTTCACCTTGATTGCTTTTTTGCTCTTTCTTCCCCCCATTACTCTCTCCATCCCTTCCCTTTCTCTCTCTCTCTCTCTCTCTCTCTCTCCACACTTTCTCTCTCTCTCTTCCTCTTCACTTACAAGCTCCCACATTTCCTGCTTACTCTCAATATGTTACACAAAGCAGGAGGTCGGTGTAGCTGCACAAGATTGCCTTGATCTCCAGCTGAGCGTCTTCACTGGGGCATTGCTCTTCAGCGCTCTCCAGGGCGGCAGCAGTGTTTCACTGCGCCTGACTGAGGTCTGCAGCCATTTTTTTGAAGGTGCTCTGACCTCAGTCCTGACCGCGTGGACAGCAGCGAAATCTGAGATTTGGAATCTAGACCGCTGGGATGTGTCTGCGTAGAACGTCGAGGCGAGCGCTTTACCTCAGCATCGTCCCAGCACCACAGAACCGTGTACTGTAAGAACCGTAGGTTCAGGTGTGTCATTCCTCTTGTTTATTCAGAGCTACAGAAAAAAGATGCTCATTCTTTGTTCCATGTGTTACTATCTTCGTCTCTCACTACACTTTTTGCTTTACTGCACTTTTGTCTGTCTTTCTTCTCAAACTATCCCTCTCTTTTCATCTTTTTTTTAATTTTGTCTATCTTTCACTGTTTTTTGCACTTCTTACATTTGCTTTTTTTTTTATTCACAATTTTCCCTTGTCTGTTTGATTGGCTTTATACATTTCTACGAGTACTGTATATATCCATCCAGATGTCTTTAGCACATTTGTGTTGCTCTCCGTGTTGATCTGTCTCATCCCATCCGCCTGCCTTTCTCTCCTACTGCACGGGTGTGGCATCTGAGAGAACATGCTCTAATTTTTCTGACACAAAGATATTCCTAATGTCTGTGCTTACTGCAAAAGAAGGTCAACTTTGTTGAGCTGCAGTGGGGAGTGGTGTGTGCGTGCGTGTGTGTGTGTGTGTGTGTGTGTGTGTGTGTGTAGTGTGTGCGTGTGTTCTGTCTGTGTCTGTGGATCAGTGTATTTTATGAGGTTGGCACATTAAGCCTTGCAAATTGGGCATCGGTGTGTGTCTGTGTGTGGATAAGTGTACTTTCCTTAAGTTGACCTATTAAACCTTGCAAATTGGGTTATCAGTTAATCCAAAACGAAAATGAAGATGGCATGACTTTGCATCTTTAGATAGACACTGACCTTTTCTTCATGGGGGAAACAAACAGAAGTGTAGGCCCTGTATGGTGGCGTAATGCAGAGTTCAGGGCAGGCTGACAGTGGAAAGGACCCATCCCCCTTTTGTATGTCTGTAAAACATGAAGTCAGCACGGACACATAATCGCAATTTGTAAGAACATGAAACCCAAGCCTACTGTATTTCCCAAAGGCCGTTTCCGGGACGTTTTGTCCTTAAGTTAGGTAAAAAAAATGGGGAGGTTGTCAAACACTACTGGAGCACAGCCTGTTCGCCTTTCCCTCTCCCTCTTTGACAGCTGTGCAATGGTGATACAGCACTGAAAGACTACACCCAATGATCTGTGAGGCTGCCTCTTTTCACCGGTCGCCCACGGCCGACTTCAGCGAGGCAGCGGGAGACGGTGTGAGCAAATGAGAGAAACTGAGTGAGCTAATGGATGGAAATAAGGAGAGAGGGACTGGAAGGGAAGCAGGGGGGAGAGAGTGTGATTGTGAGTGCGAACCAGGGAGAGAGAGAGAGAATGAGAGAGTGAAAGATTGCGACACTGTCTGCGACTGCCGAGTGTGGAGGGTTTAGCTGTTAGCGTTAGCCTGCTAGGTTAGCCCTCTGAATCAGCAGCAGACGCACACCGCGTCTCCATCGGTCTGTCCCCCCTACACACATGCTCCTCCAAATGCTAACTTGTGTCTGATGACCCCTTTTTTAATGATACTTGCATCAAACTTTCATGATGTGTCACAGCAGAGGCCGGGTTGTCACACGGTCTGTGCCACACTCTCCTGAGGCTCCCTAGCGCAGCGCCTGCCTGCCCACTGGGGTCCCCGACACAGTCTCCCTGGGGTCACCGTCACAGTCTCCCTGGGGTCCCC
>CM050218.1:11145000-11147500 GCA_027475355.1 Coilia nasus | reverse complement strand
AATTGGCGATCTGTTGTTACCTGTCACTAGTTATGAAGTAGTATGGATGATAATGCTCTGTGTGCGTAGCCTGAAACAAGTTGCTGAATGTCACACAAGAAGAAAGTATAAAGTCATGCACACCCTCAGATCTAAACTGCAGGTGCTGGACCGGGTGCTGGAGTAAATAAAACAGAAGAAAATGTCCACATACCTGAATATATTTCCATTTTTGACTGCGACTACAAAAAGTTAAGAGCATTTTTGTACGAGTTGTAACAGTTGTTTTCTTCTGGGTTTTCTTTCCTCCGCAGGAAGAGAAGCCCGTCTGCAACCAGGGATCCAAACCAAAAATACGACCAAAGGGAGGAGCGGGCCGAGGGGCGCTCCCAGTATGCTCCAGGCCAGCTCGACGGCATGCCCAGATCGCCGTCCGACTACGGGGATGGGGAGCGCCGGCACGGCAGCGGTGGGGGTCCGGGTGGCGTCGGGGGCTACGGGCGCCCCCATGGCGGGGCCGAGGCGGCGCGGGGGGCCTACCGGGCCCGTCGGGGCGGCTGGCGCTCACAGGAGGACTACCCGCCCGACGAGGACCTGCCGCCGCCCAGCGAGTACGAGCTGCGCCGGCAGCAGGAGCAGGAGATGCAGACGCGCTACCGCAGCGACCCCAACCTGGCGCGCTACCCCGTCAAGCCGCAGCCCTACGAGGAGCAGATGCGCATGCACGCCGAGGTGTCGCGCTTCCGCCACGAGAGGCGCCACAGCGACGTCTCGCTCGCCTACACCGAGCTGGACGACCCGCTGAGGGGCGGCGGAGGAGGAGGAGGAGTGGGGGGGCCCATGGGGCCCCAGCAGCCGCACCCGTACGGGCCCCGCGTGGGCTTGATGGGGGGGCCCCCCCAGGGCGGAGGAGACCCCCACCTGCGGCCACCCCAGCAGCAGCAGCAGCAGCAGCACCTGGAGCCCGGCTCGGCCGTGCGGAGGACCAAGCGGGAGAAGATGGACAGCATGCTGCGCAACGACTCGCTCAGCTCGGACCAGTCGGAGACGGTGAGGCCGCCGCCGCCGCGGCCGCACAAGAGCAAGCGGGGCGGAGGGGGGGGCAAGATGCGGCAGGTGTCGCTCAGCAGCTCGGAGGAGGAGCTGGCCACCACGCCCGAGTACACCAGCTGCGAGGACGTGGAGATCGAGAGCGAGTCGGTCAGCGAGAAAGGTGAGCGAGCCGTTGCACAGATGTGTCATGAGTCATGCACCCACACAGACACTGTCACACAGACACGCAAGCAGAAAATACCCAAAAACACCTACACAAACACAATACGGATGCACATACTTAGACACACATGCACACACACACACAGACACTTACACGTACACACACGAACACACACACACACACCATAAAAACACACACAGACACTGCACATTTTTACACACAATCGCTTTTTCTAAATCTCCCTCTGTTTCTGTCTGTCTCTCTTATCATCTCTGTCTCCCTCTCAACTGCTATCTTTCTTTTGCTTAATCCTTTCCTCGCTTCTGTCTCTCTCTCTATCTCTCTCTCTCTCTCTCTCTCTCTCTCATTCTCTCTCTCTCTTTTCTGCTCTCCCACAAACACATGCACATTTGCACACATGCACATGCAGATAACACTCAATTAGCAGCGCAACGAAGGTACACGTCCAATGCACAAACACAGATTAATACTGAACACGGACCCGAACAAAGCCTGACCTGCTATAGGGGCCGGCCCGTCCAGATGCGCGTGAAATCTGCTGGCTTGTAATGGTAATCGCTGTTGTGTTGATCCATATTAATGCACTGCTCTGGTGGGAGCTCACCCTGGCCCTCCATATGCTCCGCATTAGGCTGGAGGTCTTCATCACCGGCCTGTCCAACACATAGGAGACTGTGTGTATATGTGTTTTTACATTTGTTTACAGTGCTCGCCGCAAGTAATTGTTGTGTGTGTGTTTGTATGTACGTATGTGTGTGTTTTTACATTCGTTCACAGTGCTCGCTGCAAATAATTCCTGTATGTGTGTGTGTGTGTGTGTGTGTGTGTACGTGCGTGTGCATGTGTGGGGGGGTTTTAACATTCGTTCACAGTGCTCACTGCAATAATTCCTGTATGTGTGCGTGTGTGTGTGTGTGTGTGTGTGTGTGTGTGTGTGTGTGTGTGTGTATGTGTGTGTGTGTTTGTATGGGGTTTTTTGCATTCATTCACAGTGCTTGCAACAAATCTTTCCTGTGTGTGTGTGTGTGTGTGAGTGCAGGGGTGCGTGTGTGTTTCTGTGCATGCGTATGTTTGTGGTTATAGTATAAATGTATTTTTTTATTGACATAATCAAGTAGGGTATGCAGCAGTAGTGTGTATTAGGTGTTCAGTCCTATATTTTTTATAAAATATCAGTTCATTAAATGCCTGTCTTTTGGTGTAGTCAAATATGAATTAGTTGGATATGAATGCATAGTTTTTTATGCCATGATTGGCATAACAAGTGCAGTTAACAGTATCAAA
>CM050218.1:11130000-11140000 GCA_027475355.1 Coilia nasus | reverse complement strand
TGATTTCCTGTACAATTTAGAAAAGCTTTGCCAATGCAAACTGTATTTTTTATGCCAATACGGCTCTATTGAATTGAGAGAGAGAGAGAGAGAGAGAGAGAGAGAGAGAGAGAGAGAGAGAGACTAGGGCTGAGAGCGTATCCCAAGAGGTTTGTGGATGACAAGAGAGGGAGGTGTAGGCAGCAATGAACCTGAAGACTGGGCAAAGACTGCCTACTCCAAAAGCCTATAGAGGCCAATGGGCGAATGTGTCCAGTTTGTGTCATTTGACCTTCTGATAAACTGATAGACAATCCTGTCATACAGTCTTTCTGCAAAGTGATTGAATAATCACATTAAATAATCATGATTTCAGTGTTGATCAAAATAATCCGATAAATTTTTTTTCCATAATCGAGCAGTCACGAGACAAGATCAGATGCCAGTGTCAGGCACAGTCATCGAAGACCTGAAACCGATCAGCATTTTTACCTCTGTACTCCATGAGTTAAATAAAGCGTTTTTAAATACCTGAATTCCTTGACTGGAAGGCAAGTGCATGTATTGCTAATCTTTGACTGAAGCAGTACAGGAGATACTGGGTTGTAGTTCAGTTGACTACAAAAGCAGTGCTTCTGTGTCCCCTTCCTACACTGTCTGTGCTGCCTGTGCAGCACAGAGCTTCCAAGAATCATCAGATGACATAATCAAACTAGAAAAGCACAGACCTCTGCCAGGGCAGCTCACATCACCACCAAAATCTAATCACTTTTAAGTTATCCCATTTTTGACCTACCCCGAGTTTCATCAAAATCCATCAATAACTTTTGAAGTTATGTTGCTAACTAACAAACAAACAAACACAGATGATTACATAACCTTCGCTAGCGGAGGTAATGCAATAACCACCATGTAAAGGGACATCCATGGGGAAATGGTTAGAAAGTATCCAAGGAGTCCAAGGAAATTCTCAATTCTCAGTTAAAAAGTTTTCGCTACGGTTAAATAAATGCAACACCAAAAGTGAATAAATAATCATGTTAAATAATCAGGACTTCAGTGTTCAGAGATCAGTGATCAAAATAATAATGATCTTATTTTTTTCCGTAATCAAGCAGACATAATTACAAGATCAGATTCCAGTGAGAATGAAAGCAGTAGCCCAGTTGGAGGAACTGGGTTTTTAGTACGGTTGACTGACAAGCGGTGCTCATCTTCCCCATGTGTTGGGCTTAGCTTCTCATGTGCGCCCTCCCATCCTATAGCGCCTGTGCTGCCTGTGTGGATGTGGGATGGAGCTCCTCCTCCTTGGAGCAGTGTGCTCGCGGCCCAACACCACAGCTGCCCCCCAGTCAGTGTGGCACTTGGCATCTGGGAGATGCGCCTGGGCAATCAGAGCATGAAATAAACCGTTGGGAGTCTGCACTGCATTTGGAGAAGGAATGGGGAGCGAGAGAATGTAAGAGAGAGAGAGAAGGAGGGAGAGGAAGAGGGAGAGAGATAAAGAAAGACAGAGGGGGCAGAGAGAAAGAGAGAGGGAGGGAGGGAGGGAGAGGGAGAGAAAGAGGGAGAGAGATAAAGAAAGAGATAGGGGGCAGAGAGAGAAGGAGAGACAGGGAGAAAGGGAGGGAGGGAGAGAAAGAGGGAGATAAAGAGAGAGGGGGCAGAGAGAAAGAGAGAGGGAGGGAGAGAAAGAGAGAGAGAGATAAAGAAAGAGATAGGGGGCAGAGAGAGAAGGAGAGACAGAGACAGGGAGAAAGGAAGGGAGGGAGAGAAAGAGGGAGAGAGATAAAGAGAGAGGGGGCAGAGATAGAAAGAGGAAGAGGGAAAGAGAGAGAGGGAAGAGAGATAAAGAGAGAGGGGGCAGAGATAGAAAGAGGAAGAGGGAAAGAGGGAGAGAGATGAAGAGAGGGGGCAAAAAGAGAAAGAGGAAGAGAGAAAGAGAGAGGGAAGAGAGGGAGAGAGGGAGGAAGGGAGGGAGAGAAAACAGCATCTGCCATATCTGCTGGCCACAGAGAGATGAGAGGAGCGACAGATAGAGGGGATGGGCTGCCTGACACAGAATTGATTCTCCTGAGCGAGTGGAGTCGAGAGGGACAGTTTGTAAGCTGAACGCAGATCCGCAGAGTCAAGCACGACTCCCTCAAAAACCGCCACCCAGTAGGCCCCACCACACACACACACACACACACATACACACACACACACACATACACACGCACACACACACTGATGCATGTCAAAAAGCGAGACTCCTTTGAAAACAGCTACCCAGTAGGCCCCACCACACACACACACGCATACACACACACATACACACACACACAGACACACTTACAACACTTATTCCATGTTTGTGAAAATGCATGTGTGTACCCCCCCCCCCCCCCCCCCCACCACCACCATGACCACACAAACACACACACCCATACATACACCCTTCCCATGTGACTTGTTTCTTTCTTGCTCCTTATCTCTGTCTCTCTCCTGCTGCCTCTTTTGAAATGGTACTCCACACACTCCTGTAGTTGAGTTATCCCTTCCCCATGGTGGTGGGGCAGGACCATGTGTTAATATCTGCTGTCCACAGTGGCTGCCTTCCTCAGGGCCTCAGTCATCCTTCCAAAGTCCTTCTAGACAAGTCTCTGCACTCGGCGGCCATATTGGTGACGCCATTGGGCATCTATTTCGGTTTAATAAGACCAGAACCTAAATGAATAGTGAGACATGAGTAAATGCACTCTCTGATAACTGAGGGACATAGAAAATACAGTGGAGCCATTGGACTATTGGCAGAATGTATAAATGATATAAAATAGCAGCTTTGCATCACTAAATAAAGAGAAGTAGCTCTGCTGGAATGCTGTGTGTGTGTGCGTGTTTGTGTACGTGTGCGCGTGTGTGGATGTATCTTTATACACGTGTAACGACATCTGCGTTGGATGTTTGTTGTGTTTATTTGTGTGTATGTACTGTTGGCAAGTGGGGATTGGAGTGTGTGCAGAGGTGTTGAAGCCACTTCCCCACACACGTGTGAGTGGCCATGTGAGTGTTTGTGAGTGCATGTATGTACAGCTACATGAGCCTAGGATGCCCAATGAGTGTGCGCAGATGTGTATTTAGGCTCCTCCCCCACACTCCTGGGAGTGGCCAATGTGAGTGTATGTGGGTGTATGTCTGTATGTACGTCCATGTATGTGTGTGACCTTTTGGAGGATACTTGGGAGGCCATTGGGTGTATGCAGATGTGTACTTAGGCTCCTCCCCCACACTAGTGGGAGTGGCCAATGAGAGTGTATGTGGGTGTATGTATGTCTGTATGTACATCCATGTATGTGTGTGACCTTTGCAGGATACTTGGAAGGCCATTGGGTGTATGCAGATGTGTATTTAGGCTCCTCCCCCACACTTGTGGGAGTGGCCAATGTGAGTGCATGTGCGTGTATGTATGTCTGTATGTACATCCATGTATGTGTGTGACCTTTGCAGGAGTCTTGGGAGGCTCTTGAGTGTATGCAGATGTGTATTTAGGCTACTCTCCCACCCAGGTGTGAGTGGCCATGTGAGTATGTGTGTGTGTACATCCATGTATGTGTGACCTTTGCAGGAGACTTGGGAAGCCATTGAGTGTGTGCAGATGTGTATTTAGGCTCCTCCCCCACACTTGTGGGAGTGGCCAATGTGAGTATGTGTGTGTGTACATCTGTGTATGTGTGCAACCCTTCGCAGGAGACTTGGATGGCCATTGGTGGGACCATGCAACGTGGCATAGCAACGAGGCCTCTTTGATGTCTTTGGTGAGACATGCGGAGCCAAGCAACCTCACCTTCCCCATCGTCCCCCACTCTCTCTCTCTCTCTCTCTCTCTCTCTCTCTCTCTCGCTATCTATCTATCTCTCTCTCGCTCTCTCTGTCAGAGTCCTTTGTCATTTCATGGTTCCTTTGGTTTATTTACACCTCTGCATGTCTTTCTTTCTTTCTTCCTTTCTTTTTTCTCCTGTTTTTTATTCCACACCTGTAGGGAACAGTCAAAGGGGAAAAAGAAAAACTATTGAGCAGACACCCTCCTTATCTGAGGGACAAAAGAAAATGGTGCGCTTTGGGGGGCACTCGTTCGAAGAGGACGCCGAGTGGTGCGAACCCCTCATAAAAGACTCGGGCGTTGATACTTGCAGTAGCACTACGCTAAACGAAGAGCATAGCCATAGTGAGAAGGTACTGGGACCCTGTCTGGCTTGCTATTTTTCTTTTCTTTTTTTATTTGTTTTTGTTTGTAAATCGTGCTCTTGTTTATTTATTTCTTTGCTTTTTTTATTTGTTCGTTTGGGTTTTTTACAGTTGGTGTTTGTTTGTTTTTTTGCCCTGTTGCTTGTAAGTGAGCTGTTGATTTGGTTTGGTGGATTCATTTACTCTTGGCGCTTTGATGCTTATTTTGGTTGTTCTTCTGTAGTTCAGAGTAACAAGACTCTTTGTTTGTCCTTTTTTCCCCTTTTTTAGTTCATGATGGTTTTTTGTTTGTTTGTTTGTTCCTTTTTTTGTCGGTCTGTGTTTTTTAATCTTCAGCCAGTACCCATGCTCCGTGCTGGGTGTGGCTGACCGAGGAAGTGGGGAGCTTTCTCTAGCCTGCACTGTGGTTTTGCTTTCTGGCAACTGTTGCTTTGATACTTTGTCTCAAGACTCCCCTTCCCCACTGCCCCCCCACTGCCCCCCACCCTCCCTCAAAACAAACAGCATCAGTCCACAGCTCAACTGTCTGTTTGTCATGGCACCTTAGGAATGATGGTCATCCAAATGCATGCGGCTAGACTCTCTCTCTCTCTCTCTCTCTCTCTCTCTCTCTCTCTCTCTCTCTCTCTCTCTCTCTCTCTCTCTCTCTCTTTCTCTGTCTCTCTCTTGCTCTGTTTCTCTGTCTCTCTCTCTCTCTATCTTTCTCTGTCTCTATCGCTCACTCTCTCTCTCTCTCTCTCTCTTTCTCTTCCGCGCTGTCTCCCTCTCTCCCCCTCTCTCTGTCTCTCTCCTTTTCTCTCTCTCTCGCTCGCTCTTAGGCTTTCTCCCTGTCTGTCTCTCTCTTTGCTCTTTTTCTTATTCCCTCTCTCTCTCTCTCTCTCTCTCTCTCTCTCTCTCTCTCTCTCTCTCTCTCTCCCTGTCTCTCTCTCTCTCTCTGTCTCTTCTTCTTTCTTGGTCTCTGTCCTTTTTGTCTTTTCCATGTTGAATCGCCATGCCAGTATCATAGGGATGCCCTCCTTCCCCCACTGGTCTTCACCTGCTCTGCATTGCACTCCTTAAGACCATTACGACCCCCCTCCCAACCCCCCCCCCCCACCCTTGCCCTCAAGCTCCTTTAGAAAGTTCCGGCGAAACACAGAGAACACTCGCACTCGCACTTTTTCCAGGGAGAGTCGAATTGGTTTGATTTGATTTTTTTTTTTAGTTTTTTTTTTTTTTTTTAGTTTTTTTTTTTTTTTTGCACAGACAAAGTTATGTTTCTCTTTTTTCCCTTCCACTGTCACATAGCTGTGGTATTTGTTTATTTTTGTGTCTTTTTTATTCACTACCTTGTCATGCTTTCCATCACTTTATTTTTCTTTCAAGCAACATCCTTTTTTCAGTTTTGTGGAATGTAAATGTATGTGTCAGTGTTTGTTTTTCATTGCGTTCTCCATGGCAGCCTCCTTCGCTGTATGTTGGCTCATTTGCTTTCTGCCCCCCCCCCCCTCTCCCAATTCCATCTGCTCTCTGCCGTTACGCTTCAGAGCGTGTGCCTGTGAAAATGGCAGAGTGGTGGGGTGGGGCTAGCCTGGTAAACCAGCCCCCCGTACTTCATTTCATTTTGTACAGAGGGTCTGGAACAGAGACCGTCAGAAACGATTTGTTGGAGGTGTGGACTCTGCTGAAGTTTAAAAAAAGTGTGTCTGCCTTTACCCAATCGCTAACACCTGGTTGTCACGTATGCAATTCACGTATGCACGTCACCGTTAACGAACACCCTCTTTGCTGATTGGATCGGTGTTGCTGGGGCCGACTAAATGACCCTCAAGAGATTCCGGTCCAGACCCTCCGTACAAAATGAGATGAAGTACGAAAGGCGGGTTTACCAGGCTAGGGAGGGGTGGGGCTGGGGCTGAAGGTGCAGGCTGGGAAAAACATGGAGTTGCAGGCAGAGATGGAGATGGAGGTGACAGTTTGGGGTTTGGTTGAGTGGGGGGGACCAGTTGGGTGATGGTGCGAGTGGGAAAGTTGTCCTCTTGGTCCTCACCCATGACCCCCCCCACCCCCTCAGCCCACCCACCCCATTTCCCACTCTTCCTCTAACCCTCCATCTCTTCACCCTCTCTTTTCACTGTACACCTCTCAGCTTCACCTCCCTCCATCATGCTCTGACAGGGTGGCAGTTGGGAGCTTTGCTGAAGGGTTGGAGGGTCTCTGGGGCAGGGATGCATGTCACTCTCTTGCACCATCACACAAGCTCCACTATTTAAACAGACAGCTGCAGTGTCAAATCAAAGAGACAACACTCAAACTCGACTGAAAAATTGATGATTACAATTGGCCTATTGATTTTACCCTGTATGATATGAAATAATGATGTTTTTGAGGTGTTTAGTATATTCTATGACAAATTGAAGCGTATGTTCTGGAAATTGGCTCAGTGATCTGTCTATTTATAGTATCATTGTTTTTTATTTAATGGTGACATCTATTTACCCATCTTCTACACCTGCCAGATTGTTCAGTAACTTTTGTTCAGTCAGTGAAGCAGCTGTTTGCTCCTCAGGTGGTCGTCATAGCAACGTAACAGCCTGTTGCCACCTCCCAAAAACAAACCTAAACCTAATGGCCTTTTTAAAAATCCCGGCCCCTTTCTTTATCTTAAACATTAATAAAAGGTATTTAATAAAATAAGCCTATTGGCAAGGGCCACAAAAGTTAATAGGATATCCAGGGTTATCCTGTCCAGAATCATCTAATTTGGCTGTGGAGAGTCTGTGGAGAGTACGATGTTACATAATCACAGGAAAGGAGAAGTTCAGTGGCAATGATAATCCAGAATGTCAAAGCAGCAAAAAAAAAAGAAAAGACAAAAAGGGAACTTGTGTGATTGCTCTTTTTTTAGTGAATGAAAGCTCCCCCACCCTTTCACAAATGCACTGTCAGTCCTGCCATGCCTGTTGTGTTCTTATTGGCTGAGCTGGAGTGTCTGTCTGTCTGTCTGTCTGTGTGTGATTGTCTATGCATGCATGTGAAAGTGAAAGAAAAAAAAAGAAAGAGATGGAGAATCTGTGTGTGTGTGTGTGTGTGACAGAGAGAGAGAGAGAGAGAGAGAGAGAGAGAGAGAGAAAGAAAGGAAGAATGTGTGTGTATGTTTATGTGTCTGTGTGTGTGTGTTTGTGTGGAAGAGTGTGTGTGGGGGTTGTAAAACACAAGGCTTGTTGCTCTGACCCCTCTTTGTAGCACCCGGTGACTTGGCAGCCCTCCAAAGACGGGGAGCGTCTGATCGGGAGGATCCTGCTTAATAAGCGGATGAAGGACGGGAGCGTGCCCCGCGACTCTGGAGCACTGCTGGGTCTAAAGGTGAGACCTCACCCCTCCTCCTCCTCCTTCTCCAGTCTCCATCCACTTCCCTCCAGGAGCTCTCACTGGAGTTCAAAATACTTGTATAACATAAGGAACAAAAATGGAGGATCATACGTACTGTATGTATGTAACTTGGCAACAACAGAAAATCTTGAGATCTCCAGCAAGAACTGTATGTGCTCAGGTTTCCTGAATGGTTGGGATGACAATAAATAAGGTATTCATATGTACAAACTCTTTCAAAATATGACACTGCATGTGAAGTGTAAAACTAACTGAAATGTTGGGCATTTGTGCATGTGATTCTCCATGTTGTAGTGTAGCATTATCCCACACACACACACACAAATACACACACACACATACACACACACACAAACCCGTATTACTCTTATGTGCTGGTAGTTACGTAAAGCCATTTCACTTAGACTCACCACCACCACCACTACCACCACCACCACCACCTTACCCAGCGTAATCTGCTTTTGTGTGTTGGTATGGGGCCTCCGTTAATGGGGATTTTATTTGTACGGTGCTCAATAGAGGGAAATGGCTTTATGGGCTCTCCAGCCTCTCTCCCCCTCCAGGCCCTTTTAACCGTTTCAGCACCAGGGACAGCGGCACCAGGAACCCTTTGCCCCAGGAGCTACACAGACCCTACGTTATGTAAATAATGCCATGGGGAGAGACTTTTTTTGCCTGGAGAACTACACAGCTGCAGCTGGACAATTCAGACCCACTTTGTTGGCCTGATTTCACATGAATATAAATGAATTCAAATTTATTACCGGCATCAGGAGGAGAAACCGATATAGGTTCATTCAAAATATTTTCCACAGTCGAGGAATTTATCTGGGTGATGAAGTGGAAAGCTATGAAGTATTATTAACTTCACACACTTAATTTAAACAGAACACATTTGCAACACTGTGAGCAAAGTGTTTGTGTGTATGCTGGGATTTTCATGCGGCTATTGGATTCATTTGTTCCTTTTTCATCTGTGTGTCTTCTCTGTGATGTACAGGTGGTGGGTGGCAAGATGACAGAATCAGGTAGACTATGCGCTTTCATCACCAAAGTGAGGAAAGGAAGCTTAGCAGACACGGTTGGTCACCTCAGACCAGGTAAATACACACACAACATTTCTTTCTTTCTTTCTTTCTTTCTTTCTTTCTTTTTTTCTTTCTTTCTTTCTTTCTTTCTTTCTATCTTTCTTTCTTTCTTTCTTTCTTTGTCTTTCGCTGACTCTCTCTCTCGTCTCTCTCTCCCACACGCACACACACTCACACACACATGCATGCATGCACACATACAACTTTAATAATCATTATGCTGTACATGGTAAATGTAACTATCCACAATGGAAATCAATGTCTTACAAGTTGTAAAAGACGTTTTGTGCGCAGTCTGGGGCTTTCACCCACACAATGTGCTACCTCTCTACCTATCAACCTCTGTCTGCCCCTCAGATGTTTCGGCTGCATTGTTTAGCCTATATCCTGTCCTATGCGTGGACGCATGTTTGGACTCATGTGATGCGATGTGTGGCTGGTGGTGACAGCACTTCTCGTTTTGTCTTCCAGGCGACCAGGTTCTGGAGTGGAACGGCAGGATATTACAAGGAGCCACTTTCAAAGAAGTTTACAATATCATTCTAGAATCAAAGCCCGAGCCTCAGGTGGAATTAGTGGTCTCTCGACCCATTGGGTGAGTCTCAGCAGTCAACAGCCCTTAGATACCTTTGATCATTTGGCTGTATACAGTACAGTATATACTAGATAGGTAATTAAGTTTTAAGTTTAAGTTTGTTGTTGCATCTTAAATTTAATTTCCTTAATAATAATTGTTGTTATAATAATTGTTATTTTACTGTTAATCTATTTCAGTAATCTTTTAGTTACATCAATGAAATAGTTACCATGTCATTGTTGAAGGTTTTTTTTTTGCATCTCAAAGTATATTCCCATATCAGAATTACAGTTGCAGTAAAGATGTAGGTGTATTGTTTATTTATTTCAATAAACGTGTAGTTACATCAATAAAAACATGTCCTGCATTTTTAAATGTAGTTATTACTGCAGCATCATTATTCAGTGAAAGGTTTGTGTGCACATGTGAAAACCGGTGTCCAGTACTCACACACACTCAGATAATTTTGTGAGGGCCTGTAGTCTGCTAGTAGCTGACAAATTGACCAGCTGATGAGGATGGACTAAGGCACCTCATTCCATTGCAGTCTGACTGAGACTGGAATTTTCAGCACAACTACATTTCCCAGCATGCCTCCTCTCTGCCAGTAACAGCACCTTGTGTCTGTAATGGACTTCAGCTACTGTAGATATCCATTTAGTTAGGCCACAAAATGTAGTCTAGGGTCTAGAGGGGTGTTTGCTTTGTATTTTGTCTACTGAATGTTTACATGTCTTCTTTCTTTTTGACCATTTGA
>CM050218.1:11102500-11125000 GCA_027475355.1 Coilia nasus | reverse complement strand
CACCATGTGTGATGTGTCTTCATGTTTTGGGGACTCAGAGATCAATGCTGAAGACTAACACTGGATTCTAAAGGACTCATTGTCACACACAGATTACACACACACAGACACACACACAAACACACATACCCAAGTGATAAAGTTAAAAAAGCAAAAATCTTAGCATCTCGTGAAGCAATTGTATAGCACAGTGTACTTCATCGGACATTTTCTAGTAAAAAGAAGACCACATGCTAGGTCAGTCCAACAGTGCTTCTTTATAAATGCCCATATAGGGATACTTAGCTACACTATTAGAGAGTCATCTTGAAGGACAGAGGAGAGCACTTTAGTGAGTCTCAGGGGTATCTGTGACCTGTGCCATTAATGTACAGCATGTGTCCGCCATAGCTTCATGCTCCGCCTAACACAGGTGATAAAGAATGGTGATTTATAGTCTAGCTAGCTACTCTAGCTGCTGTCTCTCCCTCCTATAGGAGCATTCGGGAAAAAAAAAGAACTACAACAAAGAAAAACAAGACAAAAATTCTACAAAGGCTTCAGATGAGTTGCTCATTTATCTAAGATGGCACAGCTGCCGTCACATGTGGCGTAAACAAGTTAAGCGTATTGTTTGTTTGCCGCCCGGGGGGGATTGCGCAACTCTCGCGCCTCAATGTCACATACACTATGGTACAATTTGTTTGACTCGGATCCCCTTGTTACAGATACTCTGCTTTTGTGTCCTTGACACGCTGAATGCTTTGTCTTGCTTTTTTTGCTGCATGACCTACAATTAGGAGCAACGTGTGGAAAAAAAACAAGCAAACAAACAAACAAACAAATAAATAGGAAATGTTTGTGCAGTACCCTTTCCTTTTCTGTGAGTACTTCACAAGCAAGTATGGGCAAAAGCTTAGAAGTGTCCTCTGACTTTTCTGCTTGGGTAGATCAAGTCAGTTTGGCCATTTCTCTCTCTCTCTTTGGTCTTCTAAGCATGCTCTTGTGTTGCCCATACTTCTGAGCGCTGAGTGTGATTGCCTACTCATGCATCACGGCATGATTATCTTGACTGATATGGCTGTAGAAATGTCTTCTCTCTAAACATATGATAAACTCTATGATGTGCTGTTATGTGCTATGTTAATAGCAGGTTGGTACAAGTACTTCTACTTTGAATAGGACACACACATAAGCATAAATGTAATCTTTTTTAGCATAATAAAATATGTAAGAACAATTTAACAATACACTCCAACTTTATTTCAGTTTGGCCTTTATCAAAGACAACATGCGTAGTGTTATCTATAAGTGACATACTATCAGTATAATCATGTTTTAATAAAAAAGTGTTTAATGTTTTAGCATGTTACTAGGATCACATCTTACTCAAATAGCAAAAAACATTTGTAATAATTCACTTTTGGCCACCACATATCCCAGCATGCACCTGGAGTTAGCTGTGCACAGTGCACAGTGTGAGAGCTGGTATGCTGGAGGGGGGTCTGAAAGTCCCTAGCCTGCTGTGTAAAATGATGTCATTCCCTCATGTCCGATGTCCTTGCAGGTAAAACTCTGGTATGACAAAGTGGGCCATCAGCTCATCGTCACCATCCTGGGAGCCAAGGATCTGCCTCCCAGGGAGGACGGCCGGCCCAGGAACCCCTATGTCAAAATCTACTTCCTCCCCGACAGAAGGTAAGCGTAGGGGCAGTTTCCAGTGCCAGCACTAACATCTCCCCCATGCACGCACTTTTTCAGTCTAATGCAGCAGCAGGTGAGCTACAGTAGGAGGCCATGCAGTGTCGTGTTGTTTCTGTGCTGTGTGTTGCTGTGTTGTGATGTGATTTTTTGTGTTGAGTTTTGTGCATTGTGTCCTGCAGCAACACCTTGATATTCTTTTTGTGGCTTAGTTTAGAAAGAACTAGAATGACACAATGTGCAGATAGTAATAGTTTCATCCAAATGGATCTAGGCTTCATCTGGTACCAGATATGGGCAAGATGGGTTCTAGAATGAGTTGCTGTCCGGTGAAACAGGCCATAGTATACCCCAGTCCAGATTATACCCCAAGTTAAAGCGGCCTAGTGTAGATTATATCCCAGATATATTAAGGCTAGTCTATACCCTCCTGGCCAGATTATACACCCCCTTCCCAAAAAGATTACTTAATTTGTCCACATGTTATTGTGGTTTTGGTTGGACCTGCAGGAGTGGAGCTGTGCTGTTTGTCGGTGTCCTGTTTGGTGTCCGGTATGTTTTGTGTCAGTTGTGACAGGTCAGCTACTGTATTGTGGCACCGAGATGTTAGCGGTCAGAACAGATACAGTAGACCTTAGTGCAGGGGTTTCCAACCTCTCTGAGGCTGAGGGCTACCGGAAGAGTGAGAAACTATATGGAGGGCTACTTATTCAAAATAATCTACTTCAAATAAATTAAAATACATTTAAAGATCGTCCTTTGTGGGCACCTCACAAGCTCACTGTGGGCTACCTAGTGCCCGCAGGCACCATGTTGGAGACCCCTGCCTTAGTGTAACAATATGCTGTGAAATATGTAAATCATGATACTGTTTGTTTCAGTAATGAAAATATAAAATATTTTCAATATATTGTGCAGCCCTAATGTGGCATATCACAAAACATGGCTTAACTGCAATAAAGTATAGATTTATATAAGCTGTGCTTTCGTGCTCCACATATGAAAATATTTGGCAAAGCAGATAGAGCCTAACTGCCCTTGATGCCATCCCCCCTACCATAGACTGCTCACTGTCTAGGGGTAGCAGTGCTAATAGCTCCTGCTTAGCATTACAGAGTGCTTTGTCTCCACCTCGTCATTATTTCCAGGGAACAGGTCACCTCAGTGGCCATTATCCCTTACATATTAAAGTATATTTTTAGCACAAGATATATTATCTTTGCAACATTCAGCAATGTAACCATATTTGGTTTTCTGCATATTTTGAGAGCTCTGGCCCATTAGAAAAGTTATTAAAGGCATCGTCTGTAAAACATCCTCTTACTGTAAGAGACAGCATTGTAGGAGTCATACATGCTTGAAGGCAAACTTTGTCATTTCCTCTGACATGATTATAGATGTACATTTTTGTTAGTCTTGAAGAGCAAGAAAGTGGTATAGATATTTTTTACGTAGATAAAAAAATAGGTGTAAGAACCTAAAGAAACAAGTGAGCTCTTCAAGAGGGTCCACTGCCTGGTTTACTAACACATTAGTGGCAATGCCCCTACTGCAGTTGTGTGTGTGTGTGTGTGTGTGTGTGTGTGTGTGTGTTTGTGTGTGTGTGTGTACAGTTGTTGTGGTGGCTCCTCTTGTTGTAGTTGTTGTTTTGGTTATTGTTGTTGTGGTTCTTGTGACCCTCTCGCGTGTTCGCTACCTTGGTGGTAAATAAAAACAGTTTGAATTATTGTTCCTCCAGTGACAAAAGCAAGAGAAGAACAAAAACAGTAAAGAAATCTTTAGAGCCCAAGTGGAACCAGACCTTTATGTACTCGCCCGTGCACCGGCGGGAGTTCCGCGAGCGCATGCTGGAGGTCACGCTCTGGGACCAGGCCCGCGTGCGCGAGGAAGAGAGCCAGTTCCTGGGAGAGGTGAGCGGGTTACACATATGACACACACACACACTCAGTACACACACACACACACTCACACTCAGTACACACACACACAAACACACCATGTACGCACACGCACACACACACACACACACACACACACACATACACACTCAATTAAACACTCCATAACTCATAACAGAAGATTCAGATGTGTCCACAAACTCTTAAAACAGTTTAGCAGCAATCTGATGGCTGAAGTCAAATTATACCATAGTTACCACACTTATCCTATGTTAATTATATATATATATATCTATATATATCTATATATATCTATATATATATAATTTTATAATTACTGTTATAACAAACCATGTAAAACAAATAAACAAACTTAGAGCGACTTCTTTCTGCCACAAACTACATCTTTTTTATCTTACTTATCAAACTGCTGTTATTGATTCCAAACCAATGATTTGTATGGCCAAGGCCCAGTCATTGGTTCCCTAGCTTCGGTTGTCAAGTTAGCCTATCACAACTCTACGGTTCAACTGAAGTCCACCATGAACTTGGTGGATTGACACACATATGTAATATGGTGGAAAAGAGGGACTACCTCAGAGGTGTGCAGATTTGGAAAAGTTTATTGACGTTTGAAAGCAGATGCAAAAAGTTAGTTGACCTTTTTTTAATGTTATTTGATGTTCCCATAATAGGGATTTCAACCAAGCAGTGGTACATGTGTTTATACAGTGTTAAAAGTTTTTAAAGTGTTAAAGTAAAAAGTACTACATTAATTCAGTGTTTTGTTGTATGAATTACAAGGGCAAATAATGACAGTGATCTCTCTGCATGTGCATGCTTGTGTGTGTTTGCATGCTATCCTGTATGTGTGTGTATGCATGTGTGTGTTTGTATGTGTGCGTGTGTGTGTCCCTTCTCCGTGTGTCTCTGTCCTGTGTAGATCCTCATCGAGCTGGAGACGGCGCTGATGGACGACGAGCCGCACTGGTACAAGCTGCAGACGCACGACTCCTCCTCCGTGCCTCTGCCCAACCCCTCGCCCCACCTGCAGAGGAGAGCTCAGCACGGAGACGGCCCCATGCCCCGCCTTCAGAGTATGTGCCCGCCCCCACCACCTCACTCACTCCTTTTGCCTTTCATCCGTTTCCCTCCATACGCACCCTCTACATCTCTGTCCATCCTTAGCTATCTCTCTCTCTCTCTCTCTCTCTCACTCTCTTTCTCTCATTCTCTTTCTCTCTCTTTCTTTCTTTCTTTGTACATTCTCTGTATATGTCCACAGGTGCGTAGCTTTTGCCTTCTTATCACCTCGTTGTGTCACATTCTTCTTGTGTGTCCCATTCTTTTCACATTTTCACATCTTGTTCACACTATTTTTGGAAGGCCTGTCTTCAAGGCTATGATGCCCTGTCTTCAAGGTCATGACGTGTCCACTGTAGGTGTGTTTACAGTGGATGCACTTGTGTATGACAGACCTTTTGGTATAAAGAGCTGGTGTGGTGTTCCAAGTAGCACAGTACAAGTATGTGTTATGTTTTAACAGTAGGTGTCTTTAGTGTTTTTATATGCAACAGACTCTTTCTAGTATGGACAAAACACCCATAAACTATGACAGCCCCCTTAGTCAGTAGCGTAGTAAGTAGTTTCTCCTTTTTGCCTTTTGTACTAAGAAAAAAAGTAATCTATCAATATGTAATATAATAGCTTTTCATGATGATGTCATGATTATAGTGATAAGGTCAATGGCCAATAAAACTGAAAAAAAAAAACACACACACACACAACCCAGCCAACAGGAAGCACAAATGTTTTTTAATGGTGTGATGTTTCACCTTTGATCTACTTTGACAGACAAAGGGCCGTACAACTCAGGTAAACACCTCTGCATGCACAGAGCCATTCTGAGTGTGCCCTTCACGTCTACCTCCTCTTATCATCCTGTCTCCCTCCCGCTACCTCTCCTCTGAGAAAATAAACAAATTCAGATATTTTCACTTATTTATTTGCTTTGGTTAGCTATTCCAAAAATTCACTGTGACTTCCCTGCTCTGTATTGAAATTGTTTGAGTGCTGAGCTGTTCTTTTGTTTTACCACAGACCCGTACCTAAAGCTCTTTCCCTCAACTGCGCCATGCAAAAACAGGACCATTTGATGGCTGTTGTAGTTCATCTCATTGCTATTATTGATGATATTCTATCCCTTACTCCATGAGTATTTGTTTTTCTTTGTTCCCCTTTGTGTACCTTGTGTGTACCTGGCATGTGTGAGGATGTATAAGTATTTTTCTTCTCACTTGATATAATTATGATAGTGTAACTACAGCTAGCACTCACTTAATCTTACAACCTTTTAAGAACCGAAGAATTGATTTTCTTCTATGTGTTTGACGTATGATTTTTCTTGTTAGCTGAAATTTGTTCAGTATACAGATTTTTGTTTAGAAGGCCCAACATAATACAACCAGCACAGTTATTTCAGTACTTATCCTAAAGACAAAAACATCCTGTCATCTATGAAGCACCTTCAAGCCTACCTGTTGTGCAATAAAGGGTTTATAAAGCATTCTTTTTTTTTGCATTTTTGCATGCAAGGACTTTAAACATTAAATTTCAGCTACAGTATAGTGTGCTTCCAAAATGACCTTATGTTCAGTATTTTTCATGCTATACTATAATTCTATATGCTTGAAACTATATTTGACACAAATTGGGTGGGCTAAGTCTTTGTAGTTAGTAATACTTCAAAGGTTAACAACTTCCACATTTTTTAACACTTGCCAGAAGTGCACTACAAAACAGCTGCTCCCCCACAAAATATTTACAGGCCAGCTCCAGTTCACCCTTGGGGTGAGATTGAACAAGTGTAACATTTTAGTGTATGTATTTGAAAGAGAGACAGGCAAGTGTGTGTGTTTGTGTGTGTGAGTGTGGCACGGGTGCATGCATGTAGATGTGTGTTGCGTGTGTGTGTGTGTGCGTGCCTGTGGTCTAAAGTAAGTGTATGTAGGTGTTGGTGCACGCAGGTGTGTGCTTAGGAGAACGTCTGGTGCCTGCATGCATGTATACATGACAGCAATGGGACAGGAAGTGAAACCGTGACAGGTGACAAGCTGACAGAGCAAAGGGGGCAGTGGGAAGGCCCACCACAGGGCAGTGTGGCGCAGCCGGTTGGGGTAGCGTGCCGTGGCTGCCTGTGCTGGAGTCGTGGGAGGGTCTGCTTTAGTTTAGCTGACTAAGACAGAGATGGGTGGGGAAGAAGCCTCAGTTTGAAGCCAAGCGGGGTCGCTCTAGGCCTAATCAGACCTTAGCTATTGTTGGTCCCATTTTATCTTTTATTTTGCTTTTGATAAAAGCGTGTGCTTTAAAACCCTTTAAATGTTAGTAGGGAGTATTACACATGTTATATGTAGTTATTTAAAATGGTAATCGAGAACTTATGTACTGTACAGACCTCCTAATGCAAATGTAGCCCCAAACCTAATTTGAAACTTGAATCTTCCTAACCTCATGTTCTAATGTAAAAAAAAGTAGCTTACGCTTTTTAGGTAATTGTGCATTACATTACTGACAAATTTCTACAAATGTATTCCTTGCTCATGGCTCAGCTGTTGGTTTTTATGAAGCCTTGTCAGTGTGTGCAGTGAAACAGTCTTGTTGTATGATGTGAAGACACCCTGCAGCTGATGCTCTGTAGAATGGCAAAAGAACATACAGTATGTGACTCCGAGCACCATGGCTATCATTTGACCTGTGGTGGTGTTGAAACAGAGAAACGAAAACTGACCTGAGTCTTTTCTCAGAACGCAATCATTAACCCATTACTATCTTGAGTTCAGTTTGTAACAGTAAAACGTTAAGGCAGTTCTTTTGTTTGTAGGGGCTAATCATGTCTGTTAGAGACATCTAACACCTCCATACTAGCATATGCAGTATGCCATGTACACAACTTAAGTCAATTGTAAATAGGTTCTTGTATTTCAGTCACAGAGGTTATTGTATTCTAACTTCTAATTGTCTTTTTCTTTCTGTTTCCTCTCTGTGTTCTCCTGTCATATTTGCTATACCAGGGTCACAACGAATCAGTGACAGTGAAATCTCAGACTACGACTGTGAGGATGGTGTTGGAGTTATATCAGGTACAGCAGCCAACCCTTATTGTACATGCAGACACACACACACACATACACATACACACACACACACACACAGACACACGTTTGTTTTTCTATGCTTGTGAGGACCTTTCATTGACTCCCATTCATATCTAGCTAAAGAATGCTTAACTGTGCCCAGACCAAAACAATTCCTAACTCTAACTTGTCAGTAAAGAAATGTTTTTCGCATTTTTACTTTTAACAAAATGGCCAAGAGTTTCTAGTTCTAGTTTTCCTATCGTAGAAACAACCATAGAAATGCATGACCACACACACACACATACGCACACGCACACACACACACGCAGACACAATAAAACCTGCTGCTAGTTTTCTCATTCGCTAGTGTATAGTACCTCATTTATTTGACAGAAGTATTTTGGCCTACATACTTGTGATGTGGTATGGACTAGTGGTGAGATGCTACATGTGGAGGACTTGGCTGAACACAGACTGGGACAGACACAGTATTCAGCCCTTTTGCTATTCTCTCTGTCTACCTGTCCTGTCTCCCTCTCTCTGACTGTATCTTTCCCTTACCGCCACTCTTTCTCCCCCTCTCACTCTGCCTTTCCTTAGAAGAGAGGTTCCCTTAGTAAAGGGGAAAAATTCCACTCCTCCATGGCCGTTTCTCTCTGTCTCTCTCTGTCTCTCCTGCCATTTTGCCTTCTCTTCTCCTTACTTCCTCTGTTCCATCTGTTTTTTACCCTCCTTCTTTTCTTTCTCTTTCTCTCTTTTCTCTCTTTTCATCCGTGAGGCTCTTTCAGCCCCCCCCTCCACACACACACACACACACACACACACACAAACTTACTCTTGGTTGTTGGCCTCTTCCTGCTCTTTCTATGTCATCCCTCTGCTCTCCTCCTTCTGTTATTCTCTCTCTCTCTCTCTGTCTCTCTCTTTCTCTCTCTTCCTGTCTCTCTTTCTGTCTTTGCTCCTCTCTCTCCTTTCTCTCTCCCCCTCCCTTTCTCTCTCTCCTTTCTCTCTCTCCCTCACTCCCTTTCTCTCCCCCTCTCTCTCTCTCCCTCTGTCTCTCTCTCCCTCTCTGTCCCTCTCCCTCTGTCTCTCCCTCTCTCTCTCTCCCTCACTCTCTTTCTCTCCCTCTCTCTCTCTCTCTTTCCCTCTCCCTCACATCGATTCTGGCTCACTCTCGATCTGCCGCTTCAAAGTGCTGATGCCGTACTTCCATCTGGGAAGAGATGATTAACATCCAGAAGAATTATAGATCACGGCCTACCCCTCCTGCCTCCTCCTGCCCCCTCTCCTCCCCTCCTCCCCTTTTCATCACTGCTGTACTTGTGTTCTGGCCCCAAAAAACCGTGGCGGGCTACGTTAGGTGCCCACTCTCAGGGGCATATGACTAGTGTACAGTGACATCATCTTGCCATTTTGGCTGCCTTTGTGTGCATTTTGCTCAGTGAGCACCTTTGGTGTAATTTTGTTTGCCTCGTTGCCCCGTATTGAGCTAAAAATAGTGTACGGGCAAGCTTGGCTGGACGAGGAATTTAAATATATTTTTTCAACCTGCTTTTTTTTTTATAACCCAGACGTTATTCATTGCAGTGTCCATTGTTACGCCCAGAAAGATTTTTCTTTTTTTTTTTTTTTTCCTTCTCTCCTCGTTGCGGAACGAAACTCAAACTCATTTGAAACCTCTGCTTTAAGGGGGGAAGAAAGGGTTGTCTTTATATGGAGCCATGGATGGAGGATGATAAACGTCATTAATCTAAAACGACTTATTTTATTCTGCTTTCACATCGTGTTAATTTTGGCCAGGTTCAGATTTCCGATGATTAATTGCGCGAGTTTAAAAAGCTGTCACATTGATCAAGTCAGTCATCTCAACTTTTTTTTTTTTTTCATTCACCCGACCCACCCCACACCTCTCTCTCTTTTCCTCTCCCTCTTTCCTCATTATCTCTCTCTCCCTTTCTCTGCTCCTCTCTTTTTCTCTCTGGGTCTGTCTTACTAAATCTAAATTTCTGCTCCTCTCGCTGCTGTTGATTTTAGGAACAGCCTGAAAAATCCTGACAGGCAACTGTACTCCTTGCTATGTGTAGCACACACACAACACCACCACCACCACCACCACCACCACACATACAGCACTCCACCTTACCCCACCCAACCCCCCTGCTAATCCTGTCTTTGATGCACTGTTGTGCTCCTACCTTTTTAATGTGCTGCACACTCTATTGAATATCAATCAACTTTAATCATGCTACGCATTGACCTTAACCGTGGCTGCTAGCCACTGCTGATCATTGGGTAATGAACTCCTTCAAGTTGAATTGCCTGCTCAGTCTAGCAGTGGAAAAAGTCATTATTATGGTTCTGGTTGTGCAAGCTGTTTTCTGATTTAGCGCAAAAAGGCTGACTTGATGGCTGATGCCACTCATTTGCATGAAAATCAACTTTAAAATATGATTTAGACTCCTGATAACCACAGATAAAAAAACTTTTCGGATTTCCCAAAAACCTATCCACTATCCTAGGTTAGCAAAAGCACTTATTTGTCAGGTTATGTTTGTCATGCAGTGATTAGCATCCTGTGTTGTTGTGGCTAGCATGTTTCCTTGCAAAAGCGGTATTATATGTTATATATTGTTTAATATATAATATCTTCATTCTCACATTGTCATTTGGAAAGAGGATTAATCACAAACACTGATCTCTTCTGACATCCGCTGTGCTACTTTATGGACTTTCAATTTTATCCCATTAAGTAAAATGTCTTGCTAGAGGGCATTGATGTCAAAGACGTTTTAAAAGCGCAGACAGTGATGTGTTTGCCAGTGTAGGTGAATGTGTGGAGATGTGAATGGCGGCAAAATTTTGGGGTTTATGCCACATGACCTTCGAGCCCTTTGTGACCCCGACCTCCCACTCCCTACCTCTCCCCCGTGTAGACTACAGACAAAACGGCAGGGACCTCCAGAGCTCCACCCTCTCTGTACCGGAGCAGGTGATGTCATCCAACCACGTGTCACGTTCGGCCGACCTGAACCGGGCGCGCTCGCGCTCTCCAAGTGTGCCCCCACCTCAGAGGTAAGGTCCCCTCATCCACCTGTCCTCTCGTCACACATATACCCTCTTACTTCTTCTCCAGTCTAACGTCTCTCGGGCTGTCTGTCAGAATCAACTCCAGCTGTTCTTTACTGTTCAGTCTCACAGTTGCTTTTAGGTTCTGATGGAGATTCATAGCCGGACTATAACCTCACTGCAGGACTACCAGTGACTGTACTGCAGGGGATGCAGAGTGTTTTGTGATGTGTAAAAGGAAAGGCTGAGTCATTAGACATGTAGTGTTTTCTTTTTGCGGGGGGGAATTTACACCAGTGCCAGCTGACGTGCGTCGTCAGGTACACAATACGCTCATTGGCAAAGCCAGATGATTGACACCCAGCACGTAAGACAAAGAAGGGAGGACCCGTGTACCCTTCCACAAAAAGACCCCCCCCCCCCACGCACACGCGCACACACACACACACACACACACACACACACACACACACACACACACACACACACACAGCCACAGCCCCCCATCCAAAAACTGCTACTCCCAGCATTACATTACATTACATTACACTTAGCAGACGCTTTTATCCAAAGTCACTTACAAAAGGAGGACATAATAAGCTAACAGAGGTGTAGAGAAACACAGAGTAAACAGACTACACACATACACACAAGAAGATACATGTGCCTTAGCTAAGTTTTCCCGGGGCAGAAACACTTCAGACACACACACACACACACCCTACACACACAGACTCATACTGTACAAACCAGCTTTGACTTTAAATTGCTCTCAGTATCACAAAACAACATGACACCCCCTCTCATCACCACACACATACATCCACACACACACACACACACACACACACACACACACACACACACACACACACACACACACTCCCCCCTTACTGCTGGTCCGCTGTGCCCATCATTGCTGGCCCTGCGGCAGTGCAGCACGGACAGGACACGTGACCGGCTCCCTGTCCAAACACACCCATGCAGAGGGACAGAGTCCACCACGCGAGCCAAGCCACAGTTTGTCTCCTTGGCATGGGAAGCCCTGCTCCTAACCCCTCCCCCCACCCCCTTCCTCAACCCCCCCAATTAAGTTTATTTGATATTTAAGGCACAGCCTAAATCAGAGTCCTGAGGAGGAAATGCACTTATCTAAATTGGGTGTGACAGTGCTCACCAAGACTGTATTTCAGGGCTCCTACTAATTAGATACCCCCCAAAACCCCCCAACCCCCCCACCCCTCCCCCCTCTCCTTATTTATTGCAAATTACACAGGCAACCAAGCATGGACACCCATCCTTCAGCTAATATTAATATTCAGTTAATTAGCATGGCTGATTTTCACGGAGTCTGTGCATATATGGATTGGGGTTTACTGTAGATGATGGTTCCTCATAATTCATTTTGCTGGTTTTTGCGTTCCATCACTGTCAGTGCTTCTTCACTGTTTACCTTACATGTCAGTTTGCTATTGTGTGTTCGCAATGCGTGTGGTGATTTGTGCTTAATTCTGTCTCTAACCACTTTTCCTCTTACAGGGGGATTCAAGCTATTTTATGGTTGTCAGATGTTCTGTGGAGTTAGCATGAGTAGATCCTCTTTACTGGGATTGTGGTGTTAGAAATGTATGCTACATGCTGGATGTCTGCACCATCTGGGATTTTTCCCTGAGCATGCCAGGTCTGATGTAGCCTGGTAAACCAGCCCCTCGTACTTTTTTTTCATTTTGTACAGAGGGTCTGGACTAGACACCGTCAGAAACGATTTCTTCCTGGAGGTGTCTGCCTTTACCCAGTCGCTAACGCCTGGTCGTCATGTATGTAATTAGCCTACCTACAGACAACAATTCAAATGTAGCACACAAGGTCAACGCCATGGCTCATGAACACGCCCTCTGTTCGCTGATTGGATCGGTCTTGCTGGGGCCGAGTACATGACCCTCAAAAGATTCCGGTCCAGACCCTCTGTACAAAATGAAATGAAGTACGAGGGGCAGGTTTACCAGGCTAGGTCTGATGGTCCCCATGGTTTCTAAGACGACGTAGTCCAGCGGACATGCAAGACATTCCCATTCATTCCACTCTCTCAGGATAGACCTGCACCAACTTTCCAAACTTGTTGAAAGGGGTGGCCATCTTCCTCAGAGTCTTCATCCCTTCCTCCTCCTCCTTCTCCTCCTCCTTCTTATCCTTCTTCTCCTTCTCCTCCTCCTATTCCTCTCCTGTTTTTCCATTGAAGTCCATTTCTCTGCTCTGTCCATGTGCTTGCAGCCATTTTCTCACCCTACCTCGATCCAAGCACAGTCCGCCTATAGACCCTCAGCTGATGGAACTCAGGTAGACCCCACTCGCCATGGGGGGTGTGCATGCGGTACCTTAACCCTGTGCAGTCTCCCCCCTGAACCCCTCGATTAACCCACTAACACCCATGCCAGCCTCAGTCCTCAGGAGTCCCCATTAGTCAAAACTTTCAGTTTAGCCTCTAGCTACTCCTTTGACACTTATTCAAAGAATAATACGCTGAAAAATGGATGCAGCTGTAATGTTATTAATAATGTATTTCAATATGTAATGAGTAAAACAGAGTTTGCAACAGTGATTCTTAAGGCTGTCCTGAAAGCTTTCATACACTGGGGCCTCAGAGAACTGACACTGATAATCACCTCCTCAAAGTCTGTGTTGACCAAATGAATGGCACTGAAAAACTCCTGCACTAGTTAAACCAAACCCAGGGACAGACTTAATTTCCTCTCGGCCGACTAAAGACGGTCATCTGTGTGTGTGTGTGTCTAGTCCCTCTACCTGACTTGTGCTTGACTGTTGTTGTCAGTGCCATTTACAGCACAGCACTGGATATATACGTAAATATATATTGTGGATACATCGATATATTTCTCTCTGAGAGGAGGGAAATTAAGTATACATGTACCTGTTCACATATGTGTGCTTTAAAAAAGTGAGCTGCTGACAAAGGTTCAAAACTAAAGCGTACTCATAAAGACTCATAAAGGTTCTCATATGGAAGATTATGTCCTTCCTACATACATCCTCAGACAAACTTTCCATCATTAACACACTCTCTCACATCACATTCTCCACCATGGACAATCTCCACCTATTCTTACCTGTCAATGCCTTGTTATCATTCTCTGTTATTATGGATTTCAAACAGACACAAGGGTAGTGTGTTCTCACGAGTACTCAACACAAGGCTAGTGTGTTCTCTTCAGTAGTTAACACAAGAGTAGTGTGTACTTTTACATAATTAACATAAAGGATGCTGTGAACTCTCAAGTACTCAATACAAAGGGTAATGTGTACTCTTGACTACTGAATACAAGGGTAGTGTGTACTCTTGAGTACTTTACACAAAGGAGTAATACAAAAATCAAGTGCTCAACACAACCTTTCCGCCTTCAACACAATGAGTTTCAACTCATCATCAAGATGCTGCTTCTTGATGGAACAGCTCACTGTGCCTTTGCTTTCTCATAAAGTGTCCTGTGCTCTTATTATTTTTAATGAAAAGGTGTCCAGCAGAGGGTAATTATAAAGGGATGTTTGTTCCAACCATACTGTATATGATGTACAGATTAAGATGCTTAGGTTCATTGAGAGGAGGGTTGTGGTTATGTGTTGAGTTCATACACAACAGTCTGTGTGTGTGTGTGTGTGTGTGTGTGTGTGTGTGTGTGTGTGTGTGTGTGTGTGTGTGTGTGTGTGTGTGTGTGTGTGTGTGTGTAGGTTAATTAAGAGGAGGGTTGTGGGTTATGTGTTGAATTCATACACAACAGTCTGTGTGTGTGTGTGTGTGTGTGTGTGTGTGTGTGTGTGTGTGTATGTGTGTGTGTTTGTGTGTGTGTGTGTATGTGTTTGCCAATGAAAACTACCATAAATAAATATCAGTATAAACTCCCGCTCCATGTGTGTTTGGCAGCCGTGGCGGCGTGTACCCCATCAACCGCGAGGAGGCGGTCAGGTTACTGCGCTCCACTAGGATGGCCCGCGCTTATTCCGAGGGCGCGTACAGTGACATGGAAAGGTACTGGCGACGATTTCCGGCGTTTTCTGTGGTGACTTGAGCCCTCCCACCTGAATCTTGTATCCCTTTTTTCCCCGAATTTGTTCACATCATGCTGGGGACATTACGACACCACCACTATGACACTGGTGCCTGGGAATTATGCCCCCCCTACCTGCACCCCTCCCCAGATATGTTCCCGAGGGGCATCCATAATGCACCGGCATCATCTCACCTCTGTCACACAGGTTAGCTGTTGACAGAGCGGCCCTCACCCCAGGGACCTGAGACAGATGTGTTAATGTGTGTGTTTCGTTTCTCCCCTGATGTCGTTGACTGCCTTCCTTTCTTGATTGCCGTTTTCTTGGGTGTGTGGTTGCTAGTCCCCTTGGTGTCTTGTCTGTTCCTGGTCGATCTCTCCAATGGGTGCGTTTAAATCCACAGACGGATTTATTTCTGGTCCGGGTCGCTACCCCCGTCCCACCTCCCGCCGCATGGGAAAGGGGCATGAATGACTTATGGAACCCCCCCGTGCATGGCTTCCATTCCTGCATTCAGGTGCCCGACTTTGAGGGTCTTACCCCACTGGCACCCCCTTGGTCCCCCACTTCCTTCCTTAGGCTGTCGTCTTGGGCAGCCTTCTTCTCCTCAGCTCTTTCTTTTTCTTTCTTTCTTTCTTTCTTTCTTTCTTTCTTTCTTTCTTTCTTTCTTTCTTTCTTTCTTTTGTTCTTTCTTTCCTTCCTTCTTTATCTTTCTTTTCCTTTCTTTCTTTCTTTCTTTCTTTCTTTCTTTCTCTCCCTCACAGTCTCTTTCTTTCTTTCTTTCTTTCTTTCTTTCTTTCTTTCTTTCTTTCTTTCTTTCTTTCTTTCTTTCTTTCTTTCTTTCTTTCTTTCTTTCTTTCTCTCTCTCTCTCTGCCTTCAACCATCTAGTCAGCAAATGTTTGAAGGAAGGCTTCCTGGGTGCTGACCCCCTCCACACACACACACACACACACAGAGCATCAACCTTGCTAATGACAGATTACCAGCCAGGGCGGCCCCTGTGCCAGCGCTCAGATAGCGTGCCAGGGCTAGCAGGAACTCACAAGGCACCGCCGTGTGGGCCCAGGAGAGGAGAGAGAGGAGACGCAAATAACCTGCTCCATCTTTCACCCCCCTTGCTTATCGCTCTCTTTTGCTCTCTCTTTCCTCCTTCTCTCTGTCAATCTCTCTTTGGCTCCCTTCACCTCCTCCTTTCCAACTTCCCACTGCTTTTTAGCTCCCCTCTTTTTTCCCATCTCTCTCTCTCTCTCTCTCTCTTTCTCTCTCTGTCTCTCTCCTTCTCACACACACACACACACACACACGTACACAAACACACACACACATACACACACACACACACACACACACACACACACACTCCCTCTGCCATATGGCTGTCAATCAGAAACGACAAGCATTGCGTTTCTGCTTGCCGAGGGACTGATGAGTCATCAAAAAGCGCAGAGAGTGTATTAAACTGTCACAAAGTTTTTATTTTATTTATTTATTTTCCTCCATCACACTTCAAGCAGAGGGCCTCTCCCTTTCCATCATGCCCTACAGGGGTAGACTAAGACCGACAAGACACACACACACACACATACACTCTCTTTCTCTCTCTCTCTCTCTCTCTCTCTCTCTCACACACACAAACACACACGCACATATATATACAGTACACTCTCTCTCTCTCTCTCTCTCTTACACACACACACACATGCATAAATGCATAACTTTTCTGCCCTGCTATCTCTGTCCCACTCACATCCATAGAAAATAACTTCTCTTTCGCTTCCTTGAAACCTCCCTGTATCTTTCTCTCCCCTTCGCTCTGACACACGTAGAGATACACAAACATACACACACACACAAAGTGAGAGACGCAGTACTTCCTGAGTGCTGCATCCAAGGAGATTAGGAGCAAAACGGGAGAGGGTTAGGGAGATGAGAGAGAGAGAGAGGGAGATAAAGAGCAGAGAGGGGGAGAGAGAGAGGTAGGGAAGGTGAAAAGGAAGAGAGAGAGGGAGGGAGAAAGAGAGAGAGATGAAGAAAGGGAGGGAGAAAGACAGAGAGAGATAAAGAGAGATAGAAGGAAAAATAGAGAGGGAGAGATGAAGAGAGGAAGGAAGAGAGAGGGAGGGAGATAAAGAGTATAGAGGAGAAAAGGCCAGCCGGTGCTGACTCTAAGGGCCCGTCCCCTGGGGCCCGGTGGACCAGGGCCAGCAGGCCAGATAAAAGACGCTGATTGGACCTAAGCCACTGCTATTTATATTTGGCTCCCAGAAAATAAATGAATAATAAGAGACAGACAGATACGCAGACCCACCAGCATATAGACAAATATAAGGTAGACAGATAGGTTGATGGACAGACAGGCGGACAGACAGACAGACAGTTTATTAATCAGTGATGTGTTGACTATTCTTCTGAAAGTGTGGGATGTGTGTCAACCAGTCACTTAGTTGACATGTGCAGGTATGACCAGGACCCTTTCAAAATGTTAGTAGGACATACGCTGCCCACTCAGTAGGAGGGGCCAATGAGTCCTGACCCACCCTCCCTGCAGAAACTGTAGCAGGACACTCACTAGGTACCCCACTCTTTTATAAGCATATTGAAATCTGTCCCCTGATTAGTCTCAAGACCAGTATTTAGAGCCGGTAGAGCCAGCCTTGTCTGGTTTGTAACAGCGACCAGCGTAACCCACTAGAAGCACACGCACAGCCTCAGTCTATTCATCTTTTGCACATGAAAATGAGCCATGTTCTGTTGCAGCCTTCCAGCCTTGAATTGCTGCCAACCTGTACGTTCTTATGGAAGACTGCTGACCTTTTCGGTAAAGAACAGAAAAGCAAGGGGAACGCAGGGAGTTTTCTTCCCCTTTCTGTTAGCTGTTAACTATCGGCTTCATGGAACATCAAGCTTGGGCTTGAAGAAAAGAATAAAGAAAAATGTTGATGTTCACAGAGACTTCCAGACCTATATACTACAGTTGTGTCTTTGGAATCAAAGAAGATGATCATTTCACAGCGATAGCAAAAGCTATGGATATGATATGCATATCCAGTGTAGACATTTCAAACAACTTTTCACCAGTGTCACCCTCTTTAGCACACTCCTTGTTAAGGCATTTACTTAAAGTCCATGTTCGGTTCAGACCATGATTGCATGCTGGAATGGATTTACAGGGCACTTCCTGTAGAAAAGCATGCTACTTTATGCCCATTGATTTCTCTCCACTTGGTCATCTGGTTCACTCGTGGCCATCTTGGATCTTTATCTAACCACAGAGCCGAGGAGTTATGACACACCCCCCTTTTTTTGCTTGAAAAAAGACTGCAGCACAATTCAGTAGCTTATCAAACCAATATGTTCTTTTGGTCTGAATAGCTTCTAGTTACATTAGCACCTGAATGGTCCAAGGTCAGTACTGACGCCAGGGATGAGATGACGCAAGGTGAATGTAGGAGGTATAAAAATGCATTGAGCAAGATTAATACCACTTTTAACTTGTTGAAGCCCTTTGCTGGATAACTTTTCATTCACAGTCTACTCACAAACTGCCCTGTGCCACAGTCACAATATCTGTGCTGATGTGAAGTGTTTTTGTTTTGAGCTGATGTGTTTTGTTACTGCAAATGTGCCTTTTTAATTGTGGCATTTTGATGACTGCTTATATTTTGAAAGAAATGCAAGAATCGACATTCGCAGTATGTACACTACAAACTTTATTTACTGTACTGTGCAATATTTGGCTGGTATGCATTTGCAGTCACTAAATTCAGCACCAGACTGGTACAAATGCTTTTATCAGCTTTTATCAGTTTATCAGTGTTGTCCTTTCCCTACAATGTTCCCTTTCATGGAGACAACTTAAATGTATGTCTTTGGAAAAATGAAAGGTGTATTCAAATGTGTTGAAAATGTTTGTTTAACTGTTGATGACCAACCTCACTGTTACAGACAAGGTATCTTCACACTGCACAGTTAATTCACACCTGTACACATTCATTACAGAGGTATGCTGTGTAATTGGTGTTCCTGGAAAAAAGGTCTTTTTGGAAATGCACAAGTGGAGAGACACACATACAGATTTAGTCACACAGACAGCACGTACAGACACACACACACACACACACAAGTGCACACACACGCACACACACACACACACACACACACACACAAGCATGCAAACGCACAACACTTACTTACAAACACACTACCCACACATATACTGTAGAAGATGAAATTGACCTTCAGTCTGCATGTTACTGGTCCACTGTCACAGTCTTGTCGGTGTGTAGTCCTACTGAGTGGACACACCAGAGCATATCACACACACACACACACACACACACACATACATGTCATGTGTCCCCACGATGCCCAGTTCATGTGCCTCCCACCACTGGACATCCATCGGAGGCAGAGAAGCACCTCTTCCTCCCCTCTCCCCCCACCTCTCCACCCCAGGAAAGCTCAGCGGCCAATCTTCTCTCTCCCCTTCCTCCTCCTCCTCCCCTCCCCACCACCCACCACATCCTCCCCTGTCCCCTCCATCCAATCACGTCTCCTCAGGAATTACGGAGCGTCGGACAGGTATGAGTACCAGCACAGGTCCCGCTCCGCAGACCAGCGGCCCGCCCTGGACCGCCCCTTCTACACGCGCTCCCACTCCACCGAGCGCGCCCCGAGCGACAGCCAGCTCATGAGGTCCATGCCAACCCTGCCGTCTGGACGCTCCGCGCCGCCCTCCCCTGCCTTAACGAGGTGACGACACCACGGACCGGGAGCTTTGTTTTTTGAGAGAGAGAAAGAGAAATAAAAGAAAGCAAAGCAAGCCCCGACTAATCGAGTGCTGATGAATCCAGCTTTCTGACACCAGCAAGCTTCACCATTGTACTCCCTCCACTCCCACCCTCCTCCCCCACATCTCTCACCCCCCACCCTCTCTCTTCGCCTGACCCAGTCACATCCTGCCTGGCCATGCCCAGAATCCTGCACTGCCCCTCTGCCATCTTCAGTTCCACCCAGCAGCTGCCACAGCTGTTTTTACTTTACTTTGTTTCGTTGTTTGTGTTTTTATTTTTAAATTTCCCATTTCCAGCCTCTGAGCCACTTAGGTCTCAAGTTCCTTTGATTGTTCCTGAGTTGGGTCCAGTTTGTTTCTTTCTCTGCAGAAACACACTAGTTATATTCCCCAGAGAGTATAATGGTGTGGACCAGAGTTCCTTTTTTTCTTTCTACTAACACAAACTCAGAGTGTGTGTTTATGTTTTGTTCCTATGGTTTACGTTTGCGTTGTTGTACAGTGGTTCATACGTGTGTGTGTGTGTTTATGTCTTTGTGTTTTGTATTTGCCAAAGTGGTCGCATGTATCAGCCTCACCCACACTCTTCTCTTGCAGCTACTGTAGTGGGTTTACTTCCTGTTTGACCCCATTCACGCAGCACTGCTGCTGGCTGGTCTCCGGGGCCTCCGCCTCACTGTGAACTTTAACCTTGTCATGTGCCAAAGACATTGACACTCATTTATAGGCATAAAGTACCATTTGAAGTGCATACTTAGTTCCTAACCTGAAGGTAGTCACAGTTTATTTTATTTATTTATTTATTTTATTATTTACTCAAGTTTACTTGAGGTGTGACGTGTCAGATTTCATGTCAAATCGGCAGTGGCCATGGTAACATAGGTCCCACACACACTTAAATAGATTCTTAAACATGTGTACCTACAATGTAAGCATTTAGAAGTGCATACGTGCTCACAGGCAAACACAAACAGGTTTATGTTTTTTTTGGTTTTTCTTTTACTGTAAACCAAAGGAACTGTACTAATATCATTTTTTTATTTATTATTTCAAGCAGTAGTCACCCTTCTGCATGGCCCTGAGCTTTTGGCAGGCACTCCCTGAAATTGCTGTAATCATCCCAATTTTTACGTCTTAATTGTGTGTGTTCGTGAAGACTCTATGCTGTGCAAGAACAGCATAGAAACACACACACTTTGACAAAGACACATGCAGAACTCACAGATGCTGTCCCTACTTTTAACATTAACAGATAATATTTTTGTGTCAGGAAAGAGGGAAATATTGGGTTATGCAATACACTATATTATGCTTATTCTTTTACAATGTGTGTGCACTGAAACTTTCCAAGTACTCCCATCTCTCATAACTTCCATAACTGGACAGCATCCTTGCAGTTGTGCATGGCTATGATTGTGCAGAACATCTATATATGCAAATAGACATATATATGTATGATCAATACAATCTGTTCAGGGCAAAATGCTTATGAACCCTGCATTTTTTTTTTTCTTTGTCTGGTGCAACACTCTTGTTGCCCTACTGGATGTGTCTTTTCCTACATGTGTTTGATGTATATGTGTTGATGTAACTACTGCTGTGCCAAAACCGTATCTACTAACACAAAGCAGTGCCATGGCTGTGTGGTGATTTTCACTCCTCTGAGATGTCTTCAGCCCCCCCCAGTAAGACTGAGGGATAGCGGAGGTGGGGGGGGGGGGGGGGGGGGGGGCGGTGTAAGTGCGGCTAAGTTAATGGTGCGAACTTGTGTACCCCACAGGGCTCACCCCCGCAGCGGGTCGGTCCAAACGAGCCCCAGCAGTACGCCCATGTCCAGCAGGAGAGGACGGCAACTACCACAACTGCCTGCCAAGGGGACGCTCGACAGAAGTAAGTCTGGAAGTCTTTGTCAGTCGATTTTTTTTTTTCCCCCTTTTGCTTCTGTGTTGAAGCTTCCCGTCGAAGCCGTTGTTTGTCGTTGGACTGGCCTGAGTTGTGAAGTTTGTGAAGCACAATTGCTTCTTGAGGCTGAGATGAGTGGAACTTTTATTCTGAGGTCAATTTTTATATGTATCTATTCTTAATTGTATAACTTTGCCTTATGAGTTGTGTTACATTTCCAATGTACCTGGTACTTTGACTATGTTACTGCTGAATCATGATTTATGTCAAACGGAAAGTTATTGGACACAGTCCTTGGACTTTGGTGTTTTAGGACTCACTTTATTCCTGCCAGCAACAGTTGTGTCTTAATCACTTTATTATCTGAGCTTATGATGGATCCAATGTTCATGTCTTCTGTTTTCCAAATCAGATCTTGAGCTTGCGAGATTTTATTTGGTTTTTATCCACTGTCTTGACTAGCCCTTATTGATTCTTTTTGGGAATCAAAGTCACGTGGATGTGAAGTGGCATGATCGGGTATGCCTGGCAGTTGGCATCCGCTCTCACATCACTGTACTGTAGCCTACCCCCTCGACATGTCAGTCAAAACACCAGCTGTCGGTTGGTTGGTTTGGCTCCATGTGGCTGGTTGCCGCCACTCATGCCTGTCACCCTCGGTTCTCTCCTCTCTCACCTTCTCCCAGAAGACGGAGAAGAGGACATAGAGCCTTGTACAGGTCTGTACCGCCAGCTTTGGTGACTGGGTTTTAGACGGTCAGAAGTTTCAAATCCTGATCAGGCTAAACCCTATCTGCAATGGCCTAGCTTAGGAACTCACCTCCAAACTTCTCCCACAATATTTAGTTCTTATCCAATCCTGTTGACCCATGTACAGTAGAGTACCACGAAGGAGGCCCATTGCAATGTGTCGCATGTATCCTCGGTGTTTCTCTGTGTTTGTTAAATACAGCTAGCCTGTGT
>CM050218.1:11067500-11092500 GCA_027475355.1 Coilia nasus | reverse complement strand
CACACACAAACACACGCATTCACACACACATACACACACTGTCACACACTCACATGCACACACACACTCTCACACACACTCACATACACACACACACACACACACACACACACACACTCACACAACACACACACATACACACACTCTCACACACTCACATACACACACACACACTCTCTCACACACGCACACACACACACACACACACTCACACAACACACACACACACACACACACACACACACTCACACAACACACACACACACACACACACACACACACACACACACACACACACACATACACAGCGCTAGCAGCCTGCCCCAGCACATGCTGCAGCTCCAGGAGGTGGATGAAGATGGCGTTGTGTTGGGCACAGAAATATTGAGTTGCCCCCGGGAGGCCGGCTATTATTAGCTGTGAAAACTTCTGCTGCTTTCTTCACTGCAGTCTTTGGCTGTGCAGACACTTCCCACCGAATACGCTTCAGCATTTTTCGTTCTGCCTCTGCATGAGCAGTAAGTGTGAAAGAAACACACACACACACACACACACACACACACACACACACACACACACACCTGGAAGAGCGCTCAGAACAAATGCAGCCCTTTCTGAGTGTTTACTTTGCAGAATGCGAGAGACTCAACCGGCAGCCATTGACAGTCACCATGTTCGTTCTCACATCATGCTCATTGTCAACAGCACAGTCTCATTGGTGACAGCACGTTTGTGATGACAGGAAGTACACTTACCGCCTACTCCTCCATGCACTTCCTGTTTTGTGGCAGTATTCCCCCACACCTCCAGGGGTGTAAGAGTGGAGCGTAATGGTACACACTCCTAACGGTACGACTATGGTCAGTGACAGAAGACTTCCAGTCTTTTATCCGTCTTTCTTTCCCTCCTGCTCTTGTGTGACTTGATCGTTTAATGGACTCCCTGGCTTCCCGTAGGTTAGCTGAATGCAGATGAGCAGCAGTCAGAGGCAGACACGTCAGTGTAGCCAGAGAAAAGCACACTTGCTGACTGAGAGAGGCCGAAGTTGTCACTCCTGACAATAATGAGAAGTGACTGTGATTTCAATGCCACAACACGCACTCTCTCTCTCACACACACACACACACACACACACACACACACACGTAGACACAAACACACACATACACACCCACTCACTCTTTTATACACACGTGCATGCACACAAACACACACACACACATACACATGCATGTTGACACACAGCACAATGCTGCTATGCTCTACTCTGGCAGTGATTAATGAGTGTAGGTCATTGATTGTGGGGGGAAGGGGTGGGCTGATAGGGGAGTTGATATGGGATGAGTGTGTGTGTGTATGTGTGTATGTGTGTGTGTGTGTGTGGGGGGGGGGGGGGGGTGTGGGTTCTGTTGCTCTGAAATTTCAGTCAAGGGGTATAAATATGCAGAGGATGAACTAGTCCAATTAGGGTGAAACCCAGACCTCTGGGAGAAAAGATTTATTGCATAACATCACTGTTACATACATACACACACAGACACATACACACACACACACACACACGCATACACACACACACACACATGTGAATGCATACAGGCACACAGTACAGCATGCATGTGATGTCTGTGTCTTCTGTAGTGGGTTTCACACACACACTTGCAGATACACTTGTAAGAGTATTCATACTTGTGCTACATGCACACACACACACACACACACACACACACACACACACACACACACACACACGTGAATGCATACAGGCACACAGTACAGCATGCATGTTTGTGTCTTCTGTGGTGGGTTTCACACACACACTTGCAGATACATCTGTAAGAGGATTCAAACTTGTACTACATGCACACACACACACACACACACACACACACACACACACATACACACACACACACACACACACACACACACACACACACACACACACACACACACACACACACATGTGAATGCATACAGGCACACAGTACAGCATGCATGTGATGTCTGTGTCTTCTGTAGTGGGTTTCACACACACACTTGCAGATACATCTGTAAGAGGATTCAAACTTGTACTACATGCACACACACACACACACACACACACACACACACACACACACACACACACACACACACACACACGGTACAGCATGCATGGGATTTCTGTGTCTTCTGTAGTGGGTTTCACACACACACTTGCAGATACACTTGTAAGAGCATTCATACTTGTGCTACATGCAGACACACACACACAGTACAGCATGCATGTGATTTCTATGTCTTCTGTAGTGTGACACTGACCGGTCCTCTGGCTTTGTAAAGTCAATGCACACACCTCAGCCTTGGCGTGCATCTGGCACCACACGTGAATCTTTCCCTTTTCCAGGGTGCGCCTTTTCCTCAGTGTCTGTACCCCTCAGATACTGCCCGGACCCCTCATTGCCTCCTTCCTTCCCTCCTTCCCTTCATCCTCTTCCTCTGCCATCTGTGTCTGTCTGTCCTTTCATCCCTCCATCTTTTCTCTCCTTCTCCTTCTCTCTTTCCCTCCTTTAGGCTCTGATCAGTCCGCCAGTGATGGCTCCCTTCGTTAACCTACAGTACCTTTCTCACATTTCAGACACGTTTCTCTTTCGAAGCACCTGGAGTTTAACCCTTTCCTCTCCCTGTGGCCTTCGTTTCCTTCTTCTCTTTTTCTCCTCCTCCTCCTCCTCCTCCTCTTCCTCCTGTTTTTTTTTTCTCTGTATTTGTCATTGCTGAGGTCTTTGCTCCTGTTTGCTCCTCCTTCTAGCTGTGTCCTCTTCCTCTTGTTTTAACCTGTTTTTCACCGTTTGTGTATGCAGTGCAGTGTATCCTTTACTTGTTTTTTTTTTTTGGTATTGTGGTGTGTTTTGTGTTTGTTTTTTTGTTGTTGTTGTTGTTGTCGTTGTTGGTGTTGTTATTGTTGTTGTTGTTGTGCCCCTCCCCCCCACCCCACTCCTCCCCCCCCACCCCACTCCTCCTACTTTGCTCCATGTACCCTCCATGGGGTCTCTAAGGAGCCCCCCCCCCCCCCCACTCCCCACTCCACCTCCCACACTTCCCACCCCCATATGGCCTGGCCCTCTCTCAGTGTGACCTTTGACCCCCTGCCCCTGCCCCCCTGCCCCCTCCCCGTCCAAACCCCCCTCGTCCTATTCACCTTCACACACTTCATCCTCTCACAGCCATCTCCTCTGTCTATGTCTGTCCATTTCTGTGACGTCACACCCCCAGAAGACATGGACTCACCCAGTCGGACAAACTCAGGTCTGTCCCTTCTTCTTTTTGCTCTTCCTTCTTCCTTTACTTCCTTCTCTTCCTCCTTGTTTCATTTTTCCTTTTCATTGGCTCTTATTCTTAGTCTCCCCAGCTCCCGATGCCTCTCTTTCCTCTCTCCTGCCATGCCCATCCTGCTGAAAGACAAGATCTTTCTTTCTTTCTTTCTTTCTTTCTTTCTTTCTTTCTTTCTTTCTTTCTTTCTTTCTTTCTTTCTTTCTTTCTTTCTTTCTTTCTTTCTTCTCTCTCTCTCTCTTCTTTGCCCTGTGCTGCTGCTGCTGCTGCTGTTACTCTACCTGTGGTGTTCCTCCCGTTCTCCTTGCTCACACGTGTTTGTTAATGGTCTCAAAATCCTTCAGCGGACCCCTGTGTTTCTGCAAAATCTCTACAACATGAAACAACAGGATCTAGACATCTTTTATAAAGTCAGACCTGTGTCTTGTTCACATCTTAAAAGTGCACGATAGAAACAGTACACATGTCAAGAGCCCTCTGCTAACAAATCTGTCTTTATTACCCAAGGCATATACAGTACGTCTGTATGAATCAATTCAGTGTAGAGCCTTCCTTAACCACATACTGTTTAGCTCGTAGCCTCCTCAGATTATGTACTGGTATTTATGCACAGAAGTCGAATCACTGTCACACCATGAAAAGTGTGAAGGTGAACTACATTAGGTGCATGTGAATATATGGGCTTGAACTTTCTTAAGCTACTTCTACTGTATGCGTTTACTGTAGTAGTTAATTTAGGCAATTGGTTGGACATAATGAAATATGCCCCTGGTGGCTATGTTTGACTTGAGCTCATATGTGGTTAAGGCATTCTGATAATAATGGCAGCTTTGTTGCAGAGGCGTAGAGGGACATTTGTCTACATGTGCTCAGCTCCCATCCCAACAGCAGTGCTCTCATTACATGACATCTGTGTTTGAATGTCCATTCATTTGTTCTCTCTCTCTCTCTCTCTCTCTCTCTCTCTCTCTCTCTCTCTCTCTCTCTCTCTCTCTCTCTCTCTCTCTCTCCCTGCCTCTCTTCCTTTCTCTCTCTCTCTCTGTCTCTCTCTCTCTGTCTCTCTCTCCCTCCCTCTGGTTTAATTGTGTTGCCTCCCCATTACTACCACCCCAACCCCCCTCTCCTCTCCTCTCCCTCTCCCTCTCCCTCCTGACCATGCCCCCTCTGAGTAGAGAGAGAAAAAGAGAGCCCAGAGAATGGAGACGCAGGTAGGCCCATAGTGCTGAGCCTTTTCGCTGCTTGTGTGAAAAGCTCAACACGCTATCCACCACGCTTTACCTACCTACCTACCTACCTACCTACCTACCTACCTACCTACCTACCTACCTACCTACCTACCTACCTACCTGTCTTACCTACCTGTCTTACCTGCCTACCTACCTGTCTTACCTGCCTGTCTGTGCTATGGAGTGAGGACTGTCACTCGGAAGTTCACTTTGCAAAGTTCACCAGCACTGTGTATGTGTGTGTGTGTGTGTGTGTGTGTGTGTGTGTGTGCATCATCGCAAGAAACAAAGCTGCTGCTGTAGCAGTTTAATGATACAAACACTATTTTCACTGAACAGCTTTCCAACAACTCCCTGAGCACGCTCTTTTCAATGCACCCCTGTATCAATTGTTTGCGATTCTGCAAGCATGCTGTTGTGTGTCTATATATACAGTACAATATATATATATATATATATATATATATATATATATATATATATATATATATATGTGTGTGTGTGTGTGTGTGTGTGTGTGTGTGTGTATGTATGTATATGTATATAGCATAGTGTAATGTATAAATAGAATAAATGCCCCCTTAATTACACATACACTAGAATGTTTGCCATGCTAAGCATAGTCTATATCCCGCTGTTTTGCCTGTATGCGTTTATTAGTTAACAGATATGGTTTAGCTAGTATGACTTGTCTTACCTTGTCTTACCCCATTCTCTCAGTTCAGTGTATTTAAATACGTCCAGAATAATTATTTTTAATTACATATTTTATGTTTACTTGTCCTATGTCCAATCCTTTCCTCTGTTCTGGCCTTTCCACTAAGCCAGTCCAGCTACAAGCACCACATTTTTGAGTACCTGAGATTAAAAAAGGCTCCTAAAACATGCCAAAAACAGTACCCCTAGAGGGTTTTATATTATGGCCATCGAAATGAAGAAGGTAAAAAAAAAAAAGCAAATCCACAGTGTCTCAGCAGGACAGGTAGACTAATTCCAGTGAACTATGTTCCTAGTGTTTGCTGGAGTAGCGATTTAGCAGCGGCGGCGGCGGCAGCATCAACAGCGAATAGAGCTGAGCTAGTGTTGCGTGGGCATTAGTCAGCACGGGCTCCCGACTAGCGTCTGGCCCGGAGCGCGTCAGGCCTGATCCGTGTATGTTTCCCTCGGGACTGTGGAATTGTGCCACAAGCCTTCTCTCGGCATGGCAACAGGATTTACAATCAGGGTCATCACATGGATGAGAAATTGCCACTGTTGTGTCATAAACATGGAATTTATGGAATTGTCGAGCAGGCAGTTTTGTGTGAGATTGTTGAGCCCCTCAGTAAGGGTGCCTCATTGTGTCAATTCATGGCAGGCACTCAGTATTCCGCTCCTTTGCTTGCTATGCAGGATATTTGGATTATTGATTTTTTTATGGCAGTCTTTTGTGTGAACTTCTTTGTATATGTGAATGGTGAGTGTTTTATTTCAATACAGAATAAGATTTACTAAAAATGACACTGACAAGGTTGAATGAACAAAGAATCTGACATCTGTGTGTGTCAGGGCTGGCAGTTCTACTGAGGCAAAGTGAACTTCAATTGGGTAATATCAATAGGTTATGCCAGATGTGGGTAATTTGGCTTCAGAGGCCATACCACACATTTGTTTCAACCATTCACAATACTAAGGGCCTGTTCACACCGCGATGCTTTTTCCACCTCCAAAATGTGAGAAGCGTCGCTAGTATTCCGAAATCCAAGTGCTTATTAAGTGCTTCCTGGAGATGTCAAGGTTTGTTTTGTGTTGCTAAGTTACATGCGGTCCTAATTCTTTGGCCGTTTTTTTTTTAAACTTACTGTAGCTACACAAGAACCCATTGAAAAAAACATGCGTTCCAAAAGTTGAACGGATTTTAACTTTGAGCGCCTCATGTTTTTTAGAAGCCTCGTTTTTTATGACTGAGGAGCAGGCAGAAAAAGCAGCGAGGTGAGGTGTGTTGCATCGGTCAAACCGCTTGTCAACCGCATCGTTCCATAAGAAAACTAGTGACATCAAGCACCTGGCAGAGAATAAAGTGTCGCCGTGTGAACGGGCCCTAACTGATTCTAATTAGCACAACTACTCAGCCAGGGACATGAGCCAGTGAGTGTCAACTGTATAATATGTGGCAGGACTTGTACTCCTTGAAGCCAGTGTCACCCAACTATGGACAACCTGATGGGTGTTTTTTCCCCACCAGGATAAGCAGGGTTACTGTCAGAAACAAACACATCATTCTTACTGCTCTACCAGCAAAAGTCAGGACATCCTCCTCGTCAAAGGTTTCACATTGTCCTTAGTCTGTGATACATTAAGCGCTGATGTGCACTTGTGCAGACATATTCTCACTTTTCCTTCACTGGATGCTGAGAGCACATGCTTTGCTTCCCCACCCTCCTCCCATAACACCACCCACCCAGCCACCCAGCCACCCACCCACAAAGACCCTCGACCACCCGCTCTCCTTCCCTCCTTCTGACCAGCCTCTGGTTCTCCTCCGCAGGTGCAATGGACGTGGAGGAGCGGACGAGGCAGATGAAGCTGAAGATGAACAAGTACAAGCAGGGCACCGGCTCCGACTCGCGGCTGGAGCAGGACTACCACAAGGCAAGCCCAGCACCTCAGCACTCCCAGTCCCCATCTCCACCCCCCCAACCTCTCCCCCCAGGCTGCCAGCTGCCATGCTGTTCAGTCCAGCTGTGGGGAGTCCTGAGTGCACAGCAAATCTCTGTTACCAAAATGCATTTTACATGACATTGCTTTTGCTGGTATAAAAACATAGAATTGAAATAAATAACACAGCATCGCATACTGTAGTAATCTAGACATTATTCAGCAACTCTTTTCCGAGGCAGATCTGTATCATTTTAGATCTTTCTACATCTCATAACAAATAACAATTTATAGATCTATCATGTAGTCAATGACACAGTTATCATTGTCACTACCACTATCATCATCATCATCATTATCATCATCACTATCACCATAGTCATTATAACCATAATAAATATGAACACAAATTGCATTTTTGCAACCCTACATTAGTCTATAAAGTATGCATTCAAAAGAAGGACAAGTCACCTCTCTCAGGCATTCTGTATATATGAGCACTGTTGTTGCTCAGTAGCTCAGTATGTTCAGTATGTTTTACTAAAAGCATGTTTACTACACGTTGACTAAAAGCTGCTCCTGCTCCTTAAGCAAACTTGATCGGTAGGCTGCTAAGCACTCAGCATTCCGAACCAGGTCTCGCAAGCCCAGGCATTCCGGTCTCCTTTTAAGTATGTGGTATGCGAGTCATTATTCTCAGGAACAAATCGAAGGCTGTCTGTTGCTGTCTCTTGCTTCTATAAAAAGCAGGTGAAAAAATATTGTGCTCTTGGGGCTCTCGCTGTGGCACGGAGACGAGAGATGACGAAGGCTGGCTTGTTTTGCAGTTATTTATGTTTGTGCATTCTGCAAGTTTCAACAAATCTTTGATTATATAAGCCTGCCGTGTGCTGACGAATTAAGAATCCTCATAACAGCAAAACCCTGAGTGCTACATTTTGAAAACAGGGTCAAATGGTTCAGTCGTCAGTCTTTGTGAACCTTGTTTATCCTCCCCGCTAGAATGATGAAGCTCTAAATTCTAGTCCAAATTGCCGACATTAGGTACAGCAAAACATTTCAGGCATGCACACAGTGGCTCTTTTTTTGCATAAACAAACAACTTGACTCTTTTAGCTATTGCATAACTTCTCGCTGCTTTATAAAATTAATAACCTAAGTATGTAACTCTTTGATAAATGTAATTTGTTTGTGCAGTCGGGTAGCCATAATGTCCCTAAAGCATAACATCATTTAAAATTGCACTTTGCGGTCAGACTGACTTTAAAGGTCTGGAACACTGCTAAATCAGGAACAACGTGTCTACTTTCTGTTCACTTCAACTCTGCCTTGAAAAACCCTAATGCTTTATTGTAGGTCTTGTGTGTGTGTGTGATCTTTCATAGAGATTATAAACTGACTGTTTACTCGGTATATCTTTTCCAAACTCTTGTTTAGTAACTTTTTCTCCTTTCTCTTTCCATGCCTGTCTGTCTACAGCGAAGGGACCCCACGCGGGGCACGGACAACCTCTCGGCCAAGTCGTCGGACAGCGATGTAAGCGACGTGTCCGCTGTGTCGCGGGGCAGCAGTGCCTCTCGCTTCAGCAGCACGAGCTACATGTCTGTCCAGTCGGAACGGCCGCGAGGCACCCGCAAGATCAGGTGAGCCCAACCGCACTACCTGGTCTTAGTGTCCATCAAAGCACATTGACTCCTTTACTTTGTTTATCTTTGCCAGGGATGGGCCCATCAGTACAGGTCAATAAAATCATTATCTGTGCATTTGGCTCATGAGCACTGGGTTGGTTCAGGTGTTTCAATAGCAAGAACTCTTGCACCAGGTTTAGCAAAGGCGTCAATGCCGGCTTCAGGAAGTGAAGGCCCTCCCATGTATTCATTCTATGTGTGCACTTAATACACGTGATTTCACTGATTAACCAATCCACCTGTCTGATCATTTGCCTGCTCATTAGGATTAGGATTGAATATGTGGCAGGGTTGTTAGTTTCTGAAGCAGAATTGACCTCTCTGAGGTTTAACGTTATTGAAGAAGAACTTAACTTTTATGTTATGCTCTTTTCCCGTTTTTCTTCTTGTCCGTGAGTTCAGGTTTGGCTCTGTAGAGTTTAAAATTGAGAGCCAAACATTGAACTTCACTTCCCTTGTGCTGTGCTGGCCCATCTCTAGCAAAGAAGCTGTGTTGCCGATAAACACAATGAGTCTGCTGTCTGTTACCACACAAATGTCTTGTGTCTCCATGTACATCTATGTGCTTCTGCTATGTTGCATTCTTTTGTGTTGCTGTTTTGATTTACGATGCTTCAAATCCTTATGCAAAGTTTTGCCGCATCTCTGTCTCTGTTTTGCTCTTTTTTGTAATCCAAAAGCTGTTGTGTTGTGTCTGTTTGTTGTTTACTCGCTTTTGTGTTTTCTTTTGCTCTTGTCTTTCTTCTTTTTTTTTCCGCATGCGCACCTTCATTTGCGCTTCCGCTCGCATCGCCCACAGCAAGGCCAATAGCCTGCCTGGGCGGAGCCTCTCCAGGGAGGGGGAGGAGAGTGTGGGGGAGGAGGTGCTTCCAGAGGAGCAGGAGGAGGAAGTGGGGGGAGGTGGCAAAGCGGGAGGGGCCGGGGGAGGAGGAGGTGGTGAAGAAGGTGGAGGAGGAGGAGGAGGAGGAGCAGGAAGAGGGAGGGCTGGGATGGGAATCGGGCGGAGGAGCGTTAGCGTAGACAGTAGGCAGGAGGAGCGGGAGGTGGAGGCCGAAGACGTCACGAGGAGGTTCTCAGAGACCGACCTCAGGTAAAGTCCCATCGGGTTGATCTACAGCGTGTGGGCCCAGCACAGCTACCAGAGGGACTGTAGCCAGCCCCTGGAGCAAGGGCCCCCAAAGTAGATCCAACTAGGCTCAAAAGACAGAACAGAATAGATTAGATTACATAGTACATCGCCAATAAGGCTTTCTCAGGATACACATACCAGCTATACAGCGCAATAGTCATCATGAGATGAGAGCTGTATGCTGTTTTTACTAGCAGAAAAAAATCCATTGATAGAAGTGATTTGATACTAGCCTAGAAAACTAGCCCCTCGTACTACACTTCTTTTTGTACAGAGGGTCTGGCTGTGCCGCATTGAGAAATGTTTGCTTCCTGGAGGTGTAAAATCTGCTGAAGCTTGAAATGATTGGATCAGCCTTTATCCAATTGCTAACGTCTGGTCATGACATATGCAATTAGCCTGTCTATACAGCAAGCATGCCTACACACTACAGTTCAAATGTAGCACACAAAGTTGACGTCATAACACTCCCACAAACATGCTCACAAACACTCCCTCTGTTCTGATTGGTCTGGTAAAGACTATACTGCAGTCAACCATGTCAATAGAAGCACAGCCATACCCTCTGTCCGAAAAGAAGTCTAGTTCAGCAGAAGTATAGTAATTACTAGGCTAATTTGACACATGGATATTTTCAATATCAGACACAAGGCTATGTGTCAAGACCATTGACTACATACAGTCAATAGTCATGCCTAGAAAACAATATCAATTACAAAATAATGGCTAGGGAGGGAAATTAAGAGTCTAGATATATAGGTATGTCATATGTGCTATATTAGGAGAATGGCTCGTGTCAGTGTCAGTGTCTGCTTAATGTGTTCACGTTCTGACTGTCAAAGTCAGAAAGGTTTTCTTTTTTGTTAATCATACTTCAGTGTTCTCTGTCTGTCAGAGTTCAATGTCTCAGCCACAGACTACAGCTGTTGAACTCAGTCACTTTAAGTCAAATGCTAAGCACAATGGTATGTGACGATTATTATCACGCAATGAGCCTGTACAATAAAGCCTATCATAGCTGGTACCTGAATAACAGAGTTAGCTGTTAAACAAATGAAAAGTTAGGTTACACACATTACACACAGTTTTAGAAGAATGTAAATCTTTGTCGGCCTGCATTGGTCCTGAGTGTGTTGTGTTTGTTTGTCTTAAGTTTTTCACACCTTCCTCCAGGTCCAATTGTGATGGCTCTGTCTGTCACATTGAGGCTTCCGTACCAACTACACCTTCCCCATCCTCAGTGCTGGCCACACAGGCTGAGGCAAACCCATGCCAGAATCTGCCACTGTCTCTTTCAGTAGCTGTTTTTACTGCTCTCATTGACCAAGTGCTGCATTGGAAACTGTGCCATCAGATGATTTAGCCACTGTCGTCACCCTTGACTGCTAGGTTCAGCAAGACCCATGTAAACAATGTTGTAGCTTTTCAGACTTTAAATACATTTAACCTAAAAGACTTGAGTTTTGAGTGAGAAGGTTTTGAGTGCAGAAGACTGGTTTTGAAATTCTATAAAAACTATGATTTAAAAAAAATAATAAAATGTAATTCTATTTTATTTCTAATACCCAAATAAGCCATTGTTAAGCCCTGTATTGTCATGCCAGTATGGCCTAAGCTGTAGTCATTTGTTTCAGGTTTTTAATGAAAAGATGATCTTTTTGATGAGTGATAATGAGTGATCTAGTCGTTGCAGTAGAATGAGTTGTCCTTCCCAGAAGCTCAATTAGTGTTGTTTCAGTGTCCCCAACCATGCAGTAGTGGATGGAAGCGCAATGTCCGGACGAGCGGAGACCATGAGGGACAGATGGGCCGATGGGAATGTTGGTGTTGTCCTTCCAGGCACAGAAAGGGGGGGGGGGGGGGGGGGGAGTGAGAGAGAGAGAGAGAGGGAGGGCGAGAGAGAGAGAAAGAGAAGGGGGGCAGTGTGTTTGCTCCTTTTTGCTCTTGCATAACTTTTGGTCACGCCACTACCGTGTGATCTCTCTCTCTCTCTCTCTCTCTCTCTCTCTCTCTCTCTCTCTCTCTCTCTCTCTCTCTCTCTCTCTCTTTCTCTCTCTCCTCTCACCCTTCCTCCCTCCCTATCTCTTTCTGCCTGTCCTGTCAGTGTGTTTGTAGAGGGGGTCAGCCGGCTAATTCCTGGTCTTCAAAAACAAGAGGGTTTGTGAATGGGGCAGTGTGTGAGACTTAGATGAGAACCCATGGGCAGTCCTGGTGATTAGTGAGCTTGTGTATCCATTGTTTATAATATAAACTGCGTAGGTTATGTTTTCCTTCCAGTTCCCTTCAACTGGAAAATTGCTTTTAAAAGAGACGAATGAGTTTGTCAATATATTGACATTGTCACATCTCAATAGAAAATAGAGAAAAAAAGTTTTAAAGGCTGTGTAAAGCTTTTATTAATTTTGTAATCACTGTGTGTGAATGACAACCGTTCAGTATAAAGCAAGACACTATAATTTGGCGGGTTGGTTGGTTATTCATTCCAACCCAATTTGTTGTGAATCTGAGTGACCAAGAGTAGAGAGGAGGAGAGGAGGAGAGGAGGAGAGGAAGAGAACGAGCGGAAGAGGATAGTAGCACAGCGTGAATGAGGGCAACGCTGCCAGAAGCTCCAAATGCTGCCTACTTGAATTTTAAACTATCACAAGCCAACAGAGTGAAGTAACAAATAAAGCTCCTCTAGGGAGAGTTCATGCGTGCAAAGCACACACACACACGCATACACACACACACACACACACACACACACATGTATGCACACACATACAAACCATGTGCGTGCGAACACACCCACGTACGCACACATACACACACATATTTCCCAGGGATGGAAATTAACTTACAAATTGTCCACCTTTACCAGCCACTGACAAATAAATGGTACAATTCACCAGCTACTCAACAGTAAATAATTATTTTCTATCTGAAATCTACCAGCATTTGGCTAGTGGCTGGTGCCAATTTCCATCCCTGACACTTACACACATTCCTGTATGCACACACACGCACACGCACACACACACACACATACACACACAAACATACATACACACGGAACAACAACAGCAACAACAACACATAATGGCACATGAATTTGAAGTTCACCAGCAGTGAGCTCTGCCTCAATGGTAGTAGCTGTATTGCCTTGAGTTGCTTCAGCTCTCTTTGTATTGCAGAACATTAGTTGATAGCTTGGTACTGCTGACTTTTTAATCATATGTACCCGCCAGCAAAGCCTCCTTACATGTCCCTGAATTTACAACTGAAGCAATACGTGTGCAAGATGACATTGTTAGCATCTCATTTGGTATGCAGTTGTCAGGTTAGTAGTAAGTCATCAATGCCCATAAATATGGAGCATTGTAGGTGATGCTGGAGAATGTTGATATTGAAGGTCGTAACCCTAACAAATACAGTGATGCCCTCTCTATCGCTGTAGTTACTCTCCAGAACCAGAAAACATAGCAAGGCTATATAGAAAACATTTAATTTTATAGTTTAAGCCTTAAAAAATACCCCTTACATGTGCTGTTTTAATACATTTACTATATGTATTATTGAATTATTACTGCATTTTAATCAGTATTTATATGTTACAATATACTTATAATAAATTATAATATTGTTCCCGCAAACTTTTCCTTAGCATGCATAGTGACATAGCATGCATATAGTAATAAAAAGAAATCCGCAATATAGCGGGACTGCGGAAGATGAATCGCAATATAGCCGGGCATTATTGTAATGTTTTGTGAGCTTGTACATACACTACTATCTTTGTGTCAAGTTTAGGAAGGCAATGCATTATAGAAGAGCACATTTTTAAAATATAGATCATATATTGCTTTGACCTTTTTCCATTACATTTATGTCGAATTATCTCTCACAAATCCACCTCTGGTGAGTAAATTAACTTAGCATGACAAAGTTGGCGTTAGAGCGATATAACTTTTTCCATCACATATTTTTTTTTATGCGCCAATGCAGAATGGCCTGGCTGCAGTAGGTGCCATCGTGAGATATGGCTGAATGTAAAAAAAGTGGTTTAGATTATAGCATCGCTTATTGTACCTGTTTCTGGTGTGTTACTTTAATTATCTCCACAAAAGTATTTGTCATTTGAGTTTCATAAAAAAAATCACAAAAACTCTGTAGGGATATCATGTAGTATAGGGTGTCATATAAATAACAACCTCCATTTCAAGTCCATAGCGTGAGTCCATATTTCATTATGACTGGAGATTGATTATCATTGAGGCGATGCAGGAAGTGCTGTGATGTAATAATGGAGTGTTTTTCTCCCTCTCCCTCCCCTGGTGTGCATGCACCCTGCAGTACTGCTTCAGCGACCAACGTTATCTCACTTCACAGATCACAAGCTGTCAGGAAACAGTGTCCGTTCTACAGGAAGGAAGATGCAGTCTTTCATTATGCTCAGTCTTTCATTTCTCTCTCTCTCTCTCTCCCTCTCCCGGTTTCTCTATCTATCTATCTATCTATCTATCTATCTATCTATCTATCTATCTATCTATCTATCTATCTGTCTGTCTGTCTGTCTGTCTGTCTGTCTGTCTGTCTGTCTGTCTGTCTGTCTGTCTGTCTGTCTATCCTTCTCTATATCTTGCTCTGTCTCTTTCTTTCCTCTTTCTTATTCTCTGTTGCTTTATGTCTTTCTGTAGTTCTGTAGGGAATTAAATATGTCATAATGCCCCCTGCTGATGCACATTTTCCTTATACGCTGGATGGTTCTGATTAGAACACAGGGAACAGAAAACAAAATGCACTTGAGCGACAAAATAAAGCTCTGAGTAAACTATGACCAGATATTCGAATTCTCGGGCCAAGTCCATACATACATTCATCACTTGCAGGACTTTCCTATATCGCTTTAACCTTTTTCCATCACATTTACATCAATTTATCTCTCGTAAATCCACCTCTGGTGAGCGAATTATTTTAATATTTGAGGTGCCTGGTACTAAGTGTTTAAAATAATGCTTTGTCAAAAACTCTGAAAGGAAATACTTTTTACACTCAGTAATAATTCACACAATATATAATTTTAGGGTTTTGTGCTCTGTTATGCTTCCAAGGAAGCCATTCAATACTAAACAGTGGGATAGGGCCCAAAGTAATTTCTCCCTTGCATGTGATTGTCAGCAATGCAGAACAAGCGCAATCAGAAATAGCAACCTGGTCCCCCATATGGGCAGACAGACAAACAGACAGACAGACAGACAGACACACACAGACACACACACACACACACACACACACACACACACACAGACACACAGACACACACACACACACAGATACCTGGTCTATCCCTCTGGAGACCAGGTAAAAATGCATTCACAGTTACTGGTAATTTTCACTCCAGGATGGAAACAAATGGGGTGTAAACATAGTAGGTGTAGCTACAATTGTAATGTCGTTAAGTTCTTCCAAGTTACGTTTCTCCAGTGTAGCTTAAAAGTAAACTCAAAGTAGAAATTATTCAGAAACTGTGGGCCTAGCTTACAGATTCAGTTGTTAAAAGCTGGCTGTTGAAAAAGACAGGAACAGCATGTTATGTTAAAGTCATAAACACATTCTCTGTTACCAGAGACATTTGTTACCAAATGCGCAGAATGTCCCTCGCTGTACAGGTGTTTTGAATCACGCTGCATTTGTTTGTGTGAGTGTGTATGTCTGTGTTGCATCCACGTGTCGTGTCCAGCACTAATGTACTGTTGTGTGTGCAAAAATCACACAATCAAGTCCTGCGATGCCACGCTGGCTTTGGCTATTGCCGTGCGCACACACTCCAAAATAGAAAAAAACGAGGCTTTGTTGTCACCGAGGGGAACATCTTGGCCTAAATGAGGCGCCACTTAGAACAATCTGCATGAAAAGGAACACGCAGTTCAGCTAAGGGGCTGAATAGAGGCGTCCCTGGAGAGCGACTCCGTTCCAGGAACATTCGCTTTGGGGACCTACTGGTGAGCCAAGTCCTGAGAGCTGAGAGAGAGAGAAAGAATGCAAGAGAAAAGAAAGAAGAGAATGATAGAGAAGAAGATATGGAGAGCAAAAGAAAGAGAGAGAGCGAAGGAGAGAAGGCAAGAGAAAAGGAAGAAGAGAGTGATAGAGAGGGAGAGTGGAAGATATAGACAGCAAAGTGAGAGAGAGAGAAAGAAGGGAAGAGAAAAGACAGGAGAGAGAGTGGGATAAGAAAAGTAAATATTATGCATATATAGATAAACATTATTCAGGCAGTGGAGTGTGCATATTTAGAGTCCAGAGCCTACATGATGGCGTGATTTTTAAAAGAATAATTTAAATGCCATTTCCTAAATTGTGTGCTGCAGGTGGCATGCCAAGTCTTCGCTTTAGCAGGGCCTTTTTATTCAGCAAGCTTTTGCATTTTTACAGTGCACTCCAGTATTGACTTAAGATGCACTCAGTCAAGTCAGGCAGTTATTTAAAACAGTTTGCTTTAGATAAATGCAGAATGAAGCGTTAGAGACATCTTTTGTAAATACATTTTAAGTAAATCCATTCAGTGGTTCAAATACAATAGTGTATATTTAGATATATGGCTTATATTGTAAAAGAATTAATCCATGTTCTTCAAATGCTCACAGAGAGAAATTATAAATAGGTAACGGGCTCTTGCACTATTGTATTGATTGTCACTTTTAAAGGTCGCTTCACTCAAAGAAAAAGTGCTTTGACTTGGAAGACGCCTTTCAAGTTGCTTTCAAAGGTGCGGGGATGCATTAACTGATCAAAGACTCGAAAGCCTGCTCTGTAAACAGCCTACATTGACGCACAAAAAAGCACTCACTTTCTATTCTCGCACAGGCAGGTGAGGAGCTGCATATTGTCACTGCCAGTCTCACACTGGGGCAGCTGGTGCCTCTTAATGTTGATGCCTCATTTGGCCCTTCTAGCGGGCCTAGCTTGGCTCGTGCCATCACATTGTGTCGTAAACCTGCTGTGCAGATGAGGGGGAAGAGGTCGTTAGAACGCCTTTAGCCTGCGGTTTAGTTATTTCTGCAGCACACCCTCACACAGCACTACTCAAGGACGGTGAAATTGTCTTGCTTAACAATGGCCAGACATTAAGGGCCACTAACCCATTAGTGATTGATTTAAACTCACATTCATTTAATGAATGTTTCGGAAGCCAGCTTCTCTTGTTCTCCTGTGTCTTTCTCTCTCTTTGTCCGTCTCTCTCTTTGTCTGTCTCTCTCTCTCCCTCTCTCTCCCTCTCTCTTTGTCCCTCTCTCTTACACACACACCCCTCTCTGTCCTCACTTGCCCTCACACGTTATGCCACCTCTGGCTGTGCTCCACTTTCAGTGGGCTGCAGTCTTTGCAGACTAGGTTGTGCTATTTGACACATATAGTCATATAGGTCACTTTATATCCCAATACTCATAGAACAATATAGCACATTTCCTTTAAATGTCATAAATGAAGTGATACGAAAACAAATTAATTGACTAAAATCAAGAAGTCTTCATTATTATTATTCAGTTGCTGAATACTCAGCAAAAAAGGCCTAAACTGCGAAAGGATAAAGAGGATCAGCGACAGCAGATCAAAAAGACTGGGCTCTCAACTTTTCTATTTGACCAGATGCAGGCAAAGTGCAAACAAACCGTAAATCACGTAAGAAAGCTGCATGAACGCTGATTACTTAAGAACATAAATACCCAACCTCATAAAATAACATCACACTGATACGCATTATAAAACAAGCTGGCCATTCAAAACACTACTGGCAGATGTTGCTATTCCCACTTAGCTAATGTGCAGACAGTGCAGCTAACTGTGCTGCTACTCCCTTGGTAGCTGCCGTTCAGCACTGTGCTGGCAAACACGATTCCTATACATCAGAAGCAGCAAGCCATTGACGCACAAAACCAAAGTAAATTAAACCAGACATTTTAAAAAAATACCCAAAATAAAGTTGCTAGCCAAGCTGGTTTAGCTACTACCAGCAGTTTGTAGTGTGACTTGCAACAATGAAATGAACAGTAGAGCACAATATGAGCTTCGTGTGCTTCAGCTCGAGCTGCACCCATGTTCTGGTTCTCAATTGTTCACTTGCTCAAACTCTATCTATCTATCTATCTATCTATCTATCTATCTATCTATCTATCTATCTATCTATCTATCTATCTATCTATCTATCTGTCTGTCTGTCTGTCTGTCTGTCTGTCTGTCTGTCTGTCTGTCTGTCTGTCTGTCTGTGTATATTTCCTTCTCTATATCTTGCTCTGTCTCATTCTTTCCTCTTTCTTATTCTCTATTGCTTTATGATTTTCTATCTACTGTATCTGTCTGTCTGAACAGAGCAAACACTGTTTATCTATCTATCTATCTATCTATCTATCTATCTATCTATCTATCTATCTATCTATCTATCTATCTATCTATCTATCTATCTATCTATCTATCTATCTATCTATCTATCTATCTATCTATCTATCTATCTATCTATCTATCTATCTATCTATCTATCTATCTATCTATCTATCTATCTATCTCTCTTCCCCTCTACTTTATAGCCTGTCTTCGGTAGTTGTCCTCTTGCATCTTCTGACAGTGCAAATTCCAGAAAAATAGTAACACCAACACCAAGTCCCTGTAGATGTGTAAGTGCACATACATGCCTTACTGTTGTGGGTCCTTCCTGAACGGTAGGCACAGTTGTGTTGCAGTGCAGTGCAGTTAGGTGTGTGTGATGAAGGAATCAATAGGTGCGAGTGCTGTTGTTGCTGCCTGCCATCTCTCTTTCTCTCTGTTTGGGGAACCTTGTCACCCCTTAAGTATGGAGATGAGGACAGTATTTTCTGGCGTGATCCTCCGGTGGCGATCTCCGTGGCAACGGTGGGGATGGGTTGGGTAGGCAGCGGCGGTGGTGGTGGGATACCCAGAGGCCATGCCAGAGGCTCACCTGCTGCCCTGAAGGGGCAAACGATTTTAATGAGAGCTGCCTCTCCCACAAGCTCAGGCTGGGCTCACATCCATCAGTCACCTCACAGCACACACTCAGCTCTCTCTCTCATCAGGGTTGGCTTTCACCCCACCTCCGTGTATCTGTTATTCTATCAGTGTCTGGCTGTCTCACTCTCTGTCTCATACCTGCCCCTCCTTCAACCTCTGACTACCAACAGAATCTTTTGTTTCTCAGATCGTTTTTGTCTCAGATCTTCTCATGTTCCCTACTATCTGTCGTTTTTTTTTTTTTTTTTTTGCTGCATCCTTTTAACGATTCATGTTTATCGACGTATCTGTCTTTCTGTCTCCTGCTTTTTTTCTTTCTCTATTTCTTTCTTTATTGCTTTCATTTTAATTCCTCATTCCCTGTTCTTTTACATAACTCTTCTCTTTTTCCTTGCTTGTTCTCTGTCATGCTGCATTGATGCCACACTCTCGTAACAACAAAATGCGTAACACCCAGAGATTTTCCCAATAGTGAACCATAGTTGAGTTGAGATGCGTGTGGGCTGCTGGTGAATCACAGTGGTCAGTTACTTTTTGACAGGCTAATTGCAGTAATTACAGCAGAGAAATTGCGCAAGCTGATTATACTCCTGCTAGATGTGTCACTCACCCCTCTTGTATAGGAGTTAACCTCCTTTAATGAAGGAGTTCAGACGAGGGTTGATGTTCATTATGATTTAATTTGGATATTTTATGCATGAGGGGCCATGTCCAGCTTTTTACCAGAACTTTAAAGGTTGGGCATAGCATTGAATAAGAAATTAGTATGATAATGCAACATACTTAACTGTCTGTTTTAACATTCTACGACAACTTATGGCCTGGTCGGATATTTGTACGATATTTGTCACAAATTAGTTGTAACTAACACATATCCAGCATTTTATCCAAACTTTAAAGGTTGGGCATAACATCGAACAAGAAATGAGTATGAGAATGTGACTTAATGATCAGTGTTTTATTGTCTGCAACATTCTACAACAACACAACGAAAAGGCTTACTTTCAGAATTTTACAGACAATTGTACAGTCGTGCCCAATGTTGACATGGGGACTTCTGTCACCAGTAGTCCATGGAACCCACACAAGAATGGCACATTGTCTGGTAATATGGCCAATCTCCCAACTAATATGTGGCGAAAAACTTTTTTGTTGATTGTATAATAGGACATTGTATTTTACGATTGTTATAATGATTGACCGAGTAAAGAGTAGACCCCTCATTTTACAGTCTTTCTTCACTTAGCATTTGAACTGAGTAAGAGGTCCTGTGATTGATTTGCATGCGTATGAGTGGCGTACCCTCTGCCAACAGTGTGGTGTAAGAAGCAAAGGCCTACTTTAGATTCATCTACTGTATTTTGCTGGAGATTGATGCATCAAAAATGAAGAAAAATATGGACAGTCAGGAACAGGAGATTTTGAAGGCTAACTGAAGTAATTAGGGCTGAGAAATTGTGATTATACTCCTGCTAGATCTCTCACTCAACTCTCTTATATAGGATTTAACCTCCCATAAAGAAGTTCATACTAGGGCTGATGTTCATTGTGATTTAATTTCGATATATATTATGCATGAGAGGACCTTGTCTGAATGCACTCAGAGGCACTGAGTGGCTTTAATTTTGCCAGTGGTTTCTGATTTGCATGCAGAATATGGAGCAATACAGATTTTTCTCCGAAAAATGGAGAGCTGTTAGCCAGGCTAGTGCCAACTAGTGCCTCCACTCAGCTTCATTTACCTCCAGCAGCTGTGTCAGGGAGCATGAACACAAGTTTTGGTTCACAGGCCATGTGAACAGATGGAGGGCTGAAAATGATGACACTGAATTCAAGCTTTCAAATTGAAGATTTAAAGCCAGAACAATAAGAATGCTTGAGGGATTTTGTTGAGAGGAAAGACATTATTGGTCTACTTCCTACAGGTTTTGGTAAAAGTTTAATGTAACAAGCAGTAGCGATTGTTTGAAGTGACAGTGGAGTAAATGAATGCCAATTCAGAGGTTTCAGATACTTGCACAAAGTGAAAGTGGCTGATGCATCAGGCTAGAGAGCTGTAGACATGGACTACAAATGTGGTCTGAAGTACTTTTGAATCATAACTGAAAATTAATGTACTGTGACAATGGCCATGTCTCTTCATTTTGTGTCTGTTCATCCGTGCATCAAGGTCTGTGCTGAAACATTTATCAAAGTTGAATAACATGGAAAAAAACACTTCTAATGTGGTCAGTGAACTTGAGAGAAGGTCATTGGAGGAAAAGAACTTTCACGTATTGTAAAAGATAATTACTGGCCTCATTCTTTTCATTTATTTCAAAAGTAGTACTGAAGTAGTACTGGCAAATAATGTGATAGCTTAATATGTTCTTTGTCCTTCTTGGTCTGTGAGAGCATGTAAACATACAAACACTTTTTCACAGTTGAAATGAAAAAAAAAAAAAAAAAACGTCTGGAGATTCAGTGGCAGATTTGTGGGAATGTGGTAGTTGCCCGTTGCCTGAATGTGAAGGCCAACCTTGACCCTCACCCACCAGTGTAGAGTTTCCCCTGCAACACGTCTCCTCTGCGTGTTCCTGGAACTCAACCCTGTGTCTCTCTCTGTGTGTGTCTCTCTCTCTCCTCATCCATACCCTCATCCTCCACTCCACTTCCCTTCCCAACATCCTCCTCCATTATCCCCCTCTCCCCTCTCCCCCCAATTACAAACCCATCCATTCCTCTCTTTTCCTCTGTGTGTTGTCCTTTTTGTTCTCCTTCACTGTGCCTTCCCACCCTGTTGTCCCGCCCTTCGTCCTCCTCCTCTTCCTCCCTGCACATCCGTCCATCCACCCGTCATGACCACTGACAGTGACTTTACGTCCAAAATGAAAAACAGGCAGATGGGCACGTCGGGCGGCATGAACATGACCAAGAGCACCAGCATCGGCGGCGACATGTGCAACATGGAGAAGACCGACGGCAGTCAGTCGGACACGGCCGTCAGCCTGGTGGGCACGGACGTCAAGAAGCGGCGCTCCAGCATCGGCGCCAAGGTGTCGGCCATCGTGGGCATGTCGCGCAAGAGCCGCAGCACGTCGCAGCTCACCCAGACAGGTAGGGGGCCTCAGCCGCAGCTGTCTCTTTGTATCTCTTTATATTTCCCCTCCCCCCACTCTCTATCTCTCTTTTTCTCAAACTCCCTCTTTTTACTTTTATGTGTCCTGGTCAGATTTCATGATATCAGCCTGGTATTTGCCTGATATTTGCCACAAACGTGTTGGAACTGACACATATCCAGCATTTTATCCAACCTTTAAACGTTTGGCATAGTATCGTGTATGACATGAGTATGATAATGTGACATACTTAACGATCTTTGTTTTGTTGTCTGCAACATTCTACGACAATGCTTACTTTCAGAATTTTACAGAGAATCGTACAGCCGTGCCCATTGTTGACATTGGGACTTCTGCAATCAGTAGTCAATGGATCCCATACAAGAATGGCACATTGTCTTGTGATGTGGCCAATCTCACAAGTAAGATGCTGGAGTTTTTTAATAGTATAGTATGACAGTGTCACTCGTAAATGACAGTTGTGAAAAACAAAAACAAAATGCAGTCATGCAGTCTGACCATGCCATTAGTTGACCTTTCCTAGTTTACCACCCTCTTGCATTTCCCTTATTTCTGAATATCTGTCTGTCCAAATCCTGCCCCTGTCACTTTCTACACTATACCCCTTCTTTCATTCCCACCCTCGGCCACCACCCTTGAGGTTTCAAAAAGAGACGTTGTGCTTTGTTGAAATGGCTCTCCTGACCAAAACTGAGTGTTTGTCCTTACAGGCCTCTCCTGAATGACATTTAAAAGTTTAGGAAGAATCAGGATGGTGGTCCTGGATGAAATTAACTCCTCAAAACTCTGTTTTCTTCTAGATAAAGGCTTTTAATTTTGTGCCTGCTTTCTGTCCACATCCCCCTCTCCCTATCTCTCTCTCTCGCCCTACCCTCTTTCCCCTGTTCCACACTCTCTTCCTTGTTCCTATGAGGTTGTTTTTGCTGCAATTGCAGCTTTGAACTGCTTGCGTTGGATTAACTGATTACACAATCTCTTCTTTGTAGGGGTTTATTTAGGATGTGCATTGATGGATGCTACTTACAGTAGCCAATCACATGCTTACCCCCTCAAAACAATGAGAGGCAATAAGACAGCTGTGTTGTGCTGCTTTAGCCATTGCTACTTCAACATTGGTTCTGCTATCGGGCTTTGCTTTTTGCCAAATGATGGTGCTCCATTTTGATACCAATAATAACATACAATGGCGGATTTTCACTTTCACATGTCACAATCTGTGACATGTTATAAATTATGCATTTACCTTAAGGTCAGTGTTCTCACCTGCTTTGTTATCCTCAACTGAGTTTGGATTGGCATGGAAGTGGTTTTTCTCATGTTCCTCTACGATGAACCAGCTTGTTGTCATTTTTTCACATACCCCAATAAGGCTTTTGAGTAGAAAAGTGAATGTTTTGTACTTTGACTTTCTCTTATCTGTCACCAAATGTTCCAGTCAGTTAAGAGTTTAGCGTAACATTCTGTAATTCTAAAAATATTTGCCACGTTAAAAATCTGGACTTGGGATACAGCCCTTGAAGGCCTGCAGCAAACAGGCACATACTATCTTAATCTCAGATCAGCCATTCATCAAGGGTACTGTTCGACCAAAGCATGTTCCTAACTGTACATAGAGTTTTATATATGTGTTATGCTAACTTCAGAGAAACACTCACCAGAGAGTAAACACTGTTAGTAGTGCTAATGTAAAAGTAGTTCTAGACATGACCTACTAAAACTGATGTGTGAAGTTTCTCTGACTTTTCTTCAAATCGGTGATGTTAAGCTTGGTTGACCTCTGCCATTCAAAGCTTGCTCACAAAGATTGCATTTTCTTTTCAGGTTATCTTTAGAGAGCCATAATTGAACATTATTTATTTTTCTTTTCTTGTGTCACTTAATATTTTTTTTTCTTCGCATGTGGGAGACACATTCTCATCAGAATGTGTGAAATGTGTCTCAGAGAGATCGTGCTTCTTCTGACCTCACCCTTTTTCTTCTCTTTCTTTCTCTCTCTCTGCCCACCCCCTCAGCATTTCTATTAACTTTCTCAGCCTCTATATAGCAAAGGCTCTTTTTTCCACTTCTCTGCTTTCTTGTTATTTCTTTTCTGTGTTTATCTACTCCTTCTTCATAGCGTCCTCCCCCTGTAATCACCTGTGCCCGGTGTTGTACCTGGGGAGGCGCTGAGGTGTGGAGGTGTGCGGGTCAGAGTGGTTAGTGGGTGCGGTGAGGGAATTAGACGATGCTCTGGATGTTGGAGGTCAGCCGGTCCTCCCCGTCACGTTGCGTATCGGCGGGCCCGTGACCAGGCATGCACGTGGCACAGCGGGGGGCCATCGCTGCCTGTCTTTTAATAATTCCTGCCGATCGCCACGTGTGCATCATTCTCATGTCGACAGCTCTGCACTGTACGTAAACATCCATTTGCTATCTCCTGCCACCAGCCGTAGCGGCAGTAATAAAAGCACCTGGGATCAATCGAGGTGAGGCATGGCATGGCGAGGCAGGTAGGCAGGCGAAGGGGCCCTGAGAGTTTGAGGAAGAGCTGATTCGACAGGACTAATGTTGTGATTCTAAAGTGGTGACAAGCCGAATGCATGCTGGGTAGCCATCAGGAGAGATTTATGCAAGCTCTGCTTATTGTAGGCTGAGCAAAGCCAGAGAGGGGGAAGTTATAATGGAAGTGTGCAGCCTGCCAAAGGTGGCTGGCATCAGAGAGCAGGGAGCCACTGCCTCTTTGTAGTGATTGAACTTCTTGGGCCAAGTTGGTAAACCATGTCCTCTGTTCCCTGGCCCCCACATGAGTGGTGAAGTCACTCCTGAGATCATGCTGTGGGTGCACTGAGAAATATACACTACATTTTCGCCAAATGTATTTTGAGTTGCCCTTTGAAGAAAATGCCTTGG
>CM050218.1:11045000-11062500 GCA_027475355.1 Coilia nasus | reverse complement strand
TACACACACACACACACACAGACACACACACACACACACACACATATGCGTGCTTACACACACACACACACACAGACACACACACACACACACACACACACAGGGTGCAGATAACATGCCATACTGCTGCTGCTGCTGGTGCTGGTGCTGGTGCCGCTATCACTATAGCTGCTGCTGCTGCACAGATGGTGGTGGGTGCTGCAATGCAGAGATGGAGGGGGCAGCTGCAAGCCAAAGAGCTTCCGCAGCTAGCGAGCGAGCGAGTGAGCCGATCACGTTTCCCACAGGAGTCAGACGCACCAGAGCTTCTCCCAGCATGGGTTACAAGCCCCTGCAACGCATGAAGTGTTTGGCAAAACAAAATATATATATAAATGTATAAAAAACAGAACAGAGCATAAATAAATAAATAAATACATAAATAAATAAATATGCCTGCTACTGAAAGTCACTGTCTAGCCTTCCCATGCCTCATTTATTCTCCAACCAGCAAAGAGTACGACAGCTACAGTATGAATTTGTTCCAGTTTTATTGCAGTCAGCGTTTATTGCACCTGAAGTATCTAGCCTGTAAAATGGAGAGGAAGAAAACTAGACACTCTGGCTTAGGAAAGGTTTCTTCTTCCTTCCTTGCCTTATCTCACCATCTTGAAAGTGGGCCAGAATGCTCCGTGCAGGACCGCTGGGAGAGTGTGCTGACCCAGGTCTTTCGGTGTGTGCGTGTGTGTGTGCGTGTGCGTGTGTGACAGAGTATGTTTGAAAGAAAGAGAGAGAGAAAGAAGTGTGTGTGTGTGTGTGTGTGTCTGTGTATGTGTGTGAGTGTGAGTGTGTGTGTGTGTGTGTGTGATTGTGTGTGTGAAAGAGAGAGCGAGAGAGAAAGAGAGAGTAAGAGAGAGAGAGAAATGTGTGTGTGTGTGTGTGTGTGTGTGTGTGTGTGTGTGTGTAAGTGTCTGTTGGTGGGGGAGCTGACCGCAGCTGTCTGCCAAGCGCCCTTATTTCTGGAATCGTTTCAAAGTCGTTTTCCGCTCCAGAGTACAGACATACGCTGACCTGTGATTACCTGTCAATTCAGTGCAGCCCCATTTTAAAATTGAAAAGAGTCCCCTGCCAAGTGGAGGCCAAGACAGGACAGCATTTTGCCCGTGCCCGTGTCCTGTTTACAAACTGGGTGCACCATGACAATGGTGACAGTCACTCACTTTATGTGCTCCCTTGCCGACCCAGTGCTTACATTTTAGTTGTCACATTTCGGATATTCATTTCTAATAAGAAGAAACATCTGTTTCTTGTGTGACAACTGCTTGTGAAAAGCACCACCCAAGGCAAATGGCAAGGCTATGAAAACTATCTTGCTATTAAAATAAATCACTCTGGTTTGTTTAAACACGTTTAGCTTGTGTTATGAGTTATGAGTTAGTGGGAGCCAACTAAGCTGGCATCTTGGTTATTCTTGTCTTGTTGTTGTTCTACATTCTGGAACCCAGCTATGTTTTGTCACGTCAGTATGAAATGTAGTGAGATATCTGAGAGGCCAGAGAGATGCTGTGCTGATATCTGATATGGGTTCTGCTTGCAGCAGTCGCATCTCAGGGCCAATTGAACCCCCATCCCCCCACCACCTATATATGTCCGTTTACCTATTATAGATAATGCAGCTGGAGCCACTGCATCCTGATACATAACCCCCCCCCCCCCCCAACCACACACACACACACAAACACGCACACACCTAGCCTCAATTACGTGTGTGTGTGTGTGCATATATGTGTGGTTACGTGCGTGTGTGTGTGTGTTTGTGTGCGCGTGTGTGTGTGCGCGCGCGCGCGTGTGTGTGTGCGTGTGCGTGTGTGTGTGTGTGCGCGTGCGCATGTGTGTGTGTGTGTGAGAGAGAGAGAGAGAGAGAGTTGATAGGGCTAGTGCTGAGCTTACAGGACAAGTAATTCATCTTCAGCAGATATGAGAGCTTCTTCCCTTGCATAGCCTCTCTCCCTCTTCTCTTTCTCTCTCTCCTCTCTATTCTTTCTCTCTCCCTCTCTTCTCTCTCTCTCTTTCTCTCTCTCTGTCTCACTCTCTCTCTCCTCTCTATCTCTCTCTCCTCTCTTTCTCCTCTCTCTCTCTCTGTTTCTCTCTCTCTGTCTCTCTCTCTGTCTCTCTCTCTCTTTCTCTGTCTCTCCTCTCCTCTCTCTCTCCCTCTCTCTCTGTCCCCCATCACCCCCCCCCCCCCCCCCTCCCCCCGGCTGTAATTAGTCTCTTAGGGGGCTGCTCTGGTGGAGTGGAGGGCCAGGCTGGATGATGCATGAGGTGCATGAGCGGGATGCATGGGGTGCTCAGGTACGCCTTTCCACTGCACCCCTCCGCCACCGTTACCTGGCAACCACCAACCTCCCTCTCATGAGAACGTTCAGCATTCAGTTACCCCGCACCCCCCACCCACCCCCCTTCCACACCCACCTATTACAGCTGCAAACCCCCGCTCCCTCCCTCCAACCCCAAACCCATTACTGCTGCCACCAGCAGCTACTTAAACAGTTGGGTTCGGCACATGGGTATATTTCAGCTACGACCTACATACAGCCTGCAGTGGGGGTCTCTCGGTGCTTAGTATAGTGGCTAGTGCGTCACGTTGTGTTACGACGTGCTCCAGATTTCTCCTCATTGTGCTGCTTTTTTTACTTTGCTCATCATGTGCTAAGCATAACACTTCCCGAAAGTAGACCAGGCACCACATTTTTGTGCTGCTGCTGTTCGGGAAGTGTCCTGCTGCGTGCCGTAAGCAGCTCTGCACCCCCCCTTGCACCCCAGTTATCTGTTGTTGGCGGAGTGCGGGCTGAATTACGAGGCGTCTCTTCTCCACCACCACCAGTCCTTAAAAGGCACAAGTGAAGTCCAAGCAGGCGTCTGCTCCAGTCCAGGAAAGGCTTTGTTGAGCCAAAAAAAAAAAGATGAAGACAACGGCAGCATTTTACACTTCTCCCAAACATGCCGGACCAAGCTGAGTATGAAGTAGTCTGTGTGTGTGTGTTTGTGTGTGTGTGTGTGTTTGTGCGCATTGGTGGGGTCACTGACTGTAGCATGCCAGACCAGCAGCGTGATGTGTGACTGTGTCTGCACCTTTGAGCCCATAGCCCATACTAGATTATGATCTGCAGTGCAAACATGAACATAATTACTTTGTTTTGTTTACTGTCCATGTAATGAAAATAAGACCCTCACTCTCTGTCTCTGTGTCGCGCTTTGTAGAAGGCACATTCAGATTCACAGACATCAGATATTTAGGGAACCAAAAGTATAGCAGATTAGGACAAAAACATTAAAGGCACACAGATGAGAACATAGATCATGTTTGGACTGCAGATTACTTGCACTGTCTAAGCCAAGAACATTTGTTTATTGGCCATAGACTCTACTAAGTGTGGCAGTCAGTGTAAGAAGACAGCTGTGCTGCGAAACAGTGTTTTCTTTGTTCAGACAGACAGACAGACAGACAGACAGACAGACAGGCAGGCAGATAGACAGACAGACAGACAGACAGACAGACAGACAGACAGACAGACAGACAGACAGACAGATAGATAGATAGACAGACAGACAGACAGGCAGGCAGACAGGTAGTCTTGCATAGTATGTAGGCTATGCAGAACGGCTATGGTGCCAAACAGTGTTTGCAGACAGACGACAGACAGACAGATAGATAGACAGACAGACAGATAGATAGATCAGATAGATAATGTGGGCAAGACAGGAAACCTACAGGTCTAAACTGCAGGAAGTCAGCCGGTGTCTCTTGAGGCCCTGCGAAGGTTAAATGGGTGTTTGGCTTTCTGAGTCGAGCGTTCGCTCTCCCTCTGCGGCAGAGTTACGGAGCGGCAGGGGTGAGTTCATCAAAGGAGTGTCATGGCAACCGTGCCGCCGTGGCAACCAGAGGGGGGCCATAGGTGCAGCGCTCACGTGCAGCACACTCAGCCAACAGGGGGCCTAATACTGGGCAGAGGTTCAACTTTACCCAGCATGCTCTCTGTCATCCCCCTCAATCAAGGAAACACACATAAACTCACATACACGCATAATACACCCACACACACATAACACACACACACAGACATGCAGATACGCATACAAACAGAAATGAACACACACACACAAACACATGACACACAGATGCAAGCATACACACAAACACATCCACACATGGACGCATACACACACACGAACACATGTGCAGACATGCATGCACACACACACACACACACACACACACACACATGCACACACACACACATACACATCTTCCCCCGTATGGTAATCCACATTTACAGGTGTAAACTCACTCAACCATCAAGCTGATGTGCAGTGATGCATCTGTGATTGTGTGACGGGACCACACCAGCTTTGCACTGGCTTTGCACTGTGACCCATGTCAGCTTAGGAGACATGACCCATGTTTACACATGTTCATCTGTTTCTGTGTGTGTATGTGTGTGTGTGTGTGTGTGTGTGTGTGTACACTACAGAGGCTGGTCTCATGTTTATGTTCATGAGTTCATGAGCTTGCAGTTCTGAAACAAAATCGCCGCAAACTTGAACTGAGATGAAAGGCAACTCTGTCTATTGAAACCACACAGAGGAAGTGATTGTAACATACAGTCAAACCTCGTGCTCCAAATAAGGAATAACACAGTGACTGTGTTTGAAGTTCTATCAGTCCTTCTCCTTCTTTTGGCTGTCTGAACCTCACAGGCCTACACAGCCTGGTGGTTTTCTACAGCACTACCCACAGCTGTTCTGCAGAAGCCGAAGCTGTTCTTCCTCTTTTGGATCCTAATCAGGAAGCCTCGAATAGCTCTGCCTTCTGCACTACACCGCTCTGTTCCCCTTCTCGCCTCAGCTCAGGCCCACTCCTCATGGAACAGGGCGGTGAGTAACTCTAAAGCTATTTTAAAATGTCGTAGTGGGTAGCTGACTGAACATCCGCTTTTCATCTTTCTTTTTTTGAGAAATCAAGGAGGGGTAGAGATCACACACAGAGGCTAAATAGTTTCAGAAGAGAAGTCAAAATTCCCTAGATGAAGAGATAGATATGTAGGTGTGTGGACGTCATTGGTGAGAGAGAGAAGAGAGGGAGAAGAGAGAGAGAAAAGAGAGTGAGAGAGAGGATGGAGGGAAGAAGGGAGAGATGTGTTGCAGGAAGAGCCTCTGATGGATGACACATGCTTGCTGCCTCATGCTTCTGTACTGGGTCGGTGCCTGGCTGTCTGCTACTCTTTCTCTGCCAGATGTCTCTGTCTCTTCACCTTCTCTCGCATTCTCTCTCTCCCTCCATCTTTCTCTTTTTCTATATGTCTTTTTTTCTCCTCTTTTTCTCTCTTTGTCCCTCTCTCTTCCTCTCTTTCCCTCCATCCCTTTCTCTCTTCTATTTCTCTTGCTGCTTTTCCATCCATTCCTCTCTCACACTCTCGCTCTCTCTCTTCTACTATATTTATGTTGTTGCTTCTCCAACCATTCTTTTCTCTCTCTCTCTCTCTCTCTCTCTCTCTCTCTCTTGCTCTCTCTCTCTCTCTCTCACACACACACTCTGTCTCTCTCTCTCTTATTTCTCTTGCTCTTTTTCCATTTACTCTTCTCTCTTTCTTTCTCTCTCTCTCTCTCTCTCTTTTTTTTCTCTCATTATCCTCTGCTGCCACTGCCCATGCTCTACCTGGGTGTGACCCGCTACCTCTTCCTGTGCAACAGACACAGTGCCGTGTGCAATATCCACTGCTCCCTCTCATGCCCCCTTCACCACGTTTTGATTTTTCATTTTTTTTATTATCTTTATTATTTATTAAGCCCTTGTATATGTCCCCATGTTTTCTCTGCTCTTTTTTGTACTTGACACTTTGTACTTTGTACACTTTGATACTTTAATCTCGCACTTTAGGGGACTCGCTGCATAATTTCGTTGTACAGGCAACTATTCAGTCACAATGAAAGTCTTGAAGTCTCTCCCTCACTCTCTGTTTTTCTTGCTCCTTCTCTGTCCATCCATCTGTCTCTTTTTTAGCGTATGTATCTTATTTCTCTGTAATCTGGCCTCTTGTGTGTGTTTTCCTCCATCCTTTGCCCCACTAGGTCAAATATTTATACTCTTGTAAATATCACTGAGGAGAGTAAATGGCCTGGGCACCCCTATACTGCCTCTATGTAGCCAACTTCTGTATGTAGCCAACTGCACTACCTCCTGGTATTTTTAAGTTATTTTTAACCTTTTAACTTTTTAACTTTTATATTTATTGATTTATTTTCTTATAAATCACTTTCACTGGAGGTGTCAGTAGTAGAGCTAGAAGCCAGTCTAGACCAAGGCCTCCCACCCACCTTTGTGCCTGACCTCAATGCATCTGTCTCACTCACTCTCTCTGCTCTCTCTCTCTCTCTCTCTCTCTCTCTCTTCCTCTTCCTCTCTCTTTTGTCTCTCTGTCTTTCCTTCTCACACACATACACACACTTACACATACACATACACACACTTACACATACACATACACTTAGGGCAGTGGTGATGGGTCAAATGCAGAGGTGTGATGGGTTAAATGCAGATGGTGAAGTTCGTTGTGTGCACCGTGTGCTGTGATGTGTCATGTGATCACAATGACAAAAATGGGACTTTCACAAACAAACAGACACATACTGTACACAGACATATCCATGTTTATATAAGTTTAGATTTGCCAGTCCTCTGTGGGTTAATTGCCCGTACGGGAAACTCTGCAAATGCTTCACATCCTTCATGTCGAAGACTTGGCTTTCTGACAGATAACAGGGCGAGGCCGTGGGCCATGGGCCATGATGGTTGTTATTGTAATCACTTTGCTGGGCAGTAACATAATGAAATCAAAGCTTGCAAGGACCACCTTGTTTTTTCCAGGATGCAATGCTTTCCCTGACCCAACCGCTGGGCCAAAGATTGTTGACGCAACACATCCCTGGCAAGAGTCACAGCAGCAGTTAGTGGGATGAGGGTGGGGGTGGGAGTCAAAGTGAGGGTGGGGGTGGGAAGTTGTGGAGACGAGTTTGTAAATGGGCATATTTTTCGAGCTCCATTAGATGTTGTTTATACACGTGTGTGACACATGCGTTGGGGTTGCTTTCGTCGCAATCCATCACTCGCGCACGCACACATGGTCACGGCGCTGACACTAGCGCTGACTCTTTTATCCTTCCTCGACAAACAGGTGGCTGTTCCGTGTCACTTCTGGGAATTAGTGTGTGTGTGTGTGTGTGTGTGTGTGTGAGTGTGTGCATGTGCATGGTGACGCCGTAAAATGCTGTACACGCATGCACATATGGACACATGCCTGCCTGAGGCACACACACACACACACATACACACACACACACACACTCTTTCACACACTCATGCGTGCCTTTTCGTGACCCTCTCCAGACCCTCTCCAGTGGCCGTGTGCGTGCATGTGTGTGTTCTAGACAGTCTGTCTCTAGTGTCGTCCTCTGTTATGCTTCACAGGCGTCTTACGACACCGTCTGGGGTGGTCGGTCATAGGGGTGGGGTTTGTGCAACAGCAAGGTTCCTGTTTAACACTAGGTGTCTTTTTGATTTATTAGCCATTATTCAAAGTTCTGAGTTCATTCCAGTGTTGCTTAACGCTTGGAAATTCCTTTTTACCCGCAGCCGTATGAGTGAGCACACATTGCCATCCACGAAATGGTGAAATGTTAAGGTGATTCTACCCATGGGTGTCACTAGGCCTTTTTTACTGAGGCTCGTGTCCCAGTAAAAATCGGCTGTGCCCCAATAAAAAATGTTTAAAGATTTTAGTAACAAACTAGTTTCCTTGGCAGAATAATTAAAGGTGTACTTCCACGAGAAACCGTTTAGTACGTGCTCTTTTGAAATATGATAGGTCACCCCGAGTTGCATATGCATGCTGCATATCAAAATGTTTTTCTACCCCCATTTTCTATATCAGTCAAAAGAAGACAATAGGCTGGAAAAACGACCCAATGCGAAAAGGGGCCTTCGGCGTGACGCAGACGTGAAAATACATATAAGAGAAACTGACCGAATGGGCTTTAAATGATGTTAGCCTGTGACTCGCATAAGATTAGCAGGCTAGTTAAATGACTGAACTGCATTTAGCCGGGCACTTGCACTGTTTTGTCATGCAAATATTACCATTCTGAAACGTTCATTGACAAACGGTCAGGAAGCGACTGTGCTTGTGCCATCTCTCTTTCCTCTTCGGATTCAGGATCAAACACATAAGGCTGTATCTCCGAAGACATTCTGTGTGCAGTTTTAGCGCTGTCAAGTTGACTTTTCCCCACTCTGCTATCCAGTTGACTGTGGGGCAAAGGAAGCTGCAGGGAGCGTGTCACGCCTCTGGTGAAATCGTGTCATTCTCCCGGCCCCACCCCCTCCACCAAACTAAAACAGCCTGAAACAGAAGCACTAGAACATTTTTTTCATCAAAACCAGCGCACAGGGCAATTATCAATACTAGAGAACACCGCAAAATTAATGAAAACATGATGGAAGTACACCTTTAAGATCAGCAGTAGGCTGTAAAACTGGGCTGTAAAAGAGCGTATTCCTAACTTCTATCACCTCTGCTTTCTGATTGGTCTGGGCTGGGTGGACTGTGCCCCATTAAAGCTTAAGTCCTAGGAACGTCCCTGATTCTACTTCACTTATGGTTAAAGTGGGGGCGGTTGGACTAGAGGTTTTTTTGGTCCGAAAACTGTCACACACCTTGACAAGCCTTTGACAAGCAGTACCTTGCTGTAGTTTCTCGTCGCCGCCATGATGAAAGTCTGCACAAGTCGATTGACGAACACGAACCAGCAGGAAGAATAGGAGGAGAGGTAGTACAATCAACTTGTTTGGACTTTCATCATGGCAGCAACGAGAAACAACTGCAAACGACTGCATGTAAGAACAGCTTTTTAAATAATAGTTGTGTACATTTACAATATTCTCAGTGGTTCGTTTTGAATGCCAGAGCCTTTGTTGTACTACCAATGGAATGTGGAGTTTCTTCGAGCTGTTTTAATGGTTTAAAAATAGCGTAGTCGTCATGCTTCGTCTAAGGGCACCTACCACTTCCATTGTTAGCCTTCTGGGTCAAACTATAAAAAATAGTTAAACTCTGAATGCAACAGGCTAAATCAATTTTGCTCCTCAGTACACATACCAACTTGGTATGATGTTTTAACATGCCAATTTTCATTTTACACCGAAGTTCTCCTTTAAGGATTCGTACATGCCATTATAGTACCCTAGTGTGTAGGTTAGTGATTTTGCCACTGTACTACGCATTATTTCAAGGTTTTTGTCTACGTGTTATTTATTGATCTGTTGTGTTATTGGTTATGTGCTTGCTGTACCTTAATTTCCCCTAGTGGGATAATACATTTTATCTGACTTGAAGTCATCATTATAATGATGAAGTCATTTCTAGTCATTAGTCTTAAGTAGACTGAGAAACCCAACTGTCACTCTATTTGCTTGCACTATCCTAAGAACAATCTGGTTCTGTGTATTGTGTATTGTGTAGATTTTCAATTAGCATAGTTAAAGTATTGAAAATAGTTTACATGTGTATGAGTTGTCTTTTCACACGTGACGTGCACATGGAGTGCAGAGTGTTCACCCACTGGACATTTTTTTGTCTGCTTGTGCTATTTTTTCTGCTACAGACTGAACAGTATGTGTGACATATTATGACCAAGATGTAATTAATTATCCCTGTCTTTTATTGAGAAGTCACTCCGTGAGCCATGTAGTGCACTATTTCTGGCCTGGATTTGAGCACGTTCGTGCAGTAGGTCAGGAGGGCTTGTAATTACTTCCTTGTCTGAGTTCATTGTGTTTCGGCACAGGAGTGAAATGTTCAGAAAAGTCACCCTGAATCAGACCTGCAACGGGTGGGTGGACTGTTTGCGTGTGTTTGCGTGTGTGTGTGTGTGTGGTACACTGGGTGGGTGGACTGTTTGCGTGTGTGTGCGTGTGTGTGTGTGTGGTACACTGGGTGGGTGGACTGTTTGCGTGTGTGTGCGTGTGTGTGTGTGGTACACTGGGTGGGTGGACTGTTTGCGTGTGTTTGCGTGTGTGTGTGTGTGGCTGTGCTGAGACGGGCATCGCCACGTGAAAAACGTGCCGTGTCAGTTTCTCAGTCGTCAGGTCTTTTGGCGGCACATGGCAAGTGTCCTCGAACCACGTTCTGGCAAAGCTGGCGAGCGTCCCACTCCAAATGTTGGGCGAAGGCCCATTTTTGAGATAATGCTTGGGATATTTTTTGTGCTGAACATCTCTTTGGGCAGAGAGACGAACCGCTTGAAAAAAAAAATTACCCATGAATCAGCACAAGAGTGTCTCTGTTTTTATGCACTTCTTGCTAATCGTCCAAACACTCAGCTTGGCCATAAGGAGAAGAGATTTGGCACTGGCTCTCCGAGCTTTTATGCTGTGTACCAAGGCTGAGGGTTGGGCAGAGAAAGAATCGATTTTTGGTGCTGAGGGCTTCATAAGGCGCACTGGGAAAAATAGTCTTCTCTTCCTTGTACAGTACATTATGTCTGAACTGCACAATCATGGTCCAGTGCATCTTCTGTGGATTTGCATATGCTTTGTTATCATATCAAGGTCTGATTAAAATAACTACGCATAATGCAACACCAGTTTTTACAGTTGCTCCAAGCTTACAGTAATGCACTTCTTTTGCAAAAGTGCAAACCCAGTGATTTTACTATGCTATGTCAGTGTGTGTGTGTGTGTATGTGTGCGTGTGCGTTTGTGTGTGCGCATGCATGCCTGTGTGTGTGTGTGTGCATGCCTGTGTGTGTGTGTGTGTGTGTGTGTGTGAGTGTGTGTGTGCGCGTGCATGCCTGTGTGTGTATGTGCGTGTATATGTGTGTATGTGTGTGTGTGCATGTGTGTGTGTGTGCGTGTGCGCGCGCGTGCGCGCGCGTGCGTGCATGCCCGTGTATGCATGTGTATGTGTGTGTATGCATGCGTATGTGTCTGGGGGGTTTGGCAGCTCATGTGTATGTTTGGGCAGGTGGTGGCATGGTGTGACTGCGCTGAGCGGCACGTGACTAGGGCATGAGCAGTGAAGCATACCATAGCAACCATCTCCTTCTCTCTCTCTGTCCTCCAGTATGGCCCATCAGCCATTTTAAAGGAGATAGACCTATCTGGAGCACAACCCATCAGAGCTCTCAACAAATGAATGGATTATGCATGGTGGAAAAGCTGAACTCCACTATTTTACTGATTTTTATTATCTGTTTCTTTTAATTTTGTGTTTTTTAATGTTCTTTTTTTTAAGATCCTGAGGTCTATAGCATGAGAGCATTAGTCTGATTTTGTACACAATTTTCTTCACTGTTTGTGTTTTAGTTATCAAAAATGCCCAGAGTGCTTGTGCTTTTCACACTACCATTGTCATGGCTGTTGTGAACATAATATTACTATTATATTTATTACTATTGTATAATAATATTATTACAAGTATAGTGATCAAGAAAATACCCAAGCAATGAGCTCAGTGTTAAACTGGAACACAAGACTCAGCAGGAAGTGAGAGTCTGGTGACCAGATGACCTTCTCCCTTACCTCTTAAGGGGACACTCTGCAACATTTTGGAGTTATTGAATCATCTTGGTAAGTGGGTAGATGGTTAAATTAGACATTACAGGGCAAATGAATGTTCTCTCAGCTGCCCCAGTGGCCTGTAGGGGAAAGTCACGCTTGCAAGTTGGCTTGTGCCTTGACGGCACCCATGGGCTGTCAAATCTGTCATGGGCATCGCGAGAGGGTCAGGCTTGCTTGATGGCATGGCAGGCTAGTTGCTAGCTATGCATGTAGACATGCAGTTTCATAATGACAGAGCCAAACATTGAGAAAACAGTGATTATGAGTAACATTGGAATGATTTCTCTTTTTCTGTGCATGTTTGTGCTTTCACTATGGTAGTCATTGTTCGTAAGGGGTTTGGTTGACTATTGTTATGAATGTGGTCTGTTGCTGGATAGCTAAATGGCTAGTGAACATTTGGCACTGAACATTTAATCCTGGCCTGTATGGGGAGCCTCGTAATAAATAATAATAATAATAATGCTGCATAGTGTCACTTTAAGTCTCTCCAATATGCTTATCGTCTCATTACTCAAGCCTGACCCTCCACACCCTCTGCACAAAATGAAATGAAGTACGAGGGGCGGTTTACGAGGCTACTGCTCTCGGCTGTAAAGAGCTTTGTCTCCTTTGCCTTCCTCCCCCTGGCCTGCCTGCCCACCCCACTGCAAGTCCTCAGAAAGCAATCTGAACTTTTTATCTCCACAGAGGCATGCGCCCAAACACCGGCCCGTCTCTCTCATCCGTCTTCTTTGCAAGAGTTTATTTTTAAGAGTGTGTCTGCTTGTGTGTGTTTGTGTCTGTAGGTGGATGGGGAGGGGAGGGGAGGGGGTGAGGGAGTGTGTGTGTGTGTCTGTGTGTGTGTGCGTGTGTGTGTGTGTGTGTGTGTGTGTTTGTTTAAGGGAGAAAGTGCCTCGTAGGTGGCAGAGAATGCACGGGTGGCAAACTGTCTTTTGAGTGATATGCTGGCAGCTGGGCCTCCTCTATGAGATCGTTTTTAGGCACTGGATGAGCAGAGCCTACAGGGAGAGAGAGAGGGAGAGAGAAAGAGAGAGAGAGAAAGAGTGAGCAAAAAAGAGAATGAGAGAGAGTGGGAGAGAAAGAATGAGGGAGAAAGAGAGTAGGAGACAGAGAGAGTGAGAGAGAAAGAGAGTGAGAGAAAGAGAGGAAGAGAAAAAAAGAAAGTGAGAGAGACAGAAAGTGAGAAAGCGTGAGAGAGAGAGAGAAAGAGAGAGGGAGAGAAAGAGAGTGGGAGACAGAGAGAGTGAGAGAGAAAGAGGAAGAGAAAAAAGGAAAGTGAGAGAGAAAGAAAGTGAGAAAGAGTGAGAGAGAGAGTGGGAGAGAAAGAGAATGAGAGAAAGAGTGAGAGAGAAAGAGAGTGGGAGATAGAGAGAGTGAGAGAGAAAGAGAGTGAGAGAGAAAGAGTGAGAGAGAAAGAGAGTGGGAGAAAGAGAGTGAGAGAGAAAAAGAGGAAGAGAGAAAGTGAGAAAGAGAGTGGGAGATAGAGAGAGTGTGAGAAAGAGAGGGAGAGAGAAAGAGAGCGAGAGAAAGAGTGAGAGAGAAAGAGAGTGGGAGAAAAAAAGGAGGAGACAGACAGATAGGATTGGGGAGTGCTAGAGGGATGGGGTGCAACAGCACTGCGCTTTTTAAGTGCTGAGCACCGTGATTGCCTGCTTCATGGGCTCATTCTGCCAAATGCGTTCCTTTTTTTCTCCTCGCCGCGAGCGCGCTGGTGGTGGCTCTGCTGATAGGCCTGTCAAAACATGGCCATTTATCCCGCTGTTGTTGTGCAGCTCCGTTTGCCGTGGCACTCAAGGCGTGCTGACATTTTGGAGACGCCTTCGCTGTCAGCCTAGGTCACCCTCCGATTTATTTATTACAGATACAGTACAGAACGCGTTCAGCTTGTAAAATTTACATAAATCGTCGATCGCTAGCCGTGTGACTCTGAAGTGCTGTATGTTTGCAAGTTTTCTCCCCGATAAAACCCACAATGTCGACGAAAGTTTGACAGTAGAAGAGAGAGGGATGTGAGAAAATGTTAATGCCTGTCTGAGAAAACTGTATAAATTGTGTAGTGAAGGGTTTTACAACCTTAAAACATCTATAATAATTGTAAAAACTAAAGCTGACTACTTCGGGTTATTTTTAGAATGTTACTCCTGCGATTAACAAGGGACCACTGTATGTGTCTTTTTTGTGGTCTCCTCTGATGATAAGAAGTTCACAGAAGTTGTGAAAATAGACAGCACCAAGAAACTGTGTGTGCAAAATGACTGCCATGTTTTGTTCATCACTGATTGTGAGAAGGTGTGGATGCACTTACCCCTTTACCCTTTGTTAAATGAGAAACTGTTTAAATGTTTAAATGAATGTTTGAAAAGAAAGCGAATCATTAATGTAGTGAAGGAACACACTATTGTTATTGTGTTCAGATTCCAGAGTCCACACGTTCATTTAGGTTATCTAAACCTTGGTTAATCAGTGGAGAAATGAATTGAGGTTGAGGTCAACCTTTTAAGTTGTTTTTCTCTGAGCAAGTCTTGTGCCTTTTGTGAAAACATGTACCTTTATCAAATGCACTGAATGACACTGAAGTTAACATTCGTAATATATTTTTTATCATTTGCTGATCTGCTTTTAGTTAGTTTAGGGTTTTGGTATAATCAGGACACACAGCAACACTGAAGGTTTAAAGCTACTGCAGGTGTTACTAGAGGAAAAATACTGGCACTTGTTTTGAAGATGGAGGAGGCTAATGGGAAAGGGTCAGGGTTTGTGTGTGTGTATATGTGTGTCTACAGGAAGTGTGTGTGTGTGTGGGTGTGTGTGTTTGTGTGTGTGTGTGCTTGCAGCATGTGGACTGTGAGTGACCAACAGGAAGCTTAGGGCTCAGCCTCAACTAGTGGACCATGTGTGTGTGTGTTTGTCAGTGTGTGAGTGTGTGTTTGTGGATGTGTGTGTATGTGTGGAAGGATGCTGAACCTTCTGTTGGCAGTGTGTGTGTATATGTGTTTTTCTGTGTTAGTGTGTGTATATGTATTGAGACTGTAACTCTGCACTTCATTACACACACACTTGCACACACACACACACACACACACACACACGCAGTATCTCTGGGTAGAGCTCTCGCGCCTGGAGGGCCATTCGAGGTGTTCATCAGCTAAAGCTCCTCCGATTGGCTGAGCTGGAGTTGAGGGCCGGCCCCCTTATCCCCCTCCCCCCCTCCCTCCCCCATAGCGAGATGCGTTAGAAAAGAGAGAGCCAGGGAGAGGGGAGCAAACAGCCTCTCTGCAGCCGTGAGCCAGCACACAGAGCGCATAGCCGGCAACGAATCCACTCGACACACTTCAGAGGCTCTAACACACACACACACACACACACACAACCTCACACAAATCCACACACACACACACAGACATACACAGACAGACTCACTTACTAAAATACAGCCACTCAAACACACTTTATCATCACACGCTGGTCCTTGTCTATTGGCAAGCCTATCCAGCCCTGGCTTCTGGCGTTCAGGGAGCAACACTTCAACCCCGGGGAGGCACGCAAGCTGACTGCCACATCCACAGCACAACCCTGTGCCAGCCTGAAGAGGGCAAGGGGCCCAGAGCGCTAGAGAGAGAGAGAGAGAGAGAGAGAGATTGGATGAAAGAGAGAAAGAGATAGAGAGTTGGCTCATTGGAGAACTGGGCACAGCCCAGCACAACGCAGCTAAGCAAGAGAGGGGACGTTCAGCTTGGCGGAAGGACGGAGAGCAGACCGAAGCCGAAAAATTTGAGGAGAGAAAAACGCACTAAAAAAAAAGAGGCGTCCGCACTACCAGGAGAAAGCGAACGCAGACAGCAGACACGCAACAGTCGGGGCAAGAGAAGAACAGTCTGAGACAAATTCAGCAGGTGAAGAAGAAGAAGAAGACGGACAGACTGTGAGAGGAAAAGAAGCAAAGAAGGAAGAAAGACGAGAAACACAAAAAAAGGACAGAAACATTGTGAGAGACAAAAGACAAAAAGCACAGGTGGAGAGAAGAGAGAACAGCGAAAAAACAGGAGCGAAGTCTTCTCCAGGCTGCGCTAGAGCCTAAGTGGTAAAAGAGAGGGGGGCAGCGGAGGGGGGCGAACGATGGGTCGGCAGAGCCAGGACGCCTCAGCGGCGTCGGCCGGCGGGGGCCCGAGTAGCCGCATGCAGCGCTCACAGAGCCGCTTGAGCCTGTCGGCGTCCTTCGAGGCGCTCGCCGTCTACTTCCCCTGCATGAACTCCTTCGACGAGGAGGACGAAGGTAAGACCGTGTCCTGCACAAAGGCCCCAGTGAATACGATGATGGTGTGTGTGTGTGTGTGTGTGTGTGTGTGTGAAGTGGGCTGTGTTTGTGTTTGTTTGGGTGGAGTGAGAGTGTGCCTGTGTGTGCATGTGTTTGTGTGTTTATGTGTTGGGAAAGTGCTCTGTTTGTGTGTGTGTGTGTGTGTGTGTGTGGTGAAGTGAAAATGTGCTGTGTGTTTGCTTATGTCTTGGGAAAGAGCACTATGTTTGTGTCAGTGTGTGTGTGTTTGGTGCAGTGAAAGTTGTGTGTGTGTGTGTGTTTGTATTGGTTAAGTGAAAATGTGCTCTGTGTGTGTGCCTATGTGTAGTTTAGGTGCTGTGAAAGTGTAATGTGTTGTGTGTGTGTGTGAGAGAGAGAGAGAGAGAGAGAGAGAGAGAGAGAGACCGAGAGACAGTGAATGAGACAGAGCTGCTGGCTTACAGTGGCCACCAGCTCAGCTGGCGGAGTAGTTTGGTGTGTGAGGATTTGCCACTGAGACATGGCTTCCATCTGGAGTGTTGTTATGTTCAGCATCATGTCTGCCTGATCGGTGGCACATCAATACAAGATGAGACAGTATTATTTCCCCAGGCTTAAGCCTGAATGATTGTTATTGTTACATGTTGGGGGGTTGGGGGGGGGGGGGGGGGGGGGGGGCAACTTGTGTCTGTATGCCATCTCCGAGTGGAGGTTGCTATGGGAACGCACATGAAAGCTTTCCAGCATGTCTGTCAATTAAAACAACTTTAATTACAACCACTGGGTCAGGTTGGACAACCGTGTGTGTGTGTGTGTGTGTGTGTGTGTAAGCAATGTGTTTGTGCACACTCTTCTGTGTTTGAGCCCACCACAGTCATTTGTAATGCAGTTGCACAGGAAGACAACAACAAGGGTCAGTAATCGCGTTAGCAGGACTGCATGCTCAGTAGGTCTAACCTTTAATGCTGCTGTTCCTGGGTCAGCAGCATCCATATTCATATACAGACGCTTCTGTGAGTTAATCGCATTACAAGAACAGAAGCTGTGTAACAGCAGAAGAGGAAGAATGCGCTGTTCCTCAGCATCCTGACCTTGAAGCAGTCTCTCTTCTCTCCTCTTTCCTCTCTACATCCCTTTCTTTTTTCCTTTCCTTTTCTCTCCTCCATCTTAAGTCCCCTCTTCTCTCCTCACATCTCCTCTCTCATATTTCAGATTCACAGGCTTTCTGAGACAGGGCAGCGATGGAAAATTACTCACACTGACGGCCCCAAACCTTTGAATTATTAACCTCCTTCTCTCCATATTTTTCGAGCCCTTAAAAAGCCGCACACATTTATTGGCTGGCAGAGGGAGTATTAATTAGGAGCTCTCTCCACAAAGAACATCCGTGAGAAGAGGGCCATGAATCCTTTCTGTAATATTTTTTCCTTTTCAATATGAGATTCCTCAGGCACCTAGCCGTAGAAGTGGTGGTGTGGGTGTGAGTGCCCCGAGTTTGTTATATAAAATCTTAGTTAATGTAGCTAACTAGGTGTTATTCACAAGGTCTACAGTCACCTGAGAAAAACACT
>CM050218.1:11020000-11040000 GCA_027475355.1 Coilia nasus | reverse complement strand
TTAGTCTCCAAAATCAAATACTAAAATATGTAATGTATTTTACAGAAGGGGCTTGTTAAATAGTGCACATTTTTCCTCGTCCAGCACTGAGCTGTGTACATCACCAAACAGGGCCTACATTTAAATACTCTTCATATTACTCTCCAAAATCACATGCTAAGATATATACAGTAATGTAGTTCTAGAGAGGACTCGTTAAGTTGTGCACATTGGCCTTAGTGTTGTTAATATATACCTTCTTTTGGCCCATTTCAGCTTGTTAGATATGTATGAATATTCCATCAGATTGAAATAAGGGACATGATGGTATCGGAGTATAATTTGTGGTGAAAAATGGGCCTTGTCTTGCAGCCCCCTACGTGAAGGTGTACCTGCTGGAAAATGGAGCTTGCATCGCCAAAAAGAAGACTAAAGTAGCTAGAAAAACACTGGACCCCCTTTACCAGCAACAACTGTCATTCGAAGACAGTCCAGCAGGCAAGGTTTTACAGGTATGGCCTACAGGTTATAAAAAGCACCTTAACTTTATATGTAGATATATGTCGGTAATGTATGTACATGCAATGTAAGTGTTATTCTATCTACCTCTTGGTTGACAGGATGTTTTAGGATTTTGTATTACAATTTAAGTTTAACTCTTATGTAAGGGGTAACATCCGACGAGGCGTGCATTATACACTTTTAAGTCAACGAGGTGGAGCCTAAGAACTTCCCGACGCGAAGCGGAGGGAAGTTTGCTCCGCCAAGTTGACTTAAAACTGTATAATGCACGCCTCGGAGGATGTTACCCCGCTTATGACCCGGTTAATGCCACTCAATTATGTAGAATGTATTTAAAATAATTCTTAATTAACTTAGAGGGTTAACTTAGACTCAGTTTCGCTACAATGTGGCCTACAATGTAGCCTAATATTTGTAACGTTAAGTAGAGCGCTACGCAGCCCTCAGTCACTAGCCAAATTGGTTGTCAAGGTTACCTTTCATTTGGTAAGGTGATTGCTACTGCTCATCAGGTGTTAGCTAGCTTGAATTGAGCAACGCGACACATGCAATACTTATTCCAAAACGTTGATTTAGTTGTTATTTTCGGTTTACTATTTTTTTTAAGTTCATGGAAATTGAACTCGACATTGCCATTAATTGTGAAGTTTGATAGAGACGGTTACAGTAGGTACGTACATTCTATTGGGTATTGATATGGAACGGTGCTGAAGTTTTAAACTTTTTTTGCCAGAACTACTTTCAAGGCGTGATTAATATACGATTTTACTGCATGCCTAGCAACCAATCAGAAAGCAGCACCACGTTCCAGAGGGTCATAAATGACTTATAACTACTCCTTCCTTTCAGGTCATTGTGTGGGGAGATTATGGACGCATGGACCACAAATCCTTCATGGGAGCCGTTCAAATACTTCTAGACGAGCTGGACTTGTCCAACATGGTGATTGGCTGGTTCAAGCTCTTCCCGCCCTCCTCGCTGGTGGACCCGACGTTGGCTCCCTTGACTCGAAGAGCTTCCCAATCGTCCCTGGACAGTTCGTCGTTCAGCCGCTCGTAGCAGTGCGCACCGAGAGCGTAGCGTCGTTGTAGCAGCCAGAGGGTGGAGCTTGAGAATTGCGACAGGTCACATCCCCCCGGTTACACTGCATGCTTGATGTTGTGTCTTCTGAGCCTGTTTCTTAAAGGGGTAAAAACAGTGGTCCTGTGTTTAATCGCAAAAAAATATATAAAATATCCATCGCACACATTGTGCGATTGAAGAGAGAGCAAGACCCCTCCCCCTGTCATTCTAAGTTCAGGTGCAGGGCTCACTGGCAGGAAACAGGAAGTGGACTCCTGTAGCTGAAGGTATTCCACAATTCCTGGCTTTTCGTCCTTTTTAAGCCATGAGGGGTAGATTACAACTGCTAATGTGTCGCTGAGTTCTTCTACTGAAGGCCGTTGTGTTTATTTTTCTCTTTTTTTAACAAGGAGAAAAAAATAACGTTAGGTCTTTTTTGTTTATTTTTTTGTTGTTTGTTTTTTTATTTTTTGTTCTGTTTTTATTTTGAATATGGGTGAGCTATAGGGGGTAACAGTGTTCCAGACTGGAGGCTCGGTCATGCCATTCCACCAGTCTTCAGCTGTGTCTGTGACTGACCTGGGGAGGATGAGAGGATGGGGGGGAGGTGGGAAGTCCAGCTGAGCGAACACAGCCCAGTGGCCGACCTCTCCATCCCTGCTTTCCCCTGAAATGCACATGCCCCAAGTCCACCAGAGAGACTTGAAGAAATATACAAAGTTCGAAAAGGCAATACAAAGATGGCAACCATGGACTCTCAAGAGTAGTAGGATTTGAAACCCACACATGGACTTTTGTGATCCAATTGAACTATTTCTCTGTTGATATATTGTATGAAATTTAAATGAAGAAAAAATGATTTTTTTGCATGGACACAAATTTAGCTGAACTTTAAAAGTAAAAAAATATTTTCTTGAGGCTGCAACTTGCAAAAAAGAAAATAAAAAAAACACAACAGAACAGCCATTTTCAACCGTTTATATTATTTTTAAAGATAAATTTCACTAGTGCATGGTTTTCAAGGGGAGTGAATGCAACCGCGTGATTACAGAAAAAAGATACCTTGTTTATCGTCCTTTAGAACTCCTGGTCTGTATTTTTACAGACGTGCAGTCGACATGAAGTCTAAAAGGAGAATACTTTGGCGTTATTTACAGTAACAAGTCAAAAGCTGTTTATGTGACAGAAGTAAATACAAGTAAATGTTTTATGGTTTATTTTATTGTAAAGGCACAGGCCTTTTGAGGATGAACATGATGTGCAAATTGTATGTTTCTTTTTTTTTCTCCTACCGTCCCATCTCCCAGAGTTACCATGGTTACTCACTGCAACTGTTGTCACCCCGCCCCTTCCTCCCTAAACCCCTCCCCAATTTCATTCCGATGATTCCGAGCAGACAGCCTATTTTTGCTGCTCAGTACGTTTAAAAAAAATAAATCTGTATTTGGGATTTGATTTGTTTAAAACAAGCATGTTGAAAAGGATTTTCTGCAACATGGCTTGGACTCACCTAACAGTAACTCAGCATGTTTTGATAAAGATGATATTTGGAGATTTGAAAAAAAATGCAGTTTCTTGTACAGTGCATGTCAACAATGTTTTGTTTCTCCCTCACCTGAAATTGAACTCAAAAATTAGGTAATGGAAAATCAGCTGCTCTTGAACTTCAGCTGACAAATCAACAGATCAGCAAAAGATTACAATTTATTTATTTATTTAATTATTTATTTATTTATTTTTAAAGAAACATTCCACCTCCGAAACAATTTTGAAAGACAAATGATGAAATGTTTTAAATCCCAGTGGTGGTCGACATGAAGTGCTTTTGGTTGCATGTTTGTTTTGTTTCAGTATTTAAACAAATTGGTTAAAAAAAGGTTTTATACTAGGATATATGACGGCACAGGCACCGACGGTGGTGCTGTGCCACTGATCTTTCTCGGCCGTGTTGGTGAAGCCAGGACGACAACACAGAGGTTAATGAGGAACTTGCGAAGAGAAAATGACCTTAGGATATTGCCACAAAAATAGTTTTGTTCTGTTTTCTTTTGAGAAAGCATAAATTAATTTAATATATTTTTGTTAATTTAATTATAAGCCAAGACCAATTATTTTTCATTTTTGCTATTTTTTGTAATTATAAATACTGTATCTGGGAGGTATCAGAATTGTATAGCTTCAATGTCTGAATGACAACATATTGAGACATTATTCCTTTTCCATTTAAACAAAATGATGATATATTTTAGTGTCCATTCTATATCTTGTTGCTGTAACAAGCTATATATTTCCTTTTCTGAATTGCATTGTACATACTAGGTGTCCACTTTCCTGGGATTTGAAACAAATGAATAAGCATAAATAGACAAAATATACTTTAAGATCTTTCTGGAACAGGGATAATGTCTCCAACTGATGGCAAAGACATGTTACTGACCCTTTTTGAATGCCTTCTCTCTTTTTTTCTGGTGCAATGTGTTCATGCCAAGGCTATGTCTTGGTAAAGTATGGTTGAGTACAGAGATTTATGTAAGTTATTTTTCAAATTAAAAAATAAAAAATGAATATTACACTGAACCAGTGTCCCAATCCAGCCTCAGAGAATAAAAATGTTTGCCCGTTTGAATGGATGAACACAGACTTAACACACACACACATGCTGACTCATAACTCATGGCCACACTATTATAGTTGAGGTGAGTGAAAGTGTCCCATTGTACGAGCATCCATTTACAGCTAACAACATAGTTTTATATTGTTTTGAACTTACAGTAAGAGTAGCACATATTGCATTTAAAAGTAAAAAAATTAAGTGAATTTGGAGACTAAGTCAGCCTAGTGGTTGGAAATCAGGAACAAGGTTTCTTCTCAACAATACAAGACAAGGACAACACAACACAAGATGCAGACAACACAAGACACCAGACAAGACTAAACTGATGAAACAGTAGATATCTTAGACCTGAAATAATTTGAACAGAAAATGGGTGTATCCAGTGGTGCCCACCCTACATGTGAATATACACGAGGTAGTTGTAAGGGACAGGACCTTTGTTACAATTTGGGCTCTTCCTAATCAGATGACAGAAGGTGCCGAAACCTTGTCTGTATGCTAGTTAAAAGACAGGGACAGTTCTTCACACCAAATGGTTAAGGAAACCAGCTGTTCACACCTCCTCTCTTAAGGAACAGGCACACATACAGAGCTCTGATTCTAATGGGAAGAATTCTAACAAACAATATAATCAAGGAATGTAAAATAAATAATTAAGAAATCATTATTACTCAAATACCTTCATATTTAATGTGTGCTCAGAAAAGTGCAGGTTTCTCTTGGGTCACATGCACAAATCATCAGTGACCTGATCACCATAAAGTAATACCATAACATTACCCTAGATAACACATGCCACTTCACACATGACAGTGGTTCTTCTCTAATCAGACCGGTGTTTTCTGTTTGACCTCATCCACAAAATGGAGATCTTTCATGGACAGATATTTTGATATACTGTACCTCTGTAAGGTACTCTTTTGCCCAATTACACATTACAGCTACTGACCACATTTCCAAACAAATTTCCTGACAGTGACATATAAAAGGCTTAAAGTTTTATTTTTATTATGAAAAAAGGGCATGATGCCATTTAATTATTTTGTTTGGGACAATAACATATCACTGAAGCATATTATTCATTAGGAACGTCACCACACCCACCCACCATACTTTTTCACGAACCAAAAGAACATTAATAAAGAAGGAACTAGTTCCCTTTGATCTTTTCCCCCAGAAAGACAACAAACTGCTTCCTTAATATAGAGCAGAGGAATGAGGATATGTTGCTCTCTATCAATGCCACCCTTTTTTCCATATTTGGTATACTTGGGGTATGTCACCGTCCACCAATGTCAAATGGACAATTTGGATTTCCTTGACACACTGTCACGTGTGCTTATTTCTCTTGAGTATCATCGCTGTGACACCTCTATCTTATGCCTTGTACATGGAGACACTAAGCGGTGTGGTTTGGAGTTTTGCAACATAGCTCATGCCCCTGATGAGTAAGTATGGTTTGTCTGAGAAGCACGACACTTCTGCTTCCTCGATTTGGACACAGACTTTAAGAGCACCATCAGGTAAACATGATTTCTGCTCCGTTTACAGTTTTTCTGTCTTGATATAATTACTTTATTATTACAAAGTCATAAAATCTGTTAGCCTTCACTTCATCTAGCACTGAATTTTATTCAAACCAAAATGTGTTAAATTTGAATTTAATGTACGAGTTTGATCGTTGAGTCAGTATATGTCCGTCTGTCAACACATGGCAGTTGAGTTGTTTCCATTGTGTTCTTGATGACTGGGTTCTTTTAAGTCATCAGAACCAGGAAACTAAGCATTCGTTTCTCCCTTCATTTAGATGTCATCTGTAAAACCCATTTCTACAGGAAAATAGTACTTCTTACCTGTGTCACAGAAATAAATAAGATATTAACTACAATCGCTTAGTAGCAACGGAACAGTATTTATTTTAAGATCCTAAATTGAATTTGAACCTAATTAGCTAATTAAGTGAACACTGATTCTTAAGAAGTATGAGACAAAGGACAGGTTTTACTGGACATTGAGTTGTTTCTTCTAAAACCCCCTGTGATGTAAAGGAAAAAAACAGCTTAATGTAAGATCTTTTTTGTTTCTGAACAAAAGTCAAGAAAATTTTAAAAAGCAATATTTTGTACGGGCTATTTCAAATAAATTATAATAGTATGTCTCTGAACATGATTTGGGACATTCTGTTCTTTCATTAAGTAATGGATATGAAGCAAGACCCTGTTTTTCTTAGCCTCTGTAGACTCTGACGATGAAGATTTCTGCTGCTCAGCTGAAACGGGCCACACGTCAGGCCTGGTGTGGTGTTGTTCAGCTGTTTACCTCAGACACCCCTGATAACTGGAGGGACAGATTTCTTCTCACGGCCGTCTGTCTTGCTCTGAGCGTCCTCCTGTCCTGCCTGCTCTTCCTGGGCCTGTGCTACTCTCTCAAGTACGAGACCGTGGTCTCCGCCGGGGTGGCGGTCGCTTTTGGCGTCGGCTCGTCCCTTGCCCTGTCCCTCTCTCAGAGCGTCCGCTGCTTCGCCGTGCTGATCCTCATCTCCTGCGGGCTCAAGCAGATCCGGAATGTTCTCACCGCCGCCGGAACCAGCCTGGTGGTCCTGTGGAATGTCCAGAACACACTGCAGAACCTCAGGGACCTGGCTAGGAGCCTGCTATGCAACCTAGAGGCCAAGAAAGTCCTGGTGGACCTGGCACCCCTCGGCAACTATGTCCGGATGCTGCGATGGGTGGGGAGCCAGCTCAGGCAGTTCACCGACTTCGGTATTGTGACAGGGAAGTCGGAGTTTAAGCTGAGGCCCTCAGTGGACTCGGTGGAGTTCCAGCAAAAGCTGTCCGAGGCCAAGCACGTCCTGAACCAGACGGCCGTGTCAGCCCTGGCCGCCATGCACACGGCCTCCTCTGTGGTGGAGAAGCTGTTCCCGGCGCTGGGCATCCTTTTGCTTGTGCTCCTCACCGCACGCTACGTGAAGAGATACCGCACGGACAGAAGCTTCCAGAACGTCTTCATTACCGACGCCCTCTTGCGCTACGATGAGCAGCAGAGAGCCCAAGGCAAAGCCTCTATTTTCCCGCTGACGGAAAAAGAGCAGAAGCGTTATGTCGCCATTCCCACCTCCCGTCCATCCGTAAAGGAAGGGAAGGCCGTGCTGAAGTTTGCCATGCCGGTCATGACAAACCTACTCATCTGGCTGTTCTTTATCTGCGTCGATGGGCTGGTGTACTGGATTATTACACTGCTTCGCACGCGTCTGGAGGAGCTGGAGCCGTTTCTGATCCCCGTAATCATGCACCTGAAGGTAAGCTTAGGGCTCATTTCTACCAAACACTCTCCGTATACAGCACGTAGACAGCAAGTGTCCGTTTTCTGTCCATATTCATTTAGAATGCACATTAACAGATTAGACCATTTTCACCACAAACGTAATCTGAGCGTATTCTGTCACACATACACATATATTGTACACGGTTACGTGCTGTACACACTCACGTCGGTGGAAATGAGGCCTTACAGTGGAAGGTTATAAGTGGATCCAGGGGCGACGCTAAAAAAACTGTGTGCCCTCTGAAAGAAGATAATTTAGGGCCCCCCACCCAAATCATGTCATAGTCCTCTTTGGGCCCCTGTGAAGCTCTGGGCACTGTGAATTTTGCTGACCTATAGAGCTGGTTGACCCTTCAGACACTTTATTTAGTTAACGGCATTTCTGAGGTGTTAGCAGGTAAATCTGAGGCAGACAGGTCACTGTCCATAGACAAAACAATATTGCATGGCACATGACTTCAGCATTGCCCTTAGCATGAGGGCAATAACAGGTGGATATGTGGACAAAAAAGCAAACATCATACCACACCACTCTGTCTTTCTCTGAAGTGTGAAGACCTCCGACATTCCTCTGAGGTTTTTTAAGGTGTCAGTATACAAATTTCATTGGCTAGTGGACAGATAGTTTATATGCAGTGTCTTTGTGTTTGCTATTAGTTGTTATTTGTCATTTTGACGAACTTCAGCAGAAGACCCTATTGAGAATATTGCCACGTCGGCAAGCCTAAGAGCTGAATAAGTATCATTTCATAGACAAGATAATTAATGTGATGTTTGCTGTTAGTTGTTATTTTGTGAAGACACATAGCAATGGAGTCCAGGTCAACATCTGAGGCCCCAACATGGAATAATCCGTTTTATTGACTAAGTATATTGACTCACACAATGAATTCCAGTAGATGTTGACTTTCTAGTATACATTCAACTAGACAAATAGTGATATAATAGTGAGCTTTTAGATAAAAATAGAGCAAATCTCGGTCAAGAATGTTCCTCAATCTTTCACAATAATGACATGGCATGTCTGTCTGAATAACATCATTCCTCTTTATTCTTTTACAATGATGACTTGGCATGTTTGACTGGCTTTTCCAGGAAGACAAGGCTTTCGTGGGGATCCCAATCAGCGTGGACAGAGACAAACACGACTACTCTTTCAACGTGAGCCTCTTTGAAAAGAAGTGCCTGCCAAAGCCCAAGCTAATGGTGCACTCTCTGGTGCCCCTGCTGGTCATCCTGTGCCTGCTACTGTGTCTCAGCCTGCTGTCGGCCAAGCTCACCCAGCTCAGGCTGCTCGTGTCCGAGCGATTCTTCGCCAAGCACGCGGAGGAACGGGCCCGGCACCTGCACGAGAAGATCCTGAGGAAGAGGTCCAAGTGGAAGATAGCCATGCTGAAAGAGGAGTGGGCCAAACTGGTCAAGCAGGTTTGTTTATGCGTATTCTTTAGTGGTGATTCTTTAGTGAAAGCACTACAGCATTCCTTAAGATGTGTTACTTCAGAGAAAGAAAGAAAAAAAATACTTAATGTTTGTGACTTGGCCATGAAGATTGTGTCACAGTTGTGAGGCAATCGGTGCTACTGTATGCAGTACTCCTGCCACAAGTAATGAACTGATGCAGTATATTATAACAACATCGATTGCTGATGGCTTTGACATATTCTGTACTTCATTTCTGGTCTTTCTTTTCCCAGGCACAGTTTTGGTGTCCACTCTTATTTGGAGAACGGCAAGACGATTTTGAGGTGCTAACCTAATCTGATTTTCATCAGACGAGATGAGGACTAAACAGACTACAACAAGAATACCAAACAGTTAGCACCAAGGAAATATCGCACGCTGAATGCACTTTGTTGGCAGGCTGGCAGAAATGTCTGGTCAAAGAAAAAGTGAAGTTGAAAAGCAGAAGCTCTGTGTCATATGGACATCATGTTGGATTCCTCCAACTCGTGTTCCTTCTTTGAATGTGCTTTGCAGTTTTTTTTTAGAAAAGTACACTTCATGAGGAATTTCAAAATGTGTACTGTAAAAACAACAATACTGTAGAAGGGGGCACGTTTAGCCACGCTGACTAGTGCTGATATTTTTTCTCATACTAGATGGCTGTATTTGGTCTCTGTGTTTTCAATATGAAGCCTCACTAGAAGTCCCAGCATTTTTCTGTCTACCTAGAAAACCCACATAGGGCCCATTTGGCCCGATCGCTTTTCCCGAATACACTAATCACTCATTTTGTTATGGTAATGAGGCTGTTAGTGGCAGTGTGTGGGGTGAGGGGGTCACACCTTACAGTGGTGAAGTCATGTTGGCTACTTCTGTGTGAAGCGCTGGAACACGGCGCTGGCCAGTAGCAGTGTTCTATAACATGATAGATATGGCAGCACTGAATGCACACGTGCTCTATCAATTATGCACCGGGAGGCAGGAGAGACGGGTGGATTTCCTGCTGGAGCTTGCAAGAGAGTTGTCTCACTCCCACGTGGGTATGAAAAAGGCACAAAGGGAACAATTATTTCGGCAACAACCCTCCACACCACAACTAGGAAAAAGAGCCAAGTGTCAGGCCAAAATTAAATGTAAGGACAATCATGCAACTGTGCGCTGTATTGACTGCTACCGATATACATGTGGGAATTGCCGAAAGGAGCAATGGCAGTGCCAGGATTGTGAGTGACTGCTCAAATGTATTTCACTCATAATGCATGGTTTTTCATTCTTTGTAAATGTGCTTGGGTTTCTTTATATATATATATATATATATATATATATATATATATATATATATATATATTTAGCACACAAAAATAACAATTACTTCTGCAACAACCCTCCACACCAAAACTGGGAAAAAAGTTGCTTTTTCATTCTTTGTAAATATGTTTTGTTTTGTTTTGTTTTGTTTTTCAACAATAAATGTCAGTGTGTTGATCCCTTCCTTCCTGTTGATCCTTTCCACTGCATACAGCTCATAATCCAGTTTAAGTCTTTATGGCTATGTTCACTGAGGTATTTATCCATCTGAAAACTAAAGCTTGCTCTCAAAAGAACCTCCTGAGCTGTAAGGTGTGTCCCCTCCCCCACACAGGTTCAAGTGGCTCCGGTCGTGTGCCACTAACAGCCACATTTCCATAACAAAATGAGTGTCCACAGGGGGGACTTGGGGCCAATTGGCCCTCTTGTGGGTTTTCTAGGTAAAAAGGCCAAATGGCCCCTCTCTGGGACTTCTAGTGTTAATTTGCACAGTCTGTATTGACAAGCCTCTGCAGGGCATATGCATGTGTGCGTGTACTGTATGTGTGTGCTTGAGTGTGTATGCTGGACAAAGACTCTCTGCATGGATACTGAAAGTGCTGTGCTTCATTCAAAGATCCCTCAACACTCTCTGATATAACCAATAACAAAATTCTGTTGCCGCATTTAATTCTACCACTCATATAAAGGCAACCCATGGGCCCAACCAAATGTTATCTATGTAACATTCATAAAACAATATAATAATACAACCATTTACTGTATCAGCATGAAAAGTAATCCACAGTGTCTTCATAGCAAGAGACTGAACTGTAGATAGTTTGCAGTGAAAAATGGCTCTTCACTTTCTTATAAACTTGCACTGCAAAATTTATGATGACCAAGTCATTTGCAAAGCAGGAGTATAGATCTCCCAAACACAAATGAGGTTTGCTCAAGCTGAATTATTTCAGGGTCATACAGCATGTTTTTTTCATTGGGCGAGTTTAATATTGTGCTACACAAATAGCAAGCAATAATATAAGATATGGCAGCTTATCTCTCAATGGCTCATTTTGACGAACTTCAGCAGAAGACCCTATTGAGAATATTGCCATGTCGGCAAGCCTAAGAGCTGAATAAGTATCATTTCATAGACAAGATAATTCATGTGATGCTCAGCGATAAACACCTTCATTTATTTCAGTTTTAAAATGTCATGTGCCAAAGGCGAAAAAAATAAATGGGGAAAAAGAATCGTCTACATTACCTGGTAAATTACCTGTTGATTGGGTCACGTGTTCTTGCTGAGTTACACCTCTTGTAAATAATTTCTAGATGCAAACTGATGCCACTCTGTCCTGACAGATTACACTAGAAATTGCTGATATTGAGTCACTGTATCCGCCAAAAAAGAGGAGAAGGAGATGAGCTGTGGAAGCTGAGGTGGCAGTGTGTGTGGGATTCTTTTGTAAAGTACAAAATGAAGTTTGATTGCCAATGTGCTGCAGATAAAAGAAAAAAAAAAATTAATTAAGGAGATTCCTCCTCTGCATTCGTCCCATTCAGGGTTACTGTACACACACACACACACACACACACACATACATACACTCTTTCTCTTTCCTCTCTCTCTCTCTTGTTCTCTCTCTCACTCTCCTCTCTCTCTCTCTCTCCTCTCTCTCTTTTTCTCTCTCTATCCCCTCTCTCTCTCTCTCTCTCTATCTCTCTCTCTCTCTCTCTCTCTCACACACACACACACACACACACACACACACAGACATCTATCTCCTTGTGTGCACCTTAAATGTGCCATGTCTTTGTTTACTCTGTGTTTCTCTACACTTCTGTTAGCTTGTTTGGGTCCTCCTTTTGTGAGTCGCTTTGGATAAAAGTGTCTGCTACAGTAAGTGTAATGTCAGGTAGTGTAATGTAATGTAATAGTGTCTGCTACAGTAAGTGTAATGTCAGTGTAATGTAATGTAATAGGGAAACCGATGTAAACCCTGACTGTTGTTGGACTAAAGCGTCCACTTGCTTGATGGACATTGATGGACAGAGGAAACAATTACTGTTCTTATTTGGTTTGGGAGAAAAATTCTCTTCACTCCAGTAACATATCTTTCGTACTTTATTTCACTAATGAAGGTAGTTTCCATATGCTTTTTTATGTGTATATGTACAGTATACAGTCAACTTTGAAAAATATGTGTATCTAAAATAATCTTTCCTTTGGTTGAGAGATGTGCATGTTGCATGTCATGTCCGACATGTGAAACAGTTCTTTCTGCTGCTTCTGGTGCTCTTCAGTTCCATTCCTTTGACCTGAAATGGACAGTAAGACACAAAATCACACATAAATCACACAAAATCATGCATAGCCTACTTTACCTTTCAGTGCAGGGGTGTAGCCAGGGGGGAGTTAGGATGATTTTAAGGGCCCAGCATTGGCAAGGTGACTCTGAGGACATTATTAATATTATTTTTAACAAATATGGGGCCAAGAATTGTATTCTTTGGTAGGACCCAAAATTCCTGGCTGCAGCCCTGTTTCAGTGTGACATATTGGTGATGACTCAAGAAAACTTTCATGACAACAACTGTACTGGCGAAGAGATTTGAGAATCTGTTCACTTGCAGTGCCACATCCACATCTGTCCTATTCACCACATTTAAGCTATGTTCTGCCTCACAGTGTATCATAAAGCTCGGCCCTTGGCCACATCAAAGCTTAGTTTACTTCATAATTATTTAACCTCCTAATTAGGTTACTATTTAATTACTTCATTTGGTTATTACGGAGATTCCTCCTCTGCATTCACCTATTCAAGGTTAGTGTACACACACACACGCAAACACACACACACACACACACACACACACACACACACACACACACACACACACACGTACGCATGCTAGTAGAGGAATAGTCATGCTGTTATAAATGTTTAGTGGAAGCAGACAGCATTAGTGAAAGAAGACAGCATTTCATGGTATTCCAAACTAAAGATGACAGCTCCGCTAAATGCTAGCATGCCAAGATGAGAGCCAAGACACTGAAGTCTACAGTATAAAGGACTGAGGTGATTGACACAAAAACAGAGAGACAAGTCCTGTCACTTTTCATGTCAGAAAGTGCTAGTCGCCACAAGGAGTCCATTCTGACGCCCTGGCCACCAGCCCAGACTTGAGCAAAGCTGACAAGAAGTTAGTCTTTTGTGTTAGAGGAGCATGCCACCCACTTCATCTACAGTAAGTATCTCACCCGTGAGTTCCAGCTTCAGGGCTTCCCATTGTGCGGTAGAGAGATGATTTCTCCGTCATATGGCTGTCTGCTAACGGCACACGGTGTTCCCACCTAAAGGGGCAAGTACACAACAACACTGTTCCCATGTACTGTTTAGCTGACATGAACATGTATCCTCCATACTGTACATATTTTTTTACATTGTCAAGTGCCAGTGTTGTACCTGGTACCTGCCATCAGGGATGCAAAGGGATTATTTTCATTGTCAATTATTCTGTTGATTATTTAATCGATCAACTGATTAGTTCCCATAGAGAAACCAGACAATATTCCAATTACAGAAGCTGGATTTGTTGCAGAAGTTGTTTTTCATGACTATAAATATTAAACAATATATTTTATAAGTTCTGATGTTTTGCGAGTTACTTTGTTCACATGCATATCCAATACAACAGCTACTGTATAACTGGTCTTTATGTAATGAAGTGCTATTGGCTTGATTAGTTACAGGTTAGAGGGAATCGAGGCACTGACCTCTTCTCTCTGATGAACTCTCTTGTACACAAACTCGGCAAAGGGTTTTCGGGGAATGAAGCGACCCTCTCCGGGCTTGGCCAGCACCTTCCCGTCCTCATACACCACCTTCCCCCTGGAGATGGTCACCACAGGGACACCGTGACACACCATCCCCTCAAAGATATTGTAGTCCACGGCCTGGTGGTGAGTCTTGGCAGAAATAGTCCTACAATAGAATAGATTAAAGTACATTAGAATACAATAGAGTACAGTAGAATAGAGTAGAGTAGAGTAGAATAGAATAGAATAGAGTAGAGTAGAGTAGAATAGAGTAGAGTAGAGTAGAGTAGAATAGAATACAATAGAGTAGAGTAGAATAGAGTAGAGTAGAGTAGAGTAGAGTAGAGTAGAGTAGAGTAGAGCAGAGTAGAGTAGAGTTGAATAGAGTAGAGTTAAATAGAGTAGTGTAGTGTAGAGTAGTGTAGAGTAGTAGAGTAGAGTAGAGTAGAGTAGAGTAGAGTAGAGTAGAATAGAATAGAATAGACTGGAGTGGAGTAGAGAAGAACAGAGTAAAGTAGAATAAAGTAGAGTAGAGTAGAGTAGACTAGAGTAGGGTCAAATAGAATAGAATGGAACAGAATAGAATAAAATAGAATAGACGTTTACTGTCATTGTACAGGTGCAAGTAGAGTAGAGTAGGTGAGTGCTCCACCTAGCTTCTGTGCAAAAAACTACAAATAGGTATGAAAGAATAAAATACTCTTGAGGGCTGAAAGGCTGAGCTTGAGTGACTAAACACAACAGCAGCAAAACATAAAGACTTATTTTTCACAACTAAAACATTTTACATCAGTGTCCATCTTGAGTCCATCGTCAGGTCCCATCTACAGTAAAATGACACAGTAGACACATTCCACAAAAGAAACAGCAAAAACAAGTAATTTTTTATTCATGTTAAAGGTGTTGTGCAAGCTTTTTTTCCCCTCCAAACATGCCAGATCAGCACAGTAATGTGGGTAAAAACAAACTGCTGTACCAACACTCTGCCTCCCAGCAGACAATGCCTGCTTCTTGGAAGGCATAATACATAAAAATGACAATTTGAAATGATGGCAGTCAATTTTCAATTTTCATTAAGAAAATGCTAAGAATAGGAAAAATCTTACAGACATCAACTAGCAGCAAATGACCAAGCTGCATCTCAGAAATACACTTGTCAGCAAAAAAGAAAAAAAAATGAAGTGCATGGGATTTACATGCCAGCATTTTTATGAAGTGCCGAAAGCGTCTTTTGGGCTTTTGGTAAAGAAAGAATTACTGGCAAAGGTAATGGCATACCTTTCAACTCTCCTGTGTTTCTCCCTTAATTTACAAGGTCCAAACTTCTTTATTAATGGTTAAAGCATTACGTTTGGCTGATGCCCCTAAAATCTCTCGGACTTAGCTCAACTCAACTCAAATGATGTCTGGTATGGGTAATGGTTGTAAGAGCAGTGGCACTCTGAAGTAGGTCTTGAGCAATCTTACATAAGATTTCAATCCACAGAATAATGAGCATTCAGATCTTGTTTAATTGGAAAAGGCAAAAGGCTCTCTAGGCGCCAAGAATCAAAGTGAAAATCTTCCCTCGTTACATAATTCTGCAATAGAAAATGTGCCTTTGGATCGGCAGGCAGACATTACAAAGAGAATGGCCAATTAGGTGTGCTCCAACATGCCTCAATTAACTACCAGCCTCATCAAATTCAAAGCAACAACATTCAACATGAAACAACATTCTTGGGATAATGATCAACAACGGGGTCAACATGGCACCCTTTTTTCCGGACTCAATGCCACAAAGCATCTTCACACTCTACCCTCCAATCAGGAGTAATAGTACACACACAAACACACACAAATACACAAGCAAGAAAGCACGCACGCACACACGCGTGCCCACACACACACACACACACATACACACACACACATATACACACACGTACACCCACACACATGGGTGAGTGTGCATGCACACACACACACACACACACACACACACGCGCGCACACACACACACGCACGCACACACATGTGGGTGAGTATGCATGTACACACACACACAAACATACATACATGCACACACACACAAGGTAAAGGGAAATAACGTGTATTGCATCTTCATTCTCTCCTTTTCTGTTTGTCACGTTAAAGACGTGCTCCTACCGGCATACAGTGTGGCCCAGCGGTTTGTGAGCTGAGTGGCTGTCTGCTGCACTGAGCCCACGTCACTGACTCCAGCAGCAGCAGCAGCAGTGGAGGGACCACTGGAGCTCAGGGGTTACATAAGAGTGCTGGGGCCCTCCTATAAAGTCCCTATACGCCCTCCAATATTACCCCTGACTCGCTCATCCTTCATTGGCTACTGTGACATAATGAGCATGTGTGGACATATTTGAGGAGTCGAATATGGAGGAAAAACAGGCATAGTCACAAACTGCAGAAACTGAGAAAATGTAATTTAAGATTGATTTTTGATTGGATTTCTAAGTAAGTGCTATTTTAAAATGCTTCTAGCTCGAGACTATGCTCGTTTATTCACAGGATTACTTTTGAAAAAGTTGTGGTTTCAGTACAACTACCAGTAGGGGGAGTAACTTGAGAAATGAGACTTGCATCCCTTCACTTGCACAGTGTAAGTGTGCAGGTGTCCATATCTGTAAAATTAAAGGTGAAACAACAAAATGCCATCTATTTATCATAGTAAGCAAGATTTTATAAAAGATGCTTAATATACAGCACGCGCCAAGGGACAATGAGTAATTGTTCACGTCAGTTTAGCGATGCATGACATTACCGCATGAGTCAGAGATAAGACTGCGTAAGCTTTCCGCAGTTCTCCGCAGCGATGTGGGTACACTATGTCCTACTAAATCAGCCACAGCAGCTCATTTCAATTTTGAAATGGAATCATACATTACCCCGTCATCCATGACTCACAGGCTCAAGATCACTGGCCTAAGAAGAGCACAACTTGAGGTTGCCTGAGGTAAAGACTGTTTTTTCCATTTGTGCCACACTTTTTGCCCATTTTTTCCCACACTTTCTTTGCTAGAATACAGATGTGGTACAATTGTAATTCTACAGTAATTCTGAAGAATGCAGATGGATGATGACAAAAATGCTATATAACTTTCTCTGCAAAAAAAAAAACATATGTACATATGTATTTTTTTTATTTACGTATTTATTTTATTATTATTTTTTTTTTTAAGTATATACATTTTTTAATAATTAGAGCAAACCTCTTAGGACTGTGGGGAAGTTCAATGTTTCTGGAGGGAGGTAACTTTTATTTTGTCTGAATTATTAGAATAAGACATTCCTCTACAGCCAAGCTTATTGTTGCTTAATGATTACTCATAGATTTAATGTACTGAGAAACAACAAACAGTGTGGTTTGCAGGCCTAACAGCGGCCAAAAAACCTGCTGTTTATAGGTGGCTTCACCCACACAAACTTCCTATTAAAAAATGGCTATATACTGAGGTGCTGGTCACTGATATGTTACTGTTTTCCATCGCCGCATCTTGATTTTTTATAAATAAAAACAGTGAATTAAAAAATATATTAACAGTAATAATTACAGAAAACCTCACCATGTATTACTCTCAGAGGAGTGTACACACACACACACACACACACACACACACACACACACACACACACACACACACACACACACACACACACACACACACACACACACACACACACATCCTCTCTCACCTGGTGGCTTTAGGGTCCCATATGACCAGGTCTGCATCTGAGCCAGGGGCAATGCGTCCTTTTTGGGGGTAAAGGTTGAAGATCTTTGCAGCGTTGGTACTTGTAACAGCCACAAATCGATTTTCATCCATTTTCCCACTGTGCTAAGGACAGCAAACAGAAAAACAAAAAAGGTTTGGTTTAGTCTGTCTAATGCACACCAGTGTAAAGGGCAGTGGTGTAAATGTCAGTGTCAAACTAGACACGTCAATCATGCATTTCACTAAAAAACACTGTAAGTTATGGTTTATATGGCATCACACTGCCGCTCCTACATGCAATTATGCTTTAAAGGAATATCAGATTTTATCACAAAAAATAGGCCAATTCATTCAGTGCAGAGTTACAAATCTGTCAGTGTGAACAAAATGAATCAATTTTAGCATGTGGTACTGATGGATATATCTCCACACTCTGTATTTTCTGCTTTAAGTAAAAAAAAACGTTAACACTTTCTATAAAGCTGGCATTCATAAGGGGTTATAATTCCTTCATAAAGCTTAAACATGGTTGAAATTACTATTCCTATTCATAACTATTAATACATACTTATGACTGCACTTGTAGGCAGGTAAAGCTTTATTACCTTGATTTTTACCAAAAATGCACTGTCACTTGAAGTTGGAATAGAGCATATGATGTACAGTATAATGCCTTAGGAGTACCGTCATGAATATGTTTAAATAGTTGAATACTTTACACATTTTATGAATGTATTATAAGCCTTTATGAATGCGATTATAGACTCTGAATGCAAGCCTCATTAAAAATGTTACCAAAAAAGTATAAAGGTTTTTGCTTCATCTTTATTGTCCCTGTCACCCGCCTCTTCACTAAGCAGAGTGATGTTAGATACCCAAACTCAGCATCACATAAGCATGCTGAACGACTGACCACTCCTTTCTCCCAGATGACGGACATGCGGTCCTCCACACCATTCACTCCGTTGGGGATTTTGGTGAAATCGTCTTTCCCAAGAGCCTTCTGGCAGATGGAGAAAGTGCAGTTGTCTGTGCCCGTAACACTCAAATCATCACTGTTGGAGCAAGAAGCACATGGTTAATTGGTACATTAATGAATATGTGCTCCTACTGCTTAACATACCTAACCAAGCTGCTTGGCAAAAGAATGTGGAGAATTTAAAAAAAGAATTTAGTACTTATTACTGCAGCTACATAGCCTGGCTGTCGCACCAAGCTCGAAGACGGACTTGGTCTGGCAAAGATGCCACAGACAGAAACTTCTCAGAGGCAGGATCAAATCCCTTTGTTCACTACCAGACAGAGCCATGGAATCAGACCACTGATTCCAATGACATATGCATAGCTTTCGTTTTTTATTGGTGCCTGTTTTTTTCAGACAAAGGAACAACCGAGAACAGGCAGGTTGAACAGACTGACTTGAACGTAAAGTTCTATGCAGTGTCACAGGCAGTATGAGCTTGCCCAGGTTCGCAGGTACATGCATTTATCCAGACCATCCGTAGATAATGAAAATGTACCCAGCGCTGTGCTTGTTGCCTGTGGGGGGTTGAGGATGATTCTAAGAGCCCAACACTGTGCTTTGAGAACAATGTTGATATTATTATAATAACAGGGCCCAAAATCGATTTCTTTCTTAGGGCTTAAAAGATTTCTGGCTACGCCCCTGTTTAGGTTCTTGAACCCTCATCTGGGTTCTTTACTTGTCCTTTTCTTTCATTTCCCAGCTTGGGATCAATAAAGTAGATGCATTCATCCATCCATCCATCTATCTACCTATCTATGTATGTATCCATCCATCCATCCATCCATCCATCTATCTAAAAGTGGTCATGAAGCGAGTTTTCGTACTTGGCGAGCAGGTCCATGAGGTAGCCAGGGGTGCTTGGGTCCGGTCTGAGAGGGGGGCCCATGACGAACCCGGCCGCGTGGGACCAGTCCTGGTGCCAGTAGTGGGTGCCGTCCGTGCCCAGACCCGCAGCTATGGGCTCTCCAAACACCACACGCCCTAGATCGAGGACCAGAGAGAGAGAGAGAGAATGAGAGAGAGAGAGAGAGAGAGAGAGAGAGAGGGAGAAAGAGAGAGAGAGAGAGAGAGGGAGAGAGGGAGAGAGAGAGAGAGAGAGAGAGAGAGGTATGGAACTTCAGACAAGAGAGACTAAGTCAATGAGGAATCAGGAAGGCACATTTCTCAATGGTTTAATAACTCCAC
>CM050218.1:10967500-11017500 GCA_027475355.1 Coilia nasus | reverse complement strand
ATCTATCTATCTATCTATCTATCTATCTATCTATCTATCTATCTATCTAACACATTTTTCATACTATGATACTGTTGTCTGAAAGTTGACCTTTCCAGACAACCATAGCAATGCGCAGTTCTGTTCAAAGTCTCCTTGTTGAGAATAGTCTGCGGGGAAAAAGTACAAATAACTTGGTTCTTTTACATTACAACACAGTACATGAAGGGTCACTTCAGTCCAGGAATCGCCATGTTTTTTTCAAGTGGGGAAAACTGGAGCAAAGGCACACAAAGGCAGTGAGATGTGAGTCTAGATGGCTGGATGTTATTAGGACATTGCAGCTGTCCTGTGTTGACCTTATCGAGTGTGAACCACACATACATGAGAATTTTAATCTTAGAATAAGCACAGACTAAAATCACTTAAAGTAAGGTCATATATCAATGTTAGGATAATGGAATTCTAAATAGAATAGAATTCTATTTAGAATTTCATTATTAATAGAATAGAATAGAATTCTTAACGGAATTCTAGCTTATTTAAAGAGGAAATGTCAACTTTTTGCTTTACAGTAACTTGTATATAACATACATATAATTTAGGCTTGGTTTTTTTCACACTTCTGCCATGAACTGTGTACCAAGGCAGAAGCGCTGGATTTATTGACATACCCAGACAGATAAGTCTCTTGCTCTATTCTGGTAAATTTCCACTTCAACTGACACCAAGATCAATGATTTACTGTTAGCTTCTGTGACCTCACAAACAGGTTTGTAAGGGACACAAAAAGGTAGAATGACTCCATGGCCCATTCTGCCTTTCTGGGGAAGTTAAGAATGATTACATTAAACCACAATTCAGGTTTCTTAATGATTGACTTGGGCATTGAAACGTGGCTTGGATTTCAAGAATTCTGTGTGAGCACTTACCTTGAGGGTCAGTTGCAACTATGGCATATATAGATTACCTACTTCATTAATTATCAACCATCGTACCTGTTAACCTAGGTAACCAACATAGTAGAGACAGGCAAAATCAAAATAGTCCACTCCCACATAAACCTTAAAGGGGTCATAAAATGGAAAACCAATTTCACCTGTTTTTTTAATAGTAGAGGTTATGCATTGCCACAGGTTTGTCATGCATGTGAAAGCCTGGTTGTCCCCTCCTCCATCATGCCAATCCTGAACTAAGACATAGCCACTACAAATGGAACAAATTAGAACAACTGGCCTGGCTGTGATGTCATGTTCTTGAAATCAACTATAGTTGCCAAAGAGAGCACCATTTAACCACAATGGACAATTTCAATCCCCAGCCTAAATATAATTTTTAAAGTTTTAATTTGGTTTGCAAAATTGCATTTCAGTTTTTTTTTTTTTTTGATAAATCAAAATGGAATGTATTCTTACTGAACATCAGAGAGTAAAGTACAATATTCCATTCAACTATTCTATGACCCCTTTAAGCAACACAGCAAAACAATGGCCATATTAAGAATACCTCTTACCTCAGCAATCAAATCCCCATTCTCTGCATGCACCTGGGCTAAGGCACCAATCTCCTTGCACTGTGAGAAGGCTGAATACAGCTCGTGGTCCTGGAGCATGAACACCCCCTTATAGGCCATAAACATTTTGAACGAGTTGATGCCTTTTTCCTGAACAAGGGTCTCCATTTCTTTCTTGACCTACAGTAATGTATGCAGAAATATTGCAAACTTAAGGCAACATGGTCAGCGTTCAGGTATCGCTATTCAGTGGCTACAGGCTAAATGGTAAATGGTAATTGAACTGCACATTGCGCTTTTATATACTCATATTCACTAAATGCCTCACATTCACCCACTCACACAAACACGTGTCTGCCAAGGCACCAACCAGTACTGTATCTCTGTCTTGCTGTCTTGCTCAAGGACACTTCAACCAAGTCAGGAGGAAGTGGAACCAAACTAGTGACCCTCTCATTATAGGCAACTCATGTACCTGCAGAACCACCATAAGACCAGATACTCAGGAGGTAGAGGAGTTGCCCAGCAACTGTAGGGTTGCTGGTTTGATTCCACTTTGTCCTGGCTCTGTCGAGGTGTTCTTGAGCAAGACACTGAACCTCACACTACTACCGATGTGCTGGTTGGAGCGTTGCATGGTAGCCTCACCATTGGACCATTGGTGAGAACCTCATTGGTGTGAGGTATTCTCTGTAAAGCACTTTGAGTACTCTGCTGAGAGTATTTCATATTTGTATATGAATGCTATAGAAATACATATGAAAGTATATGAAATACATATATATATATATATACTGTACTGTGTATACTTTTTACAGATGTACAGTATAAAAAGCTGGAACGATGCATAAAATGCAATTCAAATCACATAATCACATTTTGTTCACAAAATGAGCTCATTTTCAATTTAATGGCCGCTACAGGTCTGAAAAAAGTTGGGACACGTGCATGTTTACCATGGTGTAGTATGCCATTTTCTTTCACAAAAAGCGTGCAGAAGTCTTGGCATTGAGGAGATGAATTGTTGGAGTTTTGACATTGGAATTTGGTCCCACTCTTATCTCATGTAGGTTTCTAGCTGCTAAGGAGTTTGGAGTTATCTTTAACATATTTTGATGTGCCAGAAGATGTGCCAGACAGGCCAGTTCAGCACCCAGCCTCTTCTACGACAAAGCTATGGGCTTGCAATGATTGCAGTATTTGGTTTTGCATTATTCTGGTGAAAGACACAAGGCCTCTCCTGAATTAGGTGTCATTTGGAAGGGAGCGTACATTGCTTTAAAACCTCTATATTCCTTTCAACATTCATAGTGCCTGCCTAATCATGCAAGTTGCCTATACCATTAGCACTAATGCCACAACATACCCTCAGTAATGATAGCTTTTGAACAGAAGCTCTTTGTCTACAGGACACTTTTCCACAGTCATTTTTAAATGACCCTACAGTAGTCCCATAGGACACAGCAACGCTTCCGGACCATGTTAACATACGGCTTCCTTTTTGTATGATAACATTGTAGTTGGCATCTGCTGATAGCACAGTGGATTGTGTTTACAGACAGTGGCTTCTGAAAGTATTCCTAGGCCCATTTAGTAATGTCAATGACAGAATCATGCCGGTGAGTGAAACCCACAAATACTCAGACACCCACTAAAGGTCTTCGGCCTTATCCCTTGCATACAGCAATCGTTTCAGTTTGTACAAATCTTTTGATGATGCTATGCACTGCTGATGATAAGATCTGCAAAGCCTGTGCCATGTTTACTGTGTTTTTAAAGAATATCACAATTTTTACATGCTCTTTCAGAGATTGGAGTGGCTTTGCCAATTTTCACTTTTAAGAGACTCATAAAACCTCAGACCTCAGTAAAAAAATCCCTACATCTTTTTTATATTGCTTGTTTTTTCAGACCTTTGTTGCTCCAGATTTTTTAAGACGCGTCACAATCAAATTTTTCACATAAAACTGTGTACTTTCTCAATCTAAACATTTGATTAGTTGTTTCTGTTCTAATGTAAATAAAATATAGGGTCTTGTGATTTGGATTTTTTGCAATCTGCTTTTATTTCCACTTTACACCCTGTCCCAATTTTTCTGGGGTTGAGGTTATATAAAAATTGCTGTCTACATAAAAGCGCTATATACTGCATATGCAGTCCAGTCCGTAGGATTTGACATACCGTCTCGTCCCACCAGGTGACAGCGACATGGAGGGAGTAGTCGCAGCAGACTTTGGGGTCAGCTGTGCTTCTCCACTTCTCGTAGGCCTCCAGCAGAGAGGCTCCCTTCTGGGGGATCACAAAGTCCAGGATCATGGTGGTCCCCCCAGCCAGAGCAGCCTGGTAACACACGGCTTTAGATTAGACCAAAAGAGTATTTATACTCTTATATGATAACTATTACATAAATAAAAATGGCATCGGAGAGTCACAGGTTCGAATCGCGCCCTACCTATGGCTGAAATGCCCTTGAACGAGGCATTTAACCCCACACTGCTCCAGGGACTGTAACTGAAACCCTGTAAATAACTGTAAGTGGCTTTGGATAAGAGTGTCAGCTAAGTGTAATGTAATGTAATACAGAGACAGATTTGTTTTGCTGTCAATGATACGGTTGTTTTACAGTGAAAGTGATTTGTTTGCACGTTTTACTTCACATACTGTACACTTCACACTTGTTGTGTCCTCATTCATAACTATGCTGGGAAATTGTTATGAAGCAGACAAATCTACTTATTATCCTCCTTAAGTATCCAATGTAGTAATGTTGTAATATAACGTTACATATTATGTAACACAGAAAATACACTTAACTAGAACACAGTTAATGGAACCTCAGGATTGGTTATTTTCTGTTATATTGCAGCGTTATTATTTATTTATTTATTTTTTGCTCTTCTTAATTATTTTAACATCTATTTTCTCATATTCCTATTCTCAGTGTTTCAAGTGATCAGTGACACTGTATGGTTGGTTTGTATGATTGCATCTTTTTTTTCTCTCGGTTCCTAAAGAGACGACTAAAACACATTTGGACAACACTCCCTACAGGTGAAGTATGCAAGAAATATACAACAGGCAATTACAAAAGTGTCCTTAAGTGTCACCTGAGATTATGGAGCCATGCTAAATACCAACATCAGAAGTACAGCCAGATTATTGACTTTTCAAAGCCTAATTTACTGCTCTCAAAGTCTCTTTCTGCTTTGGCTCTGTGTTTTGACTCTTGCTTCTGGACACCTACACCCTTTACCAAATTTCTAATTTCATCACATTATCAGTTTTGTCCACAATCTTACATACTTTTAAGAACCTTTCACATGGCTTAAACAGGTGCAATTTACAGTATTCCAACCTTAACCAGAAGCACATAATTTGCTGCTGTTTATGTATATGAGATCAAGCAGATTTACCAAGCTGATATAGAAAATGTCAAAGACAGACACCTTTTAAGTGTAATACTGTAATGTCTGCTTCACTGCCTGACACACTTGCGCACAAATATGTCGCAATGCAGCTTATATGCAATGTTTGAAATCTTTCACTATGCAGACTGGAGTGGAACTGTGAACCAGAGACATGATGTGGGAGTGGGGTTGTGTGTATTGGCTTTAACCTTTGGATGGTTGTGTCTCATGTGTGTCTCATGTTTTGCAGAATCAAACCGCGAAAACCTCTGCATTGTTCTTGATCATTCAGTAAAAATAAAGAAGTGCACTTCCGAACAGCACCTAATTATCAAATGATTCAAATTAGCAGTAGGGTGTTTGCTTTTACACACAGACACAATATACAATATCAGAAAACACAGGCCCCACAAGGACTGCATTATCTGGTCAGTCAGGTTTTGTAGTCTGAAATGTCATCTATCCAACATGAAGCTTCCTTACACCCTTATAATAGCAGTCATGCATGGCCAGGTTCACATCGAACATGCAAATAGGTAAATGTCTGTGTGTTTATATTATCTTTGTGTTTATTGGTTAAACATGGCTATGTCATTAATCTGCAGATTCAATACACATGTGTATTGAAATTAATTTTGACTACTTTAGACAGCGATTCTTGTAGGCTACAGTTTTGGTTAGCGGTCTTGTTCCTTTTCAACATTCTATTGTGAAATGTTGAGACTATGTGCTTGAGCGCGCTGGCTGCCAAGCTTCTCGTTTTATGTACATTCTACTCTCGACTCTCGCAAAGTCACGATGGAGAAAACAAACACGAATAAACGTTCTGGGGCACACTCACGGTGTTAAAAAAAAAGACAAGAGGGAAACAGAAAGTGGCAGATAGAATGAGGAAGAAGTTGTGCGCTTGGAAACACTGCAGGATGCATTCTCTGACAGGTTTGAGGGCAGCTACTTGCATTGACATTTTAGTGCTTTTAAGCGGCGAGCAATTAAGGCATTGAATTAAATGCTAAGCCTATTTCTATAGATATAATTGCAAAACCCATTTTTATATATCTAAGAGCCTGTGAAAATGCAACAGGATGCACGAAATTACATGTTATTTATAGCCAATGGACGAGGGCCCCCACCCCCCAGAAACAATGTAACTTGCTGCTCCCACAAGCTCTACTTTTTCCCACTTTGTTAATTAAAACAAAACACTAGCCACATGTCTTGTGCTATTAGCCAGCCTAAAGAATGGACAAGTCTATCCTGCCCAATGCAATTACAATTAAACGCCAGACCTCAGGTTTTTTTGTGGGGTCCCCAGAAAAATGTTTAAGAACCGCAGTAAACGAACATTATATCGTAAGTGAGTGGAAACTGCGTACGCAAAGTTCCTGAGGTCAGGATAGAGTCAGCCTGCGCTTCTCATTTACCTGTGTTCCAATGTTAAAGTCATCCACAGCTTTAGTGCCCATAAATGCCAACTCCATATGCGTGTGAGTATCAATGCCTCCTGGCAACACCAATTTTCCTTTTGCATCAATAACCCGCACACAATCGGGTACATTCTGATTTAATCCGACGGCCACAATTTTTCCATCTTCAATGTACACATCACCGATTTGAGTGGCATCTTCGTTTACTATTTTTCCACCTTTGATAAGAATCCTATTTGGACTAGCCATGCTTCCGTCTTCTCCACTGAAGCCTAAACCAATGTATGTGGGGTGTGCGCATATTGACTTGTGCTTTAACATGTGCTTTAAAATGGAGAATGGAATGTGCCTGGGCTGCCTTTATCATCTTTGAACTTAGGACACCCAAGTTGTTGCGTAACCTCTCTCATTTAGAGCCACAAAAATGTTACTGCCCCTGCAAGTCTTGCACTCAGAGGTTCACGTTATCCAGGAGACCAGGGGGGGTATTCCCGAAAGCAGAAGTCACTTACCTGCATGTTAACTCAGAGTAGTACAAGGCTATTTGAAGAGCCTCGTGGCTTTGTTTTTTCGCACTCTGAGTTAACTTATCTGAGTTAGTGACTAACCACCTACTTGGAATACCCTCCGATCCCGCAATTCTTTATTTGACAAGGTTGTTCAAAAATGAAGAAACTCGGAACCAATGATTGCTGTAAGAAAGCTCTCAACTGTTGACTCTGCAAGTCGCTTAGTTGTCAATAGATGGCACTGCAGAATGTAAACTACTACAAAAAAGATACACGAAGCCTACATGTACATGATAATTAAAAAAAACGTAGCACATCTGTTTTTGATCAATTAAAACGACCTGTGCAAAACGACAATGTTACATTGTATTCCTGTTGCTGTTATAGTAGGCCTATTACATTACGATTACATACTTCCACAATGCCTAAAACGACCATTATTGGATTGGCATATATACACCTGACGCCTCCTGTTTTCCAGATGCAGGCCAAATTAGCAACTACCATGGGAATGTTTTTCTATTTCTATTTTTGATAAAGCTTATGTAACGTTAGTTCATGAAAGGGAATGTTGTCTCTACATGACCCACACTTGGAAAAAAAAAGTTGACCAACTTCCTGTGACAATATACATTTATTTATATTATTATCCTCAAAACACAGTATTGTTTAGGCTAATAAATATTGAGATGTCAAACATTAGATCAAGGTGGGAAATGCTTACCCAAAATAGCCTGCATTATGCATTGCTATAACATTAATAAACTAGTGATTAAAACCACAACATAGGCTATAATGAATTCCATGTTTAGCCTATTTATTTCATGACAGTAGCATCAAGAAACAAACTGGCTAAGATGTTTTATTATGGGTCATTCCGTGTCAAATCAACAAATGGCCGACAGTCACCCTCTCCAAAAAATCTGGAAAAAAATCACAGCTGTTTGTACATCCAACCTATGTATAAATCTTAAATATTAAGTCTGTATCACTAATAGCTCCAAAACTACAGCCCTTTGAAATTTCAGGTCATTTTGGGAATTCTGGTGAACAAGCCTTTTGCTCAACTTCCGACATTGCTGGCTCTTTTAGTATTCCACACACATTAGTGTAACTATGTGAAAAGAAATGCATTTTCCTGTAGAATTCAATAAATGTACCTTGTGTAATTCTTCCTCTCCAAAGCTGTGAAAATGGCTATAGATTCAATATGTGAAATGACACCACCACCTTTGAGGGCTTCTCGTTCAAAAAGTATGGCACACAAATTTATCAGATTATTTTTCCCAGTCATATACGGATTATAATGTCATGCTTATGCATTAACCTTTGTTGATATTGTTTTCATATGTATTGTATTTTCTTGAAGTTAGGCTTGATTTTCAAAAAGGCTGTTTTCATCTTGTCATTTCACCATGTGGACAGTTCATAGGATTTTTTAAACATTTTTCCATAATCATCGTGTATGTGAGGATCATTTGTCCAAAATTTGGATTTGTGACCCTTATCTCATAATTAACTTGCATTGTACACTATTAAAAACAATACTTGTCATTTTCAGCACACTCGTTATATACAGTGTCATGGAAAAGGTGACAGATACTTATGTAACTACAACCCCAATTCCATAAAAGTTGAGATGTTGTGTTAAAGTGAAAAAAAAAAAGCTATAATTCTCAAATCATACACGCAATATATTTATTTGAGAATAGTCCAAGAACAACATATCAGTTATTGAAACTGGATTTTTTATGGTCGTATGGGATATTTGTGGTCATTTCAAATTTGAGGCTAGTAGCATGTCTCAAAAAAGTTGGGACGGTGTCAATAAAAGGCAGGTCATGGGCGTAGAAACCAGGGGGGATGGGAGACTGGGACGTGTCACCCCTCTCCTCCCTCCCCATACCAATAAAGCAGGCTATTTTGTTAGTTTCTTTAGCAATAAACTAGGACATAATGACAAGGACATAAAGTGACAATCAGGGGCGTCGCCACGTCAGGGGGGGCCATGGCCACCGTGCTGTGACACCGCTGTAACTAACAGGTGAGGTGATACTTGAAAGGATAATTGAAATTATAAGATCATATAGTTATCTTCACACTCATTTTAATGTGTAAGAATGTGTCGACATTGAGGAGCAGTGGCAGAGTGAGTTGAGTTGGACTGCTGCTGTTATTTTTGTAACGATTGCTGGCTACCCAGCTAGGGCTAGCTAGTTAGCTTAAGGCAATTCCCCAATTCCTGACAAAATGAATGTGTGTTTGCAAAGCTACCTGCAAACCGGCTATACACCCAGAGCAATTTAAGGTAGACATAAACACGTAAACACCACTCTGCTGGCAGTAATGCATCTCAATCCTGGTTGCCAACTATAAAACACACACACACACACACACACACACACACACACACACACACACACACACACACACACACACATACACACACACACACACACACACACACACACACACACACACACACACACACACACACACACACACACACACACACACACACACACACACTATATTCAAGTCAGACTTATCCTCTGGTTTGTGAATGGCGAACCTCTGAGATGAAGCCTATCATCTATATGAGCATGAATGATATATGACAGATAAGTCTCCTCTAGCAGTAAACTGTAGTTTACATTACTCTCTTCTTAGCCTCATCTAACTCAGACGTACCATTTTTACAGGAACTTCAACTTTGCAACTGGAAATGGGGCTAAAGGTGTCTTGTAAGTGAACTCAAAGTAAACGTTTAGGTAACATTTAATGTTTACCTTCACTTTTAAAGCTAGTTATATCCAGAGACTGAGCCAGAAAGGACTGAGGCAGAGATGATTATTTGTGTGCACTGTGCCTGTTAAGGTGTTTGACAGTGGAATGGGACTATGAATACATTAAATGGCTTTGCACTACTAGCTGGGGGTTAACCACAACCAGACTGTCACATCTATCAGTCATTTGTTGAGAGTGGAAAGAGATTTCATAATATGATTAATCCAAATTAGATTAATTTGGATTAGTAAATTAGTATTAGTATAATAGAAGATTAGAAGATTACTTCCCACTTGGCTGTAATGTCCATACAGAAGAGTGTAGTAGCCCAAGATAGCAAGCTCTTCCTCAGCCTTTCTGTTTTGGGCATCAAACTTCAAAAGCATTTGCATGATTACTAAACCAAACAGGCAGTTACTGGTATGGGTGGAGTGAGTCCTTTATTACTGGCAGGGCACTACTGTAATGGATTGCTCAGCTCAACGGACACAAATGCAAAGATTACCCTTTAAAGTTACTTGTTTAGAGCAGGTAAAAATACAACTGAGGAGGACCACTGTCCAAAAACACAATGCCACAAGTCAGGTTTTGAAATAAAAAAAAATCAGGGCTAATATTTAGACCAATCAGGTCAGACAGAGGTAATCTCCCAGGAGACAGCATAAAGAATTCACAACAAGTGATAGAAAGCCTAAGTTTATGATATGCCTTTGTGTAATAATGGAGCAAGCCCTGTGATCAGGGTGACAAGCTATTTGTAGGTGCAGGCTGTGATGGCATGATAAGGTGCAGTAAGGTGATCAGTACTCTGCTGAGGCTGGGTGTTGATTGGATGATCAGTACTCTGCTGAGGCTGGGTGTTGATTGGATGATCAGTACTCTGCTAAGGCTGGGTGTTGATTGGATGATCTGTACTCTGCTGATACTGGGTGTTGATTGGATGATCAGTACTCTGCTGAGGCTGGGTGTTGATTGGATGATGAGGGAAGTGGACATGGCGAGTGTGGAACAATTGTAGTCAGGTATTATCTGCTATATAGACGTGCTCCTATATGGAAAACGTATAGAAATATTGTACACATTTTTAAAAGTTTTATCTGAAACTCGAACAGAAATTACCTTCCACGCACATTCCATGAGAGTATACTCCAGGCCTGAAATTCAGAAAGCATTTTTTTCCAATCTCACATAACATTATATATATATATGGCAAATGCAGTACACAGGGTTGCAATGTATTCTGCAATATGTATTGCAATTAATTGTGTTGACCCAAATAAACCCTTGTTAGTTCATTTTAGAAATTAAAGTGAAATACAGGCCTGTGTTTAGAGACAAACTACATTCATGAACACACTGACAAACTAGGGCATGAATGAGGTATTGTGTTAAATCACCTCACTACATGAAATTATCAGACAGATTAATTTAAAGTTTTTTTCCAGGGGAATTTTGAACATTCTGTAAAAGAATGCATTCTACAACAATGTAGGATTCCAAAATTCCACATGATTTTGATGGATTGTGACATTCTTTAGAATATTAATTTTCGCAACATTCCAGTTCATCCACAAAAACCTTATTAATAATACATAAACATGACAGGGTGCCTAAATGTCAGGCAGTACCACTTTCAGGCATTTACAGGATGATTTCACGGGTCATGTTCAGAGTGAAGTTCTGCAAATCCCTCGGCGAGGGAACTGAAGTAACAGATTGAGTGTTGAGGGAATTTGTGGTATATGCCAATGTCACCACCATCTCCTGCAACTTTATTTGTCATTGTCTGTACGACAAAATAATAAAAAAACAGGGGGACTAAAACTTCACAGAGGAAAACAAAGATGCATGCCAGGCTGAGATAAGCAATCCTACAGGGCTTAGGAGCACCTCACCTTCACCGACACAATAAACAATAACCACTGACTTAAGAGGATTTACATAAAGATGCACGAAGCAATCAGTGTCTGAAATACTAACGAGACAGCCAGCCACGGCATCTCAAGCCTCTCAAACAGTTGAATTAACAAATCTGAGATTGGAGTCATTTGGCTGTGTGGCTGTCGTTTCAGTGCACTGGCATATGCACACACATCACACATAGGGGACATTCTGTTGCTAGAGTTATATAAAATTAGCTAAAGTATCTATCTATGGCACTTTATACCATTAAACAGTTTGTGTACAGTATGTTATGGCATATATGTCACTGTACTGTATGACAGCACATGTGTGAGTAAGTGGTTGTGAGAGGATGAGTGATGATCATTATTATTTATATTATTATTATTATTATTATTATTATTATTATTAATAATAATAATAATAATAATAATAATAATAATAATAATAATAATAATAATAATAATAATAATAATAATAATAATAATAATAATCTTTACTTGTATAGCACAATTCATACATACAAGAGGCAGCTCAAAGTGCTTTACAGTTTGGCAAGGTCACCACAAGACAACATTTCTTGCAGTCCAGTGGGGCCGAAGCGGACAAACACAATAACAAAATGACGTAATGATGCATACCTCGTTTAATGCAGGCTCTAACGTGATGCAATAATGCAATGTCACAACGATGCAATGCCCCGTTTATGCGGGCTCTTGCGTGGCGTGATAATGCGATGTCACAACAACGCAACGCAGTGCCCCGTTGATGCGGGCTCTTGCGTGAACACAGGTAAACAGTTCTTGTAAACCAGAGGCGCTAGAACGACGCAATGCCCCGTTGATGCAGGCTCGTGTGTGAACACAGGTCAACAGTCTTTGTAATACAGAGGCGCTAGAACTACGCAATGCCACACTGATGTGGGCTCTTGCGTGAACACAGGTCAGCAGTCCTTGCAAACCAGAGGCACTAGAACAAGGGAAGTTCATTGAAGTGTCTGTCTGCCCCCATCATGAATGTGGTATTGGATACTATTAATGCACCAAACGAGAGCTCTTCAGTTTATTGTGCTTGCACAACTAAATAGATGTGAAACGCACGCGTTACGATGATACCCACCACTACCCTGAGCAGGTAGTCCTGACTCCTGTGACCTTGTCATTTGACACCACCCCAAAAGAAACAGAGTCAGATGTGAAACGCCCATATTCCAATGATATCACCGGTACCCTGAGTGGGTAGTCCTAACTCCTGTCACCTTGACTTTTTGACTAAGGTACAGGTTGATTAACCCATTTATTCATAAGTCACTTGTAAAGCCCATGAACAACATATTTACATGTTATTGTTGTTGTATTTACATATTCTTCTTCTTCTTCTTCTTCTTCTTCTTCTTCTTCTTCTTCTTCTTATTATTATTATTATTATTATTATTATTATTATTATTATTATTATTATTATTGCAAGATTTTAAACAATCAAGAATGCAATGGTAAGAGACCTCCATGGATTCTATGTACACATGATGGCAAGAGTCCCTTGCCTAACCTAGCCTAACCCAATCTAACCTAACCTAACCTAACCTAACCTAACCTAGCCTAACCTAACCTAACCTAACCTAACCTAACCTAACCTAACCTAACCTAACCTAGGTCACAACTACAGTGTGCAGGGGGTATAATGATGTGCACATACGCATGCGTGTGTGTTTGCTATTTATGTATTTATGTATATATTTATTCATTTGTTACATTTATTTATTCATTTGTCTTGGGTTCGTGTGTTGCAGTGCAGTGAAATCAAATTCATAAGCATATGTAACATTTGTAAACATAAGTGTATTATGTAATTTGAAGCACAACTTTAACAGGTCATGTTTTAAAGTATTTTGGTATTTTTTTAAAGAAATATTTCAGCAACCTAAAAAGGATAGCATGGGAGAGACCTACAGGCTGCACCTATACCAGTTGACCTGCAGATGGCAGCACTTACACTATTGATGGCAACTGTGACAACAGCAGTACACTGTGAGTAAAAATTGAACATACTTTGTTTTCTATATTAATTTGTACAGAAACAGTCACACTGGCAATACTGAAATATATGTATTTATTTTAAATTATTAATTTTACTATCATCACTTATTTTACTTCTTTGCTTTGTGCATACACAAATGTTAAAACCTATTTTTTCTTGAAATCTACTAAACCTTGAAATGAATCACATTGGTTTTGAGATCAGTAACATCAGTGAGATCACGTTTTCTTTTTTTTTTGGTAACATTTGTCACCCTGTGACCTAGTCCATTGTAACAACAGATCAGCAGACTTTAAAAATGTTAAGCCTTCAACAATGGCATCGCAGGGAAAAAAATGTAAAGGGAAACAATTAAATTACGCCTTGCATGAAGTTTGCTTTTCATTTTGTGAGGCAAATTTAGTGCAGCGGTTAATCATTGTGCTGTCGAACATGATTTGCAAAAAATATTCAAGAGCTTTACGTGCCTCACTGCCCCCTCTGTATTGAGAAATAATGGGCCTCTATCCAATTAAAAACTGCATTAAATCGCAAAAGTGTTACATGCACTTTACTGGTATCTCCCTAAATAGCCCTTTCTGCCCGTGCAGATGTTGGCACTACCTTCGGAGAGGAGTCTTTTGAATGCACACTCTTTGTGTTAATCTCACATTATTTAAGTCAGTTTGCATTTTTATGCATTTCTGTATTAATGTGCTTGCAGGGGACAAAGCGCATTGTTTACTGTAAATAAAATGCATGTAGGCCAACATTTATGATGCATGTCACATTATCTGATATGCACAGGTATGGAAAATATGGAGGCAACCATTTGCACACACACACACACACACACACACACACACACCCTCTCTGTCTCTTTCTCTCTCTCTCTCTTTCTACATCTGAGTGTGCTTGTTTCATTTGCAGGAATTGTGAATCCTGAATATCTTTGCATGGAACTGCGTGATTGGAGGGGCAACGGAAGCCCGCCAGTCAGGGCACTTATGCTTCATGTGCACTGCCATTTCGACACCAGCACAGCATTTTAGTGGCAATCTTTCTGCCCCACACCCAGATTAATGTCTACCAGAATGTGCCCTCCACTTGCCCAACTGTTTTACCTGTTTTATTTTATTTATTTCTTTTTTTTTTTTGCCCAATGAAGCTTTGTCCACAGAAAGTGGACCAGTTAGTCTTCTTCAGATGAGAGATGGAGAAAAGCTAAACAGACAACAAAACGAGAGGGTTTTCTTATTCCAAGAAGGAGGGAAAGTGGGAGGGAGGCAGGCGGGGAGGGCGGAAGAGAAAGGAGTCATTGTGAATAGTATACTTCTGCAGGTTACAGTACATGCAGCGCTCTTTATTTCACCAGCTGCTGATGAACAGCCCACCTTGTAACCATCTTCAGAGCTTAGCATTAGCAACATCTCAGCTACATCCTGATTCAGTGGATCAAATCCAGGCTTGTTGACAGTTCATAATCGATGTAGTGAGCACTTAGATGTGATCACCTTCAGTGGACACCTGGGCTCCGTGATTTGATGACATCTATGCAGTGAAGAAAATCAGCTTTAATTATTTCACACCTTGGGTAGGTATATATTTAAACTAGTAACATCTGCAATTTATAGCTATTCATAATAATGTATAGAATAAGTAATTGTATCATTATTTCTAAGCCCTGTCATTGGTAGGAGATGACACTCAGAAAACAAATAATAAGTATCGTTTGTGAGATGTTAATTAATGGGTATAATAATGACGTCACCACCAGACAAAGTAAATAACCAGCATCACCACATCTCCAGAACAACTAAAATAATTGCTTAAATAATGTACAACAGATTATTTGTTAGCGAAAGCAATCAAAGCTTACAAATGAAACCTAAATAAAATCTCCATTTTACTAATGTCTCTTGCCACAGTAGCCTACCACCTAAGCACAGACGTAGTGGTATATGAACATGATCTGACTTCATTCACGATGCAAAATGACAATAATAACCCCTTTTATGTAAAGAGAGTTGCACAATATATAAATATACTGTACGAGAGCTGGTAAACAGTGATCCTGAACCTATATAGGGTAGGGGGTGTGGATGCATACAATCTCCTCCCATAATTGAAAGCCATTTCAGCTTGGCCTTCATTTTGTCCTGAAACATTTTAAACGTGGCACAGCAAACAGTGCAAGAGGCAGTTGTCACGCAGAAGCCATACTATCTATTTTCGCTAATTAAAAGATTTGCAAATACACATGTCAGCTGATTAGCACGCACACACAGACACACAGACACACACACACACACACACACACACACACACACACACACACACACACACACACACACACACACACACACACACACACACACACACACACACACACAAAACAGTCTTCGGCAGTCCCCAGTTGCATCGGTATTCTGGAACTCATTTGCCTTAGCAATCTGATGTTTATTTAGAATGAATCAATCTACTTACCATTGAGTTAATTAATTGATATTTTAATGCTATTCTTATAATTGGAGCTGGATGAATCCGAGAACAAAGCGTGCCGATGAACACAAATAGAAGTGATCACTGTAATACACACATTTTCTATTATTTTCTGCTCGACTCATGAGGGGGGTTGAGTGTCCCTCAGAAGGGGGATGGGGGGTGGGTGATTGGCCTCCACCACTAGGTGACAGCATTGTGCAATAGTGTGACTACATGAAGCACTATTTATTTTCTCTCTCTATCTCTCTCTCTCTCTCTCTCTCTCTCTCTCTCTCTCTCTCTCTCTCTCTCTCTCTCTCTCTCTCTCTCTCCTCTCTCTTTCTCTCTCTTTCTTTCTCTCCCCAAAACCACTGCATCAACACTCTTCAATGCTTACGAATATATGGGGGCACAATGCAAATTCTTTGGGGGTATCCTTTCTGACAGTCATACATTTTGAAGACCCCTTTTCCTGCATGTGCCTTGAGTGGGTCAGGCCACGAAAGGCCGAGAGGGACATCAGCCGCTTGCGATGGAGACCAAGCACAGCTCGCCAGCATCCTGTTTAGAGAGAATGAGCTGCCCTGATATTTACATTTATCGACAGGAAATCAAAGAGGACATTTTCCAGTGTCTTAAGCTGGCCAATAGTGTTTACATGGTGTCGTCACTGAGAGGTAATAGGAGGACCTCTTTATCAGAAATGTCACTGGGGTGTACTGGAGAAAGCCCAGCCATTGCACATCAGCATGGATCAGGACACAGAGCAAATGAACAGAGGGCTTGTTTTGGCAGAGGGCTTGTTTTAATGTGCTTCTGTTACACATGAAAATGGGAGCACAGGTTTAAATGTAAAAGTTTTTTTTTTCAGGTTTTTAACCATGTAACTACTCAACTAAAACATGAAAAACAAATATTGTAATAATATCTCTAAAATTAGAAAGGCTTCTGTCATGTTAGAAATAGCATAGTGCATTCTTTCTGTGGTATCTAGTTGTTTATCTAAGCTCTGAGGGTTTTTTACACATTCAACTCCAATATTTACATAGCTGTCCTAGACAAGTGTAAATATTTATGTCATTATCAGCGTCGCAATCATTCTTTTTAATCCCAGCTTTTTGATCATTCCGAAGGCATCTCCAGCTCATCTTTTTGTCTGATAATGTTTGCAGTCTTCCAGTCCACAGGCATTCAAAGAAAAAAATAAAAATAACGTGTCACATCCTTTATCTACAAGAACAATTATTTCCTCATCCCTTTAGCTTATCAGGCGCGATGATCAAATCAGATAGATGTGACAGCTAAATAAATATGTAAACGTGCAGCTGCACACTAGCGCTGATTCTGGATCAGATAGTCACACACTCTCACACACGACGCAGGGCTGCACTTGCTAGCAGGATGACAAGAGGCACACCAGGGAAGCTAAAGAAATGATTCCTTCTCCTCTTTCTCTCTCCCCCACCACCTTCTACTCTTCCTGCCCCTCAACACCCCCCCATCCCTGTCTTATCGTTTGATGATCCAGATATCATTTGTAATAAATTATTTACACTGTATGTTATTTATCTATATGTAAATGAGTGTGATTTGCGAGCAGGTTCAGGAGGAGATAGAAGCATTGTGTGCAGAGGTGAAATGTGTGCGCACTGCCTCTGATTGTTTTCTTTTCTTTTCTTTTCTCTTCTCTGCCCTTTTTCATTCTTCGTCGTCACTGCTTATGTGATAACTGACTAATGTTGAGCACAGCTAAATTACACATGGCATGGGGGGGGGATTTTTATTTTTTTCCAAATGTATCTCTTGACATATATATTTATTTTACAAAATATATATTTTGTTGTTTTTTTTTTGTCATTGAATTTTTTGCTTTTTTGTCAAAATGATAATGATGATGATGATGATGATGATGACGACAACGATGACGACGATGATGATGACAACAATGAGGATGGTGATTGCCATGATTTGAATGCATCTTATATTGCATCCCTGGCTAACAACATACATAACATCATAGATACTATTGTGCAATTCATTTTTAGAATCTAAAAAATATTTATTACTGTATATATTTAAACATCAAATATATAATTTTCTGTTATAATCTGTATGAGACATATCTATATAATCTATTGAGTGTAGACAGATTCAGCATGAATGAAAGCAACCACTGAAATCATGGCTCCCATATCACTCAGCACATGAATGCTGTGCAGCACAGATGCACATGCTCGTGTCTTTTTTTAGCATGCTGGTGGGCATCTAAGCTTTAATACTTTGGGTTGTCGCCTGCTCCCTTATTCCCTGTATGCTTTGAAACATGTAAGTCTCTTTTCAATCAGTTTTCGAGTCCAGCATCGATATTGGATGGCATCCGTGAAAGAAGAGAAGAGCTTTGGCCGAACGATGTGAGGAAATCGTCACGGGACGGGGATTGGCTTGACCTAGCTTTTTTTTCCCCCCAAAATGAAAGACGAGAGAGAGGAAAAAAACACCACTATATTTAACCAAATCTGCAGCTTACTCCAAAAACACACGATAATGATATCCTCTTAACATGCCATGCATGTAGAATTACTGTGTGTGACACAGAGGCAACCAGCATCCAAGATGGCACCAGACAACAGCTTGCCATGACCAAAGCATCCCCCCACCCCCCCTACCCCCCCACCCCTCCGAAATGTGACATGATTTCCCAAAGATCAACTAAATACATGCAAACTGCTGGTATTATCCTTGACCAGCAGTGCCCATCAACAAAACCTCTCCACATTATTGTTGTGTCTCGCTCAAGCTGACAGTCATTGAGTTTAATGACCTCCAAATGCGGGGGAAAAGGTTGAGAGAAGCATTTGCCCACTGTACAGCTCTCACTCGCTGCTGTAACAGGCTTATGCTTGCTCACGATTAGCTTAGCATGGGTGAAGCGCAGCCTTTTGTCTGCCACTGCATCTCTAAAAATATCATCTTTCATGAGTTTCCTGTTGTTTTCCCAGAATCTTAATTAGCGATTAGTTGGAATAATTGTCAAATCGCCTAATTCCTCCCTTTCCCCCTGTACTCCTTCCTCCTCCTCCTCCTCCTCCTCCTCCTCCTCCTCCTCCTCCTCCACCGCCTGCTCCTTCGTCTACTCTCCTCCGCATTCGGCAGCAGAAACTGTGCTATTTTAATTAAGCAGGGGTCAGACGTATTAACGCAGTGGGAGTGCGCCGGATGATGCATCCCACCACAAACACGCTGTCCCCGGGATGCCACGTCGACTCCTCCCCAAAAACAAGGAGGGGTGCAGGGGGGAGGGGGAGGATGGGTGGGCGAGGAGGGCTACTCATCAGGGGGCAGGTTTATGTTCTTTTGTGCGGCTTAACGATGCTTTTTGATTAGATGTTTAATTTGGGTCATGCGTATGGAATAATGTGTGTGTGTGTGTGTGTGTGTGTGTGTGTGTGTGTGTGTGTGTGTGTGTGTGTGTGTGTTGTGTGTGTGTGTGTTGTGTGTGTGTGTGTGTGTGTTGTGTGTTGTGTGTGTGTGTGTGTGTTGTGTGTTGTGTGTGTGTGTGTGTGTTGTGTGTTGTGTGTGTGTGTTCGTGAATGGGGGGTGAGCAGTGATGGCTGAGATGGGGGTTGGGGGTGGTGTTGCATGGAAGGAAGAAATGAACAGAAAGACAGAGACTCAGAGAGAGAGAGAGAGAGAGAGAGAGAGAGAGAGAGAGAGAGAGAGAGAGAGAGAGAGAGAGAGAGAGAGAGAGCAAGAGAGAGAGAGAGAGAGAAAGAGAGAGAATCTTCGATGCACTGTGTAGAGGAGAGTTGATCAGGCCATAAATCAAAATGTCTTGGTCTAATCTTGATTTAGATCTTTTGACACTAAAATTGCTTGTTTTTTTTCACCACCACATCGCATTATGGCAGGGAGGCAGATGGTAAATAAAGGAACGACATCAAACGTCAGATCAGTTGAGCAGATTCAACTGTTTCGAAGAGAACCAACTAAACTTTCTGGGTTAAAAAGATCAGTTTTAAAAAGTGACTAGGAAACAAAATCCAAGAATCTCACAAAAAACTTTAGTGTGTTACAGCATAGTATCTTGCCCATCTTACAACTATACCCAAAAACATCCCAACATTATAACTTCCCTGTAGGACCCGTTTATGAAAGAAAGCCTTCTCAACCAGCTGCTCTGTGGAGAGCAAAAAAGAAAAAAAAACACATGACTATCTAAACACTGTAACATGGTGAACAGATTCCTTAGCACGTGGAAGGGGGGAAAAAATCCACACTTGTACAAGGCACTGGCTTTTTTTTCCCGCCCGTTATCCAGTGTCTGACTGTGATGAAAGACAAGAAAGGTCTGATATTAAAAAGTGCTGGGGGACTGGGCCTCGCTTGCCTGGAAGGCCCCAATGCTGACTGACACCCTCTCGTTGATAGCGCAATCTAGCAGGTGCATTTTACGCGCTCGCCTCTGATCTGTACACCCGCCGCACTTGTCTTCTTACCACGCGCTCTGTAATATGCAGCTTCAAAGATCAGTATGTACGCTACGCGCCGCCGCGATAAGATCTGCCGCGTGGAGTTCCTCCTTTCCCCTTTTCTCCGCCGCTCCCTTCTTCACACACCCTACACACCCCACCCCCAACACCCCACCCTTTCCACTCTCAATCTCTCACTACTCCACCCCCACCCTTACCACCACCACCACTGCCTTCACTACCAAACCACTCTTGTGGGTTTTTTCTCTCTTCAGAAAACGTTGGTTTAATCACATCTTACTGCTTTGATAATGGGCCCCTTTTTACATGTGTGTGGATGGAACAACCACATCAGTGTCTTAAAGGAGCTGACGGAGGAAAGAAAGGAGGCCCTTTAAAAAAGAAAAGAAAAGAAAAGAAAACCTTTCAGGAAATTAAATTTGCCAGAATTTCCTTCAGTGGAATGGGTGAGGCCCTTCCTCGTCTGCTTTTGACCCAACTTGACAATCCTATCGAGCCATTAATTGTTTCGTATAAAGACAGAGAGAGATCAGACAACTCCGATTAAGTATCTAAGCAAGGAAACCTGCACCATGCAGGAACACTACCAAAGAGGGGGAAATGATTAGGTGTTCCACAGAACCAGAGTGGAATCTTCAAAGGAATGTACGAATGCATTGTCTGGACTGTGAATAATTTGTACTGCAACAACTTCAGACAAAGCATATGGAGCATATATGTGCATATATATACACACACACACACACATACCGTATATTTACACACACATACCGTGAGTGAGTGACAGAATAAGATAACCCACATAAGTGGAAGCACAAGCTGAAACTGTGAGCACTAAGGTAAAGAGATCCATCCAAACGAGTCCTTTTTTTTTGTTTCTTTCATAGATTGCAGGTGCACACCCAGCTGCTGGGCTTATATACGTTTTTTTTCTTCCCCCCCCCCCCCCCCATTCCTTCATGCCTGTCACTCAAAGTGACAGGCAGGTGAGGTTGGAGATGCGCAATCCCTCACGTCAGCCGCCATCACTATCTCTCTTCTTTAACGATGGCTGGACGGGAGACATGAGAGGAGGGCAGGCACAGACCAGGCAGCAATCAGCAGACGGATTTGTTGAGTGAAAAGGAATCAGTCAAATATACTTTGACAACTCTGGAACAATAATGGGGAGATTGGACAAGACTGTTACCTTAGCTTGTGTATATGTGAGTCTCTTTCTGTGTGTGTCTGTGTGTGTGTGTGTGTGTGTGTGTGTGTGTGTGTGTGTGTGTGTGTGTGTGTGTGTGTTTCTGAATGTTTTCATATGTCTGCTCTCTTTTTTTCTCTCCTCTCAAAAAAAGCGCGGAATGGCCAACCTTGAGGCGCTCCTGCAAATCCCCTGAAGCGGCCCTTCGCTAGCACAGACGAGAGAGACGGAGACGGAGAGCAGCACTGCACCACCTCTGTCCCAGTCCGCCTCCATCTGCGTCAAATGAAACGCTGGGCCAACATCAGCCAGTCACTCAGCCTTTTGACAAACTGCAACATTACCACTGCGGTCGAGTCGAGTCGCACCAACATCGCTTTTTCTCCCCACTCCTCCTTCACTCTCCCACTCGCTCTCTCCTCTCTAACTCTCGCTCACGCTCTCTCTCTCGATCACACACACACACTCTCTCTCTGTCCTCTCTCTCTCTCTCTTTCTGTCAGTCTGTCTGTGTCTCTCACTCTCTCCCTCTCACTCTCTCTCTATCTCCCTCTCTCTGTCTCTCTCACAACCTTTTCGTGATGCGAGGCGCAGAGTGAACCCGCTTAGTGTAATCACTCAGTCAAAGCGCACACGAGCCCCACTGAGGGCAATGGAGTCTGGGTACACAACATTATCAGCGCCTCAAGATGGATCCTTGACTAATCCCGCAGTCTGCCACGAGATACTCCCCCATGATGCTCAGGGACGGGGGGTGGGGTGGGAGGCAGCGCCCCAGCTGGGTCGAGGGCTGGGGGCTCCCCCAGTCACCTTTTTCCCACGCACTGGATGCTGGGGTCTGGTGTCCCGTGCTGAAGCGAATCTTGATGCCCAGCGTCGGAAGCCCGACCTTGGGATCTCGTTCTTCCCAGGGACACGTTTATTGATCAAGCACCGACAGCCCGAACAACAGCTACGAGCCTCGTCTGCCCGTGCAGACAGATGTTTACTTCACTTTGTTTTTGTTTTCCAGTTACTTTTCGAGCTCTAAGCTATCCCAGCCCACCACATCCCCTGATTGTAACCCGCCGACATCACCACCACCCCGATCTCACAATACACTGGACTGTATGGTTTGTTAGAAGTGGTGGATTTGGCCAGTCATGTGCCAATACCCAGACTGCGGCATACGCCGTTCCTCTTTTGATTCGGACTAACGGTGCCCCGCTAAGCGGCACAATGTGTGCGCGTCGGCTGATTCCTCTAATTCCAAATAATTGCAGAGCGCCATGCATGTAGCATCAGAAAAATCCTCATAGCAAAACAAAGATGAAGTTTGTTGGGGGTGGTTAGGGGGAGGAACACCCCACCCCTCGCCACCCAACATTTCGGGCCTCCCGAATGATTTTGAACATGAAAACTCAGTGTGCTGCTCACAGAATCGGCAACCGTTTATAAACTGATTCAAAGAGGACATGGCACCATGCTGATTCTCTTTACACAGCTGACAGACTCCGCGTAATTAAATTTTATTCTCAACATTTCGAACTAAAAAGTGTGCAAGTGTTTTTTCCTTTTTTATTATTATTATTATTATTTGCACAATGATTGAACAGTCCTCGAAACACTGAAAGCCAGCAAAGGCATTGAGCCACCATTAGGATTAATTCAGTGACTCAAAAAGAAATGATGTAGAATGATGTCAAATAAGGGCAAGGAAGAAAAAAGTTGTAAGGAGTGACTGAAAGAAAAATTTGAGGAAGAATTTAGTGATTGATTTGTGTGTTATAAACATGGCTCCACATGCAAGGAGAGCTCCACTTTTATTGGCACTGTGTCACCAGCATGAAGCCCAAATGTCAGACGTTTGCCTGAAAATGTCTCAGAGACTGCCCAGCGAGTTATTTTTAGTGTTGGCTGGAGGAGAAGGAAAGGAAGAGAAGAGAAAGTTTTTTGTGAGGCGTACAAGTAGGTCAGCCTCCACATGAGGTGCCCCAAACCGGTACTAGTTACAATTACACATCTTTGGTCCAAGTCTTAATCCAGTCAGAGCCAAAAACCAATTCGGGCTTTCCTCCTCCTGGCTCCTGTTGTAGCCAGCCCGCACAATCCAAACAGAGCGTACGACCAAAGGCACTCAGCTCCTTAGCAGACGATGGAACAAAATATTTTTGGATGGCAACATTAAAGTTTGATTACTTCCATGCTGGAATAAAAAAAAAAGACACACTTCCGCGTCTTCAGTGTCTAACGGTCTGGGCCCGGTTTCCCGATAACGTCGCTCTTAGCCCGCCAAGAAAGACTCTTTAAGATATACCTTACCAAAGCGTGGTTTGCAAACCATCTCTTGAGGGTCCTCTTACCTGTGTTGTTCTCTAACTGGCTGAATCCATGTTTCTGACATTGATTGTAGGAAGTACAAGTGGTGTCTGCGCCTATATCTATGTTTCGTGTGTCAATCGGTAATCGTGTGTTTCGTGTGTGAATTCTGTACATAAACTTTAAAATAGATAGTACAGTAACAAGGAAGGTACAGTAGAGCACGCACACGGAGGCTGAATAGTTACAGAAACTGTATTTTACTGAATAAATGAATGTAAATGTAAAATGAATAAAAATGACAGTAATAAAGGCAATGCATGGACATCGATCGCTGTCATTTATGTAGCTTTGAGCATGCGTGAGATTTGTCAAGACAGCGCTATGTGATCCTTATCAACAAAAAATAAACCTATGCATATGTCAAAATGTAACAAGTCATCAGATATAACGAGCGCTGACAACTGTTACTTGTAGGTTTGCAGTATAAAGGGATTAAACAAAGCAAATCCAGGCGACAGTTTTTTAATATGCACAAACTTTCAACACACAGATTCGAACCTGCACAATAATTCATAATAAAGTGTTCAGTGCGGCTGCTTATCCACTGCACCACTGTGTATCAAGCTGACATGAAATCAGTTGCCTACCAAATGTTACCGCCAGCGAAACTTCCAATTGAAGGCCAACTTTTAAAGTGCAAATATCTTGTAATCCTGCTATACAAACTCAGTTTGTAGGGGTGACTATAATACTGCTGTTTGAACCAATAAATATTGAAGTCATGTCATATGATTTTAGCAAAGAAAATGGGATGGTATAAATTGGATTTAAAAGTTTCAGCAGCTGTGTTATAGTAACTTCTACAAAGCGATTGAGTTTCACTGTGTTTGTACTGCAGGATTACGAGATATTGGCACTTTACAGTCAATGTTCTTTTGCAAGTTTTGCCGTCAGTGACGTCAACCCTTGAAAACATGGTAAGCCTACTACAGGTCAAGAGATGTTCACTGGCAGCAACTAGCGACGTAAGCTGAAACAACGCTGTGAACAAGCTCAAGAGCGCTCCAAACCACTCTTACAAACGTATGACGTACTAGAAGATGTACTTAACCTACGATTGTTTCGGGAATTGTACTGTCACTCTAAGACAGAGGTTAAGGTACAACTTAAGAACGACATACAGTAGCGTTAAGAAGGCTTTGGGAAACCAGGCCCTGAATGGTGATAATTTGCCAGCGTGCCACTGATGGGAAATAACAAAACGCTGTTGTTTGATATTAGTGCGCACCTCCTCCCTGGGGTGTGATTAAAATTAATGAGTCCCGCTTTGAACATGACAAGCCGTTACGTCCACTTCTATGCGATACGTCAGATATTAGGAGGCAAAAAAATGAAGCCCCTCTGAGCCAGCGACCACAGTGTACTGTACTTGAGGAAAGAAAGGTTAAGTGTTCTCCATCTTGTCCCTATGAAAGGAACCAGTTAAGCTGAGGAACCTGAGGGCCAGCTCCCACTACAGCTAACTGGTATTTCTAAAATTAGGTCTTCTGTGTTACACAAATCAAACAAACAGGGAGTTTTTCCTCACCCCTGTTGCTCCCTGGGGAAACTAACAACCCGACTGTGCCTCAATGAACTTACAAGGACTGTTGACCTGTGTTCACGCAAGAGCCCGCATCAAGAAATGCAAGAAATGTTGTCTTGTGTTGTTTTTGCCAAACTATAAACCACTTTGAGCTGCATCTCGTATGAATTGTGATATACAAGTAAAGATGATGATGATGATGATGATGATGATGATGATGATGATGATGATGATGATGATTATTATTATTATTATTATTATTATTACTATTTCACTGTTATTCTTGGTAATCCTTAGTCATGTATATCTTTTGTCTTTGTAAAAGTGCAGAGGTCAACTTAGGCAGCATTCAAACGTTGACTGGTCTGGTCAGGCCCATTCTGGGTGCTCGCTTTCAGACCTCCATTTCCTGAAGACTTCACACTCCATGACTCCACACCTAAAAGGTTATGTTATTCCCCTGCACCCCCACATTTAATTGATTGGCATACATGCCAGTGCTGTCTATTATTAGTTAGGTAGTTTCTCTAAGTTTTCTCTGGGCAGTCCTGCCTAGACAGTGTCCTCTATGCTGAAATAAACTCTAAAACTCTTACTGCACATACATACATGTTTTTTCCATACAACTTATATTCCATCAGATACGTTTATATTAACTTATTATGCCATTTGTCAGATTCTGTTATCACATCATTATAATACACAGTGCATACAAAGCTCCCCGCTGTTAGGCAGAACTTAGACACAGACCCCAGCAGTGCTCAAAGACCGACTGACTGACAGACAGACTGACTGACTGACGGACGGACTGACGGACAGCCGCACTAGGCCACTAGTCAAGTCCTGGCTCTGTTTACAAGGGACTCCTCAGCGGGCTGACAGCTCTATCGCCGGGGCTCTGTTCCTGCTCCCTGAGTGCAAAAGCACACCAGGTGTGCTCGCAATTAGTCGGCGAGTGATGGATGGGATCAGGCCAGGCTGATGGAGCCGGCGTTATTACATTACATCTGGATGGAGCCACCATTTATTTATGAAGCAACAGAGGAAGAGAGAGGGAGAGAAAAAGAGAGAGAGAGAGGTGGTAGGGGGGAGACAGGGAGAAATAGAGGGAGAGAGAGGAAGAGAGAGGGAGAGAAAAAAAGACAGAGAGAGAGAGATGGTGGGGTGAGGGGGGGGAAGACAGGAAGAAATAGAGGAAGAGAGAGGAAGAGAGAGGGAGAGGAAAAAAGAGAGAGAGAGGTGGTGATCGGGGGGGAGAGGGAGAAATAGAGGGAGAGAGAGGAAGAGAGAGAGTGAAAAAAAAAGAGAGAGAGAGAGGTGGTGATTGGGGGGAGACAGGGAGAAATAGAGGGTGAGAGGAAGAGAGAGTGAGAGAAAAAGAGAGAGAGAGAGTGGTGGTGGTGGTGGTGGGGGGATAGAGGGAGAGAGAGAAAGAGAGAGAGTGAGAGAAAAAGAGAGAGAGAGGCGGTGGTGGTGGGGGAGAGACCGAGAGAAATAGAGGGAGAGAGAGGAAGAGAGCAGGTGACCACTGTGGAATGAAAATGATGAGGTTTATGGCGCCGCGGCCTCCGTTTGAACTGTAACAGGTAAACAAACTAATTGATTTCCTGAGCCTCAGCGTGGAAGACTTGTCACACATGCATGCAGTAGACACAAATACACACACACACGCACACAAACACACACACCCACACACACACACACACACACACACACACACACACACAGACACCCACACAAATACACACACATACACACACACACACACACACACACACACACACACACACACACACACACACACATACGCACACACAAACACAAATACACACACACACACACACCAGGGGAGAGAGACAGACAGACACTGCCACACACCCTTGTTTCCACTAACTGTTTGCAGAACAGACGAACTCATCATCTGTACCACTGAAAACATGTCAATGTGCAGCGAGTAATTTGCGCTGATGAATGACAAGCACAGACTCCTGTTCAGCAGTCGGAGCGCTCATTAGAAAACACATTTTCAGATGTCACACCCAGTTCTTGAATTTTTGTAGCTCTGGTGTGTGTGTGTGTGTGTGTGTGTGTGTGTGTGTGTGTGTGTGTAGGGAGGAGGGGTGATGGTGTGAGAGAGGAGAAGAGAAATAAACAAATGCCGCTTGAATGTTGCAATGTCACAGGAACGAGCAGAAGGACCTCAAACCTCAATTGACACGTCTGGTGGAACGGCACTGCTCTCTTTCTCTGTTTCTCTCTGTCTCTCTCTCTCTCTCTCTCCCCCACCCCACTCTCTGTCTGTCTCGTTCTCTATCCTTCTCTCTCTGCCCTTCTCTCTCACACCTCTCCCTCTGTGTCTTTCTCTCCTCCTCTCTCACTCTCTTTCTCTCCCACACCCCTCTCTCTGTCTCTTTCTCTCTCCTTCTTTCCCCTTCTCTCTCTCTCTCTCTCTCTCCCTCTCTCCCTCTGCTTTCTTGAACGCTGACAGCCATCTGTGTGGATTGCTTTCACTGCCGCTAATGAGCAGTGTGTCGCTCGGGCCCAGTCTCTGCAGCCCGCTCCCCGGGGGCCCACTACAGCTGCTGGGCTTTCAACACACTCTAGCGCTCCCTCTGCTCTCTCTCTCTCTCTCCCTCTCTCTGCCTCTCTCTCTCTCTCTCTCTCTCTCTCTCTCTCTCTCTCTCTCTCTCTCTCTCTCTCTCTCTCTCTCTCACACACACACACACACACTCAGCGGCTCCCTCTGCTCTCCCTCTTTCTTTCTCTCTCTCTCTCTCTCTCTCTCTCTCTCTCTCTCTCTCTCTCACACACACACACACACACTCTAGCGGCTCCTTCTGCTCTCCCTCTCTCTCTGTCTCTCTCTCTGTCTCTCTCTCCCTCTCTCACTCCCTCACTCTCTCTCTCTCCCTGTCTGTCTGTCTCTCCCTCACTCTCTCTCTGCCTGTCTCTCTGTCTGTCTCTCTTTCTCACTCTCTCTCTCCCTATCTCTCTCTCTCACACTCGTTCTCTCCCTCTCTCTCCCTGACTCGCTCTCAAAGTGCCCCGCCAAAACAAACCAACTTCCCAGAGATTCAAAGTTACAAACAGAGCAAACGAACGAATGAAGGCATGCTGCACATCCACACATCCACACATCCACACCACCACCACCGCACTTCGGCAGGCGATGCGTCAGTGAAGGGGAAATATGAAAGCCTGTCGAAAGATGGAGGAGTGGAAGAAAATGAATAAACAAACAAACAAGCGAAGAGAAAAGATAATGGGCACGCAGGCACGGCTGTGCTAAAGGGAGGGACGGTGTGTGTGTTGGTTGCTTCTAAACTGGACAACTGTGACAGAAGGAAGCTGTGAAAGACAGCAGCACAGAATGACAGGACATGACATGAGTATATAATGTGTGTATGCTGATGCTTGCAAGTGTGTGTATTAATATATTTGTTTACTTGTCTCTGTACTGTGTGTGTGTGTGTGTGTGTGTGTGTGTGTGTGTGTGTGTGTGTGTGTGCGTGCGTGCGTGCGTGCGTGTGTGTGTGTGTGTGTGTGTGTGTGTGTGTGTTGGTGAAGTATTGAAGTGAGTTCACCAGAGGTCTAGATGGACTATATTTTATGACTATGTCATCAGTTTTGCTCAGTTTCAGGATTTGTCCTTTACATACTTCTTATGCAAATACAAATGTAATGCAAACTGTAGAATCTCTGATCACTCCTGCTTAGAAAGATAGAGTAAATAGAGAGAGAGAGAGAGAGAGAGAGAGAGAGAGAAGAGAGAGAGAGAGAGAGAGAGAGAGAGAGAGAAAGAGGGATGAACAGGATGCTTTGCAAACTGTAGAATTGAAAAGACTTGACGTAAAACACGTAATCAGTGGAGTCCAGAGCTGCCGCGTGATTCTCCTTTGGTTGTCTTTGTAAATACAATCCTCTTTAACATCACAATGCGGCCTATTATCTCCACAGGTAAGGTAAGTTCAGGAGCTCACACAAAAACATACATTTCCATCTAGCTCCCCAGATCACTGGGTTGAGATCATAGAAGTCATGTAAATATTACTGACACACACACACACACACACACACACACAAAGAATTCAGGCCGACTCATTCTAATTATTCCATATCAGCAGATTTGCTGGGAATAAAATGTATTATATTTCTTTAAAAAGGGTTGGAAGACTTTATGATCATCCGGTGCCTGTTTAGGAATTCACAGCATTTCGATCTAATCAGCGGAATCAAAATATTCATGAAACACAATGATATCTCGCTGAGGCAGGCAGGCAGCCATTAATTTTGAAATTCGGGTAATTTATTAGCACTTATCAGAGGCTGCAAATGCCTTACCTCTGTGTTTGTGACGTGGGTGAGAGAGAGTATGGGCACGGGCACAAAATGATTTATAATGGCGCGGGTGCAATTTGAACCAGGGATTCAATTAAACTGTATGTTTAATTTTGGCTCAGAGATCTTCAGTTAAAAAGCCTGGGACGGCTCTCTTTTTTATATACACAGACACTGAAATGCACACACACACACACACACACACACAAACACACACTTACACTGACACTCACACACATGCACAAACGTGCACACAAACTCACATACGCTTACACACAGATACTCACACTCACACACATGCACTGACACACACACACACACACACACACACACACACACACACACACACACACACACACACACACACACACACACACACACACACACACACACACACACACACACATACACACTCCCACCACAATCCAAGCATATCTATTATCTTCATGTTGAGGAAATGTGAGAACTTCCCTGCCTGCTTCCTGTCCCCGTGAGATGCTGTCATGATTCAAGGAGCGCCTTTATACTTTCATTTGCAAGTCTGACAGCCAGGCACCAGTGCAAACAGCAAACACAGTAGGGGGAGCAGACAACCATCTACAGTACGGGAAAATCTGCAACATATCTCCTCAGTTTGCTTTGGCACAGTAACCTAGCTTTATCCTTATCTTCATCACCATCATCATCATTATCATCATCATCTTCACCAAGATTATCCTGTTTATTGACATTGCTGTCATCTCTGTATATTTTGCTAACATCGGTCTTACCGCTAAACACCTATTTCCTCCTTCCTTTTCCCAGGTTCTGCATCTCAGTATAGCCACTGTGTCTTTCACCTTCCGAATCGCCGGAGGGAGGGACGGGCCAGTTATGTAGAGGAACGTGAGGTAAGCATTTCCTCCCAAAATAAACCCCTCCGTCCCTGTCCCTGTCCCTGGTATTCCGGTATTCCGGTATTCCCCACACCCCACAGGTGGGAGAGGATTGGGAAGAGGGTTTTCTCCCTTTATCAGCTCCGTTCAAGGGGCATTAAGAGCAGGTATCTAAGCGTACATCTGCATTATCCTCTGCCCGCCTTACACATTCCACAAAGCAGATTCTTTATTCCGTATCACTGGGTTCAAATTGGTGGCTGGATATAAAAGCTGCAGATAGCGTGGCATTGATATAATAACCTGCTGCTGTGGGGTGTCTTTGTCTTGCTGGTACGGATGCTGCAGCACAGTGCATTCAGAGGCTCCAGAGAGGAGGAGGAGGAAAGAGAGAGGGGGGCTAAGCGGAGGTGCTTGTGCTGATCGGATCGCCTGATAACTGGCAACACGGATCGATATGTGTGTTGTAAAGGTTAAATGATGCTATGTTGCGGGTTGTAACGGGCCCCCTTGCACGTGTCAAGTGGAATGATACAGTCACTTTCACCACTCAATACGTTCCATGGGCTCCTTGTCTTCCAGCGGGTCAAGCCTTGCCCTACGCACTAAACTATTCTTTTTTTTCCATGAGGGACTTCAGTGAGATAAGGGGATAAATATCTTGGCTGTATTTATCTTTGCCACAGTTGTTTAGGACATGCAAAAAAATATATAGTCTGCCTTGAATGTAACAACACTGCAAGATGGTGGTGACAATAGGATGAACAGATGAAAAATAATGCCGTAGGGTAAATCTGGTGCGATTACATTTACGTTTTAATTGCACACTTTCCCAACGAAATAAACTGCAACTCAAACTAAAAACAACACATGTAGTAACATCAATTATTTTCATTTTGCAGCAGGCTTGAGATTACCACCATGGCCATCATGCAGGGGCAGTCAGCACTGAGGCAGGGCTGTGGGTTAGCTGGGCACAGCTATTGTCTGAGAGGTGTGCACACAGCACTGGGCCTGCTGGGACTAGTGCTGGTACTGATTACATAACCAGACTAATGAGAAACACAATCCCACACAGACTCCATACGGTACAGCACAGCAGCCTACACACACACACACACACACACACACTGATACACACACGCACACACATTCAGATGCACACACAGATACACACACACAACACACACACACATTCAGACATGCACACACACACACACACACACACACACACACACACACACACACACACACATATTCAGACACACACACACATTCAGATGCACACACACAGATATACAGACACACACACAGCACACACACACATTTATACTTGCACACACACACACACACGCACACACACATTTACATGTGCACACACACACACACACACACACACATGCACACACACACACACACACACATTTATTGTCCCTGTGGGGCCCTCCAGATGCCGTGAGGACAAGGAGGAGAGCCTGAGCCACTCCCCGAGGATGGTGTTACTCTCAGTGGCTTAGAAATAGACAGAGAAGAGAGAGAGAGAGAGAGAGAGAGAGAGAGAGACAGAGAGACAGAGCGAGAAAGAGAAAGAGAAAGGGAGAGAGGGAATAACAGAGAGAGGGAAAGAGACAGAGCAAGACAGAGAGAGAGAGAGAAAGAGGGGGAGAGAGAGAGAGAGAGAGAGAGAGAGAGAGAGGGAGAGAGAGAGAGCAAGCGAGAGGAAGAGAGGGAGACACACAGACAGAGAGTTGGAGAAGCTAAAGCTGAAGAAGACAAAATAGAACTGAGAAGAGTTTTCACACTGGGCTGCTGGTATTTGTGAAGCGCGCTTTCAGAAGGCTGGTATTTGTGAAGGCCACTTTAAGTAATGTAAAACTGTTAAATTGTTGACTGTTTTTTAAAAGTCTTAAGGCGCTTTTATCCAAGAACACATTAACACTTAACAACACTTATAATACTACTTTGTTGGATAAAACAACTGAAGACTTAAAACAGTTATTAATTAATCAGTTTTCATATCACTTGGACTGAAAGGCGAAGTCTCAATAACTAAATGACAGCTGTATAAAGTTCATTGCTTTAAATCATATATTTTCCAAGGACAAATCAACTGAAAAGCCATTTTCACACACACTGAAGTCAGTGTTGATGCACATACTTCAATCAATGAGCTGTCAGTAAAGCTGGAATGATGCTGACCATGCTAGCTGTTCAGCAGATACCCTGGAATCCTCCCTCCTGCAGACAGCTTATCTTTTAAATGACATGTTTTAAATTATCCCAGTTTATCTTTTTAATGATCTCATCCTATCTGCTGAATGATCTCAGCTTATCTCTTAAATGATCTTAAGAGGGTCTGATAGTGGATCTGACCGTGGAGTGCTTGCCCGCAATGACATGAGCATATGCCTCCAGGAGCCAACTTCAGTGCAGCACCCTTCAGTCTCTGAAGATGCCGGTGTGAATTTGCATGCTTATCACATAAAAATAGATAGATGAATAAGAAAATGGTTCCATGTCTGTTAATGTATGTAGCGTATGGGCCCCATGGGACACTGCTCCAGCTTCTGCTCCTCTTACATGATGGAGAACATGTCTGCAGGCGAACGGGGTGCAATTCCTTGTCACAAGGTTGAGACGGAATACACCTGAACTCTAATTCTGCCATACTGTATACGTTTGTGAATTTTTTTACCTGCCCAAATGTCTGCAGGGACGTGCAGGACCACGTTTTCCACCACCGGTGCACCCCCCCCCCCCCCCCCCCAAAAAAAAAACGACTCTATTATGGCCAGCACGAGGCGGGCAACACCCAAATCAAACGAGAGGCGCCCGCTCTATGGAGGGACACTTAGTCAGCAAGTGCCATTCCGCCTGCGCAGAAAATTGAGGTCGCGCCGTCATTTGTGTTTGGCGTAATATGCCAGGCCCAGGTTTGTTTAATTTTTCATGCTCCAGATGTGCGCCGTATTTCAACCCCCGTCCACCCAATCCATTTTGCATGAGCAACTATGTCATGCCAATATCCTGGAGAGCGTACTGTAATACGGAGAGGAAGGGAGGGAGAAGGAAAGAAGAAAAAAAAAAAAAGATTTATAACCAAATTGTTTGGGTATCGCTTTCCATGGAGGGCCTTGAAGGAAGGAGGTCTAACTCAAACACAACCCTGGTCTAGTTAGCATATCATGTATTTAAATATTAGTCATGGATGTTGGCTAGGGTCTGAGTTATTACCTGTTGTATTTAGAGTATATGACAGCACTTGAGGAAGTGATTCCTACATCACAAGCTTTGATGATTAAATAGGTTCTGGTATGGATTTTTTTTTTGCATGCATGCATGCATGCTGCATGTAATGACTGCAGAGTGTACTGAGCATCACGGCAGGGATTAATACTTAATTCTTAGGCCTCGAGAGGCACAACAGCGAAATAGATTGTACACGTGTTACACAGGTTTCACCTTTTCTCGATTCCATTTAACTTGCCGTGCGAGATGCAGGAATTCATTAGCGCAATTTGTTAAAAAGGTATGGGTAATTAAAAGCAGCGGTGTCAGGTTTATCAGATGCACTGTCTCTCAGCAGAGTGCCAGCCTGAGATCTGAGTCATTTCCATAAGAGTCCCCTAGATTGAGAACAAAGCTACAGCACACTGATGACACAGTCTTTTGGTGAAGGACATTTGTGAAGGGTATATACAAAGACTACTAGCATCTCAGCCATTTGGTGTGTTTTTGGTCAGTAAAAATAATGATTAGGAAGATATAAAAGAAAATATTAGCATTTTTCTATCTTTTTGCAAGTTTTTATAACAGTAATATTTTTGGATCTAATTTAATTTACTTACATGTGTTGTAGCATGTTGTAACACTGACAGTACTCATTCTACATATACTGTATGTATGTTGTTATCCATAGATTTAAATATACTATACTTCAAAAGATAAGGATAAGGGCACTTTATGTATTACAATCTTACTTAAAGGTTTTGAAAAAAGATCAAATGCTGTTTTTTTAATCTTCTAAACTTGCATGAGATGAAAGCTGGATTGCAGCAGGGTGCTGACTGAACAGGAAGTGATGCTGACAGTCCAAATCCTTTTATTCTAAACACCCTACTAAACTGAAATTAATACACATGAACTCCCTGATGGATTGTGCATGTTTTTTTTTTCTTTCCCACCCTACAAATTAAAACAGCAGTGCTTAGGTCCTTATCGCCATGGGTGCATTACCTCTTCTGTGAACAATTAGGCTTTTTTGGGCAGAAACCTACCTCTGTGTGCTAATTGTTTTTATTTGATTTCGGTGACACTTTATCGGTGTTGCCCGCTAATTAATAGCAATTGTACATTAACTATTAAGAGGGTGCCTTGGTAATTAATGGTCTGAGATGCAATTAAATTATAGATGCACACATCAACTTAGCAACCAACTTCCTTTAATCCTGTGTAATTTCCGAGGGATTTAGTGAAAGGAAAATGCAGCTCAATCACGTTAGCTAGGTGTTAATTAAGCTAACCAGGGGGCGCATCTGCAGGCCTGTGGCTTGGGAGCGCTGTGGCACAGGGGAAGACGCTAATCGGGGGAAGGGGCTTCCTCATCAAAAACAATCTTGAGGGCCACAGTACACAGTCAGGGTTGCTGTCAGAAAAAAGGGAAAATTAAGCTTACAGCGTGGGAGACTGAGCATGATCTAAACACTGGGTATTATGACACTGTCCATAATAGTGTTATTTACCATTTTTTCTGCTTATTACTAGTAACGTTGTTGGTAAATTTACTTCTTGATACTGTTTGAACATGTTTAACCATTATTTAGCTATTTCTTATCATGCTAGACTAATAATCTTTTGTGATCTTAGTGATTGAAGTGTTAAAAGCAGAAAGTGTAAACTTTGAAAGATGCTTATGATGTTTGCTTATTCACATAGAATATACTTCTGACTGTGTTGGAGCAGCATCAACCACTTATATACTTTTAGAGTCAATGGCTGACATCACATTTGTGAGTGTTAAAGGTGCTCTATGCGGGATTGTGGCCAAAATTGGTACTGCAATTAAATTCCAAATATTTTCCAACATTGTTCCCCTTGGCAAGAGACAAAAGACAAAAAAAAAAAAACATAAACAGATTTTTGGGGCTGTAAATTAAGTTTTAAAATGTCAATATTCTGGCTGTGCCATTGTTGTCGGTAAAATCAATATTTGAAATTAACATATTTCCTTAATCTCTGGTGATGTCTTACAGCCATTTTATGATTACTTGCCATACATTTCTCACATGTAGCACCTTTAAAACTGATCCATGCATCTCACAGCTGAGGCTTTTCAGACAACATAAACAAGTCAGCAAGGTCAAAGAGCTCCCAGCTGCTTGTATCACAATCTCCTTGTGTTTGACTACATCATATAAAATATCTTCAGATTTTGCTCACCTCTGCAGCTCCCCCCTGCTTGTGTCACTGTCTGTGCAGGCAGGCTCATTAGAGCTGGGACAGGAGGCTCCTCCCTGCTGAACGTAGCCAGCAACTGTTTCCCAGAGATAGGGGCAGAGACAATCTCAGCGGACTCCACACCACACTCCACACCTTGCCCTGCACTACATAGTAGATCGGGCTTAGATGTGGTCAGAAGTTCTCACATGCTGTATACAGTACACACACACACATGCACACACACATACATGCACACACATACAAACACACACACACACACACACACACACACACACACACACACACACACACACACACACACACACACACACACACACACACACTGACACACACACACATGCACTGGCTCTCCAATTATGGGCACAATAAATCCCGTTATATGCCTCTAGCATAATGCCTGAGCATGCAGCCCTAATAAATCTCATTATCGGGTCCGGACTTTTTGGAATGCAACCAGTGCAAGTCCCGTGTTTAATGATGCACAGATTGCTGGAGGATTGCTTGATTTTGATTTTCAGTTTTTTTTTTTTTTTTTTGTGAGGATGGGGGGGCTAAAAGCTTGCCAGTGAATCTGAGGAGCACATCTCTGCGTGGTACTGATTACAACCTTGTTAAATTCAATTCTTGGAACTATACAATTCTGCCTTATATCATAGAAACTCACTGTAAAAAGTTCATCAGTGAAATTGGCCAAACATTAAGTCTACAGGCATGATCCAAAACAGAATATACAGTATACAGTATAGACACATATACAGTACAGTGAATAATTCACCAGCTGTAATACCGTATGTAGTAGCTACCATTACAAAACCACTGCTTACTTCAACAGCAGCTGCAGTTTTATCAACCCAGTCCCAGAAGATTCCTGACCTAAATGTCCCCTTTGTTTCTTGCTGTCACAAAGTATGATACCTCAGATGATTTTAAGCAGACACATACATCTCTCTCACTCCCATGCTAAGCTGTACTTTCACTAGAAATAATTCTGTGCTTTTTTAGTGCATTAGTGTGGCTATTTGTACTTGACTTGCACTACATTGTGGTCTTGTTTGTTGGTTACCAATTACTTCGGTATTAGGTGGCATGATGGAGTTTTATGTGCATTTTTACAACTATTTGCATTTGCAGATATGAAAGAGAAAACTCTCTCAGAAAAGCACATCTCAGCAAAACTGTCTTCTCTGAGTGATGTAAGATCCATTAATATCTTGAAAAGGTGTGTTCTTGTATTATTGACATCTGCATGACAACATATTCAATAACAACTTGTTTATACATTTCTGCTCACAGCACTTACTGTATGTGAAAAATCCAAAACTGCTGCTATCGTGCACTTCTCTAAACAGTTTTGTAATGATCAAAGACCATATACAAACACAGAGATGGATGTTTACCCATCTTCAAAGCATATATTTGCACAGCATAGAGAGACTCCTCCACATAATTAAAATGGTGGCTTTCACCAGTGACTTCTTTATGCGGCACAAAGCATTAACGTCTGCCTTTAAAATGGAGCATACAAAGAAAACAAACATATATTTAAAGTTTTTCAAGCCCAGACTGATCCCACAAGACTTCCTATCAGTAACATGTCCATGATCAGCAAAGAAACTGCAAAACCTAGTCAACCCAGCAATTAGTACAAATTAACAGACATTTTCAAAAATGTCTTTGCTCAGAAAATGGCTGCTTTGTAGTTAAAAAAAGCCCCACTTTGGCCTTGGAGTGGGAGTTTTTCCAGCAATTGCTTAAATCCTAAAATAAGTACTGCAATCTTCTGGCACAGACTCACTGTAATGCTTTAAAAACAATTTAGCAACTGTCATCACCGTAATTACAGTAACTAATTACCATCCTCTGCAAACAAATAGCTTAACATAATACACAGGCCCAATCAATTTTGAAGAAATGCAAATTCTAGAAAGCAAAAAAAAAAAAAGAAAAAAAATACAGGGCATTTTTTGGCAAACCTGAAAAGAATGCAGAGAAATAATACACTTTGTTTTATCCACCCATAATTCCCAGGGAATATCATATCATAAACATTTGCATTCAGTTCTTATCAGGACATTTGCATTTGTCTCTTATCAGTCAGCAAGCCAGGCACAGGCTGATAGCGGGAGCGGCTTCCACGCCATACACACATTTCTAATGAGTCACGTCCCTGGCTGATATCATATTTTGGCTAGAACTTTATCACCCAAACGAGGAGGTCATTTTCTCGTGGAGTTGGCTCATCTCGGAACTGTCTTTGAGATGTTTTTTATTTTTTTATTTATCCCCCTCCCCACCCCCCCCACCCCCTATTTGATGTGATTTGACTGAGATTCATTTTTTAAAGCCCACAAAAAGGATTATTTCTTCTCTTCCCCCAACTGCAACAGCCTGGTATCAGTGGCCCGTAGGACTGCAATGATTATCATTCTGTCATAAAATATTTCAGTTTTATCTGTGTATTATTTTATTTGCCACAGCATCCCTTGAAAGAGGCACAGAGAGAGAGAGTGAGAGAGAGAGAGAGAGAGAGAGAGAGAGAGGAAGAAAACCCGCAGCTCATCTGCATGAATAGTCCCATTCGCAGAGACAGAAAACACACTGCCGTGCATGACCACTGCTTTTGGTATACATATGCAACAGTTTCCGGAGGGAAAAATTAAAGTAATTGTTTGATAACATTTTCAAAAAGGTATTCCACAATAACAATTTCATGGTGCATTCCCGGGTGTAATTATAAATCAGCCATTTTTTCCTGGACGACTCAGAAACACTGGAGGTCAAGTGATGTGTCCCAGTCAAACCGTAGTCTCATTAGTGCAATCTGTTTTTATCTGCTAATTATTTCTCTCACTCTCCAAACTGCTGTGCTTGCCTATATGCAGATGTCTCTCTCAATGAAGTGGTGAGACAAATCTTCTTTTGAATGGTCGTTTCAGCGAGTATGTTTTTTATTTGCATTCATTACGACAGGATGTGTCAAGAACGTGTTAAGTATTCTTTTGATGTCATGTAATTCCCAGAATGCCCAAACTGCTTCCTGACTCACTTCTATAAACTTGATGCTTTCTGGGAGTCATTATGGACGTGTCTCTCTGCATTACTCTTTGAAAGAGGTAAATGACAGATACATACAAACAAACAACACACACACACACACACACACATACACACACACACACACACACACACACACACACACACACACACACATATGTATATGTATATGTATGAATGTATATTAACAAAACACATATGTACACACCACTAGAAAAAAATGCACGTTTCACAGAGCCCACATACTGTACTTGTATATCATCATCATTATGTGGAAAAAAATGTTGACAAAGATAAGGAATTCAAATACATGGAACTGATTGGTGTCCCCTGGTGTTGCCTGAATCTCATTCCGTCGCATGAAAGCTGTGCAGAGGGGCTAAGAAGGCTTTGATGGCTGGTGCGCTTGGCAGGGCATGAAATGTTGGGTGACACAGAGGTAAACACACATCCTAAAACACAGTACCTCATCGAGAGACCGACCAACATCTGTGTTTCCTTCACTGCCTGTGGTTGAGGGTTTGGTGAAAGTGGCCGATTTCTCACCTCTCTTATATTATTCCTGTCCAATCTTATCTTTGTCTTTGTTTAGATGGGGGAGGCTGACGGCATTCCATCAGTATGTCTCTGTCTGTACGACCCCTGCCTCCCTCTTCCATGTATCTTCAACAGGGAGGGATCATACAGTCTGAGAAATATAGACCAACTGTGCGACAAAGACGCGCACAGTAACTGAAGAACATCAACATTATTGCTGGTGTGGTGCCATTTCACCGGGATAAAATGTTGGAGATTCAGCTCACTGTCTAATGTCACCATGACTCACTTGCCTCCTGCTTGCAATAGTATGGCCATGACCTTCAACAGCATCAGTGCAGATGTCAGTACAGATGGAATCCACGAATCCAGCGTATGAAAAAAGCTCCATATGACAAACCTGACATGTTCTGTAAAAAAAAAAACTGGTTGCACCAGAACATGTGCAATGTGCTATCTTCTATATGGTAAAAACAGACTCTCTGCAAACATTGTACCAACAGTCAATTTGAACATGCAAAGAAATGGATTCTGTGAGTATGCTTTAGTTACACTTCTCACTTATTTGTCCTTCCACTTCTTTCCCATCATGAGATTATGGGTGCCATTTTGCATTTACCCCATGTGAAATATATGCTGAATACATATATTGCATATGATATGCCAACCTCATTTTCACAAATTAAATAAAGGGGCCCCATTTTAGCACTGATCTGACTACAAGCCACATCTTTCATGAAAATAATTACAATGACGATGAGAAATTCACTGTGTGCACACAGTAGCCTCCTACTCAGGGATGGGCAAACTGGCCTGAGAAAGTAAAAGTCCTGCAATGAAGTCCTTCTGCCTCTGCTCTTAACTCAGTTGATTTTACTAATCTCTTAGTCTACCTGACTAATGGGTGGTGCTAATAAGGATCAGCTGGTTCAATGAATTGTCTGGGACAGATATGTGCCAGGATGTTTACATTCTGAACTCAAGATGTCTGCCTCTGCTACTACTACGAGCACCGTTGTTCTTTCCATATCACTGTAAAAGCACAGGCACTTGTATGCCTGACAGTGAAAGTCTCTGTATAGATAGTAGATAGTGTAGTAGTATAGGGTATAGTAGATATGGAAATGGACTCCTTAAGCAGAAAATGGATGGATAGCAACGAAGGTCATGGGTGGGAAGTGGGCTGCATATCAGTTTAAACATAACAACTGCACATGGCCTGCAATGTTGTTTGTGATGTTCACATTTTGTTTGTTTTGTTTAAAGCACTTTGAGCTGCATCTTGTATGTATGAATTGTGCTATACAAGTAAAGATTATTATATTATTATTATATATTGTTTAAACAGTCACAGTTTAGGAAAGAGTAAATCCTCTGTGCTTCTGCATTCATCTAGGGCATCAAAAGATAGACAGTCTAATACAAAGGGAGGAGTCTGCATGATAAAGATGTAGACAACATAGAAACACAAGTCCTTTTGTTTTGCTGCACACCTTTCATTACAAAGGTTACACCTACAGTATATTGCTCTGGTGATCCTGCCTTCATACTAGACACACAGTCTACTTCCTGTCCCACCTCGGATTACCCCAGCTTTCTGTAGCTGAATAAGAAATGTTCACTAGTTACCTGGTCCCCCGGGGGGGGACTGACCAGGTATTGCAGTGATCCTGTCCGTGTCGGTGTGTGTGTGTGTGTGTGTAGGTCCACATGGGGGACAAGTTTGCTATCTCTGATTGCACTTGTTCACTTTGTATTGCATTATGTAGTGAACAGAACAATGTAACTCGCACCCTATACAGTGCACAGTATGAGTGAATGAGTGAACATTTTGTACTCATGGTGGATTCAGCTTGTGTCTTGTGTCTGCGTGAAGTCTCACAGTGGAGGACGTTGCTGCGCACACAAAAGTTCTGCATGCACGTATGCGTGAGAGACGCAGTCGGTTCGGTGGCACTGCGGACGCTGTCATCTGGAGGAGCAGGTGAGCAGGACGCCACCGTGTCTGAGGCGATGTGATCTCAGTCCCGTCCCATCCTGTTGGAACTCGGAGGCGTGGTGCTGGGACAGAGGAAGGGAAGGAGATGGGCTGCTCGGATGGAGCCATGTGTCTCCCAAGTAGGGGGTGTGTGGACTGGAGTGTGTGTATGTGTGTGTGTGTGTGGGCTGGACTGTGTGTGTGTGTGTTTGTGTGTGTATGTGTGTGCCTGTGTGTGTGTGTGTGTGTGTGTGTGTGTGTGCATTTGGAGGGGATGGCGTGGAGGAGCAAGTGGGCATGGGCAGGCGGTCCGAAGACCCATAATGCACCAGGCTTTGGCCCATCTCAGCATGGCACCGTTGGCTCCGGCAGCCTTTTCCAGCCTGGGTCCACATGGCTCTTTACATGGCCAGCAACGCTCTGCCTGCCTGCCTGCCTTCCTGCCTGTCTGTCTGTTTGTCTGTCTGTCTGTCTATCAGATGCGTCTGTGCGTAACTCCTTCCCAATCATCTGTTCATCTCAATTCATGAGTCTCTGCATTCTCGTCTGTCATTGTCTCTTTCCCTCTTTTCCTCTGTAATGTGTAGCACTCTACATTCTTTCTCTTTCTCCTTACTTCCCAACTGTCACAGCTCTCACCCAGGGCTTAATTTGAGGGGGAGCAAGCCGGAGCGCGCTCCGGAACCTCCAACGTTGGCTCCGGCAGCTATTTATACTGGATCCGGTGACCCGTCACCTCTTTTGACTAAGTAACAGAATTTAAAAAAATAAATAAAAATTAGTTGTATTGTTTTGCTTTGTTGACTAAATACGGCATTAAATATATTCATTTGTACTGAATTTGTCCTGATTTGATGTGACTAGTGTTATTACAATACAGTTTAGTTTTGGTGCGCACCCCCCCCCCCCTTCTTCTTCTTTTTTTTCCTTGTCAGAGCCACTCATCCTCTGCGCGCCGGGACCTCCCACTTTACAAATTAAGCACTGCTCTCACCCAGTTCCACCCCTTGCATTTCATTCATTCTTCCTTTAAAGTCTTCCTTTTTTTTTTAGTGTGATTGCTTTGTGATGCTTTGCACTCACATATGCGATCACACAATTGTTCCTCTTATGTCTTCTTTATGAGTCACAACTGGATGCCAACAATCATTGAGGCTGCGTAATGCATCATGTGCAGGGCAAATGGACTGCTTTGAAGCTCCCACATTTTGCATTTTCTTGCAGAAATGCGGTCTACTTAGTCTATGCACCTCAGTGTCAAACTGTGCATAACTTATTAGTTTACATACATACGTATAAGGTAAATATGTAAACCTTATCCGTTTTACAGTATCAGAAAGTACATATTATGTGTGGTTGAATGCACAAATCGCTACGCATTTAGAAACATGTTGTAGATGTAAAAAAGGATTGAAGCATTCTGCCAATAATGCTGTGTTCTCAGATTTTCATTTGAGTGTGGGCAGGTCGTTGACGCTGAGGTAAAATGCTAGCATTACAGTAAATCAGCGGCAAGTTGTACTCTCAGACAAGAAGTGAAGAGGGATTTATACCTTACCACCATGACTCAGGGTGGTGCTCTTTCAGAGGCAGGCGGGAGGTGGAGATGCCATCTAGTCTCTGCAGCAGGGACTGTGGGTAGGTGCTGTAGAGTCGGCTGGTGTGGAGCTGTGGGAAATAAAACAGTATTGTTGAATACATAGTGAGGATGGGGGACATACTGTGGGGTGATGGAGACAGAACTCCATTATATGACGTCCAGGTGGACACCACTGATGCTCACATGATATGGTCATGGTGGTCTTGCCCAGACACTGTTGCTATGGCTCTACAGAGGTCAAAAGGTCATAGCCTTGTGTTTAGTTTTTGGCCAATTCCTCATAAGGCAAAAGGAATGATGCAATTAGAACACTGAAGTGAATCATGTACAGAGTCCAAGGTCCTTGCATGCACAGAAATGCACAAGAACACACACGCAAACACACACACACTCACACATGAACACACACACACACACACACACTCACACTCACACATGCATGAACTCGCACACACATGCACACACACAGAATTACGCACACATCCACCCATGCAAGCATGCATGCACACTCTCACACATAGACACAGACACACATACACTTTAATTCATTTCTGATTTGTGAGTCATGTAAAAAGTCCAAGGTCCTTAAATACACTCAAATGCACCGGCATGCACACACAGGCATACACAGAACCACACACCAACACTCACACACACACACACACACACACACACATACACACACAGAAAATGGACTGTTTGGAGTGGGGAAACAGCGTATGATGGAAGACGGGGACGAGGCGAGGTGGGTGGAGTTGCACTGATTAAGTGATTGGAAAGCGTCCGCTGGCTGGCCAAAGCTCTTTCTTCAATCGTGCAGATAGCATCGTCCCCGGGCCCCGGTTATCGCGGCACGCAAACTTCTTTTAAACATTCCCCTCTGCTCTCTCTTCATTACATACTGTCCTCCTCCTTTGGCACCCGTTTTCATTACGCCAACTTATCTCAAACATCCCCCCACTTTTCTGTCACTCCGTTTATTGTGCGGAGGGGGATTTTCAGATTAGCGTCTACTCCCACACACACACACACACACACACACACTCTCTCTCTCTCTCTCTGTCTCTCCCTGTCTGTCTCTTTGTCCCTTTCTCTCTCTCTTAGGCGCAGTGTATAATGAAGGATAGCGCAAGGGCCAGGCAAGGACCAGGGACTAAATATTTATTTATGGTGCTGAGGTAAATTAATTAGCCTATCACATAAAGATAGGAGGTGGCTGCGCATCTCATTTAAATAGGGATGTGCTGACTGAATTTGAGTTCCCTGCCTGCAGTCCACAAAAAATATATGCCCCTGCCATAGCCGTACCATCTGTGCCAAATAAAGATGTGTGCGATTGGTTCCGTCTGGTTATTTGCATGAAGTTTGCATTAGGGTGGTGTTTGTGGATGAGTATCAGGATGGGGTGTGGAGGGGTGATGGTGTGATGACGATGCTATGCTGCTTTGATTGATGAATGGAAATGCGCTTTCTGATTCAAGCCAGACACGGGCCCTATTAGCCCTGGCTTGTGTGTTTTTCAGTGCCCCTGGGATTTGAGTCGACCGGCGTAACACGTGCCTTTGCTAATGGGGACGAGAAGCGAAAATAAGACCCGGGTTCTCGTCGCGGCACCGCCACACGATTCGCCTGCGTGCATAAATTCAGCAGACTCCTGAAAGTGAGAGGGATTAGCATAAACAACAGTCTCTAGGCTCCTGTCACATGTTCACATGTGTGTGTGTGTGTGGGTGTGTGTATGTGAAGATCTCATCGCTTCATTCAAGGAGTCGCATGGCAAATCTATACGTTGCCCATTCACTACTCAGCTGCAGAAAGAGGCATGAAGGCTTTGAAGGCTGTTTATGAATAACCTATATCTCTGACCTGTGGGTTAATTGGCTCTGTTTTAAGTCAGACTGTACTTATTAGCCATATTGTCTGCGCAGTCAAGGTTGAATGTGCTGCTACAAACACGACGCCGACGTACCGTACATCAGTTCTTTTTTATTCTGTGCCGGCCCAGATGGGTGAATTTATTTCGCAGCGCATTGACTAGCTTGTTAACCTTTACAGCTCGCCTCCATCTTCACAGCTGAGCATCCGACGTGACTGCTCTCATAGGACGTTCTCCTGGCAAGATGAAAACAAATCTTCGAATAAGTGTGTGCATCCACACACACACAGACACACACACACCCCCACACACTGTGAAGAAGCCTACAGTAGGCAAACATCACCTCATAAAGCGGTATTAATTCCAAACTGCCATTGACCTTTCTGGAACAAAAAATGAATATCACCCATTGAGCCAGATGTTATCATCAATGCTTTCTTTCCACGTAAGCGTAGGCAAGTCAGGCCAAGCCTCCTTCAATCAAACCTTTCCACTTTCCTCAGGCTCACCGCGCCGGTGTCTTTTTCATCTGTGGTGTATCACCCATGTATTTGCTTCGGGAAATGTAATTGCACCATTCAACAAGCAGGTTAAGAGGAAGGCTGAATAAGAAATTAACATTTTTCCCTTCACATCCATCAAATATTTCCCCAGTTGTTTTAATAACCCATCTCAGACCTCTGATCTAATCAGCAGGAGCCGCATAAGTAATTAAAGTTAAAATTAATTACTTCCTGCACTGATATTCTAATAACAGCTTTGGAGTTTTTTTTTGTCACAGGAAGTTGATATTTTGTCATGCGTGTTTTATCTCTGGCGACGGCTGCTGCGCGATTGTCTGTACTTACAGATTACGCATGTAGCCAGGAAGAGCGGGAAACGGCAGATAAAGAGCGGGAACTTCTACGTTTCCTTTTTTCAAGCTAGCGCTGTCTCTTTCTCTGTGTCTTTGACTCTCTCTCTCTCTCTCTCTCTCTCTGACCACAGTGCCCCTCTTGACAGCTTTTACCCTCCTCCCTCCTTGCCTCCCTCCTCTGCCCTTCATCTCCCAACCCCCTTCCTCCTTTTTCTTTAAGCATTCTTTTATCATGACAGTATTTAGAAGGCAGATATGAGCGGGGCTGAGACGAGCCATAGGACTGCTCTTGATGGAAATTAGACAATCGTTCATTAGCGGCTTTGATAATGTAACCCCCTCCTCCAGCCCACCCCCCCCCCCCCCCCCCCTTTCTCCACCCCCAACACTCCTCCACTCCACTCCACTCCACTCCCACCCTTCATCCATCACCCTCCACCTCCTCCTCCTCCTCCTTCTTGTCCTCCGCCACCTCCTCCTCCACCACCCCGTCATCTTCCCCCTGCCTGTCTCTCCCCGCTCCCAAAGGGAGCACGTTTAGTTCTTGGAGTGCTCAGTGAAACACGCGGCACCTCACCGAAGGCCCTTCGCTGACACACTGCAGTCCCAGCTGAATGTCTCGGCTCAGGCACGAGCCGCAGGAAATGTCATCCCTGGCGGAGGGGAAACTGTGTGGTCCAGTGCACTCCAGCGAGCTGAAGGGGGTGGGGTTGGGGGGGGGATGGGGCATCTCCCTCCGGACTGCTGGACGGGTGGCACAGGCTCTTGGGGGGGGTGGGTTTGGCTTATAGGACTCAACGGACCTGCAACTGTCTCTCTACCCCCTATTGCATTCACTGTGCTGCATGATGACCACGGAGGGGTCAAGTGTCACACTGCAAAAAGGACTGTGCTTTCTGCTTAATTAGTGTGAGAGGAAATTAAATGAGGAAAGTTCTGAGTGTTTTGGATTGTAATGTACTCTGTGACATCTGAGCGAGACCTTGAGAAACTTTTTGTGGCCCGTGTCTATGTTCCGTGAATCCTTCAGAGACCGTACTGTAGGTTAATATTCATCTAAGGGCTCTAGTGGAAGATAACCTATCACGTTCTGTCTTATCACGCTTAGGATGCACTTGCAAGTGCACCAGAACACTCTCTGTATGAACCTCTAAAGTAGCTAGTAAGTGATAAGCTTGATATAAAAATATACAATTGCCTTCTGTTGCCTACAGAACCTAAGATCTGTGCCAAGCCCTTGTTGATCTTCTACATGACTTTATTACAAATGTCACGTTATCATGCAATGCAGATGTGTCGGTTAGAGCCACTGCATATAAATGACTATTATCCCAAAACTGACATGGATTATGTGGCTCGAACCATGTATGCAGGCACGTTTTTTAGACCATCATGTCCTGGTCGTTCCCCAAATCCCCCACAGCATCAGCGGACAACAAAACAAACAATGAAATCAAAAACATAAAAAGTAACCAGACTTCTTTTTGCCAAGAGCAAAGTTTAGTGACGAGCAAGTTTTCCTCTCTACCCACTTCCCGCCCTTTCCTAAGGCCGTCCCTAAGGCGATTTGGACACACAGAAGATCAACTGTTTAGAGCGACCGAAGACCGGGAGACAAGGGCTTAGATTCCAGGCCGGATCAGAGCCGGGCAGAGGAAAAGAGAGAGAGAGAGAGAGAGAGAGAGAGAGAGACGCTTTCGCCACGATCCCCAACACAGCCTCTCTGGACCAGTGTGCCCTATCACGCAGTCAGTCACTCCACAGAGCAGACACCCTCTTAGCCCCTTGTATTGTGCCCCGACATTACAGCCTTTCTCGTGGTGCTCCCCGTCTTCTTCCTCCTCCAAAATAAAGGTTTTAGCAGAGTGACCAACTGGAAGAAAAAAGGCATCTGATCCATCCCCTCCCCCCACCCCCCACCCCCACACCCCAAACAAAAAAGTCCAGCTGAAGTTCGGATGAGGGTATCAGCTAGAGGGGTGGGGGACATTTTGAAACTCTGTCTGGTTGAGAAGAGCAAGGCTTAGCTGGTGGTGCCGTGACCTAAAAGGCCAGGGATGAATAGAGATGAAATGTAAAGGCTGGTGACCAATCTGTATCTCCAGCAGGCAATGGTGGGCCAGGGGGCTGGGGGCTGGGGGCTGGCTGGTGGTGGTGTGGTGGCGGAGGGAAGCTAAATAGCTGCTGAAGCGATAGCAAGCTGCCCCTGTGAAGGCCACCGTCACAAGGCTCCTCTGGGGAGACGTCCCTTTCACAGAGAACATCGGCTAATTGGCCAAGGTCCATTCTTCGGCATTTATGATGGATGGAACTGAGCCTGCTGCCTGAAAAAACTTGTGAGTTTTCTGCCATCCATATTTGAGAGCAAAAGTCTACATCTAGACTCCATGCTAATCAAACCAATCCACCAATCCACCAAACCAAACCACCGCTAACAAAACAATCATTTAACCTACAAAGACCAAAAGTACAATATCATTGGATGGTCTTGTTACACAGCTTATAACTTACCTATACCTACAATAATGAGTTGTTATTAGCTGGGGTACAGACTACATGTAACATGCTACACCTCGAAGTTCATTAAGTTTCTGATATACAAACGCCATGAAGTCCATTATTCCACTTATACCACAGTTACAGTACGATGTTCGCCTCATGATAATTTCAGGTTATAATTTCCACGTTTCCATGTTCCTGCTAAAACGGACTTGTTTGTAGACCTACTTCTTTCCGCCACAAGAGTCTTTTCTTAACTTACTGGACAAACCGCCTTCACTAATTCCAAACTGGAGGTTGCTATGGCCAAGACACAAGTGGTTGAAATTGAAATCCCAAAGGGTATTTAACCCTACCACATCTTTCTTTAACACTGTAATTTACAATTCTCAGCCTTGAATTCCTGGCCAATTTACCAAGTTAGTAATACCGCTGGTTTAAAACAAGACTTTTCTTCCTTTAGCAACCGCTGCCATCAGTACACTAAAAAGTAACTAATGCAATATAGATGATCTAGCTCATATTTGGCTGATAAAAGCAGCAATTTAATTACATAGTAATGTTCACAACGCCTTTTGTCGATCTAAATAGTAATAAAACAATCTGTTTCTGTCTTTGTTATGCCTTAAAGTGGCACTACATTTTGTCATTTTTCTACATTTTGATGGCAGCACTGTGAATAAAAACCTCAGAAAGTTAGATGTATTTCATAGCAGGCATCCGATGCTCTGTGTCTGGTGGCCACCAGCCTTTACTTCCTTCACTAAACCAAGTGAAGTTCTATTCATTGTCTGTAGAATAACATTAGTAGTTGTAAGCCTTAATTCTAACTGTTATAGTCATAACTGAAATCAAGTTTGAAATAGTTAATTTGTGTACCAAGTAAGAACATTGGCGGCGCCAGGGGGGGGGGGGGCGAGGGGGGGCTTTAGACCCCCCTGTAAAAGGCTCTGCCCCCCTTAGACCCCCCTGACTAACCTAGTGATATTTATTAAAATTATAATATGAACATATACACATAAAACGAACACATTTCTCTGATGTATTTACACTGTATGTAATAATCCTGACGAGGAATTATATTGTTTATAACGTTCCTAAATGATGGTGAACCCGGAACTTTGCTGCACCTGTGCTGTGTGATTTGATTTGCTGATTTAAACTCAGACGGCACGCTGGGATTGTTAGGTATGTTGTAGCCGCTAGTTCTCTCCAGTTGGTGAAAGTGGCAAGTTGTGAAAAGTGAAGTTCGTTCACTGCAGCAGCATTCCTTTATTTTGAGCTGGTTTATGCACCTAATAAATATATCGTCGACAAAACAGCATGGATATTTTATTTCT
>CM050218.1:10952500-10962500 GCA_027475355.1 Coilia nasus | reverse complement strand
CATGGTAACACACACACACATGCATATGCACACACACACACACACACACCCTTTCGTCCTCCCTACCGCACACACACACGCGCATGGTAGCACACACGCACATGCACACACACTGACGTTCTCCCTACCGCACACACACACACGCACACACACACACACACACACACACACACACACACACACACACACACACACACACACACAAACACACACATATACCAGTGATCGCCACCACCAGAAGAATACCAGTTGAGATTTGAGCGTCTTGAGCTGCGTCTGCCCAGTTTACCCCCATCCTGCCCACGCGCCCTGCCCACCCGCCTGCCCACCCGCCCTGCCCACCCGCCTCCCTGCCTGCCCGCCTCCCTGCCCGCTTGCCTTTGGGACCTGCTCCTTGGGCTTTTCATCAGCTGCCATTTTTTGCCGGCATGCAGTAATTTCATGGCTCATTGCAAGCGCTGAAAACCTTTGAAACTGCAAATGTTAACTTTTGCCTGGCCCTGAGCCATTTAGGAAGCGATTAATTCGGCAAACAGAAGTGAGCCACTTTTCTCCTCCCTGGCTTTCGCATAATTTCTGGGGCCTCCTCCTCCTCCTTCTCCTCCTCCTCCTCTACCCCTCTCTCCTATTGGGGATGCGGCACTGGAGCAAACGCCTTGGTCGCTGTTGACGATTTTGTGTTTTATATTATTCGGTATTTTTTTTTGTTGTGCTTTGGTTAGAAGACAAAAAGGGGTAGAAACACCACAGACACACCCACACACACACACACACACACACACACACACCCACACACACACACACACACACACACACACAGTCTTACACCCCCCCTGCAGCGCTGTGTATCTCCCTCTCATCACTCGTGAGCTTTGTTTGCTGCCTGAGCTGTTAAAGCGCAGCAGTGGAGGAGAGGAGAGCAGGGGTACAGAGCGGAGGTGGGGTGGGGTGGGGTGGGGTAGGGTGGGGTAGTGTGGTGGGTGGAGGAGGTGGAGGTGGGTAGATTGTTGCTGCCTGAGCTGTTTAACTGCAGCAGTGGAGGAGAGGTGAGCAGGGGTACAGAGCGGAGGTGGGGTAGGGTAGGGTGGGGTAGGGTGGGGTAGGGTAGTGTGGTGGGTGGAGGAGGCCTGGGCGGGTGGTTGGTTGGAGGTGGTGGTGGGTGGTTGGTTGTGATTGAAGAAATCTCTTACAAACAAACATGGCTGACCTTATTTTACACGGCAAGTTCTGGGAGGCGAATTAGTTTGTTTATTCAATTCAGACACTCATCCAGGACGTAATGTTTGTGAATACAGATTTCACTACATTAGCTAGTATTTTTTGTGGGTGTGTTTGAGCACATGGCCCTTCAGTATGCCTTTTCCCCCAGGATAATAAAGACTTAAACCGTAACTGGAACAGCCACAGGATGATCACACATTTTGATTCTTTTATGACTTCTTTAAGCAGAAGTATCACACAGCCTGTTTAATCTGCCTTTAGGTTAACAGTCCGTTTTTTGGACATAAAGTGACACAAAGCAGAGCTATTAGATGAGTGGGATACGTTGCTATTGGTTGTAATTCCATTCATTCATTTAGACAGACATCCAGGATGTAGGGCTTGTGAATACAAATCATACTACAGTGGCTTATTGTTTTTTGGGGGTATGTGTACATTTGCACCTGGTTTTTGACTGTGTAATTCAAAGGGCCAAAGATGATTATATATTTAGATTCAAACGTAAGGTGTTATAATGGCTAATGATTAATCTGCACCTTCTTACCTTTACACACCTTCAGTGTAACTGTGTGTTTGTGGGTGTGTGTGTGTGTGTGCGCGTGTTTTAGTTTAAATTGCACATTTGGTGTCTGGTGAAACTCAATATATTCGTCTGTGTAATGCTTGTTACGTACATAGTGAATTGACAATAAAGTACAGTTTGACCAAGTTTGCTTTTTGTGTACATTTGTGTACACAATACACAGATATTGCATAAGATTCAGGTGCTAGTGTTTGTAACTTTCATTTATAAACTAAGGGTAATGTACTGCAATACTGGCAACTATCTTTTGTAAGCTTAGCACCACACCTACTGTAGCGTTAGGCCAAACAGGTAGATGTACTGTAGCACTCTGCTCACAGGCACAGGGACACTCCTTCCTGATTCCACTCAATTGTGTGTTGTCAGTCTTTGGAGACATCTCTTGTCACTTTAGCCGACACCTATGGTACTTGTTACACTCACATCTCTGTTTGTCTCTCTGGTTTTCCCTTCCGATGTGAAACAGTCACAACACAAGGTGGCCGCGAGGGAAGGAAAAAAAAACAAAAAAACATTTCACACAAATCCAGCAGTGTGTGTGCATGTAAGAGTACACTGACAGGGAGGTCAAACTACTTTTTCAGTTCAGTTGGCTGTGTCAAAATGTAATAAACCTTAGAGAAATATTCCCATTTGAAAAATTCCAGGACGAAAACTTTGTAAGACTGTGTGTATCTCTATGTCAGTGTGTGTGTGTGTGTGTGTGTGTGCGTCTGTATGTCTGTGTTGTGGCTTTATGTGGTGCATATTTGTGTGTGTGTCTGAGTGTATGTGTGTGTGTCTGTCTGTGTGTGGCTTTATTTGGTGCATATTTGTGTGTGTGTGTGTGTGTGTGTGCATCTGTCTGTGTGTGGCTTTATTTGGTGCATATTTGTGTGTGTGTGTGCGTGTGTCTGTCTGTGTGTGGCTTTATTTGGTGCATATTTGTGTGTGTGTGTGTGTCTGTGTGTGTGTGTGTGTGTGTGTGTGTGTGTGTGTGTGTGTGTGTGTGCCCGTGTGCGAGTGTGAGTGTGAATGCCTCTGCTCAGCTGAGCATGTGAGACGCAGAAGGCTGTGATTGGCCAGCCGTCCCCCCACAGCTGTCCACCTCCATCCTGGCACCGAGCAGCACTGACGGAACATGATAACAAATTCTCAGACCTTAGCTCAATTAATTTCCCTTCACTGAGACATGTACGGCCTTTGACAGCATAACATATAGCAGGTTGTGTACCAAAATCTGGCTGTGCTCAAAAGAACAGAACAATGAGGTGGAAAAATGGGTTTGAGGCTCTTAGGGACTCTTAGCAAGGCTACAACAAAACTGTCCTTTTTTTTTGGTTTGGAAAAAAAGAAAGAAAAAAACAAACAAATAAATATAGCAAAACAACACCAAATCTCTTAAAAAACATGTATGGGGAAAATGTCCGTACATCATTTCATAAAAGTGAACTACAACCATGGGGTAATGCCTCAGAAAATATCTCACTAAAGCATACGTATGAATACAAACTTGTTTTACTGTTTAAATGCTGTGTATTTACAGGCCAGGGGTGTATACAGTATAACATGTGGGTAAGGACAGGATGTCCATCTTATCTTTACCACGAACACAACTTCTGTTTCTGTTTGGCTGTTGGCCGTTGTCCTTACTGTTGTCCTGTTTTTCGTATTCCCAAGTGTAGAGCGTCACACATATTACAGTAACACACGTTATTTCAGTTGGTGTGGAGCAAAGTGAAGTGTCCCTTCCGCTGTTTTAAATTGTTCTGGAATGCCTCTCACTAACATTCTAATGAAGTCCAGGTACAAATCCCATCTAGTATATTGATTTCCATATGAAACGCTCAATGAAATGCTCTGCGAGGGAATGGCAAGAAAACCACTCAGGCTGTCGTGTTTCAGATTTTAATGGGCGGTACATTTGCATGACAAGAACAGAACAAATGCTCATTTTGGCACACTGAGGAGTCTCGTGTAAACCACAAGGGAATACTGTAACTAGTCTAAAACCCAGTTCACCAGTTTGAATGCAACAGTCAGTGTGCACTGTGGGGGGGGGGGGGCAAAGAAAATTCCTCTGGGTCATCAAATCCTTCTAACATTTATTGAGAATAGATCTCCCAAGTCATTTCTCCAAGCACACACACACACCAAAAAGGCAAGAGCTGTTACAAATTTCCTAAAAATCCCAAATTTGATGGCATGTGTGTGTGAATGACAAGCTGAGAATTGTTTGTCTGTGAATGTGAGTGTGAGCAGGGTATAATTGCTAGGAGGGTGGTTTTTAACATTAACATTACATTACACTTAGTTGGGGGCATCTGTGGTCTAGTGGTTAGGGCCTTGGTCTTAAGGATTGGCGAGTCACAGGTTTGAATCCTGCCCAACCCATGGCTAAAGTGGTTTTCATATCCCCACCTCCGCTAAATTGTTTTCATCTTCGGCGAGGACAAGGACTATGCCCCCTTCATAGCGATTATGCAACTCAACTGATGTAACTCTAACTTCTTTGGATCTAATGATCCAAAAACAAGGGCCCATGGATTTAAGTACCGACTCCGAGAGTAAGCTATGCAATGTTTCTGACATCACCAAACACAATATTACACATTGTAACATTTTCGTGTATAAACTTGGCTGAGCCAGAGTGGTAAACATGAAATATGAAATGTGTTCAGAGTAAAATATCATCCTATTTTACAAGACCCACACACAAAATAACTAGATTAACATCTGAGAAATATAGCACAAGAAATAATGATGTTGTGATGGAGCTCAGTGCTTATACAGGACAATTCCCAGCCTCATGATGAAGAAAAAAACTCCAATGTAGACCTGCTTGCTAGTGTCTTATCTGAGATGTCTGGTTCGTCTGTCTAGAGTTCCTTGAGTGTTGACAGCACATTGAGCTATTCAGCAAATTATTTTTGAGTGTTACGTTCAGCTAAAAATCTTTTGAGCACATTGGATGGATTAATCCACAGACCTTAAAAGACCTGCCTACTTCGCTTGGTGTTTTTTTTGTACAGCATCACAATCAACACTGCCTACAGGGAAAATATTCTATTCATTGACTGCAGAAGCTAAACGTAAAACGTTGCTGGAAAAACAATAACCTCTAAGCAACATGGTAGGCCCAGTTAGACAAGTTAAAAATACAATGTTCATTTCCATGAATGAACAAAAAAAAATCCTCCCTTGTTTTTTTGACACACACACTCTCAGTGTGACTATGTGTGTGTGTGTGTGTATGTGTGTGTGTGTGATTTCAGGAGAGGGGTGTGTGTGTGTGTGTGTGTGTGTGTAGTGAGTGGGGGGGGGGGGGGGGGTACATCTAATTCTTTTAGGAACTGTGTGGTTGGGAAAACGAACACAAACATCTATTGGTGATTCATATTTTACTCCCATCTGGTGTGCAAATGAGCACACATAAGGCGCTGGCGTTTGGGAAATGGCCATTTCCTTACCTGGATGCCTAACAAACCACATCTGCTCCTGCTCCCCTTTATACACACACAGGCACACACACACACACACACACACACACACACACACACACACACACACACACACACACACACACACACACACACGTGCACACACACACAGGCACACACACACACACACGCACACAGTCACAGCCACATTAATTGCACTAAAAGCCATACAAATATGTTTTATTTCCACCTTATCATAAAGGTCCCACATGTTTGTAAAATAAAAAAAAATGATTATATTGTCTTAATTACATCCTCATGACAATGATGTTCGACAGCCAACACATCAAATTTAATTCTGTTTTGGGCCAGCGGGAAGTCCCATAGGCCTTATATTTTTTCATTGCAGGTAACATTCTCTGATAAACAAGGCAACCAGCAGAGTAATTACAGGAGGGAAACAACATCAGAATGAAAGAAATTGTGAAAGGATGGCTCCTTAAATAGGTTTGAGCTGAGGCATTAAAAAGACCATTAACCGGAGCAGAGCAGGTGAACACCTCTAGCTGACCAAAACAACACTGAAGGCGCAGTACCAAGAATGAAGCAGAAGAGAGAGATAGAATCTAACCATTTTCTTTCAATAATTATGGTATGTATGCTGTATATAGTCTGCACCTAAACTTATTGTGTAGCAGATAAATCCACTTATTAATCAACCAGTGAACCAGTTTTGACAAGGCCTATTACTGAAAACATTTTTACTATGCATGAGCTTTCGTAAAAATATAAAATCTCTTTATACTTTACCTGCATGTGGAAAAAAAGTATGTTTTTTAAAATGCACCTATATTATTGACCCATGACAGAGACATTCTTGACAAATGTTGGTTTTTGAATATATGTTTAGAACAAAAACAACAAAATGCAGTGAAGATGTAAAACCATGTCAAAGGTGAACATCATATGCTGAACAGCCTCTCTGTCCTGTGCCCTGCCTTTATGTGGCTGCTTGAACAGCTGAGCCTTAAGGATGTCAGAGGAACAAAAGCTTAGAGAAACTTTCTTTTGAAGTAGTAGATTTGGAGCTGGTCGACCACATTTCGGGCTATCAGATGGCACCCGACTGAAATCTCCCTCAGCAAACTGCAATGTGATAGAAGCATTTTTCGTGCTTCAAACGTGTCTGCTCCTTTGCTCTTTTCACAAGCGCAGAGGAATGGACAGGTGATGAAAGAGGAACTTCTGCCCGATAAGGTAGGAGACCAGAAGGAGGAGAGAAGAAAAAAAAAAAAACAAGATTTGTATGTCCATTTTCTGTCTTTTTTTTTCATCACAGGCACTTCAGGCTGACGCCTCACTCATCTCCTTGGAGCAGATGTCAAATGTTCTCCACTGATGTCAATGCAAAAGTAATCACAGAGCCAATCTATGGCCATGTGGCCACTTCTGCAATGAGACCCCACATTTTTCCCTGTACCTTCCATCTGAAATCCTTCAAGGCATTCTAAGACCATTTAAAGAGAGAGACATAGAAAGTGAATGGGTGTGTGTGTGTGTGTGTGTGTGATAGAGAGAGATTGGGGGGGGCGTCTGAGAGAGGGGAGTCAGAGAGAGAATAAAACTAACAAAAGCATAAAAAGTAATTAAGCACATTATTAAGGGCAAAGGCTAATTGGAGGGCTGTCAATGTTAACAAGCCCGATGGCTTCGCAAATAGGGTTCAGACTTTTCACTCTTAGGCGAAAAAATAAACATATTACCTTTTTAACACAAGACCACAGAAGCCAAGGCTCATTATACTTTGCATTAATTATTTTACGATTCTTGAAGCTGATTACTACCTTCATTTCAATTAAGCAACGTTTGATAGTGATCCGGCTTAGTTTGATTTTTCTATACACAGAACAATTGCCTCAGTTAACTTAATAGGCATGGTTTTGAAAAGTGCATTAATGACACTCATTACAAACGATGTTGACATGTGGAGCGCATGGAAGCAAATAGCCTAAAGGCGTGAGCAACATGTCTATCCTCTTGTAGTTGCATTTTCTTTTCTATAGTGGGTGCATGATCTTGTAAAATCACTGGTTACAGTGTATCTACATCATGAAGTATGTAACATGTACCGTATGCACGTAACATGTACTTACAATGTACCTTAGGGTTAGTTAGGATAAGGGTTATGATTGGGCTTAGCATTAGGTATGTACATTGTAAATACACAATATAACATGTTAGATTTAGATACACTGCAAAAGGGAACCATTTAAAATAAAGTGTTACCAATAACTGAAAGTGAGATGCATATTACAGTAGGCCTACATACTGAACATACGAACCATGTGGGTTTCTACACAGGCTTAGCACACTCAATATACCTAGCCAGTTTGGTTCCTCATCTCAATGTGCACTTAAAGCCACAAACAGCTCGCACAGCTCTGGTGTCAAGAGTTCCTGGATTCTTGTTGGAAGTTTTTTTTTCTTTATTTTAAAGGGGGGCTACTGCGTGGTCACAGATATGTGTTTGTGTGTGACGACTAAAGTTTACAGTGCTTCATTCCAAGCAGAAGAAACACATAATTGTTCCCCTCCCGGCCTTTTCCACAGGTGCCTCGCGGTGATAAGATAAGGCTGAAACAAAAGCGCGGAGGATCCGAGGATCCGAAAGGCGGGTTGCGAAGCTCCGTGTGTTCGTCCGCAAGCCAGCGCCAAGGCTCTCAAAAACATTCATATTTTTTTCACATGCTGGCTTTGATCTTGGAGCACAGACGGTAAAACACCAAATGTTTAGCTATTACGACTAAATCATATGTGTATATATATAAAGTTGTTATCAGTGCAACTGATGCACTGCAACATATGTCTTCTGATGCTGTGCTATTTGCTTTTGTGGAAACAGCATTTTTTTTAAATTACTAAACACAAATACATGCCTCAGCCACATGAAACCCTAAACCCTAAAGCATTAGATCCAGAAAAGCCCATTTCTTGACTTACATATTCATTTGAAATTCAGATATGATGTTACATAACACGCACATTCGTACCTTTGTATGTGTATTCTTTAATATGATCTGTCTTGCATTGTGTGAGATTAAAACAACTAACAAAATGAACTTGGAAGTCTCTCTGCTCTCTGTGCTTTGCTATTGTATCATGTGGGTGTTGGGTTACACGCTGGTAGATCCTGACAAACAGCTGCCCAGTCGAATGAAAGCCAATTCACCGACAGCTCATATTTTCCCACTCTTCTTCATCTCTTACGCATCCTCTCTATCTCAACATTTTTTTCTCTCTCTCTCTCTCTCTCTCTCTTTCTCTTAAATGGCATGGGGGTTGGATGGCAGGAGTCCAAGATCATCATGCCTGAGACCACACAGATGGGGAGAGAGATAAAACTTCTAAGTATCTCCTCTCTCTCTTTCTCTCTCTCTCTCTTTCTCTCTCTCTCTCTCTCTCTCTCTCTCTCTCTCTCTCTCTCTCTCGCTCTATCCCACTCGGTCTCCTTTGTTACTTCTTCCTACTTTCTATCTCATGTACACACACACACACACACACACACACACACACACACACACACACACACACACACGCGCGCGCGCACACATTCACAGACTGATAAATGTATGAACAACCAACCAAGCACAGAGACAATCACAAACCCCAACACACAATAACAATGTTTTCCTTTTCCTGTAGGAGAGAAGCAGTGGAGGGTTTGATGTGTGTGCGTGTGTGTCTGTGTTTGTATGTTTGCGTGTGTGTTTTTGTGTGTATGTGTGGTGAAGGAGATTGTAGCCACCTGCGGCCATGACATCAACGTTGGTAAAGGCCGGGCCCAGAGGCAGTGTGTGAACCCCCCCCCCCCCCCCCCCCCAACCCAACCAACCTCCACCCCCACATCTCCACCAACATCCACCCCAACCCCCCCACACAGCCCCTCACCATATCTCCCCATCGCGTATCAACATCACTATGTATAGATTACCTTTTTAACACAAGACCACAGAAGCCAAGGCTCATTATACTTTGCATTAATTATTTTACGATTCTGAAGCTGATTATACCTTCATTTCAATTAAGCAACGTTTGATAGTGATCCGGCTTGTTTGATTTTCTATACACAGAACAATTGCTCAGTTAACTTAATAGGCATGGTTTTGAAAAGTGCATTAATGACACTCATACAAACGATGTTGACATGTGGAGCGCATGGAAGCAAATAGCCTAAAGGCGTGAGCAACATGTCTATCCTCTTGTAGTTGCATTTTCTTTTCTATAGTGGGTGCATGATCTTGTAAAATCACTGGTTACAGTGTATCTACATCATGAAGTATGTAACATGTACCGTATGCACGTAACATGTACTTACAATGTACCTTAGGGGTTAAGTTAGGATAAGGGTTATGATTGGGCTTAGCATTAGGTATGTACATTGTAAATACACAATATAACATGTTAGATTTAGATACACTGCAAAAGGGAACCATTAAAATAAAGTGTTACCAATAACTGAAAGTGAGATGCATATTACAGTAGGCCTACATACTGAACATACGAACCATGTGGGTTTCTACACAGGCTTAGCACACTCATATACCTAGCCAGTTTGGTTCCTCATCTCAATGTGCACTTAAAGCCACAAACAGCTCGCACAGCTCTGGTGTCAAGAGTTCCTGGATTCTTGTTGGAAGTTTTTTTTTCTTTATTTTAAAGGGGGCTACTGCGTGGTCACAGATATGTGTTTGTGTGTGACGACTAAAGTTTACAGTGC
>CM050218.1:10932500-10950000 GCA_027475355.1 Coilia nasus | reverse complement strand
GCATGAATAAATAATGCCTTGTTTTAAAGCCACCATTTTGTGAGGCAGCCTCCTGGAAGTGCAATGAGTGCCAGACTAAGGTTGAAAAAAATAAAAAATAAAAGTCTATGAGGTATATGAGGTGAAAGAATAGATGCAAACTTCCATGTCTGTCATAACCTAATGTTTTCAATAATAACACCTCCTTAACTGTTGTCATTTCTAAGTTTACTGTCAGTATTTTTTAACATTTTTAAAATATTTTTGCAAGTTTCTGGTACTAAGGTTTCAAGGTACAGTACTAGCGTGGATATGGATTTATATGTTTATCTTAAATCTTTGTTTTCCTTCACAAACAGGGGCAAATGTTTTGGTCGCAGTAGCTGCCAGGGTGAAACAGTGGAACGAAAGTATATTCCCGACACATTTGTGGTTAAGGTCTGGTGTCTGGAATATATCTGTGTCTAAAGAAACAAATCCTAACCTACAACACAATACAACACATCCTAAGCCCTAACACTTCCACAGTTGTTTCTGTAATGCGTCTCACTTCTTCCATCTGGAGGATCCTACTGGTTTCCCACAAGGAAACACCACACAATTGAGAGGAAAAATTGGAGCTGAGGTACAGTTTGACTGCATGGATGAAAATGTTGTAGACGATCACTGATGACAGTGTGCGGAATCTCAGAGTAAAGTCTAAATCACACACTGTAATTATTTTAAAATATATACAGCATTTATCAAGCCCTGGATTACAAAGTCTGAACTACTTATAAATAAATAAATAGAGATAGAGCCGATAAAGAGAATTCAAAACGCTGGTTATAAGAGACGGTGTAAAGTAAATCAAAGAAGATAAAAAGGATATAAAGCATAAAAGAGGGGAAAGAGATTTCAAAAGTCACATAACACTGAAATATTCAAAGTCTGTTCTAGTCTTAATTGGCATCCCATTAAGGAAGTCAGTTGATCTTACATCCATGGAACATTTCAAGATATTTGACCCTGGATACCAGGACAGGAACAAGCTGAAGTTAGGACAGTGTTTATTTTGTTTGAAGATGTCAAATGCTGTGCTAATCTTAGTTTCACTGCCATTTCAATTTTACATATAGAAGTCCATGATTTTGTCCATGTTTTCCATATTGTGTACACGATAGGGTCCGATAAGAGTGATAAACGTTGGTGAGCCTAAAGCTCAGATGAACACTAAAATTAAATCAAACAGTATAAACAGTTTTGTTTTTACTTGAATTCAAGAGGAGCAGTTTACTGAGAGCTGACTAGAATTAGAACAGGCACTCTTGAGAAATTATTTTAGCCCTGGATGTTCAATTCCTTTCTAAGGCGTATTGACAAGCACAAATAAATATATAATGCTTTTAGGTTTACATATTAATATTTTAGCTCATAAACTTGTCAAGCTGTTGCATATAAGTAAACAGAACAGGTCCAACAACGGATCCTAGAGGGACATCACAGGTCAGAACAGAAGAAAAGGATACTTGATATTCTACAGAGAGAATCACTGCTAAACATATTTCACTTAAACTATGAAGGCTTATAAAGCTGTTATTAATCACCTTTAACAGATTGTTTCTTAATATCTACATGGGCCCATGCTCTTAAGTGGTCTTAAGATAAGGAGCCTATAGCCTTTGGTAATAATTAAAGGCAACTGATTCTTTTAAGAACTTGATTCTCAGTGATTACCATTGTAATCTGATTTTTCTCTGTTACACACTTTGAAATAATAGAGCCATTCAAACATAAAGGGTTACTTCCTTCAAAAGAGGATATATCTCTTTTTTCTCTGCAGGCCAACTATGGCTCCTACCTGCACTGCATGTGTGCGCAAAGAGATCTGTGGCAGAGGAAAGCGAGAGGCACAGAAAGGTGACGAGTAAAAAAATCTTCTCCCTGATTTCTAATTAATGGACGACGTACACAGGGCCAGGGGATAAGGGCGGATCAGGGAAATGAAATCAGCAAAAAAAAGATACCATCACTCATTTCTCCAGCCCATTGTCACACTTCAGGATCTGCTGTAATGAATCACTCAAGCATTCTCCAGATACATTTGAATGGTGGGGAGGAAACTCATTGTCCAGCAGAGAGCATCTGATAAAGATCTCTCCTCTTTCCATTTTCCCTCTCCCCCTTTTTTCCTTCATCTTCTTCCTCTTTGTCAAAGGGCGTCCTGTTAAAAAAAAAAAAAGAAAGAAAGAAAAAAGAAAAAAAAAAAAAAGAAAAAAGCAAAATCAAGGAACCCTTGCTGCAACAGGTATACTGTCTGGTCTGCCTGCTTTTAAACCTGCTGCCAGGATATTGCAAATGAACTGAGAAGATTGCATTCCCTCTCTCTTTTTCTCACTCACTCTCTGTCTGTCTTTCTCTTTCCCTTAACACACCCACTCTCCCCCACTCCCCTATCCTGAATTTTGGTATTTGTCCTTCAGAAAATAAAGCACCAGAGAGAAAAAGAAAAGGATGAATGAAGGAAGAAAGGAAGAAGGGAAGGAGGGAAGGAAGGAAGGAAGGAAAGAAAAGAAGATGAGAGATGTCCCAGAGTTTCCACATCTGAGGATTGACCAAGCCGGGGCTATCTGCAGGGGTCAAGCTGATGCGCCGAGGGTTTGAGGGAGCTCTAATAAAATAATGTGCCGGCTGTCAATTACCAGAGCCCGTGGGCTGCTTCAGCTCTGGCTACGGCTACGGCGCTTGGGCGCCTGGGCGGCACGCTAAGCGCCGAGCACCCGGACCCCCTGCTGAGCGCGAGAGGTGAGGCTATGCAAAGCGTCAGCATACGCCCGGCACCACAGTAATGGGAACGGAGGGGGAAGCAGGGCCTCATTATTGTGCTCAAGGTCATTTGGGAGTCTGACTGCTCAGATGTGTAACACCCCCCCCGCCCCTTTCCTTTATTAAATGCTTGTGTTTGTTAGGTAATTTGTAAAGCTCCCTTATTATCTCATGATCTGTAAAATAAACAGATAGCAGCGCTTGACAGTTGCTGACAGCAACTGATAATCTCCACTGTGAATTACACAGGCGTACGGCAATTATAACAACATCTCATTTATTATTTATCTACTGCCATCGCTGGAAGATTACACAAGTGGGACTATTGTAGAAAAGCAGGAACATCTATTCCCCATATTTCCTCTGCATTCGTCGTAATCAAGATAAGGCGATAAGGCTGACAGTGGTATGATTTCCAAATAAGATTTGCCCACTATGAGCAATGGAAACAGCAGAAACAACACACCCTTGCCAAGTCATTCCCTCGTTAGACGAACCACAACAACAACGCCAATCAAACAATCAGAAGCTGAGAAGAATAGATGACAGTATATGTGACTCCTCCCAAGTCACATCATGTAAGGCTTTCTGTGGAGCTGCTTATACAAGTCAGTCAGGCTGGGACGAATAAGAAAACATCAACCTCAAATCAGAGTCTGCTGTTCCCAATAAGCAGAGGCATTACATTTCACATCCAAGAAAACAAAAGAGAACCGAGCTGTGAGCATTTATGCGTCTGCTACAATGTGAAACAAATGTGCGTTTTGGTGCTAAAATGGTAAAACGTCCATGTCAGTCATGAGTTCAGAACTGGTACAGCTCCCAGACAAACACTAAAGCATACCGTATGCTGTGTCTGTTTTCAGTTTGGACTGGTAGTTCTGCTAAATGGCTTCAAGATGGAAGTGATGATATTTTGTTAAGTAATAATTTCGGAAACATGCACATGTCCTATCAATACTTGACACATGAGTATGAATTGTTTCAAAAGGCGAGCAGTGGCTGTCAGCAACTACAGCTATGCATCAACCCTAGATAAACATCCTGTAAATATAACCAGTGAATTTAGTAAAAAAGAAATAATGCCTTTTCTATCAAAGGCTGAAATGAAATTCAAATTCATCTCAGAAATACAATGAAGTCAATCAGTACATTATACTGGGGGTTAAAATAAAAGGTATAATTCAATGGTCAATTCATTTTGAGAGAAAACTTGATATTCAGTAAGCACATGGCAGCTGAGTTTGGTTTTTAACAGCACAAACATGTCAACAAAGGCATACTGTAACTGAACTGTGGGCCAAGTGCATTTTTTATGTGTGTGTGTGTGTGTGTGTGTGTGTGTGTGTGTGTGTGCATGTGTCTGTGTGTGTGTGTGTGTGTGTGTGTGTGTGTGTGTGTGTGTGTGTGTGTGTGTGTGTGTTCATTTGTGCATGTGTCTAGGTGTCTACAGTATATGTCTCTGTATCTATGTGTGTGTGTGTGTGTGTGTGTGAGTTTGTGCATGTGTCTAGGTGTCTCTGTGTGTGTGTCTGTGTGTGTGTGTTTAGTGATGGTGGTGGGGGAAGCAGGTAAGGGTGCTAAGAGTAGACATTTAAAACAGACATATCAATAATGATTTCTCATAAGCCACACAGTCTAACGGCTCTAGGGTCCGATTGAGCCGCCAATCATTATTGCCATTCAAGCCAACGATGTTTAAATTAGTAAAGCATAATTTGAACACTGATTTCAAGTGGCCGCTCTGACATAACAAAAGAGTAAATAGCATAAAATGTGAATTTGATAGACCACACTCCCTCCAGAAAATAAACAAAATGAATATGAAAAAAGGTGCAACACATCTACCATAAGTTGCTTTTGCGGCTAAGCTGGTCACATCCTTTATTCATATTCCAGAGGGAGGCAGAAAGTTAAATGAACAAAGAAAATCCATTTTTGTTGTTACTGCAATCCCCCCCTCCCCACTCTCTCTCCCATACACACACATGCGCACACACACACACACACACAAACACACACACACACACACACACGTGTACACACACACACATCCCCCCCACCCCAGTCCTGGCAAATAGAAATGTACAAATGATCCAACTGCAGTCATGTTGGTATTAATGGCTGTTCTCGCAAACTGAAATTAACCACTACACAAACTGTATCTGTCAGTATCACCCGTCCTCTGCGGGGATTTAGTCTCTGTGGCCGCGGACCATTTGATAGATGTATATGCACCAGAGCAGAGCGCGTGTTCCTACTGCTGCCTCCCAACCACCAATAAGTTTGTTTTCTGCATTCTCGGCACACCCTCGTCTTTGTTTGGGTTTAAGAGATAATTTTAGTTTTTTTGTGGTTGCTAAGTAGTTCAATCCGACCCAGGGGACCTATACCAAGTGAAACAAGGTTTATTCTCTCTCTCTCTCTCTCTCTCTCTCTCTCTCTCTCTCTCTCTCTCTCTCTCTCTCTCTCTCTCTCTCTCTCTCTCTCTCTCTCTCTCTCTCCCTCTCTCTCTCTCCCTCTCTCTCTCTCCCTTTTGCCCTACCCTCCTTATACCCCCCATGCAATTATTTAATATACACCCACTCATAGTCTGCCTATGAGATATGAATATAATTGTATGTTACTTTTTAATTACAGGAAAAATCTAACTTGTAAGATGATGGGCTGGAAGGTGCCATTGCATTGTTATTTTTTTTTTCATCCTGGTTTTTCTGATTATGTGAGCTGGGCTCCTTTGCTAAGCGATGATAAGCTGAATTTCCATGTTCTCTGCATAATTAATCCATCTCCGGCTCTCACCATGCCAGCTCCTGCGTTATCGCCTGCACATGCCTGAATTGCAAAAGAATCCTCTCTTCAATTGGAACTTATTGATATTCCAAAAAAAAAAAAAACTGGAAATCCTTAAATTTAAGCCACAGATTGTTAAATGGATTAATTTCGCGGCAATCGTAGGCATCTAACGCGGAGAGACAGGCAAGGCAAATTGAAAGTGTCTCCTGTTTGTGGAGTTTTTGAGTCCCAAATGATAGGGTTTATTGGCATGTTTTTTCTCTCCATAGTCAAAAAATTACCATTCATTTGCATCACATAAAATACTTTTATATGGTTGGAAATTCAGAGGAATTTCTTTCAATGCCTGTCGTTGGCTGCATGATAACAACTTCAGCCTCCCACATCTGGGCGCTTTTGATACTGGGTGAATGGAATGTCTGAATATTTAATATTTTTATCTGTTTTCATCGATGGTTTCACCATTAAGGAGAGGCCTTGCTATTTGCATGGAGGCTGGCAGATGTAGATTTATTTTTCTGAGCTGTCTACAGTCCGACTTACTGTGAATATATTGATGCGTTTTTTCCCCTTTTGCTGTGCACCGGTGGCTCTGCATATGTAATAGCCCAGGCAGTCACCGCTTGAAACACAGAAGCAACCTCAGCCTGGGTTTTTCTGCACAGACACTGGGAGAGGGAGAGAGAGAGAGAGAGAGAGAGAGAGAGAGGAGAGAGAGAGAGAGAGAGAGAGAGAGAGAGACAGACAGACTGAGCAACACCATTTTAGAAGGAAAAGAAAAACGTGTGCTTGAGCAGAGCATGGTGACAGATTTTCTGCAGCTGCAAACTGCAAATACATTTAATTGTGAATGAGCTGACGTGGCCATTAAAAAAAAACACCCTTGATAGGAGTGGAGAAAATAAAATGCTGTGTACAGGGTGAATTAGTGTTGAAGCGCTTCTTACTTCCGTGTTGTATAAAAACACTGTGTAAGGGCTCTATTGAAATGCTAAAATGCTAATTTTTCCGTGGAGTGAGACAAACTGTGACTCCATACTCATTACACTCGGAGCGTGTGTGCATCCTAAAAATGCGGGGAGAGTGGATAACTGACAGCCATAGTGAGAATATGCCCACTGTTATTCTTTAATCTGTCACGCGCCGACGTGCTCAGTCCACATACATAATTAACCGTGCCTGTTTAGGACTCAGCCTTGGCTTTTGTAATCTAATAATTATAGATTAATCAGATCAGTGCACGGTTATATTTTGCAGCAGTTTTAGTGAAGATGTGGCATAAATTGGATGCAGCTGCAATTCTGGGCAATTAATCTGTCAAAATGCAACGCCTGGGTACTATGCATTCAGCATCCATATGGCAGGTCTTTCAGATACTGATCATATATTACTCTTACAAAGCCAAGCTAAGAGAGGCATCCAAATGATGTTGCCCCGTGTTACATAATTTACTGGATATATTAAAGATTATAGTGATAGAGTAAGAAATAAATAAAAAAAGAATAACTTGTTTTCCTTCAAACATTCAGAATTTTGGTTTGTTGGAGATAAGTGTGAAATGCTCTGCCAAGACTCACTCACCTTACAAACCCAAGCACTTCAATTATGAGGTAAAAAAAAACATTTGCAGGTCCAACAGAGTTAATCTTTTTTGAAACGTATACACAGACAAACATGTGTACAATGTTTACAAAATCTTCTGCATCATGCACACATAGAAGTATTTTTCTAATGATGTCCACTGTGAATATAGCAGAGCCAATAACAATAATATAATACAAATAATAAAAAAGATGATGATTATAGAGGCAGAAAACATGATGAGTGCCTAACACAAGGGCTGTGTTTACGTCGTCTATCAGAAAGTATGAAGCCCATGAAGGGAAGTGGGAAACTCATTACACTCATGGCTGACCAGGGAAGGCATGTGAACCATCTCCAAAAGGTGGCGAAAAGACGAGATCAAAAGCTGCCTGTGTAATATCAGTGTGTTACAACTCTGTGTGGCAATGTAGATTAACAAATTACAATACGCAAAGGGCGACGTGTCCAAATGGCTTGCGTGGTAAACACTGGGCGCACGATGAGGCGAGAGTGAAATGCGCCTCTCTCAAGTGTGCACACCATGGATAACCCTTCTTTCGACTTACCACGCTTTGCTTTTTTTTTTTTTTTTTTTCCGTTTTTGTTTGTGGTTTTTTTTTTTCAGCAAGCGCAAATCTCCAACTGCAGTAAATCAGATTGCCTCCTTTTGCCCAACTAATCTACCATCATCTGAGAATACTGTGGGAAGTGTTGGGGTGCCAGCGCGCCATCAAATTAGCTTGACGAAATCCCTTTTACATCACTGTAGCGGAGGCTAATGGTGATTGCGGCTGTAATCCTATCTCTTTGCACTGCCTTACTGCTCTAAACAAAAGTTCAAATGTGCCGCGGTCGCTATGGAGGACCCTAAAAAAAAAACAAAGAAAGAAAGAAAAAAAAAAAAAACGTTTCCAAAAAGAAATGGAGATGAAATATCATGAGCATACAGAGCGACAGAACTGTCCCCCAGGGCCCTTTCTGTTCTCCTCTCCTCTCTTCTCTCCTCTCTTCTCCTCTCCTCTCCTCTCCTCTCTCCTCTCTTCTCAGATTTAGTCTTCCCTCCCAAAAGGGAAAACGGCATCACTGCTCCGAATTTTTTTTTTTCTCTTTCCCTCCCTACCCAGTCGGTGCTTTTATGCTTTTCCATTGCATGATCGCTCTTAATCGTGCAACGCTTATTGGTGGTGTGGCATTTCCTACTTTGTCTCTTCAGGATTAAATTTATTTGTAAGTAAATAAGTATTTAAGAAAAAAAATAAACATTAGCATATTTGTGGAGGAGCTTTTCACTAGGTATGCGATTGTTTGATGTGCGTCCGTGTGTGTGTGTGTGTCTGTGTCGCCTGTGCCACAGTCATACCATCAGCCAGGGGCGAGAGGTGGGTGGAGGGAGGCATCGGGCGGTGCGGCGCGTTTCCGGACAGGGGGCTGGCACCCGGCAGGGCACTGGCAGCCTGGGCAGAGGAGAGGAGAGGAGCGGGGCACACTCTCAGACATCTGTTTGCTGGCTGCTGCCACTGCTGGAGCTGCTGGTGCTGCCCAGGCGCTCCGCCACCGGCAGAAGGGACATGGCACAGCGAAAGAGGGGCCTGCTGCACACACACACACACACACACACACACACACACACACATCAGACAGAGCCATAACGGGATATGGGGGCATCTTAGGAACACATACACATGCACACACACACGTACGCCTGCACACATGCATGTAAAAAAAGCGTGCACGCACACACACACACACACACACACACACACACACACACACACACACACACACACACACATCAGAGCTATATCAGGATATCGGCACCTAAGGAAGATGTACACATTCATACACACATGTGCACACACACACGTACGCCTGCACACATGCATGTAAACACACATGCACATACACAGACACAGATACAAAACACACACACATACAAACACACACACACACACACACACACACATCCGATAGAGCCATATTGGGATATGGAGGCACCTTAGGAACACATACACATGGATACGCACATGTGCACACACACACACACCACACGTGGACACACACACACATGTGCACACACACACGTACGCCTGCACACATGCATGTAAAAAAGCGTGCACATACACAGACACACACACACACACACAGATACAGACACACACGACTACTAGACCTACTACTGTTTTTAATACGCTTACTGTACCTCAGGTAAACTGAAGTTGGTTTAGTACAGCCTAGTTGGGGTTATGACTTTTAGCTGTTGGGATATGGAGGGCAAAAGCAGTCCTAATTGAAACAGGCTGGTGAGACTGGCGAGAGTGAGATGGAAAGAGGGGACTGCTGTTCGAGTCCAGAGTCCAAAAGCGGAGCAACGGTCTGTGGGGAAACCCGGTGTCCGCACTCCTGAACTCCTTCCATATCGCAGGTCTGTTGTTTTTCATAGGAAACAAAAGTCATCGTGGACCTTCAGTCCTCCTCGAAGCAGAAGGACAGGCGTGGTTGGCCTTGACACAGCCCACTAGCCCAGCTGTCTCTCACCACCACACACACAGACACAGAGACACACACACACACATATTTGCACTCACATGCACACACTGCACACACTCACACACACACCCACACACACACTCTCACACACACACCCTCTATGCTTACCTAATGCCACATCCGTTGTTGACTTCCACAGCACTTCCACAGCACGGCATATGACTTCCACAGCATATGTGAGCACATGTGCCACACACACACACACACACACACACACACACACACAAACACACACACACACACACACACACACACACACACACACACACACACACACACACACACACACACACACACACACACACACACTCTTTTTGGAAGATGGCCAGTTCTTGGCTTCTGGTGGGTATGTTTCTGTGAGTGTATGACTGAGACACATGGCTGATCTAAAAGTGCTAATGCTCGCTCCTCTCTCTTACAAATACACAGCTTTCATGAATCGCCACCTCAGGTGTGTGTGTGTGTGTCTGCATGTGTGTGTGTGTATGTGTGTGTGTGTGTGTGTGGTGTGTGTGTGTGTGTGTGTGTGTGTGTGTCTGTGTGTGTCTGTGTGTGTGTCCAACAACTGCGAGAGGGACTGCTCTCCCTGCGCTACCCAAACCTACAGCTCTGTGTGTGACCTCTCCCATCACTCATTGGCATGGGACATCAAAGCATTTCAGCGCAACATCTCTCTCTCTCTCTCTCTCTTTCTTCCTATCCCCCTCTCTTTCTCCCTCTCTCTCTACATCCCCCCTCTCTCTCCCTCCTTTTTTATCACTCTCGCTGAGATCAGCCCCAACCAGTGCGCCGGCCATGGTTTGATCCGAGTGTCTCAAAACAATTTTGCCACAGTTTGCCATCTCTGCTATCACTGCAAGCACACTGCGCATTGTGTGCCTCCGACTCCTCCGTGCCATCTTCAAATAGCCATCCAGCCCCAAGAGCATCCGCACCCCTGCCAATGGAGGGAAGACAAGTACAGTTCTATAGGGGGGAAAAATACAGGATTTGGGGCACATTTTCCAGCAAAATGTGCCCGCCAGCACAGGCCAGAGAGAGAGGAAGAGAGAAACAGAGAGAGAGAGAGAGAGAGGAGAGAGAGAGAGAGAGAGAGAGAGTGTGTGTGTGTGCCTGAGTGTGTGAGTATACACATGCACACACATGTGTACACACACAAAACATTATGTGAGATCAATGCACAGTACTCCCCACAAACAAAGCGACGCCGCGCGTACTATTCAGCAGTCCTGTTGGAGAGCAGTGTCGGTTAAATGCTCCTTGACATCACTAATTAAACGATTTAACATCACATCAAGTCCACCTCGCGCCGTTGTTTTTTTTCTTTCTTTCTTTCTTTCTTTCTTTCTTTCTTTCTTTCTTTCTCTCTTTCTTTCTTTCTTTCTTTCTTTCTTTCTTTCTTTCTTTCTTTCTTTCTTTCTTTCTTTCTTTCCTCCTCCCTCCCTCCCTCCCTCCCTCCCTCTCTCTTCTCTCTTCCCTCTTTCCTGAACCAGCCGGAGAGTGTGAAGCTCTCCTCCTCTCTGTAGTGTATCCACTGCCTTTACTTATTAATGTGGCAAACTGCGTGTCATTGATTCCCCAAGTGATGGGTACGGTATCATGTTAATTATTGCCACCATCTGTTACAAAGCAGTGCAGAGGCACCCGCTTTGCTCACCCAGATTTGTACCTGTCAGTCAAACGGAGGGAGGGCTGGGGGTTGGGGTGGAGTGGGGGGGTGGGGTGGGGTGGGGGGTGGGAGGTGCGGCAGCCAGACAGAAGCGGAGAGGCTGGCTGTGTGGTGGCAGTCACCATGAGCTGGTCTCAGAGGATTTAGGAGTGGCGTTAAATTAATCTTGAGCTGGCAATTTGACTCCATATTTTCACTCCGAATTGTTGCTCAAACTAAACTGCCATTGATTCAGCACAGCCCTCAGTTGCTCCCTTCAACTTTCAACGTTTACCTCATCATTTTGTGCTCTTGGCAAAAAAAAAACAAACATCCACATTATACAACCAGACAAGTGTTGAGGTTGAGCAAATGTTAAGAGACATCTTGTTAAGGTACGTGTGTCGTATTGGCCACAGTGAACATCACTATGTATAGATAATTGAGTCTGGCCCTGAAACAAAATAGGGCCCGGCTCGGTTGACACATCTGCAATGGCTCTTGATTATCCCAGATGATACACACCACCATTTGCATACTGAAACCCCTCCTCCCAACCATATATCCCACAGCTGTACGCTTTGATTCAATTATTGATTAGTTAGGAATTCTGTTAATTCCTGGCCTACATATATAGTTTCCACTAAATTAAAAAAGGAATGCCTATGTGTAATCCAACTTTGGATCAAATGAAAAAAAAAAATTTAGAGGTTGAGGGGGTTGGGGGTTGGGGGTTGGTGGCAAAAGATGTCAGACTCGCCTGGAGTCAGTTAATTAATTTTCAGGTGCTCGCTCGCACAAATCATACAAGCTTTTCATGGCCTGACACAGAAGCTGAGGACAAGTGGAGCTTTCTGTTAGAACAGCAAGGTCATATAACGCTCTCTACTTAACATCTCACAAAGTGGAGTGCTACAACAGATCAAAAAAAAAAAGTAGACCGTTACAATAAAATAAACAACACTTTCTTTGGTGCTCTCTGCTGGATAAACCATTGCTTATTTATAAAGGAACAATAAAACGCATGCTGCACTCCAACAAACAGAAACAAGGTATTTATCATCCCCAATTCAGCCTTATCAAAATAGACTTGGTGTCACCGTCATTTAGCTATGAATATAATGCTGTATACTGTTTAGCTCATGTAGCCACTGTTCAAATGACTTTATTAAGGATGTTTTTATTGTGGAAAGAATGAAAATATAAAAATAATCTATTAGCGCTTACAGTATAACATACATGCTTACATAATGCAGTCAATAGATAGTATTTTATTCACACAAAATGAAAAATGACACTATTTCTACTCCTTGTATTGCAACTGGAAGATGGAACGTATTACTCTCTTTGTGTAGTTTGTTTTAAGTTTCAGGTGCTGATAATTAAAAAACAACACTTAAAGCTTACACACTAATTGGCAGTTTTATAAAACATAAATGAACTTTCTGACTTTGAGAAGGTTTTTACTCCACTTGCAGCTTATTTACCTGTGAAGAAACTTGGCAGTCATAGTCAGCCCAACCCCCAGCCGCCAGAGTCAAAAATGGAGCCATGGATTAAGGCACCCAGGCAATCAGGATTTCATACTTTTCGTCATCAAGGGGGCTAGATTGCCTGTTTCAGAAATGAGTGTCTCACAGCCACGGCACATAATGGCATAATATCAAATGCAGATCCACAGTCGGGGAGAGGCACAATCAGACACCATTTAAAGGTCAGCTAAGATGAAAAGCTGCACCCATAGGGTGATGCCTCTGAGGCGCATGTTTTAGGGGATCCCTGCGCACTACTGAAGCCGGAAATAAGTTCATTTATTTGAGGATGGCACAAACACCATGACTTCCTCCATCTGGCTTTTGGATGGAAGGGGTGTGTGTCTGTGTGTCGGTGCGTATGTGTGTGAGTCTGTGTGTGTGTGTGGGGGGGGGGGGGGGGGGGGGGGGGGGCTTGGAGGGTGTTGATAGTATTGGTAGGGAGTGGGTGGAGGGGGGGGTGAAGTGTTAGACTCCATCCTTGCCATACGTCAAAAGTGGAGAGGGGAAGAGAACTGCAGCAGAGGAGATAAACGTTCACCTCAAGGTGCAGCACCGTTGACTAGTTAACCCCTTGAAATTATGCTGTAGTTTCATGACTCCGTTCCAAAGTCCGGGAATTGGGTTACAAGATAATTTCACAGGCGACTTGCTTGTCTTACTTGGCAGTCCAACTGGCTAATTGAAGAGGGGGGCTATTTCCAGTCCCTGCGACTGTTTAAGAAACGATACTTAAAATCTGAGTAATGACGATAAAGGGGATTTTTTTTGTGTGACGTGGAAGTTGCTGGATTTTTTGAACATATGCATAATTCCCATTTGCTGCACGACCAAACTCACTGGCCTCGGTGATGGTCCAACTCACATGCTAGAGCTCAGTAACCTCTAATATACATACATTTGCAAACAGGAACTGCTAAAGGTCCACTGTTAGTAAACATATATGCTGTATGGATGTGTATGTACAAGAGCTAAAAATGATACTTCTACAACACATAAACAGTCTTCAAGGGAACAGATGCTTGTCAATCAGTCATGTATTTTTTGATATACCGAACTTGTTGAAAAGACAACAAGAATATACGACCTGTTTTAGTTACCTGCATAAAAGCAAATCTCACCATTGCCATCGCTGCTGCCTGCATCTTCTTTTCTGCATCCTCTAATTCTTCAGGATCAGTGAGATCACCATTTGGGGGGTGGGAGGCATCTGGGCGGGGGAAATGATGTATTTAGGGTAAACAACCAATCAAGTAACCAGCCAAGTGTGCATTAGTAAGTGAACCAAAAATACAGTTGTAATGCCTACAGTTTTATGTTTCAAGCCTTCCTTAAAATTCACTCAAAAAAAAAAAAAAAAAAAAAAAAATCAGCTAAAGAGTGCAAGCATTTGAAGGGAGATAGACAGTGAAGTCAATTAACTTAAGGCATGCATTCACAAACGTTCAATGTTCAGTAAGTTAAGTGAACTTGTGAATTACCATAGCCAGGAGACAATATCGAGGTGCACATTGTTTGACAGTTTGAAATTGTTGTAGCAATCAAAAGGTGGGCAGACTGAGAAGAATGAATATAAAAGAGAGATGTTTCAAAAGTGTGGATAAGCATTTACTTCAATTTCATGTATTTTCTTAGTCATTAACATAGCCCTTCAATGCCAGAGACATTTTAAAAAGACACTGCGAATTAAAAAATAGAAGAATATAAAAACGGTCAAACACTGCATTCCCATCTTTAACATCTTATTACAATTATTTTTTATTTAAATGTATATTACAACAACAACAACAACAACAACAACAGTTGCTTACCTGAGAAAAACACATTTCCTTTTGTGGATTAAAGAACTATGTTGTCCTTCTGTCTCTGTAAAACGGTAATCCCCATCTGAAGCCTCAGTAATGACCAGATTCTCAGTTGGAAAAGCTGACTGATCACAGTGGTTCAGCTGACCTATAAATTAAGATACTGAAAAAAGAGGGTTACACTGAAGTGGAACAGAGTATCCCTATGTAGAATATAAGAAGACTGACATTGTGCAGGGGCAAAAATCTGCTGAAAGAGGACCCTGGCTGCACTTGGTTTACTGTGTGTTTTGATCTTTTCTTTCTCAAACCACAAGTATTGTAGACTATAATTAAGGTCTACTACGTACCATACACTTATACACCAAAGGGACAACTGTACCTTTTAAATGGTCTTTTGTTTTTAGAATTTTATTTACAATATCTTTTATGTTTTTACATTATATATTTTGATATATTTAAATTTATATTAGCCACCATACACATGCACCTGCTGATAAGGCCATGTTACCATTGAGAGGACTTGTTCTTCTGTCTCAATTAACTTGCCTTGATGCACATAGCAACGGTATTGTTTTAAATAATAGTGATAAAAAATATGAGTGAAAGAGAAACAAGCGATTACACTTGTCTACATCTGAAGAAAGTAGAAAGTGCAGTCTACATCAAAGCAGCACATGGCTAAGTGAAGTTCAGTGGCTGTAGCTACGGTACCCGGGGAGGCACAAACCTTATCTTCAAACAAAACCGCGAAACGCCTTCACCTCTTCAGTCAGTCCGTGCGGATCGCAGCACAGTGCAGCTTCATCTCGGAGAACACTAGTGAGAGAGTGAGTGAAAGAGCGAGAGCGAGCCAGAGAGCAGGGAGACAGGGAAGGAACGGAGCGACAGACACTGTGAATAATAGTGACCACCAAACGTCACAATTTTCTCTCCAATTTCATCTCAAACCCCGTCGGCGCTTGGATGAAACAAAACCTATCGATCTGTCAGTGTTACACCTGGATCCACTGACCAGCTAATAGCAGGCATGTCCCGAAGGAAACAGAGCAACCCACGGCAAATCAAACGTAGGTTAAGTTTTATTGCCTCTTTATGCGTTTTGTGTCCGTTACGTTGCAGCGGTCAGTAGAAAAGAAAAGTTGACAGCGATTAGCCTATGACATCTGAGTTTATTCCGTGGTTGGGTACTTGAAGACTTTTGTCATAGTTTACGTTATCCCGAAAAAAATATTGTGTCAGCTTTCGGTCCTTCACCATGTCAGAATGTTGTGGTCTTTTGCTACATTAATATTATTTACATGTAATTTCACCTCGGACTTTAAAAACTAATTTGGTAATCGGTTTATTGCGTTACTTTATAATAGGCTAATGTGCTCCAGTCCACAAAAATTCCAGTCCAAATTAAAAGCTTATATATTTGTAATAAATGTTATTACAAGAACAATTCATTTGCAAACATAACAGTCCTGACGACATTTACACAGCATTCCTGTCATTCTTGCCATCTCTCTTACGACTTTGATTTTTATATTACAAACCTATTGAATTAACCAAACGTGCACAACATTGTAAGTTCAGTGTAATTGTGCCTGTTGACAGCAGTGGTTGTTTGTGTTATGGCCCTGCATAGGGAGAAGTGCATAATGTTGAATATATTCTATCACAATGTGATACACTACTGTGTTCAGGTGACATCATTAAAAACAAATTAAAAATGCAAACATGTTACACTTTAACACACTGACACACACACACACACTCATAGACAATACAAAACACACACACACACACACACACACACACACACACACACACACACACACACACACACACAGGAAGACCTTAATATTGCAATATTACAGTGACATTATATTTAAGTATATTACAAGAAAATCACTACAATATTTAGGTACACAAGCAACACTTCACTGAAGTTGTTGCCACTGCAGCATGTAGTCTAAAGAAAAGATTTATTTTGTTTACATTTTATTCATAAGGCAAAATATGCTTGTAAACTTTTCACTGTACATTTGCTGACACGAAATCAAGACATCAAGACAGACTCAAGACAGAATATTTTAGTATATAATTCTTTCTTGGTGGCATGATATTAAAACACACCCAATAATCCACTGAAACAAGATGGAAATGTAAATATTTTTTGTTAATTATTTTTTTATGTACTGTGTCATAATGTTATGTTTTATTATATTATAGAAGACGGTATTATTTAGAGTGTATGCTGGCCTCCAAAAGTTTCCTAGTCGAAATATCTCTTACCTACCCTAAAAGTAAAAATATTTGTGAAATACTGTATCTAAATGCCACCGGAGAGCGGTGGGCACCTGATCACCTGCATAACCCATCTACATCGCCTGCTTGAATGGACGAGCACAAGTGAAGGGGTGACTTTATGCTATGCTGTGTGCAGGGGTAGGTTTTGGGCAGGAAGTAAAATCATCTTGTGGGGTTGTTTTAAAGTGACCACTGACCGGTGTGTCGGCATGTGCTCTGAAGGCATTTGTGTTCACAGAGGTTGTCATATTTCTCTCAATTGTTGTTGTTTTTTGTTGTTTTGGTCTTTAGTGTACAGGGCACAGCTGCTGCCTTTGGTAACACAATGACATTTGATGTCATTTCCTAGAATTGTTGCTAATATTTTATATCTTTTGTGGTCTTGAAATGAATGTGTGGCATAGAAACAGGACACAAGAATAACGATCGATTTTAATACTCTGCAGTAAATTAGAGTGCAGGTGTGGAATCTCATGTCACATTCACAGTGTTTTCGTGGATGATTT
>CM050218.1:10912500-10920000 GCA_027475355.1 Coilia nasus | reverse complement strand
AAGAGAGAGAGAGAGAGAGAGAGAGAGAGAGAGAGAGAGAGAGAGATATTGTATTTTCGCGTTTTGTGTGTGCCTAAAGGGAGAGGGAGAATTTGTTAATTACAGATGGTTAGCTTTCCCGATTCTCAGTTCTCAGAAGGAATCTCGTGAGGTTCTCGTGAGGATTACGAGATAATAGCACTTTTACAGTCAACTAAATACTGCAAGTCTTGCTGTGGGTGGGTCAACCTCGGAAGTGAGATCTTTACTTCAGCGTAAACCTTTGTGGTCCTATGCTGTCCCTAGCGGCGGCAGTGGTAAACACTTCTCGCGACTGCAGGAATCTCGACTTGTGAGAATTAAATGAGCATCGGGAAAGCTAGCCATCTGTACCATAATTACTCACTTGCGCCCCTGACCCTAAACATCTCCAGCGGTCTGAATTACCTTTGTGTGTCCGCTTGACTTTACAAAGTGTTTACCGAACACACTTGACTTGGCTAAGCACTTTGTGAAAGAGCCTCTCGTTTTTGTGTTCATTTCCTTCATTTACAATGTATCTGCACTAAGGGCAATTTTGTGTGTTTATGTAAGAGAGGAGTGACTTTAGATGACATAGGTTCTGTTTAAAAACACCCTCCCATGTGACATACGTACACTGAAAAATGGAGGGGGCCCTCTGCTAGAGACAGAGCCTCGGCATTTGTTTATCTAAGTCTTCACTACCGCTGTCCGTTTCATGTAAATACATTTAGTGTGGTGCTGCCTTATCGTTACATTTCTCTGGGCCTCCCCCTTATCCAACCCCAACCCCACACACCCTTACCACCCCCCGCTTCGTTCCCTTTGTGGCAATTTATTTAAATTTGCCCATGTTTATATATTTCAGTCAGCTTTCAAGCCAGTGATTGCTTTTTTTTCTGAAGTTCAAAAGCTCTTTAAGACTTCTGCTAACTTTGGAGATAGGGATTCTGTGGGAGAAGACCCCCTTTTTCTCTCTCTGCTGCGTGTGTGTGTGTGTGTGTGTGTGTGTGTGTGTGTGTGTGTGTCTTCCTCATCACCCCCACTGCAGCTCGGCGCTGGAGCTGGGCTACATTATTATGGAGGCGCTGCTCTGTCATGGCCCGTGTGTCTTAAGTCATCGCGATCAAAATCGCCGCTATGAAATAACCCCAATCGCCCCCCTCGCACTGGAATGAATGGGGAAAGTGGGGGCTGGTGTGTGGTGTGTGTGTGTGTGTGCGTGTGTGTGTGTGTGTGTGTGTGTGTGTGTGTGTGTGTGTGTGTGTGTATGGGTGGGTGTTGGTCTGCTGTTGTGATGTGTGCAGTCTTTGTTGACCATCTATCAGACCATCAGCAGTCACTCCTCAAGCTTAGCTGTATAATTTAGTCTGCGTCCTCTCATGTGTGTCCCTGTGTGTGTGTGTGTGTGTGTGTGTGTGTGTGTGTGTATGTGTATGAACACATGCATGTGTGTGTGTCTTTGAGTGTGTGTGTGTGTAAGAGAGAGAGAGCAAGATAGACAGAGAGAGACAGAGGCAGATAGAGACAAAGAGAGAGAGACAGAGAGAGAGCAAATGTGAGTTTGTTCATCTTCACGTCTGTGTGTTTCTGGATGTGTGTGTGTGTGTGTGTGTGTGTATGTGTGTGTGTGTGTGTGTGCGCGCAGCGCGCATGAGTGTGTTGCCACTGTCCAATCTGCAGCATAGCTCCAGGCCCCTCGCCGCAGTGAGTGGATTAAAGGTGGCCTGTTTCCATGTGTTGGGGACCAGTGTGAAATCATCCTCTTTCCCCCTTCCATCTCTGTCACCTCCTCCCTCTCTCTTTCTCTCTCTCTCTCTCTCTCACACTTTCACTCTCTCTGTCTCTCTGACGTTTTCCCTCACTTTCTTTTTCCCTCTCCCTTTCTCCCACTCTCTCTCTCTTTTACACTTTCTCTTTCTGTCTCTCCCTCTCTCTCTTTCTCTTTCTCTAAGTCTCTCTCACTCTTTCTCTCCCCCTCTGTCTTACTCTTTCTCTCTCTCTTTCACTGTTTCTCTCTCCTTGTCTCTCTCTCTTGTTCTTTATCTCTCTCCCTCTCTCCGCCTCACACTCTTTCTCTCTCTCTATCTCCCTCTCTTTCTCTCTCTTTCCCTCTCTCTCTCCCTTGCACCACCGCTCCCTGTCCTCTCCTCTCCCAGCTAAAGCCCCTTCACTGCCATCTGTGAAATCCCCCTTCATCTCTGTGTCTAAGTTGAGTTCAGATCCCAGTCGCACCTCCTCCTCCCCCTCCTCCTCCTCCTCCACCTCCCCCTCCTCCACTACCACCACCTCCTCCTCCAGGGCGAGGGGGGGGCTGCCCAGGACGGCTGGGCGAGTGAGTGAGTGAGTGTTGAGGGGAGGCAGGTGGATGCGGGTGGGCCATGGCGCCGTGACACGGTGGCAGGGGCCCCATTGGTTGGAGCAGTCGGGGCGGCGTTGGATGCGGTGCCACGTCGGCGCGGAGGCTGCCGGCTCCCGGGCTCCCCGCAGGGCCAGTTGGAGGAGGGCCGATGCCGCACTCCAAATCCCCCAACACCTCCCTCGCTCCCGTACCCCCACCCCTACCCCTATCCCGACCACCACCACCCCCACAACCCTGCCCGCCCCACCCACACACCCTCTCGCAACCTCCTCGCTGTGAGGAGTCAGTAACACATATACCCCCAATCTCCCCCACCCACCACACACACACAGAGAGAGAGAGAGAGAGAGAGAGAGAGAGAGAGAGAGAGACATGGGCGTGCACCTGCCCCCCACCACAGACACACACACACACACACACACACACACACACACACAGTACCCACAACCCCCACCTTCCCTGCTTCATACCACCATAGTTCGACCACCCACCCCAACCCCCACCCCGGAGCTGCTGCCCATGCCTTTGAAGATAAGATTTTGATACAGGGTCCCTTTTCTTTGAGCCGGCTGACGGAGCCTCTTTGTGTTGCCGGCCTTGGTGTTTTTGCCGTTCCATGAACCGTGCGGAGATGTGGAGGTCCTTGGGGAAATTTGGAGCAATCCTCCACTGGACAGAAAAAAAAAAAAAACGAGGGAAAAAAGAAGGCAGTGTAGTGGCCATTATTAATTTCCTCAATAAACCACGACTTGTTAGTAATTGACTTGTATGAATGAGGACGAGAGTTGTAATGTGATATAACTGTTACGTGAAAAAGAGAGAACTATTGATTAGAATGTTAAATGGCACGAGGAATTTTAATCATGTATTTAGTCGTACTTTTAACACAGTGTGTGGATTTCCCAGTTTATTACTTTTTGTCTTTTTGTTAAAAGAAAAGCTTCTTTATTTAGAAGTCAGCTAAAACTGTCCTTGCCCCTGACAGCTGAATCTGAAAACGATCTTAAAAAAACAAAAACAAAAATCACATAATTTTAATCATCTCTCTCTCTCTGTCTGTCTGTTTGCCTCTCTCTCTCTCTCTCTCTCTCTCTATCTGTTTCTCTCTCTCCCTCTCTTTCTCGCTTTGACTCAAATATCCCCATGTATTATTTTCCTCTCTTTTTCCCCTTTCCTGTGGCTTTGGAGTTTAGATCTGTGCATAATGTCTAGTGATTGCATGGCATTTAGGCAGGGGTTTGAAAAGCAGGCTTTCGGGTCCAGTGGCACATCATCTTTCCATCCCTGGTGTGAGTCACCAGGCTGCCGAGCTCATCAGGAATGGAGCGTTGATTGCTTTTTGATACCCCTCCAACATGGACCAGGTCCTGCATACATCAGCCAATTAGAACGTACTCACAGCGAGAGAGAGACAGAGGGAGAGTGTATGTGTGTGTGAGTGTGAGTGTGAGTGTCTGTGTTGTGTGTGTGTGTGTGTGTGTGTGTGTGTGTGTGTGTGTGTGTGTGTGTGTGTGTGTGTGTGTGTGTTTGTGTGTGTGTGTGTGTCTGTGTGTGAGTGAGTGTGTGTGTGTATGTGTGTGTTTATGGGTGTGTGTGAGAGACATTGTGTGTGTGTGTGTGTGTGTGTGTGTGTATGTGTGTGTGTCTGTGTGTGTTTATGGGTGTGTGTGAGAGAGACACTGTTTGTGTGCATGTGTGTCTGTGTGTATGTGTATGTGTGTGTGTGTGTGTGTGTGTGTGTGTATGTGTGTGTATTAGTGAGTGTGTGTGTGCGTGTGTGAGTGAGTGTGTGCATGTCTGTATCTCTGTGTGTGAGCATGTGTCCTCATGTGTGTCCCAGTGTCTGCTTCCCTTTCATTTCCAATTGGAGCCAAAGTGCTGGGCCTGTCGTATCGTCAGCCAGTGTGAGACCACCCTAGTTTCAGATCATCTAACAGAAGAGGACGTGCATCACTTGCTATGCTATTACCAAAGGATAGCATTCAAACACATGCCCTACATTTTCATCACAATAAAGCAGCTGCTGGTTAGCTGTTAACCTTTGCATGTGTGTGTGGTATACAAGGCAGGAACATTCAAAGTAACTTCAAAAACATCTTGGTATTAGTCTTGGTCTTGTGTCTGTTCACACAGTACTGCAGTCCTGTGCTATGGCCTGAGTAATATGCTGACCGTAAAATGACTACTGATATGACTCTTGATTAATATACTACATTTACATATTGCTAAACAAACAAACAAACAAACAAATAGGACAAAACAGAATTCTGTCTATAAGTTTAAAGTGTTTGTATAAGAATATTATCTAGAGAAGTAAAAAAGCCTTTTTGCAAATGAATCAGTTCAGGAACATCTCAGTCCCTATTCAGAGTTTTACAGCAAAAAGGATGTGTTTATCCAAATTAAGGCAAATCTGGTTAAAAAAAGGACTATATGTAGGCTAGAAGAGGCAACATTTAGGATATTGCATAAAACATCCTATTTTCTGGTAATCCCAAACTATTTCTGTCAGCATATTTGTGTAAGAGTATAAACAACAGTTGGCTATCATCACACTTAGCTCAAGTCACAGCTAATATATGTCATCACGACTTTCGAACTCATTTTTTTAATATCCTTAAATGAATAAACACACAAAAGAATTACTTCTAATATGAAAACTCACTGTGGGTGGTGTAATTTTTACTAAACTTCATACTGTTATGGTTCATCTAATTCTTACAATAGGCCATGGAAAGTCATCTAGCTACACCAATTAGCAGTAGCGCATATTCATCTGTGTTCATCAGACGTCAATCACCCCCCTCCCTACATCAAAGTCATAAGTTGTGACTCGTGAAACTCATAGAGGACTTTAACATAAAGTGTGAAGAGAAGATGAGAACTCCCACAGAGGCTTTAAAGAAAGTTTTTGCCTCGAGGGTGGAGATGAGGATCTGTCGCGTGGCGCTTGAGAAATAGCGAGCGGAGCGATCTGTTAGCATTAGCTCCGCGCGCCATCCATTGTTCCTATCTCCCTCCAGCAGTCTGGCCTCCGTCAGAGATGCAAATGAGGCCTTTGTAATTGGAGGGCGTAGCAGGGGGGGCGGAGAGTAGCTTAATTAGGCGGCACAAATGAGGGAGTGATAGTGGCCTGCGTAATTTGATAGTGTTATTACAGTTGTTTTCCATGTGACTTATGGCTTTAGGGGAAGTGTATGAGTGTGTGTGTATTAGTCTGTCTGTGGATGTGTGTGTGTGTGTGTGTGTGTGTGGTTGGAGTTGGGGGGTATAGCGATCACTCCCGAGACTTCTTCAACTTTACTGATTCATTGTTCAGAAATAGTCAGTGACAGAAAGCCTCTTTCACAACCCATATCTCAGGGCAGATGTTTTAACATGTTAGTGTCCATTTAAGGTGTCCTTTCATTCCAGTGTGCACCTTAAACCATGGCTTTATATGCAAGAATGATGCACATTGCTAAAATGACATCACCACAATCATCACAAGAGCACAGAGTAACATGTAGCACTTTTCAGACCTGTGCATGCATTGGGACCCTGAGGCATTGTAAGAAAAGTAGAGATTTGAAGATTAGCTCTGAGAGAAAATGCACATATTCTGGTATAAATGGAAGGATTTTGAGAAATGGAAGTTTTTAGCCCTATAGAAGCCAGTGTGTGTCCAGTTGTGCTTAATAAATGCAAAATAGAAAAGGAAACAGTGGGAGCTAACCAGGGCTTTGAACCGGTTCAAGGAACGAAAACGAAAACCGGAAACTTTTAGCATTTTGCTTGGAACAGAAACAAAACCAGAAACTTTATAATTTTTTTTGTTCCGGAACAGAAACGCTTATTTAAAAATAATGGTAACCGGTTAATACCGGTTTATTTCGTTCTTTTAAAATTCTGTATAGTCTAGAATCAAAGTCATTTGTCTCCTAACCTAACGTCTATGGTAGTCTACAATGACCCAATGAGGTTCACTTCCAGTGACGTTCAAGATAGACGTTCATTGATTGAGAGGGCGGGAAGACCGTCATCAGATGTATGGGGAAAATTAGTTTTACACACAATATCAATAGGATATATTTGCCTTGCGAATATTAAATCGACTGTCTATGCTTTTGTGACAAGGGTGTGGTGTAGAATTTGGTATTTTTTTGTTATATGGGAAATTTTTTTTGACTACTTTCATAATCGCAATGTTTTGTTGGTTAAATTACCTGACATATGGTATGGGAATTCTTTTTTTAGTTATGTATGGAAAGTTTTTCATTGCCATATAGTCTACAATAAATGTGAATGGCATTTTTGTTAACAATACCTGGCGGATATGGTAAGGTAGGCCTAATTGCAATATTTTGTTTATATACTGTAGACTAAGCCAAGTTAATCTGGTATGGTCCATGCTTTGATAATTTTTGCAAAATGTTTGAATACAATAAATAGCACAATTCTTGAAGAAACAATTGTTGTCTGGTTCTATGAAGGTTGTATTATAAATGATCTATATATGTAAGTCACAATATAGCTATAAACTAGCAGTATATAGAATATATGCCTATTGTTGTTAAACAGCTGACAAGGAACGTAATTAACCGTTCCGGGAACGATATTTTTTTGTTCTAACCGGTTCGGGAACGTCAATTTTATGGTGGAACTCAAAACCAGAAACATTAAAATTCTGTTTCTGCTCGGAACGAACCAATTGGCAAAAAATTCTGGTTCAAAGCCCTGGAGCTAACGCATATGTGTAGGTGCCCGCTGCACAGTTGTGCAAATGCAAGACTCTAGGTTCAGGAGAAGGATTCTAATCCTTCAAAGCATATTTGGGAGATTTGAGTTATTGTATGCATTATGTATGTTTTTGATGATATAGAGTCCCTAGCCTGTGCTACATCTGTTTGATGGTGTGTTGTTAGCATGTAGTATTCTTCCTGTTTCATGTTTCCTGACAGTTGGTTCCAGAATTCCATTCATCTTCACTTCCCCTAAATGACCCAGTGACTTGAATGACTCATTTGAATTTAGGGCCCCACAGATTACTGTAAGAGGATAGTGACATGCTTACTTTGAGAAACTGACCTCACTTCAGAGACCGATTAGGTAGGGTGACCAGACCCCCCCTGTTTATCAGGAACAGTTCCTGTTGTAGG
>CM050218.1:10877500-10902500 GCA_027475355.1 Coilia nasus | reverse complement strand
GGTATGCACATATGTGTGTTTGTGTGTGTGTGTGGTTCTATGTATATTTCTGTGTAATGCATGTGTGTTTGTGTGTGTGTGCCTGTGTGCATATGTAAGGAACATGGAACATGCATGCACGAGTGTGTGTGTGTGTGTGTGTGTGCGTGCACATCCCGGGGGATTTGGTCTTATTGTTGTCATGCTTTGAGGAGCAGCGCCACGCGCATTGTTCTAACACTCTTGCGCGACGGATGTCGTGTGCGTCGGGGAGGATGCGAGTTCACCGCGCGCGAGCGCCATTATTATCCCGCCGTCTTTCAGCACCACTAGTGCCTCCGCAATGGGTAATCGCGCTCGCTAATCGTACTCAGCCACTGAAATAAACAAGCCAGTCTGGAAATGAGAAACAGCACACGGATGAACACTGAAGGGATTATGGTAATTTGGGCATAAATAGAGGTGTTTTAAGCAAGGCTCCTTAGAAAAAAATTAAGTCAGTGGCTTTGCAGCAGTTCAGGAAGATACTACAGACAAGAGCTGAAACATAATTGGCAGTAGAGAGAGCAGAACTTAATATGATGTAAATGTGATACTCCTTTTAAGTGAGCGGTTTGTCTGCTATGACTTTGACTGTTTGAAGAGATTTCCGTCGCTGAAATATTGGATTAAAAAAATGTGCATGCCGAACACAATGTTTAAATCATCGTGTTGTTCAGTAATTGATAAGGTGTAGACTGGCGATTCCCCAGTGGATTATCACAGACAAAAGGAAGTGTTTGAAACATTCCCCAAATTAATGACTGATTCCTCAACAGAAGCTGAAATAGTTTGTGTGGTGTGTTTGGCGTCTTTTTTTTCTAAAAGCAGACTTTCAAATAGCTTTTTGATTTGTCATGCCCAATGATTTTAGTTGATACCGCAGCCATTTAAAAAAAAAAAAAAATGTATCTGGAAACTCAAAAATCAATTATGTGTCCAGGGCAAAGGCAAAGCAAATGGAGAAGGTGGCGTGTTACTTTAAAGTCCACATGGCACACCTTTGACTGGGTGCATTACAAAGGGAAAGCCAAATCACACCGCATACCTGATCCACACACACAGAAAAAACGCGCCTTTGAAAATGGACTGCTGGGTGGCATCCAGGCTGGCACATGTGGTGGGCATTGATGGCGCAGCCCCTGGGCACCGGGATGCTTGGCCTGGACACGGCGGTGCTGGGCGCGGATCAGTGGGCACGCGCCCATCCTCTGGGAGCTTCTAAGCCATGCTGTCTGAAGAAGAACCGACGGGCTTGGCAGCACATGTGGGCATGTGGAGGATTTATGTGTGTGTGTATGTGTGTGTGTGTGTGTGTGTGTGTGTGTGTGTGTGTGTGTCTGTGTGTCTGTGTGTGTGTGTCTGTGTGTGTGTGTCTGTGTGTGTGTGTGCATGGGTGAGTTTGTTTGTGTGCATAGTAAGGGGATGCATTAGTAGATTTGTGTTTGTGTATGTGTTGTGTGTGTGTGTGTGTGTGTGTGTGTGTGTGTGTGTGTGTGTGTGTGTGTATGTATTTATAAGGATCATGTATGTATTTGTGTGTGAATTGTGTGTATAGGATGGTATTGCATTGCAGTGTGTGTATTTGTGTGGGTGTGTGTGTGTAACACTATCGCCCCTAGCCATCAAACACCTCAGAGCATCAGTGACTTCAGTCAGTTGACCTAGATGGTTTTGCTTTTCCAGACCCAAGCCAGACATTCCACCATCACAAACTAGTATTCCTGCTCCCAGTTAGTTGTTTTGTATTGCCACTGATCTTAAAGTTCACAAAATAGTAAATGGAAAACATCTTGTCCTCAGATTCAGAAGGAATAGTGTGACACGTGTCCACATACCCATCTTTCCTTCAAGATGTTTTTTTTTTGTCTTTTTTGGGGGGGTTAGATGGATTATTGTATTCTTTTTTTTGAGTTGTGAAGCAGCTATAAGTCTCTAATGCAGACTTGGGCCTTTTTGATGAGGTGGGAGTCAGGGTGGGTGGGTGGGAGTGGAAGAGAGAGGTGAAGTGCAAGGAAATCCTCAGAGGGGAGGAGAGGTATTTTATTAGGGGGGGGTGGGGGGCGGCGGGGGTTGGAGATATGTGTGGGGGTGGTGTGTGTGTGCATGTGTGTGTGTGTATGTTTAGGGGTAGTGTGTGTGTGTATGTTGGGGGGTGGTATGTGTGTGTGTGTGTTTGTGTATGTTTGAGGGTGGTGTGTGTGTGTGTGTGTGTGTGTGTAGGTTGGGGGGGTGGTATGTGTGTGTGTCTGTGTGTGTGTGTGGGGGGGGGTGTATGTTGGAGGGTTGCTAGTAGGATGTAGGGTTAAATGAATGAAAGAGGGATAGAATGTTTGGTGTGAAAGGAAGGAAGAGAGAGAAGGAAAAGAGAAGGATAGAAGGAGGAGTGTTCCAGCAAGGCAGAGGCCCCTGGTGGCGGTCTGGAGGTGGTGGTGTAAGGTTGGGGTGGGGGTGGTGGGCAGTGGAAGTATTACAGGGATCATGGGGGTGTTGTGTGTTTTTTCTTTTTTTTAAAGGGGGGGGGGGGGGGGGGGGGGTATGGAGCTCTTTAAAAAACACTTCTCATGACAGCCTGCCACCCCACCACCACCACCCACACACACACACACACACACACACACACACACACACACACACACACACACACACAAACACACACAGCCTCACCCTAGCCCCAGCCTCTCCCCCAATGAAGAACAGGGGGGCAGGACCCCAGCTTACAGGACAACCCTTTTTTTGTCTTTCATTATCTTTATTTTCTTATTATTTTAAACGGCCAGATTTTTTCCCTGCCTTTTCTCCTTTGCTCCGGCAGCTTTTTTGATATCCATTTAGATTGGGGCTTCATTAAAAAAGCTCAGACAATAGAGTGACTTCTAATTAAGAGGAGCTGCATCTGGCCTCTGGCTCTGTATCCCGTTGTTCCATCTATTTTGCTGGGGAGAATTCATTTGTTTCTTAATTAAGAAAAACACCAATAGCGTGAAAAATCTGCTTATGGTACCTGAATCCTAATTAGTTAAATAGTGTGGAGATGGGAGGGGGGGGGGTATGGTGGTCGTGATGGTGGTTGTGGTGGTGGTGGTGGTGGTGGTGGTGGTGGGGGTGGTGGTGCCACATTCCAGTAGCCTTAGAAATGAACTTGGTGCGCTGATAAAAAATGAACTAACTACCCTTGCATAAATCGAAGCTGGGGAGAGGAAGGGTGCCATCATTATGGCTAAGACAATATGCAAACTATCTTCAAAGAAATCAAATTGCCAGAATGTTTTCATTTGCATGCATTAACCATTAACATAATGAGGAGAAGTGACATTGGACCTGGATTGTGTGTCTGTTCGGATTGATAACTCCACCGCATCTGCAAATAGTCTTCCCCCTGCAAACGAGCAGAGGAAAAGAGAGGAGGGGAGAGGAGAGGAAAAGAAGGGAGAGGAGAGGAGAGCAGAGGAAAGGAGAGGAGAGCAGAGCAGAGAAGAGGAGAGGAGAGGAGAGGACAGCAGAGGAGAGGAGAGGAGAGGAGAGGAGAGGAGAGGACAGCAGAGGAGAGGAGAGGAGAGGAAAGCGGGGGAGAGGAGAGCAGAGGAGAGGAGGGGAGGGGAGAGGAGAGGAGAGGAGAGGAGAGGAGAGGAGAGGAGAGCAGAGCAAAGCAGAGGAGAGGAGCAGAGAAGAGGAAAGGAGAGGAGAAGAGAAGAGAAGAGAGGAGAGAAGAGGAGAGGAGAGGAAAGGGGGGGAATAGCATGCAGACAAATCAACCCTGAACTGTGAGGCAGCAGTGAACTGTGGGTGCATGTGTGTGTTTGTGTGTGTGTGTGTGTGTGTGTTTGTGTGTGTGTGTGTGTGTGTGTGTGTTGTGTTTATCTCTAGGCGTGATTGCATAGGTTTGTTTCTCAATGGCTGTCTCTGATAATTTGTATGTTTGTATGTTCTGCTGTGCATGTCTTTGTGTGTGTATATTAGTGCGGTTATGGTTGTGTGTGTACATGTGGAGTGTGTATGAGAGAGTGTGTGTGCATCTAAATAGCCTTGAACAAATGTAGTAACGTGTTGAATGTGAGCCATCATCCCTTGACAGATGTCCCCAAACAGGAAGGCACTGATGCTTTGAAAGAGAGAATAAGATAGAAGTGACGGAAGTGTGGAGGACAGAACATGCAACTGGGGTCACACACACACACACACACCCTCACCCCCTCCACCACCACAAACACAAACACTATCACTCTTACATATGCACAACCCCCCCCCCCCACACACACCAAACCCACACACACACACACACACACCAAACCCCCCCCCACACACACACACACACACACACTCTCACCCCCTCCACCACCACAAACACACACACTATCACTCTTACATATGCCCAACCCCCCCACACACACACACACACACATACACACACACACACCAAACCCACACACGGACACACACACAAGACATATGCACACACACTCCCCTCCCCTTCCAGGCCACCATAGGCTCACTTATCTCTTCCGTAATGACTTACCACAGCCCACACTGGGCTGGTAGCCAAAGCCCCTATGTGTCTGCGCCTCTACGTACCGCAGGCATCATGCAAAAAAAATAAATAAATAAATAAAACACGCCCGACAGTCTTAATTTTCCAAAATCATTTCCTTGCTACATACTATTTCCAAGGATCAGCCTCTCAGGTCAAATGATTCAATTAAGTGTCTGTTTATGAGTGATACCAAGGCTGGGTGGCGGCTCCACTTATCGGCTGTTTTGCAGATCGTTGTTCCCTCAGAATGCCACCAGAAAGATTGCTGGGGCTGTAATTAAAATGGCACGCAGACAAATCTGACGTCGGGGGCTAACAAGCGGGAGACGAGCCTGACGTAGAGGCAGGGAGGGAGGTGGTGGAATGGGGGGGGGGGGGGGGGGGGGGTGTTGGGGGGTTTGTTTGGGTGTGGGGGGTTAATGGGAAGGAAAGGTTGGAATAGGGTGGTAAATCTGCTGTGGCAGTAGTCTGAGCAATATTTAAAAACACGCGAAACGTTCAAAAAGAAAATGGAGAATATTTGAGGAGAAATAAGATACTATTACGAGGCGAACAACAATGTGTCTGTGTTGGTCTGACAATTTGTGTGGTCAGACGCCTCAAAGTGGGTTTGGAGTGGACTCTAGTCTCTCGCAGGAGGCTAACAGGCTAAGAGGGGATAGGGATGGATTTTTATTTATTTTTGTTGGGTGCAGATACACTGCATTCCCGCCTCCAGAGTCACGCGTTTGATGTACGAATGGTCGATTGGTGGAATTGAGGGACACGTGTTCGGCTCGGCTCGTCTCGTCTCGTGGCAACCGTACCGTTGAACGAGCGAGTCGGGGAAGGCATGTGAGGCAAGAAGAGGGCGGGGGGGAGCGGGCGGGGGGGGGGGAATAGGAAGAAATCGCAAGCGCCAATAAGCCGCAAAAAGGAAAGAAGATAATAAGAGGTCTTCAGAAATGACTTCGGATTTTCCGCCAAATCTTCCGGAGCTTTCAACACATTTGCATTGTTATCACCGATAACGGCGATGTTTTTACTTGGTCGTGCGTTTGTGTGAAATATGTAAAATGTAAAGCGAGCTAACGTTTCCCTTAATGACAAGGGATCTTGCTGCCTTTCACTTTCTCATTCCCCCCCTATTTCTTCCCCCCTCTCTCCATCCCTCCATCCCTCCCTCCATCCCTCCATCCCTTTTCTCCGTGCTCTTTCTCTCTCGGATGGAGTCTTAGTGTGCTTGCTGCTCGGAATGTCTGATATCTGAATATTAAAAGGGAGTTTCAAGCTCATCTGCAAATGTGATTTGCACATATCACACTCGTGCAGTCGTCAAGCTGCTCCGTCGCCAAGGCTTCTGAGCAGGGGCTGGTGCTGGCTGGTGCTGGCTCGCTGGCTGGCTGGCGTCGAGCAGGGGGCAGGGGATAGGAGAGAGAGACGAAAGACGAAAATGCACATATGGGGTTGCCATTTGATGTATTCTGTTTCTGACCTAATTTAAATCCCTGCCAAACAAGCCTCATATGCATACTGTACATTTGCAAAATTAGAGAGGGGTAAACTCACCCCCCCCCCCCCCCCCCCCCCTTCCCTCTCTCCCTCTCCCTCTCCTCCCCTGCACAGACAGGTGTAAACAGTTCTCCCTGTTGTCAGAATGCCCCCGCCGGTAAATATGCTAATCGGCGGGTCGCGCCTTGCCATGCCATGCTATGCCGCAACGCACAGCACAGCACCACACCGCACCGCTCTGCGACGCAGCCCGAGCGAGCAAGCGAGCGAGCGGCAAAATAATTTGGCCATCACTCTGATGCCTCGAGGGGCCTGTGGGATTGGCCTACAGAAGGAGGGTGCCCATTGACATGCCGCACACGCCAAGATATAATTATGGCTCCCCGTCTTTGTTCCACGGCAGCTTCCTGCTCTGCTACTAGTAATTTGCTTGTAATACGGAGGCATTTTGTTTAAAAAAAAAAAGTGGGGGTGCTGTGATATTTAGGTTGGAGCATCCTCAGTGGGTTTGGAGTCATACAATTGTTACATGCAGGGTTCTTTGTGCATTGTCATTTCAATAGGGACATGTCAGTTCTGTAGCTATTTTTTTTTATTATTCTTATTATATTTTATATTTATTTATTGTTATTATTGTTGTACAGGTTTTACATTTTATTTGCTCATTTCAGGTTTATTTTTTTGTGTGTATTTCATTTTTTGTTATTTCTCGAAAAAAACTGTCTACTGCTGTACAGAGTTCTGCTTTGCTAGTGATGGACATCTTCTCATTTGGAGTGTGGGGATCAGCAGGTCACAGTGGGTCCCCTCCTTAAGTCGGTGCCCTGTCAAGGCTGGGGACTGGCAGGGTGGATTGTCATCTCTGAAGGAGTCTTTTGACAGAAGCTTCTCTTCTCTCCTCCCTCCTCTCCTCTCCTTTCCTCTCCTCTTCTGTCCTCTTCTTTCCTCTCCTTTCCTATCGGCTCAGAGTAAAGGTCACACCTCCACCTCCTTCGTTTTACTGGGGAAACATCCATCCATCTCCCTTTAGAGAGTGCACCTCTGAGTCTTAGTAAGAGTCTCTCTTTTCTCTGTCTCACTCTCGCTTTCTCTCTCTCTCTCTCTCACACACACACACGCTCTTTCTCTCTCTGTCACACACACTCTCTCTCTCTCTTTCTCTCTCTCTCTGTCACTCTCTCTCTCTCTCTCCATCTCTGGTCAGAGCGTCAAGCGTCACAGCAGACGTATGCTTTTCACTTGAAGGGTAATTAGAGGCTGCAGAGCTCGTTGTTAAGTAATGAGCTTGACAAGGTGACTGTGCTGATGCAGGCTGTTGTTTAATTTTCTGTTTATTCTCTCTCTCCATCTCTCCACCCTGTGCACAGAGAGGGAGAGAGAGAGAGATTGAGAGAGAGAGAGAGAGAGAGAGAGAGAGAGAGAGAGAGTCAGAGAGACAGAGAGACAGACAAACACATTCCTATGTGGGTTGATTCACTGTGTGCTCAGTATTTCTCCTTGTTTGAGGCATACATTAAAGTTACTGAAGCTACAGTCACACACAACACCACTGATGGTAATTATCTTCATTGATATATATTTTTTTGGAATGATTAAATGCACACTGCTGTCATGAACAGTATACTTGATACATCTCCCAGCTGTCTTGTATAAGTCATGGACTTTATGACAGTCCAGTGGACAATGTTAAACATTCAATTTGTCATACTAATTGGAAACTTCCTTATATTGCAAGGTGGGCTTTGGTGAATTCCTGATCAAAAAAGTACATCAAAGGGAACAACAATGCATTTTAGTGGTCAAATCCGGAGCCTGCACCTTTTGCATCAGAAACCCCCATCAGCAAAGCCAGGAGCTAGTAGCTCATCTCCGCGAACTAGTTTCAGTCCTGGCAGTGGAGCAAGGACACATAACAGAAATCACCGGATGACGAAACCAGAGTGAAATATTTGACATCCGCCTTCGTCATCCAGCAGCAGCAGCAGTAGCAGCAGCAGCCTGCCTTGTTGTGAAAACTGGGAGAAGACTCACAGGAGGCGTCCAGGTTTTGCCGTGTGTGTGTGGGGGGCAGGCGGCAGCCCTCCTATCGGGAGAGATCAAAAGCTGTCAATAGGGGTCCCTGGGTGTAGGTCAGGCAGGAGGCACCGAGGTAGTTTTTTTTTTGTTTGTTTTTATTTTGGAGGCTGGGATCGCTAGAGGCTGGCCTGTCAGTGTTGATGGCCAGTAATGGTGCGCTGTATGGTGTATGGTGCTGGGGAGCTTCTCCCACCACAGCCCCACCACACAGCCATGTCTGGAGAGGGAGGGAGAAGAGTCACAGAGAGCATTCTAATCTCCTCCACCTCTTAAGCTTCACATGACCAGATCGAGAATTAAGGGAGCGCAAAAAATCCTTCTCTCGCTCTTGCTGACACACACACACACACACACACACACACACACACACACACACACACACACACACACACACACACACACACACACACACACACACACACTCGCTCTCTGTCTCTGTTTTAAAGGACAGCACTTTGAATGTCATTTGACAATTTCCTTTTAATTAGAACTAATTTACAGAAAGATGCCCACCAGCTAATCTTTACAGGATAATTAACTTCTATTTTCTTTACTTTTAATTAAAAAGTGGAAAAGATTTAGCTGATCCATAAAGAATTGTTCTTTTGAATTGTTCATCAGACTTCACACTTCTTTTTGGCATGGGTAATATTTAGATCTTATCAACCATAGCAGTCTCCTTCGAGTTTGAGCACTGAGCTATTTTTTTTATCTGGGGTATTAAGAAGTTGAACTATCAATAGTGAAAATAGGAACCAGAGGCAAATTAGAATTGAATTAATGAGAAATGTATTGCTAAAGAAACTCCCCTTCCTTTTAGTGATGAAATGAAATGGGCATCTTAGATATATCCATTTCATGGAATTTTCCTTTCCTGATGGGGGCAAAAATATTGTTTTATCTACACTACTTGATAAACTAATCATTTTCTCCAAAGGCTCTCCGTTTGTCTTTGAAATGATATTTCCTTGACTGAAAGCTTTTGGAGCAGTAGACTTAATGTTTTCTTGATAGGCTTGGAAATGGAAGAAGCAATACAGCAGGCGTACTTGGTAAAGGTTTTGTAAGCACAGTTTAGCGTTTCCTTGTCACTAAATCAGTTAAGTTTGTTTAAGCTTCTTTAAACTTAAAGAAGTATTTTGTTACAATATAGATGTTACTTTCTGATTGGCATCTTGATAAGCAGAGGACATTGATGTCTGTTGTAAATTCTGATTGACCCCTAGTGAAGGTTAAATATCAGTCGGTAATGACCATGTGCCACAAAAGGTCAAGGGCCATGGAGTGATTAGTGCTGATCACTGTCATGTACAGTTCTGAGTCCATGATCCTAGTCTTCCTGTTTTGTCTGGTTAGTGCACACAGTCTTGCTTCATACACCAGTCACAAAGACAGAGAGAATGAGAGTCCAAATGAAAGAGCACAAAAGAAATACTAGTTAGGCTGTCGCACAGAACCAAGTTGGCGATACACTTAAGGACATTTGGTCATTCAGTCTGTCTGATTTAATTCAGTAATTCTGTTACGGACACTTTGGACATGATTCAGGATGTTGAGAACGGCCCCTGCTGCACCCACACCCAATCAGCACAAAACACACTCACTCACACACACACACACACACACACACACACACACACACAAATAAACACCCATAAAAAACAGCAGGGAGATGGAGACAGAGAGAGAGAGAGAGAGAGAGAGAGAGAAAATTGGGACACACACAAATGAGAGGGGGGGAAAGCTAATAAAGAGTTCGCACCTGAGCTTCAGACGGCATGTCTCCCTTTTATTGGTGTCTAACATTTGGAGGCCGACCCTGCGCCTCTAATGGGCCGCGCGAGGCTGCCAGTTGGGTGTACCTCTGTGTGCGGAGAGCAAAGCAAGGCACGGCCCTGCCTGCCCGCCACACACACACACACACACACACACACAGAGCCACTGGCATCTGCCATCGCCCAAAGGCACGCTTTGGAGGGGCCTCCAGCATTTTAATGGGTCCCAGTCAAAATGCCAGTTTGTTTCTCATGCCATTCCAATTCCAACTTGCTGGATAAAGAATATAAGCGCGAGCTATTTCCCTTTAATATCCTCATGAATGTAGCATTGGGGTGGGATTGGGGAAAAGAGAAAAAAAAACACACAAAAAAGAAAAATGAAAAAGAAAAAAAAAAGAAAGCACAGGCCAACAAAGCTTTAACTCCCAAAACACAACTTTTTTTCCTTCTTCTTTTTTGCCGTCTCTGTGTGGCTGTCCGTGCTGAAGTTCACACGCCACGGTACGCCAGGCCAGCAACCTTTGATGGATTTGGCTTCTGTGTACAGTTCTTCATTTAATCACTGAATCATGGAACTTTCAATTCTACTGAAACACATTCAGCAGAAATGACCTAATTAGGCTGTGAAGCACTCTTTTTTTTTTCCTCTTCTCTGCCCTAAATCGGGCCACCGCGAAGTGACATTTAGTACAGGGAAAAGAAAAACTGTTTGTTTGATTTGTCCGTAGCAATATCTTGCTTAAAAGAAAATTCTCCGCTGTTCTACCCTCTGTAGTTCTGGCATTCCACTGTCACTTTCAATGTAGATGTAAACACAAGATACTTCGAATTGAATTAACAACAAACTTGCTGGGCGCTTTTTTTTTTAATTCACAACCTCCTGGCCTCCTTTCACTTGTATACCTCAGTGAACGTCAAGGTCATGTAAACGGCAATGTCATCCGTAGGCATAGCAACGGGGCTCCTGTGTCATCAGACCTGGAAGCGACCCGTTGCTTTGCAAAGGGGTGTGTCCTGACATCCTCAGATTACTTCTCCCCAACCCCACCCCTCCATACCCACCCCAACCGCACCCCCCCGCACCCCCCCCGCAACCCCCCCCCCCCCCACCTTTTTTTTCTCTGTGGCAATTTACTGTGCGGGTCTCGGTGCAGAGTTCCCGTAACAGTTTGTTGACTGTTGATTGTAAGTGCCCAACTTTAGGAACGCAGCCATTTCTAATCACCAGAATTACATTGCTTAGCAACCGGAAAATCAAGTTAAACAATAGCACTGCTTATTCCCGGTCACAGACAGGCGGCCCCGAGAACACATCAATCTCAGGCTGATGCTGTTCCACCCTGCCTCACAAACACAAACACACATGTGTGAGTGAACACACACACACACACACACACACACACACACACACACACACACACACACACACACACACACTTACCTAACAGACTGAGCCATGTAAGATACCACAGATGGTAATTTACTCTTGACTAGCATCGAAGCATTAGCTTAAGATTGGGTTTGATCATAGGGTGTGTGTACGACCTGAAAACATTCTCGCTCTGTTTCTCTCTCTCTCTCTCTCTCTTTCTTTCTTTCTCCTTCTTTTACTCTGTTTTTCTTTCTTTCTCTCCATGAACCATATTAAAGAATGAATTCTGCTATGAATCATCCCGCTAAGGGTCCCTGTAAAACATTAAGCCAGTAAGAATCACGTGAAATGCTATCTATTTTATTACGGCGATGAAGGATTAAATTACAGGGCTGGAACCCCACTGTAACGTATATACACTGGGCCGGCTCCTAAGCTGTCAGAGGCCCTCACCATCCCCGAGGTCATTAGAAGCAATGTGTGCACATCACAGGAACATATTGGGCCCACGGTCTCTACCCCGCCCCCCCTCCACCCTCCCCCTCTACCCAGCTTCCTCTGTTTCTGTTGCTGATGCTGCTGCTGCTGCTGCTGCTTCATCATGGACTCCAGTGGGGAAAAGTGAGAGAAAGGGAGGCGATGTGACCCTCTTTTTTTGTTCACCATCCATTCACAGTCAGCATGAAGGAGGGTCTGTCGTGCAGTCCCAGGCTTCCTTAGTCTAAAGCACAGTTATGCAGTTGTAGGCAGATTTTTGTTCCCTAGTTTAGAAAAAAGTCTGCGAGCTCCTTTTTGTAGATGTTGTGATCATTTGCTTGTGTACGTGTGTGTGTGTGTGTGTGTGTGTGTGTGTGTGGGTGTGTGTGGGTGTGTGCGAAAAAGTGTTTTTCCCATATGTGTCTGGAGAGTGTAAAAGCACACTGGTATCTGCACTGGCACAATGAGGCATGCTGTGGGTCCAGGGTTTGGCAAGGTTAGGACAGACAGAAGTTCCCTGTAGGCATGCTACTGCATTATGCCCATTACAGCCCTCTCAGGTGCACTGGGCGGTTTATTCTCCTGCCAAGCCTGCTCCCTTTGTCAGTGGTGGGCTTGGGGAAAATAAAACAACACAACACCCCAAAACGTGACAAATAACTGGTGTAGATGGGTGCATAAAAAACCACCCACAATACTTTTCCATTTCTAGAGATCTGCTGCTTTGTTCTGTCCGATTCAATTACCTCGACTGTAATTAGGGGCTACACAGAAGGCCCGGTTTGCGGTCCTGGCATCACACTGTGGAGTCCGCTGATAATGCAGACTATCGCCATCAGAATCCCTGAACACGTTCGCCCACCAGAGCACCACAGTCACGGTGGTGCAGGGCCACATTGGGGGTCAGGCGTTTCAGCTTTCCACAGTCCAGTCAGTTTCTCATTCTTCTTCATTGTTTTGCAGTTGTATTTCAACAACAAATCATTATTAGCGATGCCATCATCTCATGCTGGATAGTAAATGAGTCTAGATTTTCTGTATTGAGTATTGAGTTATGGTTATATCTTTGATGCCTCCAAATGCAACTATACATGTAGGTGGTCTAAATGTTTGGAATCTAACAGCCAACCGAATTTAAACTTCATTCCTTGGTCTGGTGACTTAAAAACCCTAAAAGGCTAAAGTACTAAGTAAGGTTTGGTGATGAGAGTACAAGCAGATGATAATGTATGTTTCTTCACTCTGTGTGCTCCTCTCAAACACAGCAGAGACATTACACTTAGCTGATGCACTTATCCAGAGTGACTTACAGTTATTTACAAGGGTTTCAGTTACAGTCCCTGGAGCAGTGTGGGGTTAGACACCGTGCTCAAGGGCATTTCAGCCATGGGTAGGGCAGGATTCGAACCTGCAACTCTCTGATCCCAAGACCAACTCCCTAACCACTAGACCACAGCAAAGACGGTGCACGCAAACAACCCGAATGTGTTCTGTATAAGCCAGAATGCTTCTTCTATGGCCCTCAGCAAACTCTTAACAAGGTCTTATGAAAAGATTTGGCGACTTGGCACGGGTGAATAAGTGAACTTTAGAGAAAGCTGCAGAGTAGGGCCTTGTGTCCATTCTTTCGATCTACCAAACCCCACCTCACCCCACCCTACTCTCCCCCAACCTTTCAGCTCCTTTGGAAGCAAACTGGTGTTCCTAGACCCAGAATGTGACAAGGTTTTAAACAGTACACAACTAAATATAGCGGGGGAAGGCCACTATCAGAAAATGAGGCAAGAGTGTGGTGCTGGTCGTTTAGAAAGTCATTATTCTTATCGTTTGCTGTCTGTGAAATTATTTCAGGTCTCTCTCCATGCAATGAATACTGTATAATAAGCTAAACATGTTGCAGGGGTTCGAGGTTTGGCAGTCGATGCAGATTTGGCAAGGTAGTCCTTGTGGGCAAACAAAACGTTACTTTGCTGAGTTTTAAAATATAAAATCAAAGCTCATCTAGTTTGTCTTTTGGTGATTGCAGAATGATTGGCATGATTGCAAAAGCTCAGGGTTGTGCATTTTGTTTAACACAATTGTTTATTTAAATGAAATCTAACAGAAGTCTGTGTAGCTGCTGTGCTCGGAAATCTGTATGAAAATAGATTTCATTTCAGCGGCTGTCTGATTGTTGTACAGAGCCCCCCTGATAAACCCGTACTGTACATCTCCACCAAGTGTATCACCTATTTGTGGTATTGACTACAAAAAAGGGAGAACGGTGCCACTGCAGGCTTGTTGTCAGTAAATACAAGTGCCTTTGTTGCTCTGTTAGATACAATTTGCTTCCGTGCTGCTATCTCCCCCCGAGATCTGGCTCTGAATATTCCGATACTTCACGCCACAGCCTCCTGTACAGAGATCAGGCAGAAAGCCACCGATAGCATCACAAATGCGGGAAAAAAAAACTCCTAGTGTCCTAATTTAAAGTGTCAGTTGTGACCCTTCCTGCCTGGCCTATCAGAGTTCTGCGTGTGCTAATTCTTTTCATGTTTGGTGCACCAGTGGCTGTGGCCCGCACTACAAAGGGGTAATGTGCAAGCTCAATGAAAACAGTCCTGCTGCTTGCCCAGATTTGGTGTGTGTGTGTGTGTGTGTGTGTGTGTGTGTGTGTGTGTGTGGAGGGGGGTGGGTGGGGGTTGTTAGGGGGTCAGGGGTAGAGGCTTTTATGAGCTGCTGCTCTGTACGTGGTGGAAATGCAAACAGGAGCACAGGCAAGCCTGACCTTTTTCTTTTTTCGTTTTTTTTTTTTTAAAGATCATATTTACATATATATGTTTAATTTGGGCTAAGGGCCTTGCGCGTATGTTACAGTTCAGGTGGGGGGAGGACGCATGTAAAACATACAGTAGGCAATCTGGGGCCACTTGAGCACACACTCGTCTCACGTGTTCATGTGTGACGGAGAGACAGGAGCTGAAAGGAGGAGAACAAAGCCGTTCACAAGCTCACACCCCAGAAACCACAGACACCAGGTTCTGCAGCGATATTTCTGAATGCACTGTTGGCCGTATCTGATGCACCTTGCTGTCAAATAGAAGTGCCATCCATTTTTTTTGGCCCAGCCATTTGCTTGAATGTGAAAACCCAGCATTATTTTTAAGTTTCATTTAAGGTTTAAGTTTTGCTGCTCTGGTAAGAATTTTGTGATTGTATCCTTTCAGGAGGACTGCATTTGCTGAGGTACAATTCAAATGGCAGGTGATTTTTTTTTTCTCACCTGAAGTAATACAATTCAAGGTACAAGTAATTCCATCAATGCCCTTGATTGAAGCAAAAAGTGGCAATATGCAAATGGACTACCGTAACAGATGTACAGCTATAAGCAAAACTGGGAAATCATTTAGATTTAAAGAAATAACATTGCACAGAGGAGGGGAAAAATTAATCACACGGAAAAATGTCTCCTTTAAGATTGCAGTGGTGTATTACCTGGAGGCATGGAATGTAAATGGAAAATCAACATTGTACCCTGTGATAAGGAGAACAAATTAATAAAAGTATTTTCTCTCCACCTCCCTGTTCTGGCGTGGGTGCGAGAAGTCATAAGGCAGTCAAAGAGGAACTTTTTCTCCTTTGCCCCCCCCTCCATACACAGACACACACACACACACACACACACAGACACAGACACACACACACACACACACACACACACACACACACACACAGACACACACACACACACACACACACACACACACAGAAAACACACACGCGCACACACACACACACACCTTCCAGGACGGACTTGTTTAGCTGCTGATACAGACACACAGAGGAATGCACCTTGGCTCTGAGTCAGGTGGCTTTCGGCAAGCAGAAATCCTACTCACAAAGACCTTTTTTACCTCCTCTCTCTATCAAGGTAGAGCAGGGTAGATCCCCAAGAGCTGTTTTACAATAGATAGAAAAAAATAATTCAATTCTTTTTTTCAGAATTCTGTGATTCTACTGAGCTTTGAGTATACTGCTAAGGAGACCTTGGCTGCTGTATTTTTCACCTTTGTCTAACTCGGTGTAAAGTAAGGTATCAGGTCGAACTCAAAAACTAACACTACAAATTTGTTTTTTTGTGTACATGCTTATGCAACAATGGGTGCCTCCCTCTGTGTGTGTGTGTGTGTGTGTGTGTGTATGTGTGTGTGTGTGTGTGTGTGTAAGCACATAGGTATACTTGCTTGTGTGCTGTTGCTGTTCCCTCACAATATGTGTAGACTGTCACATACTAAGATGTATGTGTGAGTAAGAAAGAGAGAGAGAGAGAAAGAGAGAGAGAGGGAGAGAGAGATAGACAGAGACAGAGACAGACAGAGACAGACAGAGTGAATATGTACAAAGATCATTGGTGACAGCTCAGTTCTTCTAGTGTCTCTTGGTTACTAGGCAAGAACCAACTGCTGAGCCCCACTCTGTGAACTGTAACTGGGGTCTGTAGGTCCACACTTTCTCTCCCCACTAAGAGACACCCCACCCCTCCTAGACAAGCCGCTGTAATCCCTCACCGAATCCACCTGCACCCCGCTCCGCCACACTGTCCTAACATTTACAATCGGCTATTAAGCACATGCTTGTCTTTACTCGCTGTGGCTCAAAGGACATTGATGGCATTTCATTTTCATGAGCATTTTCCTGTAACCTATAGCCTCGTGCTCAGCTTGCTGCAGGCTCTGCTGGTTAAATCATAGGAGCTTCAAAGGTCAACAATGAACACTGGATTCAAATGGTTCTCAAAGTCACTCACGCAATTGTGTAATTCATTTTTTTTGTCCTTTCCCACTTCTTCTCCAGCTCCCCAAAAGCCTTCTTAACACTACGCCATTCTTAAGATGTACCTAAACTTCTGTGTTAAGGTGTCAACACAATGCCCAACATGTCTGTTGGTTAGGTATATCGCTAACACTTTATCTTAACAGTCCTTTTTACACTGTATCTACATGTAACAAAATGTAACTTTATGTATTTACCTTGTACATACCTAACACTGACAACCGGAGCCTAGCAGTGTAAGTACATAATGTTACAAGTTGTCGCACGCTTTGTTACACTGTACTTCATTTTGTAGATACTCTGGACCAGGGACTGCTAAAATAAAGCGTAACCAGTATATCTTCTGAACGTTACTCGTTTGTAAGAGTGGTCTGTGGTGTGTTTGTTGGGCTGTCTCTCTCACAGGTCCTCTGGATGATGGCCTGGAGGAGGAGGAGGAGGAGTGTGTTTCGGAGGAGAGCGAGCTGGTGGCCAAAGAGGAGTTCTCGGCGGAGGAGGGCTTCAGTGCCGACTTTGAAGCCGAGAACATGGGCTGCGAGGGCATGGACTACTTCTGCAACAAAGGTAGAGCCTTCCTCCCAGTGCTCTCACTCAACATCCTCTTCCTCCCCTCACCCTCACCCTTAGCCTGGTGAACCAGCCCCTCGTACTTCATTTCATTTTGTACGGAGGGTCTGGCCTTGTTGCATTGAGAAACGATTTCCCTGGAGGTGTGGTGTAAAACAAGTGGCTCTGCCTTTACCCAATTGCTAACGTCTGATGGTCACGTATGCAGCCTACCTACGCACTACAATTCAAATGTAGCACACAAAGCCAACGTCTTCGCTCACGAACACTCCCTTTGTTCGCTGATTGGCTAGGATTCGCTCGGTCAGCATACATGAATTTCAACGGCATCGAGGCCAGATCCTCAGTACAAAATGAAATAAAGTACGAGGGGCTGGTTTACCAGGCTACCTCACCCTCCCCACACTCACCATCGCTCATGTTCGCGCTCACTAGACAGCACGGTGGGCACAGAAACAATGGTAGCCTTCCTTCCAATGCTCTCACTCTCACCATCATCCTCCTCCCATCACGCTCCCCACACCCACCCATCACTCTAGTTGTCAGTGCTCACTAGTGAAAGTCACATTTTTGTCATTGTGATTACACGGCACACTACAGCACAGCACACACGACAAAATTCAACCTCTGCCTTTTAACCCATCGCACACACACACACGAGCAGGGGGCAGCCATGACAAAGGCGCCCGGAGAGCAGTGTGTGGGGCCGGTACTACTGGCAACCCAGGATTTCAACCTGCAATCCCGCAATGCAGTCACAGGTCAGATACCTTAACCGCTACGCCACCACTGCCCCAGACACCATGGTAGGTACAGCAACAATGGTAGCCTTTCCTCCCATGGCTGGTACCTACCATCATCATCTTCCTCCCCTCACCCCCCCTCCAACACCCCACCTTCATCATCTCTTTCAGGTGAGAAACCATTGCCCCTGTTGTTGTTCGCGCTCACTAGACAGCACGGTAGGTGATGCCAGCCATCGATTTCCATGCCCCTTGATTCACCCACAGTTTTTTATTTACGCCGAGCGTCGTCGAATGTTCAGGTAAGCGATAAAAATCATTTGTTCACACGCTGACAAAACCCATTAACAGTTTTTTTTAAAATAAACAATTGGCTTTCAGTTGTGTTAATGATTTTACAGAGCGCCCAGCTGCGTGTCCAAAGCAGCTATTGATGAGTTTTTCCGTGCTTGTTTGAACCACAGGCACACGCGCTTTGGCAGAGGTGGTAACAGTGTGGAATTCCTCCAGCACCTCTCTTGCCCAGGTTTCACAGCATTCCGTTTGATATCTGATTCCCACTATATACCTGAGAGCAGGAGTTTGATCTGGGAGATGGCTGCCACATTGCTGGCTGCCACACTATCTAACTCCAGCCAGGTGCTACCATAAGCTTTGCCTGTTGGAGTGTGTGTGTTTTCTGTGTGTACATGTGTGAATATGTGTATATTTCTGAATGTGTGTGTGTGTTGGTCTGTGTGTGTGAGTGTGTGTGTGTATGTGTGTGTGAATATGTGTATCTATCTGAATGTGTGTGTGTGTTGGTCTGTGTGTGTGAGTGTGTGTGTGTGTGTGTATGTGTGTGAATATGTGTATATATCTGAATGTGTGTGTGTGTTAGCGTGCATGTGTGTATGTATGTGAGTGTGTGTGTTTGAGTTTAACTTTTAGTGTATGTGTGTGAATATGTGTATATTTCTGAATGTGTGTGTGTGTGTGTTGGTGTGTGTGTATGTGTGTGTGTGTTAGTGTGCATGTGTGAGTGTGTATGTGTGTGTATGTGAGTGTGTGTGTTTGAGTTTAACGTTTAGTGTGTGTGTGTGAGCATATGCAAGATTGTCTGGCAATGTGAGGAGAATGTAGATGATAGCTACCACCATCAGTCCTTTCCATCAGCCACCATCAGATCTTTTTGCCACTTCTTAAAATTACTTGAGAGTTTAATTTATATAACCTTCACTGTCAAACTGTCTAATCTCTCTCTCTCCATCTTTCTCTCTTGCACACTTTCTCTCATGTGTGTTTCTTCCTCTCTCTCTCTCACTCTCTCTCTCTCTCTCTCTCTCTCTCTCTATCTATCTATCTCTCTGACACACACACACACACACACCTGAACTTAACCCAGACAGCCCAGTAGACCTCACCCTCTTCAGCCTGTCAACGCCACCTATGCGACTCGTTAATATGGAGTCTGCAGTCAGTCCTACCAGTCTTCTACAAGAGAAAGAAATATCCCTGATGAAGGCAGACAGTATGTGCGTACTTGCGAATGTACAGCAGCAGTGTGTCTTGATAAAGACGGTCTGTGTGTCTGGAATTGTGCCTTAAGGGAGCTGGTTGTCCCAGAGACACCTTGAAAGACATAATTTCATGTGCTACACTGGCTGTGCATCGTAATAGTCATTTTCCTTTTGTTCCCTAAGAAAGCACATGAAAGGCACGCAGCATCAGAACATGAATATTGATGAAACTCGGCTCATAATTGGATAATTGTGATGCCATACCCTTTGCAAAGCCCTGTGGTTTTTTTCCATGCTGAAATGTTAAAAATAAGGGAAATGTTTTTTTGTTTTTTTTTGTTTGCTTGTTTCGTTTTTGTTTTTTGTTGAGTTTCATAGACATACCTTTACTGGTAAACAAATCCATTACTTGCATCACACTCTTAAATTCATGACCTGAGAGAGCCAGAATGTCAGAACCACAAGAATTTATTCAATACATTTCTCCATACCTATGCAAACGCAGACATTTGTTTTTGACATTTGGAGTCCATTTTATTCAACAGTGCCTGCTTGTGAGACCAGGCCTGATTCTTCCCATAGTCAAGCGTGAAGCTTAATGAATAAGCTGTCTGCTCACTTACATAACCTGGCAAGTTGTCATCACTGTATTTTTCCATGGTATCATATATCAAGAGGCAGCAAAGTGCTAACTGGCTAAAGTTGACAAATGATTGTAGCAAGCTTTGTGTGAATCTTAATACTGTAAATAAAAGTGAAAATGGGCAATGAAATGAGACTTAATTTCCCCCCCCCGAAAAAAGTCTAATAGTGTAAAGCAAGATATTTCCTCTTGTCTTTTTTAGTCTAGCTTCACAGTTTTTGCTATTCACAGGAATTGTACACTTTACCAAAAGAATTTCGCTGTGTGTTTTTAACTTTAACTGCAGATAAAATTGAAGTTAAAGATTCCATGTACTGCTTGTTTCTGTAGATTAATTATAATTCTGTGGTGCATGTGTTTTTTTTTATCATTGCACTAAAGGTCTCTGACATATGATGTATATTCCAACAGAGAAGGTTGGAGGTACAATGGAGGCCAATTAACTAGAGCACGCAAACTGTGTTTAAGCACAAGCCATAGCGTTTGTGAGAAGTAGTTATAAAGTTTCCCAAATCCCTCTGCTGATATGTCTATTGTCTTCTCCAACAGCAGGCCTTAGGAAATCTTCCCTGTATTTCTGATGCCTCTGCACAAACTGAGAGCGGTGATGGTCCAAAGTTCCAGTGTTTAATTTCCTAGATACTTAAAGTCATCTCGTTTTTGTTATGACTAAACGTAAAAGCTGTTTTCTTCAGATTCATATTAAAAACCCACATCCTATCTGTACTAATTCTCAGCTAAGTCTCATACTCACATCACAGCAGTGCTTTGGCCAAGCTCTCTTTCCCCTGTCTCGTGCCATGAAAAGTTTTGCACAATCATCAGGTGTAGTCCACCACCACCACCCCCAATCCCCCTCTTGATCCGTGCCTCAATTAGATCTCTTTAAAACTAATTTAGCTGAACGTCTGAGTGGCTTAAATTTACCCCACTTAATGCAGAAGTGCGGGCGAATTAAATGCCTAAACGCACAATCCTGCCTAGGCATTAAAGGCGGTTTACGCCATGTTATTCCTCCGCTATAGGAAAAGAAGAAGAAGGAGAAGGAGAGAGAAAGAAAGAGAGAGAGAGTGTATGTGTGTGAGAGAGAGAGAGAAAGAGGGCCTATTGCGTTAAGTAAACCCTCTGAAATGTGATGGCACGGTGTAATTAGCCCAGTGTGGAGTCAGACGTCAGGCTTTAAAGGCATCCACTCATCCCCAGGCCGCTTTATCTGCCAGTGCTTTGGTGGTGGAGAGAATAAGGTCTTGCGTGTAAGGAGGGCTTGTGGGCAAGCGTTCGCCCCTATGCAGCATTCGCCGGTCTTAGCGTTAGCCCCTTGTATCTGCGTCGTCACTCTCCGAAAATGGGCTTGTCAAGGAGGGGGAAACCTAAAACCTCCATTAAAAGTTTCAGCCCATAATAGGTATTAAAAAGCTGTCGCAACACAAAAGGAGGAGCGCCCGTTTTCATTAACATACGCTGCGCTTATTAACTTTGATCAGAGTGCGGTGGAGTAGGAAAGCGGCTTAAAGGCACAAAGGTCACCAAGTTGAATGCCACCAAAGTCCTGCTCCATTCGCCTTGCCCTTGGCAGACAGGGGAGGCATGGAGGCTCGGGTGATAGCTGTTGCACCTTGAAGCTGCGGGCTCAACCTTCTTGTCGGCCCTCAGGCCATCCTCAAAGAGCCACACTTAGTGCTGTTTGCCCTCTGCTTGAAGCCCTGTGGCATTGGACAAACAGCATTTTCTGTGCTTCAGGTTTCCTATTGCTTCTTTTCTTCCCTCTGTATTTCCAGTCAGGCATTTAAAAAAAAAAATCTTTCACAGAAAGCTACTTGTGGTACAGTCATTTTATCGCTTCTTGTGCTCGCTGGTACATAAACCAGTGCCTCAGGCTTTGCTTTGCTAGTACCTTGCTTCACCGATTCTGCTGTAGCAAAAAAAAAAAAAATGAATACATACATACATACATACGCACATACATACATATGTACATACATATGTACATACATACATACATACATACATACATAAAACATTTCCCACCAGAAACGACCATTAATCCACATATCGATCTTCACTGCTCACCATCCATCGCCATTCTCCCGTGACAACGGCAGACAGCACCACATGCTTTCTATTGAGACACCAGAGCATGCCTGGTGCTCTGGTGTGGATGTTCCATGGTGAAGTGAAATATTGCCACATTCAGCAACCTGCATTGAAAATGACAGTGAGCTCACTGTGTGTGAGGCTCTTTCAAGAAAAAGCATGGACAAGAGGAGGTAGCCTTCCTATCCTCTTCAGTCCCTCTCCCTGTGGTGCGATTGTGGTCTGCGTAGGTGGCGGCTGAAACAGCAGCGGTAGTAGTAATGATGTTCCCCTGAGTGGCTGCCCTTAAACTATTTGGATAGCGTTTCGGCTCCACTGGCGGCATGGCGCACTCATGCACCATGAAATGATTGAGGAGGGGGCCTCTCCTCGATGGCTTCGCATGTAATGGTGTTGAAACAACATACAGCCGGTGTGAAATGAAGTCCCTAGCTGCTGGCGTGAGGAAGTGTTGCAGGAGCGTGTGAATAAACATGAAACAGGAAACGACAGGCGAGGTGGGGGCATCGGTTGGGATGGGATTGTTGAGCGCTTGATGAGATTCCTGTATGCTTGGCACGGATTTTCAAAAAAACAAGATGAGCAAAAAAAAAAAAAAAAAAAAAAAAACAGGCTCGAAGACTACTAAAACGACCTTGGCTTCTCCTTGCCGATTAAAGAAGGCCCCCTCAAACAACTTTTGTGGTGGTCAATTTCACGTCTTTATGGTGCTTTGCTTGCTTGTGAACGGCATGGCAGCACACAAGGCCCATGTCATGATTTATGTGTCACTGTCACACAGAGAGCTATAATTGCACCACCAGTACTGCCATTTTTATATACTGAGCCCTGTGAAGTTGATTTTTTTTTTTTTTTTACAGAAATTGTGAAATTTCACCTTGCTTTCAATTCCTTTTTTTGTGTTTTGTTGCTTGGACTTGGTCTTGTTGTTATTGTGTGGGGTAGAAACGTGTGGCAGTAGTTCTTATAAACAGCCCCTTAGTAGTCCTAAGAGTTCAAACAACGTGGAAATCACGTTCCAGGTGGTGTGGAATGACTATGACTAAAGAAAACGCGGGAAGAAAAAAATACCAGAATGCGTTGTCCCCTCAAAAGAACTCATCGAACGCATATTCATGAGCCTTTCTCATTCTTAGCAGTAACCAATGACACGAAAGCAGAAGCACTGCAGGCTGATCAACAGCAGTTCCGTCGTTTAATGTGCTCCGACACGGCGCCCGGCCTCTGGTTTATTCATCGATTCATCTAAATGCCCGCATTAGGATGCAGGCCCAGTGTGCGAGCCCCTGGTCGAGTTTATCACATCTGAATGGGAGTTTGAATAGCCACGAGTCGGCTAGTTAATGCCAAGGCGGACTGACCCGCCACATGACCGAGGCGACCGCTCGAATGAAATGGAATCATTTGAATCAAAGTGGCCTCGGCGTAAAAAAAAAACCTCCCGTGCCATAAACACAGAGCGGTGGAGTTAATTATGCTCCCGTCTTATGTGCCATTTGCAGGTAATCGGAAATCCGCGGCAAATGGGCACAGGGGGAATATCTCGGCAATAATTTCCCGTCGATCAGAGAAAGGGAAATGGGAGAGATGCCGCGTTTGAATGCCCGAAAGCCGAGAGAAAGCGGTGGGAATATGGAAAATGCTAATTTGCCGGGGAAGGTTTGATAAGATGAATCGAGACATCCCTTTAGCCGCTCTTATTTGACTCAGCAGAGGAAATGAATCATTAATGTTTGTTAAGTATGACAATCTAGCCAGGCCAGATCTACACGCACCCCACCCCACCCCACCCCCCTTCCTGACGGACTGAATCACAGAGAGATAAAGAGGCCGGGGCAGCAGCCACCCGCCCGCCCGCTAGCTTGACTGCCAGATTCTGTAATGATGGCGAATTTATGGGGGCCTTTAAAGAGATAGTGGCCGAGGCCTTTCGCTAATCACTTCACACCACTGGAGAGCTTTGTGGGATTTTTTTTCTGTGTGTGTGTGTGTCTGTGTGTGTGTGTTTTTGTGTGTGTGTGTGTGTGTGTTGAAAGGGTTGTGTTGGCGGTTGGGGCTTGGTGGCATTTTAGAGGCATTCCAAAATTGTTTGTATCATAAGCTGAGATTTGTATTCTGCTGCCGCTTATCAGAGGAGCTGAAAATGAGCCGATGGCCAGGGCCCTGAGGGTAGGGCAGGGCAGGGACGGGCAGGGCTGGGCTGCGCCGCTTTGTGAATTGTTGACCAGCCGTATCTTGACAGGCCACAGCACCACTCACGGCATTAATGGGTGTGACGCAGGATGCTCGGGCTGGAGTGATTGAAGCCGTTCTGCGCAGGGGCATCTCCACTGTGGGTTGAATATCTTGATATGCAAGACGCCATCATACCACCCTTTTTTCCCTCTACATGCATTGCTTGGCTGTCTTTTCTATTTTCCGCCATATGTGCATGGCTTCTTACCTCAGAAAGAGAAAGGATTTCTTCTAAAATGAAAAAGACTGTTATGTTTTGAATGGTCAGTAGTCATTGTCATTGCGGCCCTGGCTATTGTCTATCTTTCCCTCCTTCTATCCTTTCCTATCCTGGCAAATCTGTCCGTGTCCTGGTTTGCTCAGATGTTCCGGATTAGAAGCCGCTTTCCTGATCTCCTCAAAATCGTCCACGCAAGATTGACATTTTCAAGGGCTTCCTTGGCTGTGACAGTGCTGGGAGGGAGAGGGAGAAAAGCCAATATGACTTTGTTGCTACCTTGCTGGAGGAGTTGTTTGTGTAAATCGCCTATAAGCTTATTGACCTGAGAGAGAGCGTGTGGTGTGGTGGCCATTAGGCAAGGGGTGGGGCTTCCCTGCTGATAGGGTGGCGATAGGGCTGATTTAACAAGCACGGTGGATGCATCAAACATAAACACACACAGTC
>CM050218.1:10862500-10872500 GCA_027475355.1 Coilia nasus | reverse complement strand
CTATGTGTGTTTGATGAGTGTGTTAGAAAGAATGTGTTATTTGTGTGTGTGTGTATGTGTGTGTGTGTGCATTTCTGTGTGTGCGCGTGCATGTGTGTACGCACGTGTGTGTGTCTGATCTCACAAGTAGCTTACATCCATATAAATGACATGTTGTGTGTGTGTGTGTGTGTGTGTGGGCGTGTGTGTGTGATCACACAAGTACCTTACATCCATATAAATGACATGTTGTGTGTGTGTGTGGGCGTGTGTGTGTGATCACACAAGTGGCTTACATCCATATAAATGACATTTTGTGTGTGTGTGTGTGTGTTTCTGAGTGCACTGCTCATGTGCTTACTGCCTCCAATTACCTACACCCCTTCTACCTACCATTAACCCATTAACTACCACCATAGCTCACAGAAACAGTACAAGCCTTAAAAGGCATCTGGCACAAGGAAGGAAATCAGGTAGTCCATCAGTTTGGAAGGCACAGCCAGGCAGGCAGGTAGGCAGAGAGGCAGGGAGGCAGGCGGGCAGCCCCTCGTCCAGGTGTTGGGGGTGAGCGCCAGGCTGCCGGTGGGAGGCGAGGCTGCAAAATGGGCCATATTTTGGGGTGACCTCGGCGTGTCCTGCCGCTCTCCTCTGAGCGCCTGGCCCATTAGCCAGAGGACTGTAATCACTTGTACGAGCCCCATTATGACACGTTTTAAATGAAGCCATCAGGGACCAGGGGATTTTCGCACACTCAATAGCAGGACATCTGGAGATATCCTTGACAACGGCCGCAAGGTAGGAGCCCAAGATAAAAAGAAAGGAGAAAGAGGGTTTTTTTTTCATTAGTGCATCTTGCCTTTTATTTATGGAGCAAGATGAAAACTTTACAGCCTGCACGGTTGAGCTTTTTTTTTTGCTTTTGCTTGGGTAGCATATAGCAAACATAACAACAGACAAAGTCTGTAACAGAATGGTATCATTATGGTACAGACGTTTGCGGTGAATGAAAAGGCAAAATGAATAGCCCTAGAGCCTTTGTGTGTGTGTTAGGTAAATTAAAATGCAGCCTCCTATATGGTCCTTTGATGTAGAGCATTGGTTTTCATTCCACAAGGTCGAAGTAAACCATCATCAGTCGACAAGCGCTATAGCAAAGGAAGAAACGCAGAGATGGCGAACACGTTCTGCACCATTTCACAAAAAGCGTTTGTGTGAAATTCTGCGTGTATAAAAAGGGGCCCAGATACAGATCAGATGGGGGAGCAGAGGAGTTCATCAGTAAGCTTGCCTGATTACACAGATAGACTGATGATCTTTGCTCCTTCACTGTCAGCCTTATCTGGCTTCGGCGATATGTATGACAACGTTGTCACGCATATCGCCACAGATCATCTATCAGTGAGAGTGTAGGATTCACTGAGGCGCTCCCCACTGAGCAAAGGAGCACAGGGGATGGTGGCGTCAAAGATCTCACTGAATTGCCTTTCTGAGAGAGAGAGAGAGAGAGAAAGAGAGAGAGAGACACGTGCGGTGGGAGCGCTAGGTGCTAGCGCTAGGGAGTAAAGTGAATGAGCTTAAATGAAGTTGTTATCGCTATCGTGTTTAAGTTTAGTCACCGGGGACGCATGGAATGGATTAAATTGCTTTGCTCTTAAGCTCACTGTATGTGTTATTGAACATAGACATAGGGAACGCTAGTACAAAGCCTGTGCTCCAAGTGCATATCGTTTTTTTCTTCAATAATCTCGTTTTTCTATGCACATTTTTCTTCTGGTTTATCCATTGCCTTTTTTCTCCTCTCTCATTCTCAAAACTATATTTTTATCATGTTTTTATTTTTTTCTTTTCTCATTCATTCGTTCTTTCTTTCTTGCCTTCTCTCTTTTTTAATAAAAAGAAGTCACTTCATCAAAGCTTGGGATAATGCCGGGAACAAGATAGCAACACCAGCAATTACTGTTCTGCACTGTTAGTCGGCCACTGCTGAATACACAAAATATGATTCCCGTTTAATGCGAATGACCTCGAGAATTTATTGCAGGTGCATAGGTTTATAGAAGTGCATTTGGGCAAGTTGTCTGCACTAGGAGGCCCCCCTGGGGGGGTGTATTTTATACTGACAGTGAATCAGCGTTATCGGCCCCTATCAGATAATGCATTTATCATTAAACTTCACATTTGCATTTCAATCTGCGGAAGGGAAATGAGCATGGCCGGCGACAGATAAGAGCGCTCGGGACGGCGGTAATAAACCATCACTGTGATCAGTCCGCAGACAGGCCCAAGCAGGTCAAACCACAACCAGGAGGGCGACGTGACAAAAAAAAGGTAGAGAATGCAACAGAGAGAGAGAGAGAGGGAGAGAGGGAGTGGGAGGGAGAGAGAGATAGAAAGACAGAGAGAGAGAGAGAGGAATTGGGAGGGAGAGAGAGATAGAGAGACAGAGAGAGGGAGAGAGGGGGGGGGGGAGAGAGGGGGGAAGAGAGAGATAGAGAAACAGAGAGAGAGATGGAGAGAAAGACAGAAAGAGAGAGGGGAAGAGAGAGAGAGGGAGAGAAAGAGAGGGAGAGAAGGAGTGGGAGGGAGCGATAGAGAGACAGACAGAGAGAGAGAGGGAAAGAGGGAGTGGGAGGGAGCGATAGAGAGACAGACAGAGAGAGAGAGAGAGAGAGACAGAGAGAGAGGGAGAGAGGGAGGGAGGGAGGGAGGGAGAGAAGTGCTGAGCTTAAAACTAGTTCTTTGAAAAGTGAGGGAAGAGAGTGGGGTGTGGGAGGAAAGGAGCGTGAGATGCAACTGTAGTTCTGTGACTTCCTCTAATTATCTTCCCTGTCCATACCCCTTACTGAATCACACACACACACACACACACACACACACACACACACACACACACACGCAGACACACACACAATCACATGCACACACACACGCACATGCACACACACACGCACGCACGCACACACAAGCACACGCACGCACACACACACACAAACACACACACACATGCACACACAGACACACACATACACACACAAGCACGCACACAAACACACACGCGCACACACACACACACACACACACACACACACACACACACACACACACACACACACACACACACACACACACACAGCATGCAGGCACACACACACACAGCGAACTGATATGCCCTGTACAGCCTCATGGTTTAGGAGCTCATTTCTGTGAGTGTGCCTTCACTAATGTCAGTGGGATCTGCCAGCAGTATGAGACTAATGCCACGGCAGCTTCACACCATGATCCACAGCATCATCCACGCACCACATGACCTTTATCATTTCTGTGCATCTATGCACTGGCTGTGGATCTATGCAGGGGAAACATATAGGCACCATTGCCTAAGGCAATACACTGGCGTAGCACGCAAGCCCTGGGTCAGGTCTCTCATTTGCCAGTTCACGGAGGGCCAGCTGAGGAAACCCATTTGATGTATATATTTACATTTCCATCCCCTATGGCCTCATGCACTGCTGTATCCACACAATCTTGCTGCATTAGGGAGATACGATCATCTTTACATATTCATTCTCCCGGATAGATCTATTAAGCTCTGAAACCCAACAGTCTGTCTCTCTCTCTTTTTTGTTTGGTGGGTAGAATGACAAGGATGGCGGTCACTGGGGGATGATTGTGACAGTGGGATATCTTGCCGCAGACCGATAGACACTACTGTACCTATTTCAGTATCTGTCGTCTTGCTTAGGAAGACAGAAGGGCCTTCTTAAAATGACAACATTGCCTTTGAAGCCGCACAACGTCTTTGAAGCCGACCACAGAGGGGCTGGGATATTAATCATTTGCATGTAATAACCACATTCACTTTCCCGTCATGGCCCCCTTGAAAGGCCATTTCCCTCCTTTTAATTTTGCCCATTGTGTTAGAAAAGTCAGATGGGCATGTCATAATTTGAGTTAAGTGGGGAAATCAAGACAATCAAATATGAACATCGCAAATGACATGGCTTTCCTGTTCGGTGCGATTAAAAGTAAATTTATTTAGTTTAGCAGACGGCCCTCCTTGCTATCTCCTTTGTGAATGTTCAGATTCACGTCGGGCCCTTTGTTATTTCTTGGCTTAGGATTTTAAGCAGGTGTGATTATAATCAGTGGCTGATAATGCTTAATCACCCCATAGCGTGTATCTGAATGGGGCGGCGTAATGGCTATTGCATCAAAAAGAAGGAGGGTTTCTAATGAAGTGACTTTGACCAAGTACACCTGCTGTGACGTATCTATTTAAACCAACTCCATTTTGGACAAGGTGCCTTCAAAAGAAGGGGCAACCTGCCACTTTTGTTTGAGCCCCTTTTTCTAAATGCTCCTTGGTCCTTCTTGGTCTGAATCTCTTTATCGTTTAAAGAAATTCTTGTCGAATGGAGTGGCTCCACCATGTTCCTCGTCCCTTTTTGTTCTTCTCTTGTCTTCTTTTGCACGGCGACGGTTCTTAGCTTGTCCAGCTCATTAGTCTAGCAGGAGGGTGCTCGTGCGGAGAACATTCCCCTCTGATGTCGACATCCGGGGAGAACACCCACGTAGGGCTCCCTTGATATCCAGCTTGTCCCTGAGCAATCTGCTCCTCGAATCTGCTGTTTCATGTCCCTCTACCCCCCCCCGTCATGGGTGTTTGCAGTCTCATGTCTAACGTTGCGGTAGCATGTATAGTAATGTGCTAATTGTTGCAGGCTCCTTTTGATGCATATCTTGACACTCTCCCCTGGGCGAGAAAAAGAGAAAGAAAAAAAAAAAAACAGGGAAAAAAAAACAGGAAGTGGGGGAGTTTAACACCCGCTTGCTAATGAACTTCTGCTCGCCGAGATCTTCCCACACACAAGCTATCTGCCACAGCAAAAGCTGGCTTCCATCACTGCTCATGGGGATGACAAGTCTGGAGATTAGGACTTTTAGATACTCAACTTTGGCTTAGGAACAAAAAAAAATGAAGCTTGCTGCTAGGATTTCGAAAAGGGACAATTTTCTGCTTCAGCTTGCTCGACTTAGAACTGTTAAATCACCAACTATTTTTTTTTGTGCGATAACGCAAACCTAATGGTTGTTTAGAAACAGGATTACTGTACCCATGCTGCTTAATAGCCAATTTGCCTGGACACCCATGTAATCAAATTACAACAATAAACCTCTGTTAATCAGACGAATGATCTTCACCAAACGGGCTGACCGTGGGCAATGATTCCAGCAAGGGCACCGATACAACAGTGAATCTGCATGAAAGAGAGAGAGAGAGAGAGAGAGAGAGAGAGAGGAAAAAATGAAACGAAAATAAATAAATAAATAAATAAATAAATAAATTGATCACCTTGAGGACAGAGCTGTGCTCATCGCTGATCTTCCGTGCTCAGCAGTGCTTATCGGGCACAGCCCTGCCCACTGCTCTCCCAGTGCCAGCCTGGGCACAGGCCACGGGCAGCCGGCGGGCAGGTGAAGGAGCGGACCTCCAGGGCGCGCCCCTGCGGACCGGCAGAATACCCAGCAGCCTCCTCTGTGCTGAGGACAGCCTGTGAGAAACACTGCTCTCTCACACTTTTTTTTTTCATTGTCACTTTTTCTCTCTCTCTCTGCCTCTCTATCTCTCTCTCTCTTCTCGCCTTCTCTTGCACGCTCTCTCTTTCTCTCTCTCTCTCTCTTTTTCTGTCTCTTTTAGCACTGCCCACCTAAGCCCCTCTGTCGCAGTGATCTCTCTTGCCTGCGCCCATCCACACAAAACAATAGCCATTTCAGCTTTTTTATGCACATATGTCACGCTAAGTGAATTTGTGGAGCAGATGGCCACGGTAGCATGGCAGGTGCCTCGACAAATGTTTGAGTTCACTCTGCAGCTATTTATATCAGGGCAAAACACGGAGGCACAAATATTTGCGCAAGGCCAGTGGGCCCTCTCTCTTTTCTCTTTCTCTTTCCCTCTCTCTCTCTTTCTCTCTCTCTCTCGCTGTTTCTCTCTATTGCTCCCATTTTTTTTGTTTTTGTAGGGGAGTTTGGGGTGTGGGGGTCTTTAAACGTGCGTCAGAATGATCAATGTTTTCTCCGGCATCAAAACAAACAGATGGTGGTGCTGGGTTTGATGTGAGAGCTCTCCTCTGCATGTCTGGCTCAGAGGGGATGAAAGGGCTGGATTACCTCTCGAGAAGACAGGAGTAGCTCTAGAGAAAATGGAGAGTTAATAGATCTCTCTGTGTCTCGTTCTTCTACTCGCTCTTCCTCCCTCTGTGTCTCTCTCTTTCTCTCTTTCTCTCTCTGACATTAAAATAAATTAGGCTAAGGCTTTGAGACATGTAGTGAAGTAATTCTGCGGGGGTTCGTTTACGTTGCTCAGGCGGTTTGGGACTACTTATGTATAACAACAGAGGTCTTACACAAACACGCCCCACTTCCTCAATTACAGGAGATAGTCTGCTGCTACCACTGGCCGCTGAGGAGAAAGTGGTGAGAGAAAGTGGGAACACTCCTCCTCGGTAGATCCTCCAGCAGTCAACACTTTGCCTGAAGGTGGGAGTTGGTTCGGCTAATAAAGTGTCCGGGATTTTAGCAGTGAAGCTCGCTAAATTACTCCTGCTGGGAGAGTGTGGATCCAAGGCCACAGCAGGAGTTTTATTTCAGGTCAAGGTCATGTTTGGGCTGTTTAAAAAAAACCCAGGCTTTAAATATGATCGCTCTCTGCGAAAGCTACATATCTGACTCTCTAGGCTTCGCAAATCCCTCCCTAACAGCCATTTAATTCTCAGTTGCTCAATCGAAAAGAGCTCTCTCTGTATTTAAGGCTCAAAACTGCTGTAAGGGAATTTCGCTAACACGGGTACCAGCAGCACGCAAGGATCTTACTGGAGGACACACACACTCACACACGCACACACACACACACACACACACACACACACACACACACACACACACACACAGGGATGGTTCAAAAGCTTTCCCTTTTCAGGGAGAAACTGAGGACATTCCAGAATTTTCCCTCAACACCTGACAAGTTCCACCAACTGACCACAGAGAGGTCAGAGAAAAGAGAAAAGTTTTTTTCTCTAGTTTTTTCTCATTCTCCTTTTTTTTTTGTCCAATCGAATGCTATTTTTGTCATCTTCCTGTAATAATTCGCAGAAGTCCGTTAAGTCAGGGTGTCATCAGTGGGAAGGGAAGGGGAGGGGAGGAGAGGCGAAACGAGTGCGCAGATGCAGATTAGAGTGTGGGAGATGAGGGGGTAAAAGGGATTTAATGGTAGGATGGATTAGAGAAATCCTTGTAACAATGTTAAATAATTATAGTTCCAACCGAGATCAAAGCGGCATTGATTGAACCCCTCAAGCCTCAAGCACACAGCGAGTGAGCAAGAATGGAGAGAGGAAGAGACAGAGAGAGAAGGAGAGAGAGAGGGAGGAAAATAAAGAAAGCAAGTGAGAGAGAGACAGAGAGAGAGAGGGAGAGTACGTCTTGGAAAGCAAAGATTGGTAAACGGATGTGGCGACCACTTCCGACAGCACACTTTTCCAGTGAATTGGATTGGTGAGATGGTGGTGGATGAAAAGATGTCTCCCCTCACCACCACCACCACCACACCAACCCATCACCATCCTCTCCTTTGGGAGGTTTTTGTTAGCTGAAGTGCAGGCTCAGATCTATTCGAGAGTCTTGATAATGCCCCAGACGACGAACAGGGGTAAAAAGGCTGTCAGAGACAAGTTGCACTGATACCTAAGCGTTTTAAGAGGACTTATAGGCAGACTCGTGTGCTGTAATGTATGCAAAGCGCCAGCGTTGAGCAGTGGCTTTCATTCATGGTTGTTTATGCCAGTCCCTGTAATCAAGACATTTTCGACAGGGCTCCCATCGCACCTGATTCCCCCCCCCCCCCCCCCCCCCCCAAAGGTGGGTGTTTAGTTTGATTCCTCGAGTCATCTTGGTTCACAGGCGTTTTTTTGTCTCGTCTCGTGGTGAGAAGCACTACTGTTGGGGAATCAGATTGACATGACAAAAAATCATGTCCATAGTCCAAGTCAGTATAGCTGTTTTATCCTCAGCAGTACGTTTCAATACAGTACAGTATGTGCTCTTGACAGTGAGAAATGTACAGAAAATGAAAGGGTACGTACATACAGTGTAGCGTTTCCAGACAAGGTCCTGAGTGTGGACTCCAGCTTTGCACCAGGACCAAACCTGATTGATCCTCCCCTGTGCAAATGGTACACAAACCGACTGTGGCTGTGACTCTACATGGCCAAAGGGGATTTGTTGCCTGGCAACTGTATCAACAACAGGTATTTGTAAATGTGTGCAAATGACAGTCCTTCACCACATTTTGCTCTCTGCCATATACTGCACACGGACCTAAGATAAGCTGGGAATGTAACACATTACACAGAAGAAAGACACACACAGACATACTTATTCATATGTACACACTCCCATGATTTAGGCATACTATGACATGCCCTTTTCTTACACAAGCACTACGGCAGTATCAGTGTTTATGTAACATCTAACAAAAGATTACCTAGATCATTGTATCCATAACTGTATATATTTTTTCTTTTCAGTCACAGTGCAGCTCTTTTCCAATCTTTGTTATGTTCAGGTTTAAGTGTACATATTAGCAGATTGTTATACTTTTGTCTACTCAGATTAATATTTATAACACTGGTTATATAAACCGTCATAAGCTACACCTATGAAATCGCTAATATTAGATAAAACTATTATGATCTAGTTATCACATCTTTCCAAATATGAAAGTGTACTATTATTGGTAAACATAGCATTTTCAAGCAACAAGAGAAATGATAAGGACACACACATCCACACAAACTCACAGGCAGACATTAGAAACTATGTTTTTGTACTGGTTATGCCTCTTTCCCTATTCCATGAGCATCGGGAGGTTTTCTGAAAGAGACACCCAGAGTCTCTCTCCTCCCGGCTTCTCCAAGCTAGCTAGCACAGATAGAGAAATTTGGGAGCGGGTGGCTAATAGCTTGGAACCCCCAGCGTGTGTACCCAGTGTCAACACGGAGAGACATTCACGCTTAAACAGAAGATAATGCTGAGTCAATAGTAACTTGCTGGAGCTGTGTTTGAAGAAGGGTTTCTTTAAGTTACTCTTCATTTCTCAAAAATATCGAGGGGGATTTTTGGCTTTGTGCTGTTTCTGAAGTCAGAAATGGAATTGTAGTTGGAAGTGAGGATTCCGGAGGAGAGGGCAAAGCTAGAATGTGCTGCTGTGATGGATAGCACGTTAGCAGAATTTTCTAGAATGTGTAGATATTCATAGACATGTGTGCAGTGGTGGTGAGTTTCCTCGTTGTCCAAGGAGAACCTGGATCTTATTTCCTATTTTTCGACACTAATTTTAAATTCAGCGTGGCCATATCGTCAAGATTTGGGCACAGTGTCTGGTGCATCCATGTCACCAGGCAAAAACAGCCACACATTACAGCATTACAGCAGTACGGTGTGGCCATTCTACCCTCTGGCAAACCTGTTAGCAGACTGCCGTAAAGGCTGAGAGGGATTGAGACAGAAAATCCAAGCAGCCAACCCCCAGCAAACTACAAAAAAAAAAAATCCCCACCTTGTCCTTTTAGGATGCAAATTTTCCAGAGTGGGTGGTTTGGGTGTGTGTGTGTGTGTGTGTGTGTGTGTGTGTGTGTGTGTGATTGTGTGTGTGATTGTGTGTGTGTGTGTGTGTGTGTGTGATTGTGAGTGAGTGAGTGTGTGTGTGTGTGTGTGTGTGTGTGTGTGTGTGTGTGTGTGTGTGTATGTGTGTGTGTGTGTGTGTGTGTGATTGTGAGTGAGTGTGTGTGTGTGTGTGTATGTGTGTGTGCGTGTAAGCGGGTTTAGTGGGGGGGTTGGTTTTAGGGGTGTTGAGAAGAGGCAACAGGATTCTAGTTTTAGTTTTTCGTACACAAGGCAGACCAGCAGCACATCCAGCTGTGTCCAGTTTACTGTCATCACCATGGTTACTGTCATGCCCAGC
>CM050218.1:10855000-10857500 GCA_027475355.1 Coilia nasus | reverse complement strand
AGCCTTTCATGCTGTTCACATCAAAACTGGATGAAAAAAAGCTTAATCCATCTTATCTGTTAACTGTCAAACTGCTCTGGCTAAGACCTACTCACAAAAGACAACCGGGTCACAGAGGAAAGACAGCGTTCTGGTTTTTGGGGAAGTTTTGAAAGGTGGTAATTGCGTTTGGTTGGGAGTTTTTTTTGAGGGGGAATGGAAGGAGGCATTTTCAGTTGTTATGATAGAACGCTTCAGCTGCTACAGACCACCTGCGACCGGAACGGCACCATGAGCTGGATACGAATGCTGCACATGGTGTACCGACACCCTAATTAAGAGCACATCCGAATTTCATGTACATGAGTGTTTTGTTCAGGAACATGATGTTCTTTCTTGAGACTGTGAGATGCTGTGTCACCTTTTACTGACATGAAATTACATCCATCAGTGTGGTGAAGTACAACCTTAATGTGTACTTTCTCATTCATGTCAAGCATAGCATTTTTCCTCCAATAGCTACTCCTGACCACTGTTTGTCCGTTTTTTCTTGACAGCAAATGGAAGAATTATGCTCCTCTAAGTCACTTCGAATTTGTAACTCATCTCAACCAATCAAATCTGGTTTTCCTGACAGAAACTGTCTGTCCTCTAGATGATGTTTGGTGATAGGGCATCATCCTTGAGGTTTTTCACTCATCTTTTTAGGCTATCATGCGGCATTGTGGCAGCTGCAAAAGATGGATGCTTTAGAGATCGTTGTCTCTGTGACTTTGGTGGGCCTTTGATCAAACTGAACTTCAGATAGCTGGCAAGTCATTGTCCCTTAAACACAGCAGTGTAATATTTAAAAAAATACAATGTTTTACCTTGCAGACACGCCATGCTTTCCTTGGCTAATGATCAATTTTGTTGTAGAAAAAAAATAAATAAAGGGGTGTCTGGCATTTATCAAAATATGCATCTATTGTCTATTACAGAAAATATTAATGCCTTGTCAGAAGATGACTTCTGTTATCACAGAGGATGTACAGAAATAAATATTTTTATACTTAATGTACTAAAATAAGTAGTAAAAATTGTTAAAGTACTAGGTACACAAAACAGTCTACCCTGTCTCAGTAGCTATTTCAACATCTTATGCCAGTCATGCCACTCACCAGCTATTTTTGCAAAACCTCTGGGCAACTATGTTAACAGTCTATCAGCATTTAAATGCAAACAACATGAAAATATTGTTTTGTTGAGCCCAACAGCTCAAGTAAGACAAACACTCTTTGTGTTGACTTACTCACAGGGCACAAAATTACCCAGAAGAGATGTTGCTATAGTAACAGTGCAAATAAACAGAACGTTCAGGTGAGACGAAACATCAGTGACTTCCAAAATGTGATTGCCTAATTACGAAACAGCTTACATTTAACATACATTCCATACATACACACACCGCCTAGCAAGCGCCATGTCTACTCCCTTTACATTTTTACCAGCTATGTAGTTTCAAATCTAAAAACAGTGTTGTATGCTGTAATAAGTATATAAACATTCAGCTTCGGTAGAGGTTCGAGGCAATGCCTTTGCTCTCAGAGTGTTGCGGTCACGGCGCCATTACTCCTCCTCAGGTCTGCTCCTGTTTCGAGCGCTGAGGGGGCTGGACTCCGCAACCTTTCCCCACGAAGACACAGCCTCTACCTGCCTGCGGCTCGCTCTTCAGACCAGAGCACAGGTTAAGCACAGGGCCATTGTTAGTGACAGAGAGGAATGGAGAAAGAAAGCGCGAGAGGGAGAGGTGAGAGTTGCGCTGGTGGGGGGAGAAAAAAAGAAAAAAAGAAAAGAACCAGGGAGGAGGAGAGAGGGGAGGAAGAAAAAAAGAGAGAGGCAGAGGGAGAGAAAAAGGAAAAAGGGGGGGAAAGGTCTTTCTGTGTTTTAAAAACAAGTGCCTGGCCAGCAGATAATGGGAAGGCAGTGGGATATAAATGAAATGGTGTGATAATGGTGCTTTTTTCCATCTTTTTTTTGGGGGGGGGGGGGGAATGGGGGAGTGAGGGGAGGAAAGTTCATCGCTCTCTTATCGAGGCCCAGTGACATTTCTCCTTCAGCTGTAAAATTTCGCCTATCGCCTATCTCCTTTTCGAGTTCTAGCACCTATTGTGCCAGCGATACAGTACGTTCCATTTCACTCCATATGCTTCGCACACCACATTAATTTGCCACCCATTTGTCTCAACCACGCACCTCTCTGTCACCGGTGATGGACCAACCCCCAACCCCTCGCACCCCCATCAACGCACCCTTCAACCCCTGTGATAGCCGCCACCTCGGATTGTCATTTGTGACTTTTTGAAATGACGCACTGCGACCCTAAAATGGATTTACAAAGGCTCACCACACAGCACTTTCTCCACTGAAACACCCACAATGGAAGCAGAGATGTACAGTGGTCCATCGCTATATCGTGGTTTACCTTCCGCGGCCTCGCTGTTTCGCGGATTTTTTTAGTGCATGCAATCTCCTGTACAGT
>CM050218.1:10842500-10850000 GCA_027475355.1 Coilia nasus | reverse complement strand
AGTGCACAGATACACCCAAAGAACCATTACTGTGAAGTTCCTAAAAAGTTGAAACTCCACCAATCAACTAGCAGTCCTGCAAAAAAAAGAATGTTATTCAGAGGAACTAATGTGGAAGCTCTCACCTAGCAATTACTGTGCAGTTCTTCGAGAACTAGAGGCCTCCCTGCACCACAACCACCATCGCCAAGCCCTCTAACAAGCACAGGATTCAGAGGAACTTTAATCAAAGCTTTCTTCTAGTACATGCCCCAGTAAAAATCACCTGTGCCCCAGTAAAAAATCCTTGAAGATTTTCATAACAAACTAGTTTCTTTGGCAGATTAATTAAGATCAACAGTAGTCTATAGAAAAAAACAGAGTATATTTCTAACTCCTTACACCTCTACTTTCCTCATTTTCTGAAAACTGTAATGTGCATCCAGTTTAGTGCGCAGTACTGGAGAGATGAGGTAAAGTAGCACGAAGTTTCTGCTACAAAAGTATATAACATTTCAGCATTGAATTACTTTTCCAGGGGGATATCAGGAAATTCTTCTCAGGAAGCAGAGACAGGGGCAGGGACACAGCAACAGATGAGGAGGGTGAGAGAGGTACAATTATGGTTGTATGTGCTAGCCTGGGATAACTAGCCAGCTAATCAGGGTTTGTAATGTGTGAGAGTTCAGATGAGTCATCTGAGTTCACATTAAGAGAGTCTGGTTAGTCATATATTCATACATTTAGCATCAGCATGCATTAAAACCCTAAAAACCTTGAAAGTAATAGGTTTTTGGGGATGGTTTGTCCATCTTATTGACCTGTTCGTCCAGTAACCTCATTCACGACAGAGCCCACATTGCAATAATTTATATTGGCTAACATGAACACTATTCAGTCTGCACAGGTAAAGGAAGCACGCTAACCTGTTTTCAGCAACTTAAGGGACATTCTTCATAAAAGTGTCTACATTAGAATTAAGGATGGTGTTGTTGCAGCACTGTGTAGATGAAGGCGTCCAGAGCTATTTTTTTCTAATTTTGACTAAAACTGACTGAGTGTGGAGAGTTAATCCATAGATCAAAACACAAGGTAACGTTGTCCTAAATCTTAACAAAATGTTGCTTCATTGTCTCATGGACATACCTCTATATTTTTAACTTTACCAGTACATGTATCAAGAATGTGAAGGATGCGTTGTGTACGTAATGGACGTGGGTGGTGTGGTGGGTGGGGGTGTTAGGCTGTTGGGTTGTGGGGGGCAGTGCCACAGTAAAGCTTAATTCCTACAGTAGTAGCACCCCTCGATGTAGCTCTTAAAGGACCAACATGGCCAGGGGGGTGTTCTGTTGTTCACAAGAGAGACGTTAACAGAGGAAAAGATCATACCGCTGATTACATCTCTGCGGAGTTGCTGATAAAAAAGATGGGAAAAATAGTGCACTTAAACAGCAGTTGTTGTTTATCGCCAGTATGTATTTACACAGTTTGCAACTAGAGATAAATCTAAGTATCTGCGAATAGAGATAAATCTCATAATTATGAGGTTAAGTGTGAAATGAATAGTTCAACACAGAGCCTCTTTGCTTTCATGGAAAATCAGCCCATAACATCACTCAATTATTGCTTTTGTATTTTTTTTTTATCTTTAACACGGCTGTAACGCATTTATGAAATTAGATTTTATCACGGTTTTTCATTCAGTCGTTTTCATACTTCGTTAAGTACCGCGGTTAAAATAAAGAACAAAAACAAATATCGCTACGCCATCTGGGAGCTAAAAGTGCCTCATGAAAAAAAGAAGAGGAAAACACTGTGAGCTGATCTGGTTGCGTGTGCTCGTGCGATCACAAAGGTGCCTGTGGTATTTACGCTTCGACAATGTAACCGAGTCACCTTATGTTGTTTATGCATGAGTGAGAGCACATGAGAGAATTTCCATACCAACAGGCCGACACGATGCCGTGTAACAGATACACGGCTGATATTTACTGAAAAGAGCAGGACTGAATAGGTCATTATGCCTTAGATGCAATATAAAGTTCACTCACCCCCTCCTCTACTCTGTAGCTATCGCTCTCTCTCTCTCTCTCTCTCTCTCTCTCTCTCTCGGCTTACAATGGACAAAGAATTCAGAGCAGTTCAAGCACAACAACAACAACATCAACAGCCACCCCTAAAGCACCTCTGTTGAGGGTCACGGAAAATTACTTGCAGTCCACCTCATCTGCCTCCATTGTTTGATCACCCACAACCGTGTTTGTTGTTGAATGTGAGTGTGTGTATGTGTACCTCTAGGTGTGTGTGTGTTTATGTGCCTCTGGGTGTGTGTGTACCTCTAAGTGTGTGTGTGTGTGTGCGTGTCTGTGTCCATGTGTGTGTGTGTACATATGTGTGTGTGCATATGTGTGTGTGTGCCTCTGGGTGTGTGTGTACCTCTAAGTGTGTGTGCGAGTGTGCGTGTCTGTGTCCATGTGTATGTGTGTGCATACATGTGTGTGTGTGTGCCTCTGTGTGTGTGTGTGTGTAAGTGCATGTGTATAAGTGTGAGCTGCCTCTGCCCTGTGCATTGCACCCCAGTGTCATGGTGGCCTCTCAAAAGCAGTGGAGGGATGATGAAACGCAGGCCCCACTGAGCTACAGCCCATAAAGAGGTGAAGTGTTATGATGAGTGCCATAGCCACAGCCATAGTTGTAGCTGTAGCTGTAGCTGTAGCTGTAGTGCCCAAGCTCAGGAAGGAGACAAGGTGGAGGAAGGGGTGGGGGGGTGGTGGGGACGAGGTACGAAGATTAAGCTGATAGCCGCTCGACGGTTTGGAGGGGCTAAATCCTCGCCAGCCATAGGTCTTCCTGAAAAACCTGGCCACTTGGCGTTGTCAAGGCGACTGGGCGGAAATGTGCACTTGAGAGCACACACACACACACACAGCCACCCCCACCACACACACACACACAAACACACACCCGCGTGACTCTTCCCCGAGAAAATGGGCCCTGTCGTGACCAGCGGGGTCTATTATCATAACTATTTGATTAATCGCCCCTGCACCCCCTACCCCCACCAAAAAAGTACACTAAATCTAACAGATAAGATAAGTGGAGAGGAGGGCAGGAGAGTGAGAGAGGGAGAAAGAGGGAGGGAGAGAGAGAGGGAGAAAGAGAGAGAGAGTGAGAGAGAGAGGGAGAAAAAGAGAGAGAGAGGGAGAGAGAAAGAAAGAGGGAGAGAGAGGGCGAAAGAGGAAGAGAGAGAGAGAGAGGGTGAAAGAGAGGAGAGAGAGACAGGGAAAAAGAGAGAGAGAGAGAGAGAAGCATGGCGGGGATCTGGCTGCACTGGCCGAGCTGTCCTGTGACACAGTTAATTAACTGTGAGTTCGGCGCAGCACTAGCAAAGGGCCCCTCGTCTTCCTGGAACAACAGAAATAGCCTGGCCCCTGCCAGCCACTAAGCCTGTAACATCTCACAGAGATTTATCAGTGACAGAGAGAGAGAGAGAGAGAGAGAGAGAGAGAGAGAGGCAGACAGACAGAGAGAGAGAAAGAGAGGGGAGGAGAGGAACACCTTTCAGATGCGGCAGCTGTTTACATGGCAGCTGTTTTGATGATTGCCATGTGATCGATCTTTATGAGATTTTCTACCTCTCAGAGTAGGTGCTTAGGGAGAAGTAAAAAAAAAAAAAACAGCTAAGCACACTTGAGGAAAAAAGGAGGAAAAAAAACTTTCGAACATCGCTTGCCAAAATCTTTAAGAAAGTGAACCCCTAACAATCTTGGCTGCCTATCCCTCTGCATTGAGCTGGAGAAGAAAAAAACACCTCGAGGCTGGGTTGGGGGGTTGGTGTATGTGTGCGTGCATTTGTGTGTGTCCTTCTGTGTATGTGAGTGTGTTTTGTGTGTGTGTGTGTGTAGAGGGTGATGTTGGAGAGTGTAGGCACAAAAAGAGAATCTTGACTAAGCAAAAAAGCTGAATGTCTTTCATCCCTGGTTGTTTTCAGGAGAGCTGGACGTGTTCCACAAAGACGGAGAGCGGCGCGTTCACACCCGGCAGCAGCTACCCGTGGGCACCACGTGGGGACCCTTCGAAGGCAAGATCGAAACGAGCACCGACGGAGGGAGCTTGGTACGCTTTCTTTCTTTTTTCATGATACCTTTTTTTTTTTTTTACAAACTTCTTCCTTTCTGTAACTGCTTTCCAAAATCTTTTGCTTTCTTTCTTCTTCTTCAATGCTTTTTGTCTCTCTTTTTTTTTTGCTTAGAGGTGTGGTTCCTAAAGTACCATTCTTTAGAACATTTTTATTGCGCTTTAATATGAGGACACGGCCTACTTTCCTGGAAAGTGCTGGGCTACGGCACTACAACGAATTAATCATTAGGAAATTCTCAGTACAAATGTGACCGCACAGGGCCTATGCCTATTTTAATGGAAGAAGGCGCCACCAACGCAAAAAAAAAGAAAAAAATTCCCATGACATTCCAAACACAAACCAAACCCGACGACTGTTCCGGACTCAAATTGGCCTCTAACAAAAGCCTTTGAAGTGCATCCATTTTAACCATTTAATCTGCATATTTTATGACTAAACGCTTTAATTGGTAGATTTTGATTTTAGTCCAGACTGCGATTCAGTGAAGTTGCGATCCATTACATTTGATGTTATTCTCAACCCGGCTTTACATCAATCAGCATGGCTGGCCGCATTAAAACATCCGAGTTAGTTTTCCCTTTAACTGTGGAGGGGAACAAAGTGTTGACCTGGCTGCTCTGGTGGAAAAATTGAGTCCTTTTGGGGGTTTAATATTTCATTCTGCATGTGGATTAATTAAGAAATACTTATTAAAAATTGTAACGAATCTCATATTTATCCTGTTAAGAAACATAAGGAAGTGTCCATAAGGAGTTGGGACTCCGAGGCCCTATTCTGAAGGATTATTTTAGGCATAACTTTATTAAATCATTCTTCAAATTATTTTGAACAGTTGTCTCAGTCCCTCTCTTGTTGAATCATTTAAAGCATAGCCACTATAAAACTATTTTGGCTGCTTTTTTGAACTGAAGCAAAATACAGAGGACTGACCTTTTAAGGACAAACACAGTAGATGTGTGGCATTATAATAAGAGATTATGTGGACAGTGTATTGATTTTACCCCCAATTAAAGTCATTTTAAGGACACTACCCAAACATCTGACAGAAATTCCAGAAGTTATTGATGCTAACTCTGGTACTAGTAGGCTAACATGTATTATGGGCTAACCCTAACTAAACAAGCATAGCATTGAAAAAGCCTTGACTTGTTGCAGTGACATTGTCACAACAGCCTACAAATCAGGGCCATTCTATGGTCTCTGGGAGGCTTTTAACTGCGTACATAACTGTGACAGTGTGGTGTAATTGATTCTCTGTGCTGCCTCACGCGACTCAAACATGGCGGCCAAATGGACGGCCTGGCCGAAGTGATGAACAGGGTGACCAGGAAACAGCACTTGATGGTGAAGAGCTCATCGAGGGCAAGATGTCTCTGAGAGCACTCTGGGGTGACAGACTAGGGAAATAGAAAGGGATGGATGGATCGATGGAGAGATGGAGAGAGAGAGAGAGAAAGAAGGCACTTGTGTTTGTGTTTGTGGACTTTGTACTGGACCTTCTGTGAGTGGCACTAAATGAGAAGACCAGCTGCTGGGCCAGCCTTGGTGTGTGTTTCTCAGTGGGCCAGCTTGAGTGATAGATGGATGGATGGCCCTAATGGGACAGTCCAATGCCCTAAACCCTGGCCCGCACGTACACACACAATCCTCAAGGCGGGAGAACGGTGGATGAATGGAAATGGCGAGGGACGTGTGGGAGGGAAAGAAACAGAGAAAATGAGAGTGTGACAGAGAGATGGAGAAAAGAAAGAGAATGAGAAGGAAAGATATCTAGAGAAAGAGAGAGGGAAAGAGGGAGGCGTGAGAGGAGATCTGGGCATCTGCTGGCCAGAGATAGGGTCACATCTCGAGCGCTTATCAGAGAGGACGGCAGATTTCACAGCTGATGGCACGAGCAGTGGCAGGCCGGGGGCCGCAGGCTGCGGGGAGTTTGTTCTGGGCTGTGCGCTGTTGCCATGGTCTGCTGGGAGCGTAAGCTTGTGTGTGTGTGTATGTGTGTGTGTATGTGTGTGTGTGTGTGTGTGTGTGTGTGTGTGTGTGTGTGTGTGTGTATATGTTTGCTTGTGTGTGTGTGTGCATGTGTGTTTGTATGTATGTCTGTATGTGTGTGTGTGTGTGTGTGTGTGTGTGTGTGTGTGTGTGTGTGTGTGTGTGTGTGTGTGTGTGTGTGTGTGTGTGCTTGCTTGTGTGTGTGTGTGTGTGTGTGTGCTTGCGTGTTTGTGTGTGTTTATGTGTGTGTATATGTGTTGGTGTTTGTCTGTTTGTATGTGCGTCTGAATGTGTGTGCATGTGTGTGTGTGTGTGTGCTTGTGTGTGTATGTTTACTTGTGTGTGTGTTGTGTGTTGTGTGCATGTGTGCGTGTGTGTGTGTGTGTGTGTGTGTGCTTGTGTGTATGTTTACTTGTGTGTGTGTGTGTTGTGTGCATGTGTGTGTGTGTGTTTACACACTCCTCGCTGTTCAGATGCTTCGGTCTGGGTCCAGTCCTCCACAACAGAATGATTCACTCCAGTCCACCACAACACAACCCACTTTCCAACCCGCTGATTCCCTTTGCCAAAAGGTACACGCTATTCTCATATCACTCACAGAAAAACAGCCATTGCACATAGATTTTTTTTACACGCCATCTTGAAAAACACCAAGAATAACTTGTAAGAATAACTTATAAGAACAACCAGACACTTACGCATAATAATAGTACACTTATAATTATGCAAAATGTCCACCAATATAATGTTCAGTGCTTTGCAGTCCAATAGCCAAATATAATATAATCAAGTCAAATCATTGTTCGGGAGGTTTTCTGCGTTCCCCAACAGTATCAAATTAATTTGGCCCCATTTGTCTAGCTGCTGCAGCAGCGACACACCACCACATCCTTCCCTCCTTCCTTCTGTCCCTCCTTCCATTCCTCCATGTTGACCACAAGACATACTGTACCCCCTACTCCCATGTGTCTCCCTCGTCCTCCCACTCCATGTCTTCCCTCGTGTCCAGCCCGCTCCCAGAGCAGATCAATCAGTCCATTAGTGCCCAATTACCCCCCAAGAACCTCCGCTTACGCGGCTCAGGTGAGTCACGAGTTCGTCCGTCCGTCCGTCCGTCCGCCCACTCGTCCATCCGTCCGTCCGTCCGTCCGTCCGTCAGGGGCCTCAGCCTCAGCCTCATGTTCCAAATTAACGCAAATTAATAATGACACCCGGACACAAATGTCTGCCGTCAGGGGGAGAATTGCCAGCCTGGGTCGAAGCTATCGAGTAGCAGGTGTCTTGAATGTGCTAATTACATGAGGCTGGACGGACCCCGACAAAAGGCCCGTGGCTTGCCTTGGTTAGACTCTCAGGGAAGCCGGGGTCCGTGCAAAGTGTTAATAATTGAT
>CM050218.1:10817500-10832500 GCA_027475355.1 Coilia nasus | reverse complement strand
GACCCAGACTCAGTACAGTTAATTAAACAAATAGTGTATCACTAGCACTTTGTTGCGTTTCTATTGGTGTGTGTGACCACAACATTTAGTTGCCATGGCTTTGACCCGAGATCCGTTTCGACACTCTTGTGTGTACAATTATCTGCAAATGGACATGTGTTTGCATTTTGGATGGAAGTGTGGAGCTTGCATAGCAATGCTATCAGTTTGCAAAGTCTACAAGCCTGTTGAGGTCTGTTTGAAATCTTGTTAGATTGACTGATTGATTGGCCTTGCTATGCAGATGGGTATTTGCTTGGGGTAAATTTTGCGTGGGGTGTGTGTTGGGCAAGACAGGTTGTTGTCGTTAGTCAGTGTCAAGACACAGCACTGTGGGAGTGGCTATGGGGTGCAAACAGGGTAATAAACGAGCCAAGCCAAGGATAGAAGGATACAAGGATACAAGGATATTTATTGTCACATGCATAGACATACTGGGTAGAGTAGGACATGCAGTAAAACTGCTGACATGCAGTGAAACTGCTGCAAGGATGGAAGGATGTCGCTAAGAATGTTTTCAAAAAATACTTTGTTTAAAAATTACAAATAGAGAGAACAGAGATAAATAGATACATGGAGAGAGAGAGGGAGAGAGAGAGAGAGAGAGAGAGAGAGAAAGAGAGAACATGTACACCAAACAATACTATATTCTACAAAGAATACAGCATATGCATATCACTTTCACTATTCTCTTTCTCTGCTTCTTCATTTTTCACTGTCTGTCTGTGTCTGTCTGTGTGTGTGTGTCTGTCTGCATCTCTTTCTCACCCTTGCTCACTCCCTCACTGGATTCAAGGTCATATGAGTCCAATTTAACATGCTGCCAAGCATCATTAAGATGCAGACTAACAATTAGCACCCTATTTATCAAGGTGTTTAATTACCTTTATTCACTCTTGTTGCTATTTTTTGTTAATTAATTTTAGCCAGGTTTGTTTAGAACTATGCTCCTCTTCTTTTATTTCATTCAGATAAAACCTGTTATTTTTTCTCCTCTTGCTGTGGCAACAGTGACTGCCACAAAATAATGCTCTGTGTGCACCTTGATGGGTGTTCCCTCAGAGATTGAAGAAAGGGGAGGGGGGGGGTTGAGAAAAAAAAAAAAACGTCTGCGATTCTCAATTTAATCGATTTCAAACGAAAAAGTCAATTTAACAAAGTTGAAAAGAGAACGGCAGCAGAGGGAGGGGGAGGGGCAGGGGGCAGCGCATTCTTTTGCACTGAAGCAGTAAACTAACTACGGCGCAGGCAAGAGATTTCGCTGCCATTATCTCGCACCTCACATTTGCTCTTAGGCAAGCAGTTTAAAAGCCAGCCGATTGAGCCAGTGATCCAATTTGAAATGCAGAAATGATTAGAGCAGCTTGCTTCATTTCATATCGAAAAATGCTCTGATTTATGACAGGGCGGCCGCCAAGATCTATCTCCAAAAGGAATTAGCGTGCACATTTTGCATATTCCTGTTATTTAGTTTATTTAGCTTTCCCTGTAGCAGATGCTAACTCACAAAAAGGAGGACTGCATGGTTAGTGTAGTACATAAATTTTTTTTTTTTTTGCTTTTGCCCTTTCAAACTACTGTCATTTAAAGATGCAAGGTGTTTGTGCAGCAAATGACAAACTGAAAATTACATTCAACCTTTTTTGGGAGGGGATGATTTTTTTAATATATATTTTCCCTTGATTAGCTTTTATAAATGTGATTCTTTTACGAATACCAAGCATCAAACTCAAACACCAAATTTTTGAACGCCAGATGTATACCAATGTAGTGTGCACAATTTCCGTGAATACCTCGCAGGGAAAGGTGGGTATTTGGACATTTATTTTACATATAGAGAAAAAAAATTCCCTGGCAACTCATCCATTCTAAAGGCCTAAGGAAATATTAATACAGACAGAGATAACGCGGTCCAGGAGAAAATCTGCCTTAATGAAATTTCCAGTTGACCACATGCAATTTGTTTCATCACAGCGAACAACTAATTGCAACAGACGTTATCGAGGTGTGAGTGTGCTTTTAGTTGTAAACAGAGTCCGAGAACAGCCCCAAACCTGTTAGACCACCACCCCCCACCCCCCTCAGCTGCACCTCCCACCCCCACCCCCACCCTGCCCCCCTCACCAGCCTCTGGCCTTGGCCTCAGCCCCAGCCTCACCCAGTCCCCGAACTGCAGTGTTACAGGGAAGCTTGACATCACCCAGCCACTAGTATTACACTATGGCTCAGAGTGGAGCACCAGCATCCACACATTTGTACTGCGCTGGATGTGCTGGAGAAAGACTGGCAGAGACTATTGCACAGAGTTTCCTGTATGGACTCAGAGATAGGGTCTCAGAGAATATTTTGAGCAGTGATACTGATGATGGATGGGTATGAAGAGTGATGCACTGTTGATTATGCTATATGCTGGTCAAAAAAAGTGCAATGTACAGTAATGTGTAATAAGGCTTGAAAATAAGTCCATCATGATTGGCCTAAGACCAGTTTTTAGAATTGTTCAAAAAATTTAGGATATTTGTTGATAGTATATTGTAAAATACATGTATAGTTTTTCTTCATTATGCATTTTTATTTTAGAAATCTAGAAATATTTTATATCATAGTATAGTATAGTATAGTATAGTATAGTATAGTATAGTATAGTGCATTTTTTCATTGGATCACATTGTTTTAAAATATCTAACATTGTAGTCTTAATGTTGTCATGTTACCAGTTCTCCCCTAGGTTTGTGGCACATGTGTGGCTTTTTACATTGCTTGTGTTATTTTTCTCCAAACCACTACAGCGTGCAGCCAACTCACCAGGCCAAGAAAGGGGATTTAGAAAGTACAGAGCAGCCATTACCCTGGCCACACTGCATATGCAAAGCAGCGAATCTCTGCACTGCACTCTTACGAATGTACGGACCAGATAAAGGTTTTGCTCATTGAGTCTGCTTCCTGTAAATCCAACACTACAGGAGGAGGAGAAGGAGGAAGAGGAGGAGGAGAGAAAAAGAGGGAAGATTGAGGAGAGTAGAGAGCTGGGAAAGAGAGAGAGAGAGATAGAGAGAGGGGGGGGGGAGAGAGAGAAGGGGAGAGGTAGAGTGTGTGTGTGTGTGTGTGTGTGTGTGTGTGTGTGTGTGTGTGTGTGTGTGTGTGTGTGTGTGTGTGTATGTGTGTGTTTGCTTGCTTGTGTGTGTTTTGGGGGAGAAACTTTCCCACCCTTGCTTGTATTGATTTCACCAGCCTCTAGTGCAAAGAAAAAAAAACAGCTAAAAGAGGAAGAGAATGAGAGACAGATAGAAAGATGGCCAGAGAGAGAGAGAGAGAGAGAGAGAGAGAGATTGGAGGGGTCTGAAGGCTAGCGAGTGCTGTTGAGTTGGTCAGCCGTGATATCATTAGCCCGTTGTTTACACAGGAAGTTGGGAGCGACGGGGAGAGCGAGGAAGGAGAGTAGTGTCACTAGACACTTTCTTCCCTCACACCTCCTTCAGCTGATCAGAGGATCAGGGGTATCAAGGCCGGATTAGTAGCGACGCGGGATTTGTGTGATTGGTTAATTTATTGCGGCGATGGCAGGTCTTTCATCTATGGCAACATTTAATCAGGGCCGGCCGCCGAGGCTATTACAGGTTAGCTCCTTTTCCGGGGGCCAGGCGGTCTCTGCCATCAGCTCCATCACAATTCCCCCTGAAATTTCCAAATTATCTGGAACAGGCTTTAGCCCTCCCCCCCCCCCCCCACCCCCTACCACCACCTCCAGTCCGTAATAAAAATTAGAACAGATTCCTGATAGAAGCTTTTTCGCCCGCGCCAGGCCAATTATAAATAGTACTGCCATGGCTTGGAAAAAGAGAGCAAGGGACAGGGAGGGAGAGATAGAGATGGGGAGAGAGAGAGAGAGAGAGGTAGAGGGAAAGAGAGAGAGGGGGAGAGAGAGAGGGGTGAAAGGAGGGGAGGAAAAATCCGAGTCTGAGGGATGTGAGTGTGGAACTTATCGTCAGCCCCCTGCTCCTGCTCTGATCCAAATCCGCACTGCTGAAAATTTATATTAGATTTTATCACACAGGGGCCTAAGTCTCGAAAAATCAATGAAGGTTATCTTTTATGTTGCAGCAACTTGTGGAAATATTGATTTTCATTTTATAGCGAATTTGGAGAATCAGTTTGTAATCACTTGCTCGCTGACTACACTGTTTTGGTCACTGTATCTCTTACACGTAACACACCCCAGGATAAAAAAAAAAGAAAATGGAAAAAGAGAAAAAAAAAACAGGCAGCCAGGGAGGGTATTGAAACCAGTGAGGTGAGAGGTGTTGAGAGTGCTAAACCGCAAAAAAAAAACCCAGCACACAGCGCAGACGGACATTTTTTTTTTCTTTTTCTCCTTCCTCTCTCCTCCCACCCATCCTTACCCGCTACAGATGGCTTCGAATTCAAACAGACTCTTAATTTTCCCTTTAGCCCTTTTCTGACGTCCATTAGCGTCTTGGTGATTTCAGCACTGATTCTCTATTTAAATGGGACCCTCGGAGTGACCGTTAACCCTCGCTGGGCAGGTGTCCTTTCTACCTCCCAACGAGGCCGCGCCAGGTCAGGCCAAGACAGCAGATGTCCGCCCGAGATGCTTGTTTAGCACGAGAGATGGAGAGATGAATAAGAACTCGTCTCCCAGACAGGGTGGGGTAGGGTGGTGGGGGATCAGAGAAAGGGTTAATCCGATTCTCATTTTAGATAGTCGTCGTGGCAACAATCAGTCTCACCCCAACCCAACCCCCTACCGCCCCCCCCCCCCCCAAACCCGCTTCTGCCCCCTCTTTCCCCCCTGTTTTTTTGACAGGAGTCCGAGATTTACAGGTTAGGCTCAGACAGAAGACCTTATGCGGCGGTTAATTTCAGGTGTGAAATACGAGCCGACCGAAATTACGACAGGCGCTCTCTGTTGTGGTGCCAGCATGGGGCAGCGTGCCTGCTCAGAAATTAGACCAAAAAAAGAGAGAAGAGAAGAGAGAAGGCAGGAGGGAGGAAAAACGATACAGAAAGCGAGGGAGGAGAGAGGAGAAACAGACAAAGGCAGAATTTGTTGCTTACAAAACAGTATCAGCAGAAGCAAATCCCCGCAGTGGAAATGGGGCATCATTTTCCCCCTCGCTGCCGTACAGTACTTAGGCGGAGGTGTAAACAAATGGCATCTGTTTCGCTGCGCCATATGGGAGCAGCCACGCTCCTGTGGGTGAGCGAGTATGGAAACGCCTGTCAGTCCGACATATGATATTGAGTGTGGCATGCCCCACCCCCCACCACCAACCCCCTCTCCAATCTCCCTGTTTTGCATTTACCTCCCTCGAGCATGTGTCCATTACAATAAATAAAGTATCTGTGGGGAGAAAAATATATAATACATAAAAAAAATATATATATATATAAATGAAGATAAAATCAGAGGAGAGTGGAGGAGGTCGGTGACATCAGGGAGAGGGATGTCTGTCTGCTTGAGTGCCTGTTTCAAATGAATGTGGTGGGGAGAGAGAGAGAGAGATGGAGGGTAAAAAAGAGTGTTTGAGTGGAGATTGCATTGCACTCCAACCCATTTTCTCTTAGCTAAACTATTTCTGTAGCAGCCTAATGAAGGAGGGCCTGGGGTTAAAAAGTAATGGCCTAGAAAGACTGACATCTAGCCTGCGAGTAATATGCTACTGTAACAGCCACTCACTATGCTGCCTGTACCCTCCTCCCACCCCTGACACACACACACACACACACACACACACACACACACACACCCTCCAAGCACGGTGAAGATGTACCCTGGGCTTTCATTACCCCTGCCATTTAAAATAAAATCGAATAAAATCACATGAAAATAAATAGAGGAGACCCAGTGTTGCACCCTTCCACTCTTACCCTCTCTTTCCCCCTCTCTCTCTCTCTCTTTCTCTCTCTCTCTCTCTCTCTCTTCCCATCTCTCTATGGGCCTCAAATGCATCTGGGCAGGGCCTTCTCCTCTATCGCACCTGTTTTTTTTTTTGTTTTTTTTTCTCTTTCCCCCCCTTCTCCTTTCCCTCGTCTCTCAGAAATAACTTAAAGCGGCCCGTTTGACCCTGGCTCCGAAAAGAAAAATGACGTTTGCCCATTCAGAATAATTTGTCAGCGCATTATAAAAAAGGCAACCTCAATCGCCCCCTTTGAAATGGATACCGATTCTTTAAATTCTTCCCTGCCCGTTGCAGGAAATAGCGAGATGGCAGCGATAGCAGCACACAATGTGCCCAAAGTTCATTCCTGAACCCTCGGCTGCTCCTCTCCTCTCCCCGCCCCGCCCCTCTCCACCCCAACCCCTCTTGAAAGTCATCTGCATTCCTCTGGTGATTCCCAGCAATTGGAGATCAGGCCAGGGGGGCGGGGGTGGAGAGTGGAGGGTGGAGGGTGCAGGGGGGACTAATCTCGGGCGATCTGATACTGGATCACTGGGAGAAATCCAGCGTGATAATGACACACTCTTCAGGCCTCCTTTTAGATGGGGCAGAGGGTGCTGCCAAACTGCACGGCTGTCCCCACAGTACCCCAGATTCAACCCACCCACACACCCACACACACACCCGTCCCAACCCACCCATCCTCCCCAAATCAAATTTTGGAAGCCCACCCCCACCCCCACAACCAGCCCTCTACACCTTCCCACTCAGCATTAATCCAAACCTCCAGGTGGACCCCCTCCCATCCACCCCCATCCACCCCCTCACCCCCCCAGCCCAATTCATTTCTCCTTCACGGCTCTCTCATTCACCCCTCTCTCTGTCTCAAACATTTAAATCTCCCCAGCCACCGAAGACATACAGACAAGTCTCCGTAAACCCCCCCTACACACAAACACACACACACACACACACACACACACACACACACACACACACACACACACACACACACACACACACACAATAAAGGAGAGCGTAAAAAGAAAATGGCTGTTTATGGTTTATGGCGGAAGATGCCGGAAAGAAGCGTAACTTGTGCTTATTAGTGTGCCTGTAATCGTCTGGTGGAATGAGCGGCGGCTGATTAAGCCCCTGTTATCTCGCCCCGTACAGAAGAGCAAGAGCTCGGTCCCGTTGGTGCTGAACGCCGGCCCCAGGTGGCTGCTGGATGTGACTTGGCAGGGAGCGGAGGACAACAAAAACAACTGCGTGGTGTACAGCAAAGGTAAGCGCCAGTCTGTTATCTTTCTCCCGCACCTCCACAGCCCCTTCAACACACACACACACACACACACACACGCCCACATGTGCGCACACACACACACATGTGCTGTGCATGAACACAATGTCTGCTTCAGTTGCACACACAAACACAGAAATACACACACACACACACCTCAGCCTCAGATGCATACACACTAACACACTCTGTCAGTCTCGGGTATACTCTGTCTCACTCTCTCTATCTCTCTATCTCTCTGTCTTTCTCTCTCTCTCTCTCTCTCTCTCTCTCTCTGTCAGGCTGAGATGTACCCCACCCATACACACACACACGCACACATGCACGCACACACACACACACACATGCACACACACACACACACACACACACACACACACACACACACACACACACACACACACACACTCTTTCACTCCTCCCCTCCAAATCCTTCCCTGTTGTTCTTCAGCCCCTCTCCTGTCAGAGCCGTGCATGTCATTACAGAGACGGGGGCTGGCAGAGCAAAGGGTGAAACCTTGCCTTCCCCTGTCCGGGTATTAGAACAGTGTTATGACCATGCTGCACTGGCCTCATCTGTCAAACTAATACAAGCCGCTGTGTGGGGGGAGGGGGGGGGGGGGGGGGAGAGGGGGAGAGACAGGCAAGAGATGAGAAGAGTGGTTTAAAAAAAACTGACATAACACAATTTGAGATGAAGCTGTCATGTCTCGTCTGCTGTGGCAGACTGAGGAGAGATATACAGATATATCGTGATGGTGCACACACACCTTGTGTGTGTAGATACACACACATGGATGTACAGACACAAATGCACACACACACACACACACAGCATTAAAATGTTATTTTGAAATGCTGCACTCAGAACATACTGTAATATTACATTCATTGTAGTGCTGCACCTTACCACTTTACTGTTGTTAGTGATTACACATGTGACTAGTTATTGCCCTACTGCCCACCTGCAACAACCCATACACACACTCACACACACACATATACACACAAAGGTGTTAATGGAAGCATCCTGTCAGCCAAAAGCACTCTACGCCCCACCAAGGACCAGCAGACAGCAGTCATGCACATCCTCCCTAAAGGGTTGTTTACATCAGAAGCGACCAAAGACACCAGAGTGACGGAAGTCATTATTTTTCTATGGAGAGTTGGTGAATTGGGCGAACAAAGTGAATTCGCCGGCAGTGAAGCGAATTGGGTGACCAGAGTGAAAAAGAGAAGTTAAAAGTCAGTTAACTTTATGGTAATGAGCTATGATGCGGTTCGGTGAAAACCAACCAGAATACATACATTTACCAACGTCCGTTAATTACTGAGCTAAATCCAGCATCCCAAATGATACGTCATGAGCGAACAAAGCAAACCAGGCGAATTCAACAGCGAAGCTTCTTCAGCGACCTCGGCGACCTGTTCGCTTTGGTCGCTCCTGATCTGTACGTACAGTAAGTGTGAAAGAGCTCCTCATGAACCTGGACGTGGCTATCTGTCTGCTTACTGTCCTCCCCACCTGCACTGGGCACTCAACATGTCAGGCATAGAGTGGGGCCATGGGAGCACATTCAGTCAGGCTGAAGGCCACACTGTCACACTGAGAGGCACACAGACACACAGGAGGCGTGGGGGTCATTGGGAAAGCATTTTGCATGACCTGAATGGCCTTAATCCAGGGCTTGGGAATAAGAGATACGGGCCGTTGAAAATCTCCGTTTTGGAGATGAAAGCATAGGAGCACAGGGGTGAGGTGGGGTAGGGTCTTAGACAGATGTTATAATTTGCAGGCTTCCGCACTTTCACGAACACCCAGTGCCTCTGAACACCCAGTGCCTCTGTGTCACTGTAATTGGTTCTTGATTGGTGTAGTTAGCAACACGCTAAGTAAATAAAAGTAAATAAATGGCCGCGGCCAGCAAGGCGATTCCAGAGGACACGAGCGGCGTCCTCTCATTTATCAGTTCTGGCGAATGATTACCCCGTGACTCGACTCTCGTGGCTCTGAAATGGAGTTTCCCTCCCCTCAAAGTGAATAAGTGGCACAAGTGGGATTTGCTACCCCCCGGATTTTCGGTCTCCCAATTCTCATCTACTAATCACTAGACTGCACTGCACAGTTATCCTCTTACCCGGCTACTTAACTTTGTGCTCTTTATCACCAAATCATTAAAGTTTTGATAAGCTGTTAAAGGAGATTACGCAGTTCTTTAAAATCGTCTAATCTTTTTGCCAGGAGACTGAATATATGAAACAAAAAAGGGGTAATAACAAGATTTCTGCACTGTTTTGTTAAGTCGGTATAATTTTCTCTCTCTGCATTGGTGATAATTGTGATCACGTGCTTTAAAGATGGACTTGAAGCTGAGGGGTCACACACGCCATGGTGAATCTCGACACACCACACTGAGCTCATGCAGTTCTGTCTGCCATTTACTCCCCCCCCCCCCCCCCACTCTCTCTTTCTTGCCCCCTCTCTGTCTTTTTCTTTCTTACTTTCTTTCTTTCTTTCTTTCTTTCTTTCTTTCTCTCTCTTTATCTTTTCTCTCTCCATTGCTGCTTAGAACAAAAACCAAAAGGAGTGAACTATACCAGCAAAACACTGTCAAAGCAGATAAATATATACCAGGGGTCCAGGGGTGTTTGCTGAAGGAGTATTTCTATTTTGGAAAAAGTTGACTGTTGCACATTCTTGGATGAATTACCTTTATTAAGGTGAACATCTAAAGATATGTATATATAGCAACCAGCTGCCACCTACCCCACGGACTTACAGGGGTAGGTTTGAGCCAATGCCCACCATCAGGCCTTTATTAAAATTAGCACAGAGAAAAGAGTAAATGCGGGAACAGAAGGGCGTCGGGGCTTGTCCTAAAGGACAGTTAGCTTACTTATCTAGTGGAAAAAAAGTCTCCAGGGAAAGAAAAAAAATGTTCTGTTCCTCTGAAGCACCAGTAAATTTCTGCACCCCTAAATTTAGAGACTGCTTACCTGTATGTGCATACACCTGCTCTGTTCTGTTTGCCCACCCATACGAGAAAGATAGCCTATAAAAGTACCTCGCTGGGGATCTAGCATAGACATGCTGGGATCGGAGGGTCACAGGTTCGAATCCCGTTTTAGTAGGAAGAATGGGGGTGGGGGGGAACACAAACAGGTGGTCTCCTGCACCCTCATCCATGGCTGAAGTGCCCTTGAGCAAGGCATCTAACCCCACATTGCTCCAGGCACTGTAACTGAAACCCTGTACCTAAATAACTGTAAGTCACTGTGGATAAGTGTAATGTAATGTAATGTAACATGCTCTCGTGTCCGTCTGAGATATTTACACTGCCTTACCTCTCACAGTCATGAAATGACATCAATTCGGGTGGGTGTGAAGTTAAAGTTTCCTGTACTCCGGTATCTCACCGCATGCTCCACTGAAACCAATCAGGAAACAATAGCTGTCAGTTGAAAGGCAAGAGCGGAACAGAGGAGGAGGAGAAGTAGGAGGAGGAAGAAAAGAGGTGATGAGGGTGGGGTGGGTGTGGGGGTTGTACCCAGTGTCTCTCATGCTGAGGGTATTAGCATAGCCACGTGCTGTTTGTTTTACATTAGCATCACAGTCAGCCGGCAGCCAGCCATCACTAAAACTCTCCACTTCTCGCTAGCATAACTCATTATCGAGAAATCCACCTGGAACTCCCACAATACACCTCTCCACACTCCGCCAGCTTCTTTTAGCCGTTGCTCGCGCATGCTAACGCAGGAAGCAGCAGCTCATCTGCCGAGTAATTAAGAATTAGAGGAACGGGGAAGTTAAGGAGAGAGGGGCGGGGAGAGAGAGAGAGTGTAGCAATCACTCGTGGTGATATTTTACTGCTAAAAATTATACACTTGATAAACTGCAGTGGCGATATATGGAGGGGAGTCAAGCATCAGTTGCATTGTTTAGGTATTTCATGCCTGTTGACTTCTTCACATTTTCTGAATTCATTTGACGAGGAGAGCTCTCAGGATTGACACAAATTCGCCAATTGTTTTGTTCTTTTTTCTGGTGATTCTCATGAAAAGGGCAATGCAATTAATTATGAAAGAATAACTGTCAGCTATTCTTGTCAGCTGGATTAAACACTCTTAATATTTTCTGTACCCATCCTTCATAATGACATTACAGACATCAGTGAAATTTTTCAAAGTCCCTTAATATTTAAAAAGGGGGGAAAAACAACCAGTATGTCCCATTCATGTCCAAAAATCCCAATTATTGGACTGAACCATTGTCACCTGATATCTCGACCCTTTTGAACTTGGACACTAGCTGTCCTGCAATAGTACGTCTTATTATTTAAAGGTCACCTAAGTTTCCCGCGTAAGCCTCTTACGCAGACCACAGACTGATACAGCTTGTCGGACGAGTCTCGGGAGAAACTTTGTCATTGTGCGGCTGGAAATTGACCAGTGTAACGCGAGCGTTTTACATAAGCTCGTGTGAAGCTGAATGGGCCTAATTCACTGTATCTTTGTGTTCCGCGCTCGCCTTTCGTTAAGTACTTAGTCTCGCCATTAGATTCTCGCTACGCTCTCCTTAGGTGTCGTTGCCGAGGTGACGGAGTAAAAAGATGGCCGCCCCCATGTCCCATTGCATCACACACATACAAGTGTGTTTAGTGTCATGTTTTGTGACGGTGTCACACACACACACTTACATAAACCTTCCATGTGGTCCAAAGAAACATTATATCCACAGAAATCTCAATCTACATTTACATGCTACTCTTTATAGAGACCTGTCACATCTGTCCCTCTATGCATACAACTCTCTGCCTGGGCCATGTTCGGCTTTACAATAAGTTACATACAAAGACCTGTACACACACACACATGCTGACCATAACTGATGTGTACTGGTCCCTTCCAGTTGGTGTATCACCAGGCAGCTTCTCTTCCCAACGCACACACTCAGAGCAACAGACAACAGAGCAACACACTTGTACAGTACGCACATGCACACACACACACACACACACACACACACAAACAAATACACAAATGCACACAGAGGCATACACAGCGCACACACACACGCGCGCAAACACACGTGCACACACACACACACACACGCACACACACATACAGACACACAACATCTTTCTTGCCTCTTCATACCTAAGAACAAAGCTCCCATTACAGAGGGTAGAGTCTAAAAGAGAAGAAACCTTCCCAGTGATGGCTTTCACTGAGACCACCCCCAGCTCATCCACACAAACAAACCAGCATACCTACCGGCACGTCAAAGACCGCACCCGGGAATCAGTTAAACGGTTAGGGCCATATATTAGTTCTTTCTTCTCAACCTGAGAATGCAGCAGGGAGAGAAGGAGAGCAAGAACGAGAGAGAGAGAGCGAGAGAGAGAGAAAAACATCTACAGAGGTGCTTAGGTTATTATCTGTTATCTGCCAACACAAAGACACAGGGCGACTGAATAATAACTAAACAAATGAACACAATGTAAAATTTCATTATCAGTGTATTATAACAAAATTGTACCCTAAAGGAGAACAGCTCCGAGCCCGCACTGTAATTGCGTTTAATTAAAACACAAGGCAGATCAACGGAATCATTTTCATTAGCGAATTATTAATGATTCCACAGCAACAGTAATTGATTGCGCAGAGCCTGGCGATAAGTGGGCACGGTCGGAGAGGAGCACGCTAGTGTTGTGCTTCTGAAGGGGGCTGGATGGAAAGATGGATGAATGGTGTGTGTGAGGATGGATGGATGGATGGATGGATGGATGGATGGATGGATGGATGGATGGATGGATGGATGGATGGATGGATGGATGGATGGATGGATGGATGGATGGATAGATGAATAAAAGGGAAGGAAGAACGAGAGCGAGTGTTGGAGGATGCGTAGGTGAGTGTTGGCTGGTGTGTGTACTCCAGTGTGTGTGTAGTGGCCTATAAGAGCACTTCATCTATGGCATTCTGTGTATGTGGATTGACATCATTTCTCTCTGTTTCTCTCTTGCACACAAATATACACACAGACCGAAACACCCACACACACATACACACAAACAGATATACATGAACATAGACATAGACACACATACACACACTCCTACTCTCTCTCTCTCCCTCCATCCATCTCTCTCTGTCTTTCTCTTTCACACGCACACAAACACACGCGCGCGTGCACACACACACACACACACACACACACACACACACACACACACACACACACACACACACACACACACACACACACACACACACACACACACACACACACACACACACACACAGTATAGACCCACAGAGAAAGAAAAGTTGACCCTCTCTCTCACACACAGAAGCACACACACACAATCACACACACACTGAAGCACACACACACACAGTCACACACACACTGACGCGCACACACACAGTCACACACACACTGACGCACACACACACAGTCACACACACACACTGATGCACACACACACTGAAGCGCCGACTCCAGCGGTCCAGACAGTGTGAGCTGTCAGCTCGCATGTTCACTCGGCCTGCTGTCTGATGTGCACTGGTCCCTCCCAGTTGGTGTACCACCAGGCAGCTCCTCTCCCAGACACACACACACACACACACACACACACACACACACACACACTGAGTAACAGACAAACACACTTGTGCGCCCACGCACACACAAGAAAGAAATACACAGAGGCATACACGCCGCGTGCACACACATACACATACACATACACACACACACACACACACACACACACACACACACACACACACACACACACACACAAACACACACACACTTTCAGACAAACACAAGCAGAGTAAATCACACTGAGAGAGACTCAGACCGATGACAGCACACAGACTCCAGCAAAGCCACACTACAGCACTGGCAGTCAAATACACACACACAAAACACACAAAACACACACACACACACACACACACATACACACACACACTCACTGGATGTCGGTACATAAACACCCACAGTGACATCTTGCTCTGTGCAGCCACCCGTGATCTGTATTGGGTGTGTATATATGTGTATGTGTGTGTACATATATGTGTATGTGTATGTGTATGTGTATTAGCCCTTGTGTATTTCTGCCTGTGTGTACTTGTGGAGTAGAAACATGTGCTTGCAGATCAGCTGCTACAGTGGAGGTGATGTGAATGTGTGTGTGTGTGTGTGTTTGTGTGTGTGGGTGTGTGGCTGCGTGCATGCACATGGGTGCACTCTCTGAGTAAGAATGAACTGATTGTGTCTTGTGTTAAAAAGCGGCCCCCAGCAGGACAACCTTTGTTTCTGGTCCAGAGGGAGGGCGTGGGTGGCAGTGATGATTTAGCCCAGCATAATTGTATAATCGATGTTGAAAAATGCCTCCGCATCGATTAGCCGAGTCAGGCTGACTGAGCTGTCGATGGTGGAACAGAGCTTTTAAGCAGACACACAGAGAGTGGAAGAGAGAGAAAGAAAGGGAGAGAGAGAGATAGATGGAGAGGGAAGAAGACAGAAAGATGAGGGGGGGGTGAGAGGAGAATAAAGAGAGAGAGAAAGGGAGAGAGAGATGGAGAAGGAAAGAGACAGAAGGATGGGGGGATGAGAGGAGAATAAAGAGAGAGAGAAAGGGAGAGAGATGGAGAAGGAAAGAGACAAAAGGATGAGGGGGGTGAGAGGAGAGAGCGTGAGGGAGCGTAAAAGAGAGGAAAAGAGAAAGAGAGGGAGAGAGAAGG
>CM050218.1:10797500-10812500 GCA_027475355.1 Coilia nasus | reverse complement strand
TTATAAGGCCAGAGGAGTCCTTTTGTTTTGCCCGTGTAAGAGCGTGTGGAACTGGGGTTCGTGGAGGCAGAAGGTGGCTCATGACTGGAGCAGCGGGACTGTCATCTAGTTTGGCCTCGGTGGCTAAATAAGTACCTGTAATCCTGGTAATGGGGGTGCACTGTGGTGCGTCGGGGTAACAATTTTGGAACGGTCAGTATGTGTGTCTGTATGTGTGTGTTTGTGTATGTGTGTGTGTGTGTGTGTGTGTGTGTGTCTGTGTGTGTGTTCTGGGGCAAGCATTTAGTGGTGCCCCATGGCTCAACGCTACAGCAGTCCAAAGCCCCCAAACCCCTTTCATGTGTTTGTGCTAATGAGTGTTGTTGGGGGTGAATGGAGCCTATGTAATCACTCTATAAAGGCTACTGCTGCTCTTTGCCTTGTTCTCCCTCTTTCTTTCCTTCTCTCATTTTCGTCCACTTTTTTCCTCTCCTCCCTCTTCCCTTTCATTCCTCCGTCATTCTCTCTCTCCCTCCCTCCTTTTTCTTTTTCCCCTCTCTTTCTCTATCTCTTTCTCACTCTCTCCTTCACTTCATCCCTCTCCCACACACACCTCCTGCTTCCTTTCCTCTTTCTCTCTCTCCATCTCTCTCTTTCTCTCTCCTACTGAAGCCCATTCCCCTCTTTCTCATTCCATTACTCTCTCTCCCTCTCTTCTTCTCTCTTTCTCTCTCTATCTCTCTCTTTCTCTTTTATTCTCCCTTTCTTTCTTTCTATCCCTCTCTCGGTCTCTGCTCTCCTCCTGTGGGCCGGATCAGATGTGGCCTGTGTGGCCTGTGCTGCTGAGCGACTGAGAGGGCTTGGCAGCGGGCAGCCTGCTCACATCTGTAGAGCAACGCCTCTGATGCCTGACCTCAACACTAACTCACACAGAGCTGATTACTCACTCACACGCTTGCATTCAGCTCCACCACTGCGTTCACACACTCATGTACACACAGGTACACAAACTCAAACATACACACACACACACACACACACACATACACACTAACAGATCACACTCTCTAGATGGAGGTAAAGCAGACACAACAAAAGCTTAGATGCACAAAAGAGATTTACGCAGACATTTAGTGTTATACACATACAAAACAAAACACAAACACACATACACACCACACACACACACACACACACACACACACACACACACACACAAACACACATACACACCACACACACACACACACACACACACACACACACACACACACACTCACACCCCCACACACACACACACACAAACACAGATACACACACACACAAACACAGATACACACGCGCACACACACACACACACACACACACACACACACACACACACACGCTAACAGATCACACTCTCCAGGTAAAGCAGACACAACAAAGGCTTAGATGCGCAAAAGAGATTTACGCAGACATTTAGTGTTATACACATACAAAACAAAACACAAACACACATACACACCACACACACAAACACACCCACACACACACACACACTCACACTCACACACACACACAAACACAGATACACACACACACACACACACACACAAACACAGATACACACACACACACACACACACACACACACACACTCACACACACACTAACAGATCACACTCTCCAGATGGAGGTAAAGCAGACACAACAAAAGCTTAGATGCACAAAAGAGATTTACGCAGACATTTAGTGTTCACATACACATGTTCCTAACCCTCTGATACCCACATATGTTCTGACACATACATACATAGCTCTTTCACACACACAGTCACATACACACACACACACACACACACACACACACACACGCGCACACACACACACACACACACACACACACACACACGCACACACACACACGCACACACACACTAAACACATACACATTTTCCTCTTCTCACTCAGGTCACGATCTCACCACAGGATGATCCTTTCATGTAATGGCATGTTATGAATGACACACGTAAAAATGGCAAAATAAAGAAATAAGAATAAACAGTCAAAGAGTAAATAAAGAGAGGGTGAGAGGGAAAAACACAGAGAGAGAGGGAGGGAGAGAGAGGGAGGGAGAAAGAAAGAGGGAGAAAAAGAAAGACAAATAGGTGGCTAGCGCCCCGCTCAAGGTTCCCAGCTAACACCCATTCAGCGGAGGGCAGAGAGGCAGAAGCAGTGAAAAATATACACACACTCTATCCTGTCAGAGGCCTTTTGGCTTATCTTGAGTGACTGTCAAGGCTGGGAATATCAGGGAATGGACAGAAATATATAAAATTAATAAGCTGCTGGATGTTGTCGGGAGTTATGATGCTTCCATAAATCCTGGTTTGATCATGGCGGACAAGGCTTAAATCCACAGCTTCCCGGCGCGCACAGCAAGTGTTTTTCGGCCCGGATTTTTTATTCCGCCCGGCGAGATACAAGCCCTTAGCTGGCGAAATAAGATTTATCGTCCTCTTCCCCCCCCCCTCCACTCTCACCCCCAACTCCCCTCTCTTCTTTTCATGACTGACAAATCTTAGAAAAAAGGCCTGAGGGGCGAGTTGGCTGCCATTACTACCTTTAATAGAAGGGCAGCGGCACAGCAAGGTGAAACTGGGGCCAAGAGGAGAGAACGCGATTCACCGAAAAGAAGAGAGAGAAAGGGAATGGATGAGAGAGACAGAGAGAGAGAGAGAGAGAGGGACAGAGACAGAGACAGAGAAAGAGAGGAGAAGGAAGAGGAAAAGAAAAGGAATAAGAAAAGGATGGGGGAAAAAGAAATTGGTAGTGACTTATCAGTTGTACTTCCTGTGTCGGGTGAAAGGTCGCCGAGCTCTCTGTTTGTTTGTTTGCGTCTCATAGTAAAAGGATGGATGCTATCGGCCCCCGCCATCCACACGGGAGTGCTCGCTGGAGTGGCTGAGGTAATATTTCATGTCACTGAATTAGGCAAGCGCACCTCACATTTTTTCTGCACCTGGAGGCTCAGCCAAGCATCGATCATTTTCACAGGGAGCGTGGGGGCTTCTTCGCTACCAGGCATCTCACACTCAGTAGCCTCCCCCCCCCCCCCACACACACCTACCTACCCTACTGGAGATAGACCGGCCATGCTGGCTAATTAAGGCTTTTTAAAATGGCAGGTGTTGCATTTGAATGTGCCCCCAAATACACTCCCCCCAAAACACACACACACATATGCACACACACACACACTCACACACACACACACACACACACACACACACACACACACACGCACATACATACCTCTTTGCCCCCCTTCAAAAACACGTGTCCCCCACAATGCATGGGCTTAGTGAGAAGTAGTTGTCGTCAGCAGCAGGAAATGACAACAATGACACAATAATGATGTTTGCTGGACCAAATCAGAGCAGTGTAATTCCAATTTGAGGGCTTGTATTGAGAGCAGGCCATGCTCTTTGAGCACGGCTGTCAACGGGAAAAGCTTGTCGCACACAAACATACACACACACACACACACACACACCGAAAAATAGCTCTTATGTCATTCATGTGTCTCAAAATATATACTAATGTGCGCCTGATAAAGGTTGGAACGTGATGAGGGCTTTTAAATGAGAGACAAAGAGGCCATGACAACAAAGTCCTGTAATTATTTTTTTCTGCTTTGTTTTTTTTTTTTTTTTCTCCTGCTCCCCGTACTGGATTTTGTAAAGGCGTGACAATACATTCTGTGAAAAAGAAAGCATTTGAAGTCTTTTCCCCCTTCCTCTCAGTCCTGCAGTGTGGTGTTGGGGGGGGGGGGGCAGGGTGAATATATTATTATTATAGGGGTGGATTCCATTAGTGTTTTAGTATTTCACACAGCTCTGTCATGACATGAGGTGTAAAGCCTCCACAACGCCCCACCATCACATCAGGTAGGTCTCTGCCTCCTGGCCAATTATGAAGCAGAACGATGGTACACACATCTATAGCCAGACCCACACATATAAGCATACTGTACAGATGTACATGCTCACACACACATGCATGCACACACACACGCACACACACACACACACACACACACACACACACACACAAACATGTGTAGACATAAAAATAATATGCATATGTAAACACACATATATGTTCATGCATGCATTACCATCACATGCACATAACCATGGCTGCACACAAATAGATTCACAGTTACATATATGCCCCTGCCAAGACGAATGTTAATATCTGCATCGACTAGCACACACATATGCACACAGACACACACATGCACAGACACACACGCTGGCATTAAAAAACACGGTCATGGAGGAATGGCTTCTGCACACCAGCACACAGATTATGCTGATTTTTCTGCTTCCAATCTGAACAAAGTTGAAGTGCACCTGGTGGTAGTTGCTGAGTAATTACATCGTCTTTCTCTCTATCTATCTCAGAGAGAACCTCTCTCTCTCTTTCCTCTATCACTCTCTCCACCTCCCTTCCTCATCCTCTCTCCATTACTCTGTCATTTTCTCTCTGTCTCTCTCTTTCTCTGTCACTCTTTCTTGTTTACTCTCTCTCTCCCTCATTCTCTCTCTCTCCTTCTTTCCTTCTATCTCTGTCCCCTGCCCCCTCCATTTTACCTCAGTCTGGGGCTAAAACCTTTAGCTTGGCTAAAGCAAAAATGCCTTCAGAGTTCTCATTCTGCCCAGTTAAATGTATTGTAGGTATATAATAGTGGTAATGTTTTGATGTAGTTTCCCTAATAGGAAGAAGAAAGATATTTAGTCACAAGACAAAGTAGGTGTTATACAGTTATTATCCAGTGTAAACTCTGTTTTGACAAAACGTGTAGTTACTAGTTTTTGGCTTTGTAGGGTGTAGTGGAAAATTTAGGCATTCTGGGGTGATGGTTTCTTTTGTCTTTCTTAGTTAGAGTACCCAGATGTATAATCATTATAAGATCACCCAAAAGAGGAGGTAGAAGTTAAACCAAAGGCCATATATCAAACACCAGAGATAAGAGGTTGCTTGTAAAGATCCCAAAACTGGATGTAGGGAACAGCCCTAAAAGACCATTGTTCCATCACACTTCACATGCCCAGAGCCCTTATCTCTGAACTAAGTTCAGGACCCCTATACTGCAAACAAACACCAAAGTGCAGCTGGAAATTTGCCTCATTGAATGTGGGTTGGAACAAGGTGTATTATAAAGTGAAGGTCTGGTCTGTATGATTTCAGACTTGCTGCATGGAACACATGGGGGTTCGTTGCAACATTTCTCCGGACGGTGCCGTTAATAAACTCCAGTACTTACATCTGAGATGCCTATCGCGAGTATTATCTTTACCACAAGGGCAGAGTACCTTAGCCTGGTAAACCCGCCCCTTGTACTTCATTTCATTTTGTACAGAGGGTCTGGACCGGAATGTGTTGAGGAGCATGTAAGTGGTCCGAGCAACACCGATCCAATCAGCAGACAGAGGGTGTGTCCATGAACCATGACGTTGACTTTGTGTACTACATTTTGTAGTGCGTGGGTAAGCTAATTGCATACGTGACGACCAGGCGTTAGCAATTGGGTAAAGGCAGAGGCACTTGTTTTAAACTTCAGCAGAGTCCACACCTTCAGAAAGAAATAATTTCTCACGGCCTCTGCTCCAGACCCTCTGTACAAAATGAAATGAAGCACGAGGGGCTGGTTTACCAGGCTAAGAGTACCTCTCCCTCATCACACACTGCAGATCTGGTGGCTAAGGAAGCAGGCACATGTACTGTGCAGCCGTAGCCAAGAAAGGGAGAGGCAGTGAACTTCTCCCCGCTATCTAAAGTAAACACTGTCAAATGACTATCGGGAGCATGTGTGTCTTTTTTTGTCTTTTTGTTCTTTCGTTTCTTCCCCAAATCCTTTTTTTTTCTTCCTTTGACTTGCAGGCCCATAGCCTGACCTTCAACTGGTGCTATCTGCGAGAGCGGATCAGTGGCTGTAGCTGACCCAAGCGCTGAGAGAGCGTGATGGGAGAAGGAAGTGGTGGAGACGTGGGGGAGGGAGGGAGGGCAGGAGGAGGAGAGGAGGAAAGGAGTGAGGGAGGAGAGAAGAGAGGAGAGGAGAGAAGAGAGGAGAAGAGAGGAGGGTTGGTGGGCAAAAGGCCAGGCACAGACACAGCCCTGGGCACAGGAGGGGGTACATCACAGGAGGGGGTGATCGGGGTGGGCAGCCAGAGCACACCCCTGAGGGTGTGAACCAGTGTGTGTGTGGGTGTGTGTGTGGGTGTGCGTATATGTGTGTGTGTGAGAGTGTGTGAGTGTGTGTGTGTGTGTGAGAGAGAGAGAGAGAGAGAGTGTGAGTGTATGTGTGTGAGAGAGAGAGAGTGTGTGTGTGTGTGCGTGTGTTGTGTGTGAGAGAGAGAGTGTGTGTGTGTGAGAGAGAGTGTGAGTGTGTGAGAGAGAGAGGAGAGAGAGTGTGTGTGTGTGTGTGTGTGTGTGTGTGTGTGTGTGTGTGTGTGTGTGTGTGTGTGTGAGAGAGAGAGAGAGAGAGAGTGAGTATTAAGCTGCTGTGTCTGTGTGTGTGAGTGAGTGTTAAGCAGTGGCATCTAGTGCCCACTAGAGTTGAGGAGGTTCAAAGCCGTCTGTACATTCCAGAAGTGTAGCCGAGGTTACAAGTAAGAGTCTCTCTCTCTCTCTGTCTCTCTCCTCTCTCTCTCTCTTTCTCTCTCTCTCTCTCTCTCTCTCTCTCTCTCTCTCTCTCTCTCTCTCTCTCTCTCTCTCTCTCTCTCTCTGTCTGTATCTCCCCCTTTCCCTCTCTCTCACGTAAACACACACACACAGGGACCTCTCTCTTTGATAAAGGAGACAGGCAGACGAAGCATGTCATGCCCAGAGGTGGAGAGGCCTCTCTAGGATTCACACAAGGCTTGTTCACCCCCTCACTACCAGTCACGGAAAAGAAAAGCAGGAAATGGGGGGAGAAAGACAGTCTGCACTAGCAGAAAAACAAAAAAATAATGGATGTCGCTGTGATCAATATATCATTTCAGGTGCATTCTTTTTTTTTTCTTTATTATTCACCACGGAGCCACAAGTGTCTTTGAACCATGACCAATTATAGCCATCCCTCGAGGGCCTGGGACTGACTGACTTCTTATTGCTTGAATAGAGTGTATAAGGGGGAATACATGTATTGAGGTTAACATGAAAAAAGAGCCCTTTGATGTCAGCCTAGTCTTGGCTATTCCCTTCACAGAGAATACCCAGGTGGTGCTAAGGCATCAGTGTGTTCGGTTACCGTGGCGCTGAAATCATTATTATTACTTCATCATGGCCGCCATCGCGCCACGTATCTTTGTTTTCACAGGGGCGCTTATTGTAAAAGGTAGCTTAAGTAGCGTGCCAAAGCGTTTGATAATATTTACCTGTAATTGTCAAAGGATTACTCTTATCCAATTAGTGAAAATGAGGCGTTAAAAGAGCTGTTTACGTGTGCCGCCTGTGTACATACACATCTCTCAAGCAAGGGCAAAATAAAACCCCCTTTTTGTCTCTCTCCCCTCTTTCTTTTTTTATCCTCTTTATTTTTTTTAGCCACAGTTTGGGGTAAACAAATCACAAAGTTTGTTTTTCCTCAAGTAAAAGGAGGTAAAGTAAAGTAAAAAAAAAAACACAAAAAAAAACAGCACAACCAAGCTCCTCGCTTTGTCTTTGTTCAGTTGCCTTTTTCCCTCCCGTTTCACATCAAATGAGAGAGGCCAAAGCCTCCCTCCCCCTCCCCCTCCCCCTCCCTTACCCTCCCCTCCCCTCCCCTCCCTACCCCCAGTAGACATCCAGGAGGTGTTCAGGGATGGGCTCCTAAACGCTGGGCTCAGATACCACGAGGCCCGGCTTTGTCATCCACGCTTGACGGGCTCCCGTTTAATGCACTGTAATGTGGAATTCTGCGGGGACTGGTTTAATTGAGTTTTACACAGGCCAGCTGGGAGTAGCGCTGGAAGGCTAGGTGATGTTGAGGTTTTTAATCTGAAGCTCCGTGGAGGCTTGTTGACGAAGTGGGTTTCTTTCTCTTTTGTGGAGGGAGTGGAGTCGAAGACGAGAGGCGAGGAGAGGAGAGGAGTGAGAGGGAGGAGAAGGAGGGGTGGAAGGGTTGGAGGGAGGAGGGGAGGGGAGGAAGGGAATGGGGATTGGGGTGGGTGTGTGGTGGTGGTGGTGGTGGTGGTGGGGAGGGAGGAAGCCGGAGAAATGATACATGCGTGGATAAAACCAATTGGCAACCCTCAAAGGGAGCGGGGTTGATAAGGCAAATCCAGCACTTGTAGGGAAATAAAAGAATCCAACTGTTCATTAAAAGCAGAAACAAAACAGGCGATTGAGAAGGCAGGGCGTGCCGGTCGGCGGAAGAGACCGCGAAGAGCGCGAGAGAGGAACACAAACAGAGTCGTCCTCCTATCGCCGGCAAGGATTGGGAAAATAATCGAGGATTTGTGAGCGGAATTAATAAGGAGATAGAGACAAATAAGGCCTAGCTTCCCTCCTCGGGAAAAGAAGAAAAAAAAAAACGAGGAAGGATGGACCACAATTATCTAACATGGAGGCGAGAGGATGGAAGCAGTGGTGGTGGGGGTGATGGTGGTGGTGTTGGCATTAGCTACATAGACACCTAATTATGAGCGATAACCTAGATCTGGAGAACGGTCTGATTTATGACACGCTCTTTTACGCAGAGGGAAGAACTGTATTATAACCGGTCAGTCAGGGAGGGAACTACAGCTGTATTATGCGACGGAGTAATTACTGAGATACGAGGAAATTTACAATTATGATTAGAATTGTAATTATGTCCCCCCCCCCCACAAAAAAAAACAACAGCAGCGATATCGATACTGTACTGTTTTGTATGATTGTTTAATTATGGACAGTTTTGGAGGGATTTATTTAATGTTTAATGAGAGCGGGTGACACATTTAAAGAGGTGAAACTGGCCTGCTTAATGCTTTACTGGGGCAAAAAAGAAGAATTTTGATACATACAGCACATTCTTTTCAGCATGTGGCTGAATTAACAGGCAGGCACTTTCATCCAAGGACACTTCTAGCACTTTCAACACTGCCATTATAATTTTCTGTTACCTTGAAGCAGTGTATTTTGTTCTGTATCTGCAGCTCCCATGCACAAAGAGCATGGTGACCTCTGAATGTGAGTTTATAATATATCAGATAGATGACTTTACTGTAACCGATTCAAGTAACCAGGCGTTCCGTTAAGAAGGGGGGGTTAGATCAGGACAATTCATGGGGCCCAGAGCTTCACAGGGGCCCACGTAGGACTATGATATGGTTGTGGTGGGGCCCAAAATTATTTTCTTTCAGGGGGTCCACCATTTCTAGCAGCACCCCTGCAAGTAACCATCTCACAAGGAGAAAAGGCCTTGATGCAGCTATACTGCATCTCCAGAGCTTCCACACATTATGATCCTAAGTGTCCCCTGCACAAATGCCATGGGTTTGTGTGGGAGAGTACAGAAAGGTGATCTAATGCAGGCCTAATGCAGGGCTGCTTGAGTGTTTACTTCGACTAAAGGGGGTGTGTGACTTGCTTTTACTATTGAAGATAGTTATGTTATGAGATAATTATGTTTAAATGAGAGTTTGTATGTGTGTATTTGTGTTTATGGGTGAGTTTGTTTAGATGTGTGTGTGTGTGTGTGTGTGCATGTGTGTGTGGGTAGTGTGTGTGTGCATGTATGTATGTGTGTTTATGTATAAATGGTTTGTGTAGGACTGTGTAGGCATGCATGTGTGTTAAGGAGAATGTATGTGGGTGTGTAGGAGTGCTGTAGGTGCGTGTGTGGGTGTGTGTGTGTTTAGGAATATATGTGTGGGTGTTTAAAAGTGTGTAGAAGTGTGTGTGTTTGTGTGTGTGTGCGTGTGTGTATGTTTAGGTGTGTGCTTGTATGTCCCTGTTGTGTACAAGGCTGCCCTGTAATTCACCTGCGGTCATGGTGAATGGCTGGATGACCGTGGCCTATAATGAGGTTTTGAATCAGTGAGACTCCATGTGAGGCAAACAAAAGCCTAATGACAGGGCCCGCTTGGTGTGTTTGTGTGTGTGTGTGTGTGTATGTGTATTATGTGTATGTGTGTTTATGTGTGTGTGTATGTGACTATATCTATGCTCAGGATGTAGAGGTGGTGGTGGTGGTGGTGGTGGTGGTGGTGGGGTCACTGTGCGACAAGCAGCCCTGCGAAAAATAATCAACAGCATTTGCGATCGCCGTCTCCACGCTGAGCGACTCCCCAGCCACCCCACCGACCACCCCCACCCCCCACCCCCCCGACGCCGTTTTGTGCGAAATAAAGCCATTCATCAACACATCAATAAAAATATGGAGTAGATTATTACCGTGTTTGCTTAGCGCCGCTGTAAATTATAGCATGGCGGCCACAGCGGGTAATATTAATTAGAATTAGAATGCAGATAATATGCATGGGCCCTTTTATTACGGGAGCTGAATCAATTTTACAGTGTTATTCAGACCCTCCGCAAGGTCAGGCAAAGTTGTCGAGGCCGAGATGGTGGGCCTTGTAAAAAAGGTAAAGGAGGGACTGAGTTATGGAATGGGGGGCGTGGAGCACAAGTGAATGGGGGCAAGGGAAGTGTGTGTGTGTGTGTGTGTGTGTGTGTGTGTGTGTGTGTGTGTGTGTGTGTGTGTGTGTGTGTGTGTGTGTGTGTGTGTGTGTGTGTGTGTGTGTCTGCATGTGTGTTGGATTAGGTAGGGACTTCCACTGTCCTTTCCTCTTTCCAGAATTGGAATCTGTTATTCATGGTCCAACAAGTTCAGTAAGGGCAGTTAGTATGGGCTGTGCTTAGTGTCTTGTCTCTAAATAATGCAGTGTGCTCTATCACAACACACATTCACACATACCACCCTCTCGCTTGCTTTTCCTGTCCACCTCCAATGTAGTGTTGTCAGAAACAGTGGAGTATTTCCTTGAAATGTGAGGTGTGTGTTTATGTGTGGAGGTGTCGGTGTGTGTATTTTTCAAAATGGCATCCTTACCGCTTAATTAAGGTTCCCTTTTTTCTCATTTTGTTGTCTGTCTTTACCTCAGACAGAATGGTGGACTATAGCTCTCTCTCTCTCTCTGGAGTATAGCTCATGAAGCAAGCCCATTGTCAGAACTGGAATTTAACTGAGTCTAAATTCATAAGGCACCCTACTGCCATATTCTGCTGATTCTTTCAACCCTGCCTTTTTCTCTTGCTCTCTTGCTCTCTCTCTCTCTCTCTCTCTCTCTCTCTCTCTCTCTCTCTCTCTCTCTCTCTCTCTCTCTCTCTCTCTCTCTCTCTCTCTCTCTCTCTCTCTCTCTGTTTCTTGGTGGTTAAAGCTGTCAGATGACACAACAATAGGACGCAGGAGCCAATCTGGCATTGGGGAGTACCTTTCAGAGTGCTCAGTGAAATACTTTAGAGAATGGATTTAGCCTGGCTTTGCCTGGTTCAAACCAACAAAGTAGGCTACAAATTCCCCCAAATCTACATATCCGCCCCCACCCCCTTTCCTTCTCTGTTTAGAGACTCCAGTGTCAGCAAGGCCTTTTCTCTTCCTCTTTCTTTTCTCTTCTGTTTTTTGTTTTGCTCTCTCTCTCTCTCTCTCTCGTTTGCTCTCTCATTTTCATTCGCTCTATTTTTTCTCTTGCTCTGCACTTTTTTGGCCCACTAATAGTGAGTCCTACCAAATAGTTGTTTTATGTGCTGTTCACTAAATAAACAGCTTGTAAGCCCAACAATCAACACAGGAATCCTAATTGTCACTATTAGCTCTATCAGGAACACACATTTTTAGACTATCATTTTTTTAAAACATAATTAACCTTCAGTGTATTTTAATGACACAGAGGCTTCCATAACAGTCAACCTTTTTTACCACCAGCAAGCAGCTTGTCAGATTCAGAAAAGCATAATGGGCCACTTTTAATGACTGAATCCATAAAGGAATCGGACCCTACAAATAGCTTTAGGGTGTTTTTTCATATATGCAGACAACTAAAGTTTTGAAACACAGCATCTTCATTCATTCAGTGGATTTTTAATAATTCATTTTAGTGTATTTAACTTTTCCAACTGCATAGGAAAGCAACACAGGACTACCAGCCTCCCTGATGATTGCGTATACCTGTCCTGTCTAGCCAGCTGAGGTCTCCTGTTTCCTGTCTCCTCCTTTTACATTACATTACACTTAGCTGACACTCTTATCCATCCAGAGCGACTTACAGTTATTTACAGGGTTTCAGTTACAGTCCCTGGAGCAGTGTGGGGTTAGATGCCATTTCAGCCATGGGTAGAGGGGGATTCGAACCTGTGCCTCTCCAAAACCAAGACCAACTCCCTAACCACGAGACCACAGCTGCCCTCCTCCTCCTTTCTTCATTGGTGGTGAGAGTCTTGATTATGGGCGTAGCTGGCAATGAACCACATCTCGGCCTATGATAGCAGGGATGCTGGTGACACCACTGCTGATGTCCCCACCGCAGAGTGTTTCCATGCTGCCGCAGCTGCCCTGGTTCTGCATACAAAGCAGATTTGGTGATAGGTAATCCATGTAAGGTTTTTAGAAGACAGGTTATTAGAGGATTGAGGCCCCTGTGCGGAAATTATGTACATTTTTTAGGTTGATGACAGTGGCACGTGCCGGCACCTTTATGTGGCAAGGCAATACAACTGGCATGCCTCCCTCCCAATTTCTCTCTCTCTCTCTCTCTCTCTCTTCCTCTGTCTGTGTCTCTCTCACTGCCTCTCTCTCGTTTGCTTTATTTCTTTCGTTCGGTCGGATTTTCTTTTTTCTTATTGCTTCCATTTTTTTGGTTGTCCCCTCTCTCGGTGTTTAGTTAAGGCTGTAATTCTCTGTCTGCCTGTCTGCCTCCCCTCCCTTCTCTTTTTCTCTCTCCCTTACTGCATCGTTCCACATTTCCTACTGTAATTAATGTATTTGTCTTTCTTTTCTTTGCTTCTCTCCCCTCCATTTCTCCTTCTTTCACAGCCCTGTTTTTGCCTTCTTCTTTGTCTGTCTACTATGTGCTTCCTTTCTTTCGCACCCACTCTTGCTGTCCTCCTCTATCCCTACACCACCACCCCATCCCCCCTAACACAACTCCACCCCACCCACACACACACACACACAACTCCACCCCACCCCACCAAGCACAACCCCACCACACCCAGCACAACTCCACCCCACCCAACACAACCCCACCCCACGCAGCACAACTCCACCCCACCCAGCACAACTCCACCCCACCCCACCCAGCACAACTCCACCACACCCAGCACAACTCCACCACACCCAGCACAACCCCACCACACCCAACACAACTCCACCGAACTCAACTCCACCCCACCCCACCCAACACAACTCCACCCCACCCACACACACACACACTCCACCCCACCCAGCACAACTCTACCCCACCAAGCACAACTCCACCCCACCCACACACACACAACTCCACCCCACCCAACACAACCCCACCTCACCCAGCACAACTCCACCACACCCAACACAACTCCACCCAACACAACTCTGCCCCACCCAACACAACTCCACCCAACTCAACTCCACCCCACCCCACCCAACACAACTCCACCCCACCCACACACACACAACTCCACTAGTGATGGAGGTGGTGCTGCTGCCATATTTACATGGGCCACAGGCAGCTCCTCATTTGAACGAGGAGGAGTGGAGGAGGAGGAGGTGGAGTGGAGGAGGAGGTGGAGGTGGAGTGGTAATGGAGTGGTGATGGAGCAGTGGAGGTGGAGCAGTGGTGGTGCTGCTGGCGTATTTACATAGGCCACAGGCAGCTCCTCATTTCAGCAAGGAGGAGTGGAGGTGGAGTGGAGGTGGAGTGATGGAGCAGTGATGATGGAGCAGTGATGGTGATGGAGGTGGTGCTGCTGGCGTATTTACATAGGCCAGAGGCAGCTTCTCATTTGAACAAGGAGAAGTGGAGAAGTGGAGGTGGAGGTGGAGTGGTGATGGAGCAGTGGTGATGGAGGTGGTGCTGGAGGTGCTAGTGGAGTATTTACATAGGCCACAGGAGGAGGTGGAGGAGGAGGTGGAGGAGTAGTAGGGATGGAGCAGTGGTGATGGAGCAGTGGTGATGGAGGTGATGCTGGCGTATTTACATAGGCCACAGGAGGAGTGGAGGAGGAGTAGTGATTGAGCAGTGGTGATGGAGCAGTGGTGATGGAGCAGTGGTGATGGAGCAGTGGTGATGGAGCAGTGGTAATGGAGGTGCTGCTGGCGTATTTACATAGGCCACAGGAGGAGGTGGAGGAGGAGGTGGAGTAGTGATTGAGCAGTGGTGATGGAGCAGTGGTAATGGAGCAGTGGTGATGGAGCAGTGGTAATGGAGGTGCTGCTGGCGTATTTACATAGGCCACAGGAGGAGGTGGAGGAGGAGGTGGAGGTGGAGTAGTGATTGAGCAGTGGTGATAGAGCAGTGATGGAGCAGTGGTGATGGAGGTGCTGCTGGCGTATTTACATAGGCCACAGGAGGAGGTGGAGGAGGAGGTGGAGTAGTGATTGAGCAGTGGTGATGGAGCAGTGGTAATGGAGGTGCTGCTGGCGTATTTACATAGGCCACAGGAGGAGGTGGAGGTGGAGTGGTGATGGAGTGGTAATGGAGCAGTGGTGATGGAGGTGCTACTGGAGGTGCTAGTGGCGTATTTACATAGGCCACAGGAGGAGGTGGAGGAGGAGGTGGAGGAGTAGTAGGGATGGAGCAGTGGTGATGGAGCAGTGGTAATGGAGGTGCTGCTGGCGTATTTACATAGGCCACAGGAGGAGGTGGAGGAGGAGGTGGAGTAGTGATTGAGGAGTGGTGATGGAGCAGTGGTAATGGAGGTGCTGCTGGCGTATTTACATAGGCCACAGGCAGCTCCTCATTTGCGTCGGAGGGGAGCGTGACCGCAACTGAGGAGTGGAGTGCACCTCGCAAAAATGACTTTTCTTCCCTTGTGCTTTACCACCTC
>CM050218.1:10785000-10787500 GCA_027475355.1 Coilia nasus | reverse complement strand
TCTCCTTTTTCATCCTTTTCTTCTGTCCATTTCACCTTTCTTTTTATTGCTTGTGTGCGCTTCTTCCAGTCTCTCTTTTACCAGGCTCTCTCTTAGTCCTCTGTCTTTCTTTCTTTCTTTCTTTCTTTCTTTCTTTGTATTTTTCTTCTTCTTCTTCTTCTTCTCCTTCTTCTTCTCCTTCTTCTTCTTCTTCTTCTTCTTCTTCTTCTTCTTCTTTTTCTTTTTCTTCTTCACTGTCCAATCCATTAACTCCAATGCTTTATCTATTTATTCATTTTTGCTGTGTTCCTTGCAATGCCTGGCTGCAGCTTAATTTGCCTTGGTGGGATAATACATTTGAGTTGACTTGATTGCTGCTCCTCAGGTGTAGAGGGAAGCGGACCATCAGTGGGTTAACATGGGGAGGGATGAAATGATGGTGGTGTTGGGGTAGGGTTGGCAGATGATCTTCTATGTTTAAAATATCTATATCACTATACATATTTATTACAACAAAATTATTTATATAGTCATATATGAACATGTATAGCAAAGACTTCACTGACATATACACTTGCTTTTGCTCTTGACAGTTTCATAGATGGATGCAGATCAAGAAATAAGCACTGACAGTAACCCCTTATGTAGACACTTTTGGCTTCGCAGTTTGTTTTTTAAGTTGCGATGATATTTCATTGCCAACAGAGATTAGATGAGCATCATGTCCTTTTATCATTTAGTGTCCAGTACTGGATTTAGTTTCGTTTGTTTGATGTTTGTTTGTTTGTTTGTTTGTTTGTTTGTTTGCTTGCTTCTGTCTACTGAAGATGTTCCACGAGACTGGAGAAGTGAGTAGCCGTTAAATCTGTGTGTTTTTTTTCCCCTAATGCGGCTTTCCAGGGTCCAGAGGCCCATCTGTGCTGAAAGGCCAAATGCCCACAGAAAGTGTGCCAGTCACAGCTGTCCCTGTAATACTGGCCAGGCTCACTGTGAGGCCTTAAATATAAGGAATAAAATATTTAAAAAAATGTTTTAGGGGGGAAAAAAAGAGTTCACGTTCCCTCACAGGAATGTTTTCTTGCTTTCAAGTCTGTCATTAAACTTCTGAAGCCCATACTAATCTTTGCTTCACCATAAACCAAAAAAAATGCTGCATTCAACAATTAAAAAGAGGAAAGAAAAAACAGAAAGGAAAAATGGAGAGGGAGAGAGTGAGTGAATGAGATAGGAGAGAAAGAGAGAGAGAGAGAGAGAGAGAGAGAGAGAGAGAGGGGAACAGGCCTGATCTCTCCATATTCATATTCCTTTGCAGGCGTTATCACTTAAAAGGCTTTCTAATTACAACAACAAGACAAAAACTCCTTGGATTCATTCCAGACCCGCTAAATGATAAAATAAGCTTGCACTCTCTCCTCCCTCCCTCCCTCCCTCCCTCCCTCCCTGCCTCCCTTTCTCTCTCTCTCTTCCTCTGTCTTTCTCTTCCCCCTCTGCTTAATCTCCACAAAGCACCTTGGAGCGTCATCTCCCAAATACATGCGACTGAATGTGGAAATGCCATTTGGAGATGCAGGTGTGACATTTGATAAGAAACTTCTGGATTAAATATGTTCGGCTAATGAGGAACCCAGCTACCCCATCAGGGTAAACTATTGGTCGGATTGTGTGCGGCCTGATAACATTCCACAACGCGAACATTCCAAAATTCATTATTAACAAACAGCCGCAGTCGCTGTCTCTATCGCCTGCCGAGGCTGCATCCCTCCGCAGAGTGAAGGATGTTGCTTCTCATTAAGAGAGAGGGAGAGAGAGGGAGAGAAAGAGAGAGAGAGAGAGAGAGAGAGAGAGAGAGAGAGAGAGAGAGAGAGAGAAGGGGGAGAGGGAAAGAACACAGCAAGAATCAACTGTTCTCATATTTAGCAGTTTTGTTTTTGTCTGTGAGGGGAGGCAGGAGAGAAAAATGGGCAGGAGGAGCAGGAAGAAGAGGAAGAGGAGGAGGAGGAGGAGGAGGAGGAGGGCACTTAATTATGGTAATGGAACAGTTGAGAAATGTAACAAAGAGTTTGAAGTTTAGAATGTTCCTGTGCTGGTGCATCTTGGGTGCAGGTGTGTGTGTATGTGTGTGTGTCTGTGCGTGTGTACTTCTGAAGTGAAGGACAAAATTTGTGGGAGTGTTTTAGAGTGATATTTGGATGTGATCCGAGAAGGATATTGTACAAGGATCACTACATCATTAGCCCTTCAGTGGCAAGTACTGTATATAACTCCCTTAACCTGACTAATGTTGTCTTTGACCGCCATCAAGGATACAGTGAAGGCCAGTTCATTGTCACCTTCAAAGCAACCAAAATGCAGCAGCAACCAGAGGCATTGGTGAGGACGTGTACAGGGCAAGGATAAGGCTTGATGTGACCAAACGTGACACGGCATGACGTCCAAGGGTTCTCTCGGAGAGGAAAAGCCCAGTCTCTGTGAAGAGCATCTGTGTTAACCTGCTTAGCACAGCCAACCAGCAAGGTCACCT
>CM050218.1:10775000-10780000 GCA_027475355.1 Coilia nasus | reverse complement strand
AATGACACATTTTAGACAATTTTCAAACCGATTCTTTTTTTCTCTTAAAAAAAAAAACATTCTCTGAAATACTTTATACTAACTATATTTATCCACCCCCAAAACCTCTTGCTCTGAAAAGTGAGACAGGATTACTAAATACTATATGACTCACATGCTAAACAAAACTTTCAATTAATATATATAAAAAAATAAAAAAACAATTTTTTTCACTTTTAACTTTTTGCGCTAGTCATTTTGTGTACTGTCTTGTGCTGTTTCTTTACAGTTTTTTAATGGGCCAGTTGCTCACCATCTGGTGCATTTCTTGGCAGTGAGCTCGGTGTGGATCCAGTATGCTGTACCATTTCATCCAAAACTAAATGTCAGGGCCCTAAAATATACCTGAGATTGCTACAAAATGAGATTTTTCAACAAAATCGAAGGATTTGTAATGTATTCATTTTTCTAAAGTAAACGTGTACAGCCATTGTTATTTTAATATCTGGGGAGACCATGCTCATTTTTGTTTGTTTTTGTTTTGAACAAGAGGACTTAGTCTTGATGTACATGTTGTTTTGGCATGACGACGTGCGGTGCGTTACCAAGCAACCGAGGCTTTTATTTTAAAATGTGCCTTGAACAGTGTGACCAGTATGTATTTCCTCCTCACCTTCCTACCATCTCCGCTTTTTCTCCTCTCCTCTCCTCTACTCTACTCTGGCCCCTGCCAACACCACTAAGGGCAGACCACTCAGTCAGCTGCTGCCATGTCCTCTCTCTCTCTCTCTCTCTCTCTCTCTCTCTCTCTCCTCTCCCCTCTCTCTCCCTCCTCTCCTCTCTCTCTCTCTCTCTCTCTCTCTCTCTCTCCTCCTCCTTTATGTGTCTGCTCATCTGTCTGTCTGTTGCCACTGACCTCTGTGGCCCCACTGTCTGTGTGCCACCATACCTGTCTGCCTTCGCACACATTCTGCTTGCCTACGCACCTGTCTGTCTCTCTTCCTGCTGCCCTTCTGCACACCCGCCTGTCCGTTTGCCTGTCTCTCTCTCTCACACCCTGTCTGTCTGTCTGTCTGTCTGCCTGCCTGCCTGTCTGCCTGCCGTTGTCCTGTCCTGAACTGCCCCGTCTTTTCCGCCATGCCAGTGCGTCTATTTCGGTTCCACTCTATTACTCCTGACGCCAGCCATTGGCCATTTTTTTTCTATGGGGAAAAGAGCAATTTCCTGTCGCAGTCTGTTTGATCAAGTGCTAAACCCTTGTGATCAATAGAGAGACAGATGTCGGCTCCAGATGGCTGTGTGGCGATACCTGGGGCAACGCCGGGGCTTGCCAGGACCACAGAATGGCAATGAGCAAGGGCAGCCGCTGCCCTCTTTCTTTCTCTCTCTCTCTCTCTCTTTCTCTCTTTCTCTCTTTCCATCTATAGTTCTCTCTCTTTCTGCCTATCTCTCTCCATCTCTTGCACTCATTTTCTGTCTCTCTTTCGCTCTGTCCCTCCCTCAATCCTGTCGGTTCATGACATGGCACACCGCACCACACCACCACACACACACACACACACACACACACACACACACACACACACCACACTCACACACACTCACACTTATACACACAGACACACACACACACACACACACACACACACTCACACTTATACACGCATACACTTATACACACACACACACACACACACACACACACACACATACACACATACACACACACACACACACACTTATACACACACACACACTTATACACACACACACACACACACACATACACAGACTCACACACTTAAACACACAAACACACTTAGGCCCCCCTGCGTGGAGCAGCCCGTTAGTTATGCGTTACGCGAGGCGGCGGGGAGTGTAATTAGCGCACACAGCAGGCGGCGTGAGGAATTGCAGCAGAGCGGGAAGACAGCACTCACTGGGGACAGGGCTGTGACGGGGTGACATGGCATGGGATGGCATGGCATGGGGTGGCATGGCATGGCTCTTTGAAACATACTAGTGCCAGTCATTTAGGTGCTCCTGTCATTCTGTCACAGTCTTCCTCCTCATACATTTTTGATTGTATTGGAAGCCCATATCCTCTGTGTATCAGACAGACAAATACAGAAAGAGGGATAGAGAGAATGAGAGAAAGACAAGCAGGGATAGAGAGAGAGAGAGAGAGAGAGAGAGAGAGAGAGAAGGAGAGGGAGTGAGAGAAAAAGGGAGAGAGAAAGGAAAGGGCGGTGGGGCGCGGTGGGGCGGCACTACTGTCAGTTCTGCCCAGCGCCACTAACACAGCAGCCTGTGAGGTGACCCCAGTTTAATTTGTTCATATCATGACTAACTGTTCCACGCCAGGCTGCCTGACAGGTGCATCTGTCTGGCTCCTGCTCCCCCCACAGCCACGGGGGAAGAGGCCCCAGCGCCAGGAAGCTCCACTGGAGCACGGAGCAGAGCTAGACACACTCGCCGGGGCCTCGGCCCACCAGTCCGTTTGCCACGTGCATATGTGTTTGTGTGAGTGTGTGTGTCTGTGTGTCTAGAAGTACTTTTGTGTGTGTATGTGTGTGTGTGTAGAAGTACTTTCGTGTGTGTGAGTGTAAGTAGAAATACTTTTATTGTGTGTGTGTGTGAGAGAGTGTAGGCAGAAGTACTTTTAATGTATGTGTGTGTGTGTGTGTGTGTGTGTGTGTGTGTGTGTGTGTGTGTGTGAGAGAGAGAGAGAGACAGAGAGAGACAGAGAGAGAGAGTAGTAGTCCTTTTGTGTGTGAGCTTGAGTAGAAGTACTTTTGTATGTGTACTGTATGTGTGTGTGTGTGTATTTAGCATGTCTGTAGACTCTTTCAAGAAAGTTGGATTATTAGTGTCATAGCTGCTCCCCCAGGGTTTCTGTTTTAACATTCCTAACCATGTGAAACGCAGTGGAGGTAAGTTGGGAACGAAATAAAACATTCCGGCATTGTTCCTGTCGACCATTGAAAGGCCGATATCATTAATATATGTGTATAAGGCTTTTCTACTTTGTGATAGTTGTGTTTTCGAGAATGTGTGTTTGCTGTGTGTATGTGCTTGTATTTGTGTGTGTGGGTATGTAAATGTGTGCAGTCTGCCTATGTGTGTGTCAGAGAGAGACAGAAAGAGAGAGAGAGAGAGAGAGAAAGAGGCAGAGAGAGAGATAGACAGAGAAAGAGAGAGAGAGAGACACAGAGAGGGAGAGAGATAGATAGACAAAGAAAGAGAGCGAGAGACAGAAAGAGAGAGAGAAAGAGACAGAGAGAGAGATAGAGAGAGATAGACAGAGAAAGAGAGAGAGACAGAGAGAGAGAGAGAAAGAGACCCTTCTTCTGGAACTGTGCCTTTCACCTGCTCCCCGGCGAGGGGCATGCTGGGTAGGGGGGAGGGGGGGGGTCTGTGGGCCAACGGCTCCAGCTGGGGGTCTGTGGTGGTGCTCAACACAACAGCTCCATGACATGATGGGCTCGCTGGCATGTCGCTGGCATGGCTTGCCTCAGAGTGTTTGTGTGTGTGTGTGTGTGTGTGTGTGTGTGTGTGTGTGTGTGTGTGTGTGTGTGTGGTTGTGTGTGTGTGTGTGTGTGCGTGTGTGTGTGTGTGTGTAAGAGAGAGAGAGACTGGGAGAACAAACTGAAATGTGAGTGTGTGTGGCTCTCAGCATGGTCCTTTGTAAACACACACTGCCTGGCCACAAACAGCCTATATCACACACACACACACACACACACACACACACACACACACAGAAAGAGAAGGAGAGAGAGTAAGAGAAAGTGTGTGTGTATGTCAGAGAGAGAGCGAGAGAGAGAAAGAGAGAGAGAGAGAGAGAAAGCGAAAGTGTGTGTGTATATCAGAGAGAGAGAGAGAGAGAGAGAAAGAGAGAGCAGGAGAATTAACATAGAATTAGGCAGGAAGCTCAAGGTATTAAAGACATCATGACAGACGAATGTTGAATGTCTGTGGGGTTTCGTGAGTGAGGTTTTTTTTTTTCTGTGAATAGCTCAACTGTGCCCTATTAAAAATAGGTGTGACAAAGAGTACTCAGTGTACTGGATGGAGCACTCACTGACTGTGCTGTGTTTGTGCGCATAACAAACATTGTAATGCAGAAAATATCCCAAAAAGAACCAAGCTGACCCAGCACACGGATACAGTGTTAGCAAATATGCTAAGCTGTTTTAATGAAAACAGACGACAGAATTACCGAGGATATTTTTAAAACATATAATTTATCTCTCACCGTGTGAGTCACACACATTTGTATTAATGCTGCTGCTGAATTCATTTATTTTTAGAAACTCTTATTATATACATCCAAAATAGATACATCACATTATACATTTAAAGGATTTGTGCCTTTTCCTCATCATTTGCAACCATTAATAGATCTGTAAAAAATCTGCCATATTAATTCTCTGCTCTGTTTTTTTTTTGTCTTTGTCATATTTAAAGCGGAGTGTAGGCATTTGCCAGTATCGTTTTCAGCACACTGTGAAAAGAGCTTCTCGCATCTCAGGGGATTTGTCAAAGAAACAGCATTAATTATGAAGGAAGCATCTCATTTCATAATATTATAAATCATTTGCTTTATCAGATGGAGGACAGGACAGAACTGAGAAAATGTAAAGCAGCATTTTTCCTGCCTTTTTTTTAGACAGCCTTATTTGCACACAAATGCAAAAGTGGTATTTCATTTGAGGCTTTTTTTCATCCACAGTATTTACAGTACAAGGCCACATTAGAGAAGGGAGTTTAGTTTTCGAGTTTCAGTTTCTTTTCATTTTGTTGTTTGTAAATGTGTGTGTGTGTGTGTGTGTGTGTGTGTGTGTGTGTGTGTGTGTGTGTGTGTGTTTGTGATTCTTGACCTTCGTGGCATTTTTTTGCTTTAAAAAAGCTCCTCCTGAAGCTTCGAATGAAACACCTTTAAGGTGAAATCTGACTGGTTAAACTGTAAACTCCTCCAGTTCTCTGTGTCTCTCTCTCTCTTTTTTGCTCTCTCTTTC
>CM050218.1:10687500-10767500 GCA_027475355.1 Coilia nasus | reverse complement strand
TTCCCAGGTAGGCAGGTGGATTGGGGTCTTGAGTAGCAGGAAGTCAGGGTTGTGCCAAATGGGAGTGAGTTTGCAGGGTGTCAGGGTGGACTTAGTGGTTCTATTGGTTTTCCACCAGGCTGTCAGAGTGGTGCTGATTGTAATAAATTTTAAAAAGTCCAATTTTTTAGCTGATTGTGTTAGGAATGGTAGATCTGCAATAGAAAGGGGGTTTGTTAGATTTTGTTCTATTGTTAACCATGGGTGGGAGTTTTGCTTCTGTGTCCATTTTAGGAGATATTGTAGCTGGTTTGCAAGAAAGTAATGATGGAAGTTTGGGGCTTCTAGCCCGCCTTGTTGTTTGGAGTTCTGTAGAGTGGTAAGTGCAATTCGGGGGGGGTATTTTTCCAATAAAACTGAGTTGTAAGTGAATCTAGAGTTTTGAACCAATGGTCAGTGGGGGTGGTCGGGATCAATGAAAAGAGGTAGTTAATTTGTGGAAGGGTTTTCATTTTGACTGCTGCTATTCTGCCAATTAGGGTGAGTGGGAGTTTGTTCCAGCGTCTGTAGTCATCCTCAATCTTTCGTAGTAATGGAATATGATTAAGGTTGAAGAGCTCTGACAGCCTGGGGGAAATCACAATACCTAGGTATTTGATATTGCCCGTGTTTAGAGGAAGGGTGGGATCTTGGACTGTAGGGTCCCAGCTGTGTTTGGTTAATGGTAGTATAGTAGATTTTTCCCAGTTGACTGTGTAGTTGGAGACTTTAGAGAAGTGATCGATAACATTGAAGGTTTCTTGAAGTGAGGCACGGGGAGATTGTTGATATAGTAACAGATCATCGGCATAGAGACTGACCTTGTGTTCTGAATTGGAATTTTGGATGCCATGAATTTTGCTATTCTGCCGTATTGCTGCTGCTAGTGGCTCAATAAATATGGCGAATAGGGATGGAGAGAGTGGGCATCCTTGTATGGTACCCTGGTGCAGTGTGAAGCTTTGTGAAGTGATCCCATTGGTGACAACAGTGGCTGTAGGTGCGGTGTATAGTGTCCTTATCCAATGGATGAACGACTCTCCAAAGCCAAATCTGTGGAGGGTTGTGAGAAGGAAGGACCAATTAACCTTGTCAAAAGCTTTTTCGGCATCCGACACTGTGTTCTATGTGTACTGATAGTTTAAGTTTTTCTTGCTACCTTTTGTTAACTGATACCATTTGCATGACACCATGATTAATAAGAACTAGTAATACAGTGCAGCACATAAGCATTACCTCATGGAAGCATAGCAAAGCTAATCTTTTATTTCTTCACTGATAGTGTGTGTGTGTGTGTGTGTGTGTGTGTGTGTGTGTGTGTGTGTGTGTGTGTGTGTGTGTGTGTGTGTGTGTGTGTGTGTGTGTGTGTGTGTGTGTGTGTAAGAGGGAAAGAAAAAAAGAGAGGAATGGGGGGAGGAAGAGGTCAGCAGAGTGGAGTAGACCCAAGTGTTGTGTAGAAAGTTCTAGCACTTTAAGCGGACACAGGACAGACCTGCTGGCCCTCTGCACACAGTGATGGCTCAGATCTACTTGTATGCTCACTGAGGCTGGCAGCACATCCAGTTTTGTTATTTTAATTAGGAGATAAGGATTCAAAGAGCCTCTTCTGGCAGCCTGTGTGTGTGTGTGTGTGTGTGTGTGTGTGTGGTGACAGGATCCAGCAGATGAGGACAGGCCTGAAGAGAGTGTCTTGTTATTGTAGATCAGGCTGATAAACTTCTCTTTAAGGCATCGCTCTCTCTCTTTCTATCTTTACTTTTCTCCCTCCCTTTCTCTCTCTCTCTCTCTCTCACACATACACACACCCACCCAACACTGCCACTGAAAAGTAAGGTCACTATAGAGAGATGACCTTTATTAATAACACTCCTCTCCTCTGACATGTACTTAAAATAGACTGCAGTAACTGCAGTTTACACACACTTGCTCTCTCTCTCCCTCTCTGAGATTCACACACACACACACACACACACACACACACACGCACACACACGCACACACGCACACACACACTGGAAGTGAAAGAGTCAAGGAAGAATCTTGTGTGGTCTTATGAGATGAGCAAACATAGATTGTGTCACAGCAGGGTGGCAGTGAGATATGGGCTGGAATACAGTAGGAACTCTCCAACCAGCATTAGGGACTGGTGGCTGGCTGTTAACGTGGCTGCCTTAGGCTCTTTTAGATCAGTAGGCCTAAGACTGTACTAGACCACATTGCTCTGACTGTGTTTTTTTATGTACTGATGATTGGCTGTTTTTGTTAGATACACCCTCTGTAATAATAATCTCAGGAGACCGTAGCAGAGGTATAATTAGCACCCCATGTATTCGGCAACATCTGAGGGAATGTGGCGTATTAACCTTTGGCCTGTAATGTAAACACTTGTGGTTGGTTTCTGGGGCTGCTAAAAGGGTTCCTCTCAGCAGCAGCTGAGGTACCTTTGAGCTGCCCAAAGCAGCTGGAGTCAAACCGCAGGTCCTCTTCTGCTCTGACGCGCTGTCAGAGTGTTTGCTCATCTCTGAGCGCTAACAGTGTGGTTTAATTAATTGTCCAGCTTTTCCCTCCGAAACAATGTCCTAATTCTGCCATTTAGCGCTGGCATATCATGGTTTGTTGTTATCTTGGCAGCCAGATTTTTGTAAATAGTCATATTAAAAACTTTAATCTCTTCAATGGAAAATGAAGTGCTGCTGAAAAGCCTGTCATGTGCAGAGATAAATATTATCTGAGTTTAAACCTTCCCCCCACCCTCCCCATCCCTTTCTCTCTCACTCTCACTCTCCCACCCCCTCCCTCTGCCTGACTGACTTAATAAATATGTCCAGAAGACTTCACTGAAGAATGTTTAATCCAAACCTCAACAGTTTAATGTAGCTGTGTCCGTACATCAGGTGTGGCTTGGTCAAACTGGAATACCAGCAAGAAAAATGACAAAGAAATGTTCTGTTCAAATCTACCAATAACCATCTACCATGAAAATAAACAAACGAGAACGAGACAGTCGTTATACAGTATCTGAACGCATGTACTGTACACAAGAACTCAAACTTGAATAAATACATGAAAATCATAAATTAAAGATGGCATAACACAGAGAAAGAAATGCTGAGTGGTGGAATTGTATTGCACCCTAAGGGCATGCTTACTTCCCCGCACATCAGCTTCATCCCACACCGTATCACTTGTCACTGCAAACTATAAACAAACCTGATGCTGTAGTTTGCTCAGGCAGTGGTTCTGGATGCTGACTGTAACACCGAGTACGTCAAGAGGAAATCACCTTTGCCCTCATGGGGGAAAAAAAAAGAAGTGAGCAACATACTAGCTTCCTGAGTTCATCCAGAATGGGAAACACATACATCTGCACCGGCATAACATGACATGTCACAGATATGAAGACACCTACTTTTCTTTACATTCAACTGGATCTGTGTTGCATGAATAATTAAAGTGTTGTAGTGGTTAATGTGATGTTTAAAACATACGGAAAACAATATGTTTATAACTGTTCTAATTTAAATGTCATAATTAAAGCAACACTACAGTGTCTACAGTGTAAGTAGTTGTGTCAACCTTAAAATAATGTTTCTAAAATTGTTTCAGTGATTCGTCAACTCGTAACAGGGTGAACGGCACTTCTGAATTTGCTTTGCAGTCCTCCATGGCCTACAACTGTACTATGCAACTTTGCAGAAGCGGGTCGCTCCAATCTGTAGTTCGAATGAGACGTACTGTAAGAAAGACAATGCCACTTCCAACCTGTAGGGTGACCAAAGAGGACAAGTGCTTTAGTGTTGCTTTAAGCAAACTTTAAAGCTTTAAGTGAAATACCCTCACTCTTGGGCACTTGGCACACAGAACCAAACCTGCCACACAGCACTCTACTTCAGCTTTGATGCACCCACTAAATGTGTGTTTATGTGTATGTGTCTGTTTTCGCCTGTGCTGCAGGGGGCCAGCTGTGGTCCTTTAAATGAAATACCCTCACTCTTGTGCTCTTGACTTACAAAACCAAACCTACCATGATGCACCCACTAAATGTGTGTTTGTGTTTATGTGTCTGTTTTCGCCTGTGCTGGAGGGGGGCAGTTGTGGTGCTTTAAGTGAAATACCCTCACTCTTGGGCTCTTGACTCACAGACCCAAACCTACCATGATGCACCCACTAAATGTGTGTTTGTGTTTCTGTTTCTGTGTTTGCCTGTGCCACAGGGGGCCAGCTGTGGTGTACCACCACCAAGAACCTGATGGAGGGCGAGGAGCTGGTGGCGTTCGTGGTGGACTTCGACTCGCGGCTGCAGGCGGTGGGCCACATGTCCATGAGCGAGGGCATGTACCCGGCACGGCTGCTCGACAGCATCCAGCTGCTGCCCCAGCAGGCCGCCATGGCCTCCATCCTGCCCACGGCCATCGTCAACAGTGAGTATAACACTGAGTGCACTGCATCATTAGTGTGTTAGGAGATACGTACACATAAGGTGATATTATATAAATAGAGTATATTCACCAGAACACACATCCACACAGATATTATGGAGGTAGAGAATATTCATCAAAACACACATCCACACAGACAGATATTATAGAGGTAGAGAATATTCACCAAAACACACATCCACATACAGAAATTATGGAGGTAGAGAATATTCACCAAAACACACATCCACTCAGACAGAAATTATGGAGGTAGAGAATATTCACCAAAACACACATCCACTCAGACAGAAATTATAGAGGTAGAGAATATTCACCAAAAAACACATCCACTCAGACAGACGTACTGTACTGTACTTCATGTCACAGAAACCTCACCACCACTGTCTAAATCACCACCAGAGACTATTTGTACTTACTGGTATATTGTCAGTATATTAATTTAACCCTGTGTAATGTTGTTGGCTACACTTACATGTTACCACTGATATTGTCTCACATATACTGTAGGTCAGAGTAATTAACTTGGCAATATTAGCGTGCTTTACCTGCATTTCATGGCCATGCAGTTCACTTCAGTTAGTCTGTGAGTTGGCTTCTGTTTGCTGAGATAAGACCATGAAGGTTATAAACTCAGACTCACAAAGATGATGATAATGATACGGTGTAGTTACGATGTGTAGTGAGTGGGTAAACTGGGAAGGTCCCATCGAACTGATTAACCTCTCCAAGTAAGGTATGAACCATAAAATAGGAAACATACATCAACAGCTAACCTTAAAAGAATAATAAACTCATTTGCAAATATTATAATGGACTCAGCATGGTTCATCTGCAAATTCAGCCAAGGAAGTAGGGGGCTAATTGTAGGCATGTGGTCATATCACTCTGTCTGACTTTTGGGGTATGTAGTGCAGACAACTATGTCAGTTTTTGTCAACCTGCCTGAGTTGACCACTATTCTGCCACAACCCTTTGAAATCCATGTGCATCACTGTGAACCGCTGACCTCAGAACAGTATCACTGGCATAGTTTTACTTGGAGAATATCGTCACCATAGAAGTAGTGGTCTTTTCAGAACAGTGTAGGGTAATGCCTTTGTTCCTTAATTAAATGTGTCAGTAAGGCGCAGAAAGAACAGTGCTGGAGTGGTGGCTGTTACCTCACCAGGTGTGCATGTCTCTCCTCCCCCATCTGCAGAGGACATCTTCCCCTGTAAGGCTTGTGGGATCTGGTTCCGCAGCGAAAGGAACCTGCAGGCTCACCTGATGTACTACTGCAGCGGCCGCCAGAGGGAGCTAGAGAGCGTGGCCGAGGACACAGAGACCAACCACCACCAGCAGCCGCCCAGCATCTGCCCCTTCCCACAATGCAACAAAAGCTTCTCGAGCCCCCGGGCCCTGGAGATACACCTAAGCACACACAGTGGTAGGTGTCGAGAAATAACAGCAACAGAGTGTGAGAGCTGTCTGGCTGTAGTGTCATCTAACCACTTTCATTACGCCTACATTACATTGCTGTGTTACATCACACTGCAGTAATTCCATGTTAGAAAATACATAAAAGAGCTGTATTCAGAGGATTTAGTGCAAGACTTAATTGCCATCTTTTACTTTCTGCTCATAGAGAATGTCATGGCCAAGGTCAAATGGTTTGGTTGCTAAGCAGCAAGCATATGCACCTGCTCAGTATGAGACTCACTGAAGTGTTTATCTTCTGATTCTTTCTGGTGATGCATGGGAAGCCATTTAAATAAGTTTCCCAGAATTTGTTGACAACTGATTTTCAGCTTTTTTACTGATAGATGGCTACAGACAGGTGCATCTTGTGCATGTGTCTGACAGGATCATATTTGGATTAGCAAATCACAGATTAAATCTCACATTTATCCAAAACATACTTACGTCCCTGTCAGCCGGTGTTGTTGGCACTTTATCATGTTGTATTTCTAGTCGAGTGTCAGGGGGTTTGTTGTTGTTGGGGGGGTTTGGGGGACAGGTGTGTTATAATGCAGTACCTGATGGCTGCTGTGCTTAAAATGTGGTGAGGGCGAGAGAGTGGGAGATCTGCTGGCCAGAGTACCTATCTAAAAACCTGGTGGTCTCTTTATCTCCCTTGCAGGTGTGAAAATGGAGGAGACTCTGCCCCCTGGCACCAGCCTGAAATGCACGATCTGCAGCTACACGGCAGACTCGCCGCTCACATTCCAGCACCACATCATCTCGCACCTGTCACAGGCGGCCTTCCGATGCAACCACTGCCACGTCGGCTTCCAGAGCCACAGGGAACTGCTGCAGCATCAGGACCTGCACGGCCACCACTCGGGGAAGCTCCGCAGGGACAACGAGAGCGACCACTCCCCCCGCACCGGTGACGACGCCCTGCAGCAGGCCCGCGCCGAGCTGGCCGGCAGGAAGGACGCCGCGGCGGTCCTGCCGAGCCCCAAGGGCGTCCCGGGGAAAGACGGCGGCGTGGACGTCGAGATGGAGAGACCGGAGAAGAAGCCGGCGCTGGCCATGCAAAAGCCCGACGGCCACCCGGTGAGCAAGGCCAGCTTCTCCTACACCCGGATCAAGTCGGAGCCTTCCAGCCCCCGCCTGGCCTCCTCGCCCGTCCAGCACAGCATGGGTCCCAGCTTCCCCATGGGACCGTTTCTGTCCCAGTTCGCCTTCTCGCAGGACATCTCCGTGGTCCCGCAGGCATCGGAGATCCTGGCCAAAATGTCCGAGCTTGTCCATCGGCGTCTCCGCCACGGCGGCAACAGCTACCCGCCAGTCATCTACAGCCCGCTCATGCCGAAAGGAGCCACCTGCTTCGAGTGCAACATCACCTTCAACAACCTGGACAACTACCTGGTCCACAAGAAGCACTACTGTAACAGTCGCTGGCAACACATGACCAAGTCCCCCGACTTTCCCGGGATATCTGACAAGGCGGTGCAGGAGTCGGTGAGCCCGAACAGCGGTCACAGCGCAGCGAGCATGCTCCCTGCATGCCACGCCACAGAGACAGAAAACAACCTACTGCCGTCCACTTGCATGAACTCCTCAGTGCTGGACATGATGAATGCTGGAGTGAAAGGGCCCGAGAAGGACCTCGCGGCACAGGTGAAAAAGGTCACCACACCTACCGGTGTGGAGGAGCGTTTGAACGGCAAACAGCCGGACGTGAAGAGCCCCAGCACCGCTCTGGGCGAGGGGGACAGCGATCCCAACAAGACCACGTGCGAGGCGTGCAACATCACCTTCAGCCGCCACGAGACCTACATGGTGCACAAGCAATACTACTGTGCCACGCGCCACGATCCGCCCATGAAGCGCATGTCCAGCAACAAGGTCCCAGCCATGCAGCGGACCATGAGGACGCGCAAACGCCGGAAGATGTACGAGATGTGCCTGCCGGACCAGGAACAGAGGCCGCCCATGGGGCCCCACCAGCCAGGGTTCTTGGGCGTCCCCGCCTTGGGCAACCCCTGCACGTCCCAGGAGGCCGTGGAGAACCTGGCCGACCGCTTCCACCCACGCTGCGACATCTTCCCCAGCATGGTCCCCAAGCACCTGGAGGCCTCGCTCACGGTCAGCAAATCCATCCTCGGCCCCAAGTGCAACACGGTCGACTCGCACGAGCTGGACGCGCCGATGGATCTCAGCAAAAAATGCTCGCCGCTCCCCGACAAGTCGGGCAACTCACCCAAAAGACTCTTGGACTACCATGAATGTACTGTGTGCAAGATCAGCTTCAACAAGGTGGAGAACTACCTAGCGCACAAACAGAACTTTTGCCCCGTCACGGCCACCCACCCGCCCAACGACATCGGGCCTCTGAAACCGCCTATGTTCCCTGACGTGAAAAACGAAGGAGGTAATCCCGAGGACACCTTCGTCAAGAACCCTGTCAAATGTGAGAAGAACGGTGGAGGAGACCTGATGATGCAGAATGGCGGCCTGTATCCCCCGCCACACCACCTGGGCCCAGCGCCGGCGCTGAAGGCTTTCCCCGACCCGGTGCTCGGCCCCAACAAAGACGACAGCAAGAACATGTTTCTGGCCCACTGCCTCTACCCTGGAGCAATAAAGAAGGTAAAGGGCAGCGAGCAAATCTCACCTCCCTACTTTGGGATGAAGCCCAGTGACTACCTGAGTGGCGGACTGCTGACGCCCAACGAGGGAGGGGAGCAGGAGCAAGCAGTGGTGGCGGCAAACGGCACCCCAGAGCCATGCAAGGAGCCCCCGCCATCTGCCAACGGGTGCCATCCTGGCAAAGACGGGCTGCCTCTGCTGCCCAACAACCGGGGCATGGTGATCGTAAACGGAGGGCACAAGCCAGAGGATCGCCCCGCAGCCTCCACCCCCCAGCAGCAGGAGAACCAGGCCCTGCACCCCCCGGGCACTGCAGACGGGCACTGTTCCCCGACGTGGGGCACGGAGAACCCGCCCGACGCCCCCGAGAACGCCTCCGCCAACGGGGCCAAGTCTCCATCGGAGGAGGCGGCTCCACAGTCCGCCGTCAACAAGGGCGTCAACGGCTCGGCCCAGAACGCAGGCAGCGGCAAGTACTGCCGCCTGTGTGACATCCAGTTCAACAACCTGTCAAACTTTATCACTCACAAGAAGTTCTACTGTTCGTCACACGCCGCCGAACACGTGAAATGAAGCCCTTACTCTCTCCCTCTCTCTCTCTCTCTATCCCTCTGACCCAGCCCGTTCCTTCCTTCCCTTGTCTCCTCCTCCTCCTTCTTCTTCTTCTTCTTCCCTCACAGCGTTTTCTCTTTTTTTGGGTACACTGTCGTGTCTGGAGTAGTGCATCACGCAGTTTTATACACTGCTTGTGGACAATCAAGAGAAGCTTCTTCTGTCATCATTTTAAGACTATCATTGGTTAGGAAAAGAAAAATAATGAAAAAAATACAAGTGTAATATTGGTGCCACTTTCACCTTTATTTATTTTACAATCAGTATTAATAGGAGTAGTGCTTTTAATTTAAATTCAAAAAAGAAATTTATATCAGAGTTGTTTGTAATGTTATTGTATAGTCATTCTTGTGTAGCACACATATTGTTTACACTGTAATGTAGGTTCAAGGAGACAATAGTCACAAAGTACAAAAACAGAAATTGCATTTTAGACACAAAATAGCTCCCAGAAGCACTTGTGTATTCTTATTTGCTGTAACGTTTTTGTATATGCCTAAATGTCATTTGCAGCTTGATATCCATGACTTCTCAGCCTTAAAACACTGTTTTCGGGGGATAACCAGGCACAGGCACCCTACATCTCATGTTCTGGCATATACATGCGGCTTTGCATATGTATGTAACTGTTCGTCCCCGTCTCTTTTCTTCGACTCCGAAGTGGATGTTTTCATGACGATGGCAGCATTCTTTCTTGTACAGTACTCGTATTTCTGTTATCTGCGGATAACATTTTGGTCTCCCTTTTTAAAAATGTGCTCTCAACGCAATACTTTGTAAATGAGGAAAAAAACGTTACTGAAAGCAGTATTATAAAAAGGGGACTTGGCAGAAGTTATTTGTTACCCATTTAAAAGGGTGAAGAAGGAAAAAAAAACAAAGGAAATTTAAAAGTACGTCTATCGATGTTTGAAGAACATAATGGGGGGAAGGGGTGTGGGGTGGTTTGGGGGGAGAGGGTGGTTGGGGAATAGTACTGTAAAATGATCATTCCAATGTCCTTATGGGAGAAAAAAATATTTCTTAAAAAATACGTTGTTGCTATGCATGTATATGGATGGAATTAAATTCCAGAACTGTTGGAAATTTTTATTTTGATGTGGTGTCATAATTAAACTTCAATCCTCAGGATAACTTCTCATGACTTTTGTCCTCTTTATCTACACACACAAAACGAAATGAACAAAAAATGTAAAAAGAAAGTCATCACACACACTGACTGTAAAATTCCAAAACTTTATTCACAAAAAAAGGAGCATGTTCTATATTTACATTTTGAACTCAGCCAGTCCCAATCACTGAAAGCCTCACGGCCTTTTACAAAAATTCAAATGCGAGTTAGGTTTGGGCTGTACCTCCCTGGAATCCCTTTCGGGTGTGTGCTGCTCAGCCATTCTCCTTGGCAGCCGAGAGCCAGGCCATGGCCCGGTGCAGAAGGAGGAGGAGGTGGCCCAGGTACGGCGCTGCCATCCCTGACTGCTTCACTGGAGCAGGAGCAGGAGGTGGAGGTGGCCCAGGTACGGCACTGCCACCCCTGACTGCTTCACTGGCTCTGCTGGCGGGTCTGCCGGCGCGACACCAGCCTCCACAGATGTTTGCTGACGGCATCCGGCTGGGTGTAGATCATGCGGCGGTCGGCCCCGGGCACGTGGATGCGCGAGGCCTGCGGGTACGACTGCTCCACAAAGCGCCTCTGAAGCGCCGCCACCACCTGCCACACAACACACACACACACACACACACACACACACACACACACAAACACGCACACAGACACAGACACACACACAGACACACACACACACACACACACACACACACACAAACACACACACACAGACAAAACACACACACAGACACACACAAACACACACACAAACACACACACAAACACATCCACACACAGAAACACACACACACACACACGCCACCCGAGGGGGGTGCAGGGTGGAGGGGTTTGTTTTTTTGGAGGGTTATGGGTAGGGGAAAATATGACAATTCTAGCAAGAGAACTCAAACAGGGAGAAACACAGGAGTACACACAAGGTACAGTTACACCTGCTCCTATTCTTCCTTTCATTGCCTAATCAGAGGCAAAGTGCTTCATCTTTCGTTATCTTCAGTCCTGTCTGAACACTGTGATGTCTGAACACTGATAACGACAGCTTCTAGTGTGTTTGATCAGTTCAAAAGTGAGTGAAGACCAAAGGGAGATGCAACGAGACAGATGACTGCATGATGAAAAAAGAAGAGAATCAGAGTGAAAATTGGAGGTTCGCAGTTTTAAATGAGTGTAAAGAAAAGTTCGCACCAGCAGCAGTGAGTAGGCAGGAAAACACTCGACTTACAGCAACAGAGGCAAGAATGAAAGTATCAAAGAGGTGAGAGATGAACGTACAGTACAGTAGGAGAGCAATAGATGGTGACAAGTAAAGAGAGGCATAAAGAGGAAGGGGAGCAGTGATGGCGGACTGGATTCAGAAGCTACAATCCGATAAAACACCTTCGAAATCACATAGTTCTACCTGTGCAGGTAATACAGGTGACTTCATTGGCCATCTACGAGTCTAAGAGTTGTGGCAGTTGCAATCAGCTGAGTGAGCAAAAGGCTGTAAGGTATGTGGTACTGTATGTAGTGCTGGACTGTAACTTCTGAGGCCAGGTTGCCCTTCACAGATGATGAAGAACAAGCAATGCACTCACTTCGTTCAGGTGGGCAGGCAGTGTCTCGTCATAGGTGTCCCCCGTGATCACACTCACAGAGGTCTTGGACGAAAGGGGCTTAAACTTGGAGATCTCCCTAAAATAAAAATACAATAAAACAGGTCACATGACATGTCAGAAAAACAACAGGTGTGTTTGGAATGCTGCAGGGTGTAAGTCCTTTTTCTTGGCGCTCTTCGGTGTAGGGATTCCAAATTTGTTGTAAGTAAAAAAAGATCCGAGGCACTCAAAATTGATGCATTAAAATGTATGTATTTATTAGGCTACCAAAACATGCCTATGGTCATGATATGTCAGGGCACCAAACCAAAACATGCCTATGGTCATGACATGTCAGGGCACGCAAACCCTCCGAGGGCATAGGAGGGGAAAAGTAATATATATTTATACTTATATATTACTTTTCCCCTCCTATGCCCTCGGAGGGTTTGCGTGCCCTGACATGTCTATATTATATATATATATATATATATATATATATATATATATATATATTTGACAGGTCTGTGCAACTGTGATTTGATCTGGCCACTCTCACCCGACTTGGGAAGCGCTCTCGTTCAGGAAGAAGTGCTCATCCACAGCGCCGCTCTGATGGGCAGGGTTACTCAGAAGATACTTCTAATGAGGGAGAGAGAGAAAGGAAGGGGAGAGGCAGAGGGAGAGAAGATGATTAAAGTGTCTGAAATGGAGAAAATGCTGCCTCCTAAGGGAACATCCAGTGCCAGCAAGGCATGGAGGAATGTCTGAATCAAATAAATGCATAGAGTTTTGCCTTTTAAGGTATCTTAGTTTCTTTCCCAATTTTAAAGGCAGTGTTGACGTATCTGTTCTACTGTACCTTCGACATCCAAAATTCTAGTGAATTTTGAAGTCAGCTGCAGAATCTTGGCGACAGCATTCTGTTTTGCTGTCTACCTGGAATGCCTTAAAGTTTTTTAGGCAGTATGCCTGTTAGGATATATGACTTGTGAAGAAGTGGAGGCCGCAAGGCAGCAGGGAGCTAATTTCCTATTTTGGACATACTGACAGAGATTATTTTTTTATTTGTATTTGTATTTAAAAGAGAGAATGTGCATTAATCAACATTTCCACTGGAATTAAAAATGTAAATGTGCCAGAGTTAGCAAAGTAGCTAATTTTCAGCTGTAGTCCCTTGGCAGGTCAGGACATACAATACGACGCAGGCATACAACACAACAATTTTGTACATTTTTATAAAAGTGAGATGTCAGAGGAGTCAGTAATTGTATATTTTAATGTGTCATCTCTACAAGGCAGCTCATCTCTATTCACTGCCAACGCTTCACATCACGCACTAAGAGCCGCATCCTTCTTACTAGTCTGAGTGTAGACGCACTTCAGTCAGAAACGCAGACAGGTGACAGCAGCCATTTCCCTTACCCTTATCAGGACTTTGCTGATATTAATGCTGCTGCCACTAAGACCGCATACAAATGCAAATGAAAAACATAAAAAGTGATGCATTGATAGATAGAATTAAATTCTGTGGACTGTGGAGGTGAGAGTGGATTACAAAACAAACTTTATCTATGCTGTCTTACATCTTATTACTTATTGCTGACAAGTTTATCTGCTGATGTATAATTCTGTTTGTAGTGAAATGACTGTCAGCACTCTAATTCATAACAGTGGCATACATAGTCAGTAATTGTGATTACTAGTCCATACAGTAAGTAGTGTGATCATAAGTCTATACAGTTAGTAGTATGATTACAAATCCATATCGTCAGTAGTCTGATTACAAGTGCATACAGTCAGGGGTCTGATCACAAGTCCTTCATACACACAAAAACAAATCGAAAGACATAAATACAGCCAGACAAAGAAGTGAATGCTTTTACAATGAAAACAAACAACATAAGGCCTGAACCATCAGCACAGAATCAATGACTAAGTAAACAAGTGCTTCCTTCACAGTTCCCCTTTAGGCTAAGCACATGCAACACAAGCAAGCCTTTATTGTCAGCCTGGAGACAGCATAATGAAACACTATCCCCCTGTGTCACCAGAAAGACAGAAAACAGTCGACGTATTGAGCAGCCGTCTGATGTGGCTCCCCAACCCCTCTGAACGGCAACGCTCCCCCTTCCCCAGAAACCCCCATAAAAAGCGCAGCCACTTGACTGTGTCGTGTAAACAGCAGAGTCAATTAAGGAGGCGCGGCCAGCCTCACGAGGAACGATCCTTTCCTCTCGACCCACCACCCCCTGCCACCCCCACCCTCACCACCCCTCGCCTGCCCAGCTGCCTCACCGGCTGAATTAAAGTAGCGTCAGGAACCCCTCTCATCTACATAAAAGGCTTGTGTCGCCATTAGCCATCAGTTGATTGCTTTTTTTCTCTCATACCTATCTCTTAACACCCCCCCCCCCCCCTCTAAACCAAACTAACCAACCAGCCAACCACATCCTCCTTTCAGATCTCACCTAATCAACCATACGGCATACTGAAAACCCACAGTGTGTTTGTGTGTGTGTGTGTGTGTGTATGTGTTTGTATGTGAGAGAGACTTATTCTCTTCAATTCCAGAAGTAACTGAGCAGTTCAGGACCTCAATATGTGCACAATCAAGCTTTTCACTTATGCATGTAGGTGTGTGAGTGTTTATCGTGGTCAGCTTAAATGGCCATCCACTCAAACTTTGGTTTCACAGTCATGTCAACGAGCTGCCTCTCGGAACACGGAACACGCTGATGAGTTGGTTAATTGCAAACACACACACACACTTCCTCCACACAAATGCTTGCATTTAATAACGAACAAGAAAATTAAAGAAAAAAACACAAGCCCACAGCCCTAAAAAAGAAAAGAAAAAAGCGAAAATAAAAAACACCTCCACTCTGCCCGTCTCTACAACCTCTGGTGGTGAGTGGTCAATTTAATTACATTTCCACTGCCCTTGCAAATGGTGGCGAATAAGGGTGGCAAGGTGAATGGGGTGGTGTGGGGTTGGGAGGGGCTGAGAGGGAGGGAGGGAGGGAGGGCGAGTGGTGATTTCGGGTGGCAAATAAGGGAAGCCTCTCGTCTCCGGAAGGCCAGAGGAGCGGCACAAAACCCCTAACGGACGATTTGCATACTGGCCGGCCGGTCCGCTAACGCGCGTGAAATTGGGTGGAACTGGAGCGGCGGGAGTGGGTGCGGGTGCGGGCGAGTTATCTGACCACGGGCCAGCACGTTGGAGCAGACCGGAGCGACTTCTGAAGAGGAAAAAAAAAAAAAGTTGACTGAAGAAGAGGGGTGGGGGGAAAGAGGGAGGAAATAGGGGAAAGGAGCAGGGAAAAGGAGGAGAAAGAGATGAGTAGTGAGGAGGAGGAGGAGGAGGAAGAGGGAGGAGGAGGGTTAGGAGAAGGGAGAGGAGCAGCTGAAGTCAACGGGCGAGAGCAGAGCCAATCTGTATGGGAGCCAAGTCTCTCGCTAAAGCCTCGACACCGTCCTCCTGGGAGTGCTGTCTGAACAACACACCGTTTGTCTGTTGCTCAAACAGTTTATTTTTGTTCCTTTGCCTGCTTAAAGGTAAATTACCCTGCGGGAGTGGCGATACTCTTCTCTGCACCTGCCTGCTTTTACAACGATGTACACATACAGTACACACATACACACACACTAGCACCACCAAGTGGCCACGGCACAGAGGTAGCACAAATAAAGCAAGGACCGCATCTCTGTCTCTCTCTCTCTCACACACACACACACAGTCTCACACACACACACACATACACTTTTCTGTTCCTCCAACCATTCCACACTGTCCTTTAGATCAAGGTAATGGCACTGATAGTCTGGGGAACGTCTGTGCTCCTGTTCTCTTCTATGACTCCCTCTACAGTGGCTGGAGGAATTGTCTCGATCCCTGTAATTGATCTCATGGGAACAGAAAGTGGTAGAGTTCTCTCTCTCTCTCTACTCCCACTCCCAACCCACCCACTGCATCTGAAACATCTCTAAGAGGGTACAGCTTTATGGCTACAGTGCCCAATGCTGAATGATGCAATGAGTGTGTTACAGTATGCTGAGCGGCTCTGTCTAATAGGAATGTTCTCCATGGGTACTGCTGGCACTTCCACGACTACAAGCGGTGCTTTGTAAGGGCACATGTCACTCTGCTCTTCATCTACCTGCACTGGCTCCCAGTGGCTGCCAGAATTCAACACAAAGCTTTCTCAACGTCATACTAAATGCTTACATCCCGTCCAGAGCACTGTGATCCTCTAATATGAACCGCCTGGCCGTACCCTCTCCTAAGACAAAGCGAGGTCACTCCAAACTTTTCTCGGTTGTTGTCCCTCAGAGGTGGAACAACCTACCAGTCGCTACAAGAGCAGCGATATTCCTCTTGACCTTCAAAAAGCTTGGGAAAACCCTATTTATGCAGGATGCGCGTGCTTTGATTGAACTCTTTAACAAAAAGAGATTAAACAAATCCTGTTAGAAAACTACCCTACACCATCGTCTGCACTGTACTGTACTCTGGTGTTCTATATTCTTACCTATATTCTTTGCTAAGCTCAGCTAAATGTCATAGTCTGCTGTGCAGTGCTTGGCCACACTTCATCATTTGCTGGGTTGTGCTGTGCTGTGCCCTTTCCCTTTTCTGGTGTTGTAGGGAGGGTGCTGTGCAGTGCTGTGCTGTGCGGATTGGTGCTGTGCAGTGATATGTTGAGTTGTGCTGTGTGGAGTTGTGCTGTGCAGTACTGTGTTGAGTTGTGCTGTGTGGAGTTGTGTCGTGTGGAGTTGTGTCGTGCAGCACTGTGTTGAGTTGTGCTGTGCAGAGCTGTGCTGTGCAGGGTTGTGCTATGCAGTGCTGTGTGGAGTTGTGCTGTGTGGAGTTGTGCTGTGCAGTGCTGTGTTGAGTTGTGCTGTGCAGTACTGTGTTGAGTTGTGCTGTGTGGAGTTGTGTCGTGTGGAGTTGTGTCGTGCAGCACTGTGTTGAGTTGTGCTGTGCAGAGCTGTGCTGTGCAGGGTTGTGCTATGCAGTGCTGTGTGGAGTTGTGCTGTGCAGAGTTGTGCTGTGCGGACATGTGCTGTGCTGTGCAACAGCATGTTGTGGAGTGCAGTGGCGTGCTGTGCTGTGCAATAGCGTGTTGTGTGCAGTGTTGTGTTGTGCTGTGCATTAACGTGTTGTGGAGTGCTGTGCTGTGCAGTAGCATCTTGTGGAGTGCGGTGTCCCACCTGTCTCTGCAGCAGCTCCTCAGAGAGCTGCTGGTAGTGCAGCGTGGGCTTCATGAGGCCCAGGATGATCATTAGACGACTCAGGCCCGCCGCCGCCGCAAACTGCAGCACCTGCAGCGAGGGCACCAGCTGAGAGTACCTGCACACACACACCACACACCAGACACACACACACACACACACACACCGACCACACAAACATACACCACACACATACACACCAGAGACACACACACACACACACACCAAAGACACACAAACACCAACCACACACCAAAGACACACACATGCACACACACAACCCCCATATGGAGACTTTATACAGATGTCTAAAATACAACACTTAACACTAGACCTTCAATTGTACAGTACAGCAGTCAAGGAAGCTTTAGTACAACATTCATAATCACAGTGATCTGGGTAGTATATGTATGGGGCCTACTGAGGAACAGTAGCACTTGTGTCAGTATCTCCAATTCTTATAGTAAAGCTGTACATGGCCATAATCTTAGAAGCATGTCCCTATTTTTTACGTTTTAAAAGAGTTTCAAAACAACACACTGAAGAAGGTGAAGGGTGTACTAGGCAGCAATCTATATAGCATATTTTGGATGTTAACAATCAATTAAACAAACAAACAGAGAATAAACTGCAGCAAATAAATGATTAATGAATAATAATTATACTCAATGAAACTACAGCAATGGAGTTTACTGCAAACCAACATTTGAACATAACCTTGTTGACTACGGTCAGTGTTGAGAGTGTGGATGAGCAGAGCTTTCTCTGTAAGAACTATTGCTATGGTTACCGCGAGTGTTCTTTCAGTAGAGAGTGAGGTTAAGTAGCCTGCTCATGGCACTGCTGCTAAAATGCGTGACAATGAGTGCAAGTTCACCCTCGTACGAATGACAGCATATTTAATAATCGCCTCCTCATTTTATGAATTTTTATATCACGGGCAGAATTTTTAAAGAAGTAACAGTGTAATAATGAGGCACCACATAAATACCTACCTACTATGTCAGTGTGAACATCTAGTGAAGACTATTTCAACCAAACTGCGAAGTTTGCAAGAATATACAGTCTAAGACTGAAGACTAATGAAAGCTTCCCTGTCTTCGGATGACCTAGACTTCAACTCCAAGGTGAGGACCCCACCCAACCCCACTGCACCCCCTCCACATACGGGCCTCTGTCCTTTCTCCATCCCATTTACCTCGTTCCTGTGAGTCCTGATCAGTAGATGTCAGGTCTTCTTTTCAGAATGAATCCCACTACCATCACCACTCCCCTCCTCCCCTGCCAGACCCCCTACCCATTGGTATAGAGGAGAAGACATTTGCCTAAAAAATGAGCCTTGAAACGCCACACTGAACATTAGAGAGGAATTAGTGGGTGGGTGGGGGGTGGGTGCAGGAGGGTTTCTGTAACTCAAGAGGTCCCATCGGTCTCAGTTCACTGGTGCTATGAATTGGCTGGTCTCAGACTACAGAGCCAAATCAATAGGCAGCCATATATACACACACGCACATATATAAATACACACACACTCAGACATATACACGTATGTGTGTGAGTGCACCGCACACATGCCCAATCTTCTCTGATATTGATTTGTGTTTTTATGATTCTTTATCTGACGTTCAGGTAAGACTGGAGACTGTTTTTGTGACAATATGATCAATACCAGCACCAAACTCTGCCAGGGACATTACTGTTGCGACTTGGAGTTGGGACTGGACACTGTGCTGATTACAAAATGATCAATACCGGCACCACACACTACTACCTGGGAGGTTCTGAACTTTATTTTGCCGGCACTTTGAAGGAGAGAAGCTTTTTCTCGAAAGTTACAATGAGACTGCAATGAAATTGTACCCCGGAGCGCTATAAGGAAATCAGAACATGGCACCTCATCTCCCACCCCTCCCAAACCCAACCCTACCCTACGCAACCCCAGCCCATCCCACCCTTTGAAGTGAGGGTCATGACATTCCTCCCCTATGCTACGCGCCACAGAGAGATGGAGGTCGTGGTGGTGGTGGTGGTGGTTGTGGGGTGGGTTGGGGGTGGTGGTGGTGACTTAAATCAAACTTTACAGAGACTGACATCACTGACACTTCTGACACTCTCCGTCTCTCTCGTGCGCCAGCCCCCACCCTCTCTGCTCAGAACTCATTTCCTCATTCCAATTTCCCTGCGCTCTGTTTGGGAACCCGCTCGTCCCTGACACCTTTTCACCTGTCAGTGCAAACCTCCCCACCACACATACATACACATATGCGCGCACACACACACACACACACACACACACACACACACACACACACACACACACACACACACACACACTCCACCCCACCAACACACACACCCATGTTCCATCCCACCAACACACACACAAACACACACCTATGTTCCACCCCACCAACACACACACACCTATGTTCCATCCCACCAACACACACACACACACACACACACACACACCTTTACTGGCCAGACCACCACATAAAAAAGTGTGTGCCCAGAGTGTATCCAGCCTTGCTGTGCTGAATCAGTCTTGTGGCATTGACATTTATTTCAAGGCTTTTTCCCTTTCGTTCTCCCTCTTTCCTTCCTTCCCTCTCTCCCTCGCTCCCTTCCTCCCTCCCTCCCTGCTCTCTCTCTCCCTCTCTCTCGCCACCTGTCCTATTCTGCTCCTCTCTTTCTCCATTTTTAATTCTGCCCGCAGGGTGGGGATTATGCGCGGCAAGGCATGCGTGTCAAAGGGAAATTTAGTGGGGGAAAGACAGCCAAGATTGGCGGGATGAATTAAACAGATAACGCAGGGGGCAGAAGAAGAGAAAGAGAGAGAGAGAGAAGGAGGGAGAGAGAGAGAAAGAGAGAGAGAGAGAGTAAGAGATAGAGAGAACGAATGAAAGAAACATATTACCAATGCTGGTCATTTTTCAAAGATGCTCTCTCCTGCTCCCTCCATCTCTACCATTCTGTCTTCTTCTCCCCTCTCTCTCCATCCACCCCCCCCCCCTCTCTCTCCATCTCTCTCTCTCTCTCTCTCTCTTTTGCATGGGCCTCTAAAAATCCAGGGGAAATATCTAAATGAGAGCGAGTGCCGAAATGAGTTTGGGCCCGTGGACTTTCTGCTCTTTGACTTTTCCATCTGGATTAGTGCAGGCTGAATGGACGCTGCGCTGTTGCTTTTGTTCGGAGCGCCGCTCAATCCACTGTCGGAATGCTGGCGCTCCGGGCACGATAAGGGCTCCTCGGAATGAGCGGCTCATTAGGAGGGGGGTGGGGGTGGGGGTGGGGGGTTGGACGAGGTGGGGGGAGGGGAGGTGTGTTGTGATGTGGTGCAAGGGGGTCGTAGGGGGGCGATGGCCTCACCTGCCCAGCTGTGGTGGACAACACAACATGGCCGTGCATGGTCACGTACTGACAGGCATGTCTCAGACCCACTGTCTCTCTCTCTCTCACACACACACACACACACAGTCATCAAGACAAATGTACTCAGTTGTGGTGTCTCTCTCACACAAACACATAGATACAGGCTGTGTGTTGAAAGTGGATTGTAACAGTGGATTGTAACAGAAATACACGGTCTCAACACCCACGCAATGGGGCTATTTTAACACAAGACAATAGTACCCGCGATTTAATTTAAAAAGCCAGTAGGCCAGCTTGACATGGTATCATTATTAGTGTAATGCTTCCTCAAAAATGAGTGCTGCACAATACACTAACATGAGGACATCTTTGCAGATGAAGGTGCAATTCTCTGTTTGGCCACTGGATGTCAGTAAAGTATCATCATATACACACATGGTAGGCCGTATTTTGTTCCCTGCTTGCCTCCCTGTCGTCACTGACAGCTGATGGCGAAAGTAATGGAACCAGTTTGGAAAATTAGTACATACAACTGTTCTGGATTCCTTAAACTCCCTCTCACACACACGTGCGCACTCTCGCATTCTCTCTCTCTCACACACACACACACAAAGACACTAATGCATGTCTGCCAAGGACAACTGCCATGATATACACAGACAACTTCTACAGTACATACACGTTTGTGTGTGTGTGTGTGTATGTGTGTGTGTGTGTATGTGTGTGTGTACCACTGTTATCAGCAACCTCAGTTGAGCTCCACTTCGAAGAGCCTATTGTGCCAGCTCTCTCTCCCAGCAGTGACACCTCCATCTGGGCCTGCAGCCCTGCCATCCACAGCCTCTCCTGCATCCCACCTCCTCTCTCAGCCCTGAGGCAACACTCAACACAGATATCAACCCACCTGTAACAGCCCACAGGCAGGGGTGCAGGCAGTGATGATTTGCCGCCTCCCAGCAGCCAATCATAACTGACATCGTACATGATTGGCAGGTCCTCGCCAGAGGCTAGCCAATGGCAGAGACAAGGAGACAGGTGCAGTACCGGGGAAAGCAGTGGTGCAGTGAGGCTGTTAGAGTTGCACCTGCGTCCTGAGGACCTAGTCATACCCTACCCTACCCTAGTCATACCCTACTCTGAGTACAGGCTGAATTGAATTCTCTTATTCTCTTTCGCCATTTTCCCATCTATGCTCTACCTGACCTATACAAACTTTTTCGCTGAGACTTGTCAAAAAGAAGCCCTCCTACACTCAAAGTGTGCTGAGCATTCCCACAGCACGTGCCCATACACACACACGCATGCACGCACGCGCACGCCCACACGCACGCACGCGCACGCGCACACACACACACACACACACACACACACACACACACACAAGAGCGTAATCCAAGTGGTGAATAAAGCTAGTCCTGACCCACAATCTGTGTGCTAAAGCAGATAATTTAAAAGCCCTCAGCCAGTAAGAGGCATCTAACACCTCTTGGTGTGTGTGTGTGTGTGTGTCTGAGTTGTGCCCCCTCCTGTGTGTATCAGTGTGGCTGAACAGATTGTGCCTGGTTTGGGCTTATCTAATGGGCTGCTTTGCCCGTGTGCTGGATCAATGCGATCCGCTCCAGAGCAGGAGAAACATGCCCATTAAACCGAGCCGTGATCCCACTCGGCGCTTTTCTATTTCTCTGCACTGAAGTACTAGCCTCGGGCTAAACCACTTCATACACACACACACACACAGCTGTACAAACTCATGACTTGTATACACTCACACAAAGACAAAGACACACACACACAGAGCTGTACAAACTCATGACTTGTATACACTCACACAAAAACACACACACAGAGCTGTACAAACTCATGACTTGTATACACTCACACAAAGACACACACACACACACACACACACAGAGCTGTACAAACTTTGCTTCAAATAGATACAAGCATGCAAGCACTGAAAAAACACACGCGCACACACACACAGGCCCAGGCATATAAATAGATACAGGTACTTCCAAGCACTCGAACATAAACACACACACACACACATACATACATACACACAAACACTCATTGAGATGTATGTGGACAAGCACCCACTGACATACTGTTACACTATCTCAAGCAGAACTCATGAATGGAAACGCACAAATACACTCATCAAATACGTATAGAGTGCGTCATTGTGTGTGTGTGTGTGCGTGTGTGCGTGTGTGTGTGCGTGTGCACACCATTATGCCAAATATAATCCGGCACTAAACTGCCTCTAAGGGCACATTCAGATGCTCAGATCTGGTTCCTCGTAAAACGGAAGGCCCATCTAAAGACCCGAGACAGCCTGGGCTCAGCAAACTAATGGATGGCGTATCTAACGTGAGGAGATAGGGCCAACACAGCTTCAGCAACCACAGCACTGGGCATCCATTTTTAATCTGTTTCCACTCTAGAGCTCGAGCTGTCAATGATCATTTTTATTTATTACGTCTTTGTCTGCGTTAATGTCTACAAAGGGAACAGATACAGGAAAACAAAACACAACTATTCTCGTTGTTAGGGAAGCAGACACAAACACGTTACTGAAATTTCCGAGTAATTGTTTGCCATCGCTCCACCCAGGGATGGAAATGTGTTTTAACGACCAGCCAATTGCTGGTAAAGTAAGAAAGTGGCTGGTCAATTTGGCACACAAAATAATAATTTACGATTGAGTGGCTGGTGAATTTTATCATTTATTTGTCAGTGGCTGGTAAAAGTTCACCTTTTGCAAAGTTCATTTTCACCCCTGACTCCACATTGTTTCTGTCTGTCTATCTGTCTGTCTGTCTGTCGAGTCCTGATACGTGCAGCTACACTGGAGCTGGTGGACTGTGGGTAACCCAAGCCACCCCCAGCACTCTGTCACCCGAGCAGGGGAGGAAAGAGGAGACGGCTCTGGATAAAGTGAGGAGGATGCCGGGGTTAAGTGCCCTAAAGCAGCCATGAGGAAGGATACAGGGTGAACCACTTTCACTACGCTTACACACACAGACACAGACACGCACACACACGCATGCACACCCGACCGCACACACACTAATCTTAACGTTCACAAACTAACAACAGCTATGAGGGCTATACAGGGTGTACCACTTCACCACGCTTACACACACAGACACACAGACACACACGCACTAATCTTAACTTTCACAAATTAACAACAGCTATGAGGGCTATACAGGGTGTACCACTTCGCCACGCTTACACACACAGACACACAGACACACAGACACGCACGCACTAATCTTAACTTTCACAAATTAACAACAGCTATGAGGGCTATACAGGGACAGATGTGCCACTTCACCACACACACACACACACACACACACACACACACACACACACAAACACACTAATGGTAATGTTCTCAAATTAACATTCTCACACAAATACACACACACACACATTAAACTAAACCGCAAAACACAAATCAGCATTCCCACACAGACAGACAAAGATTCCTACACACACAAACGCACACACACAAACACAAAGGTACATACCCGCAAACATACAGACACAGATCCATGCCATATACACACAAATGTACACAAAGACACACATCCTCTTATACAGATACATACAATCACACACATATATGCGCAAATGTACACAATGTGACAGATCCACACACACAAACACACATACACACACAGACACACACATACACATACATACACATGTCTACGTCTGTGTGTGTGTGTGTGTGTGTGTGTGTGTGTGTGTGTGTGTGTGTGTGTGTGTGTGTGTGTGTGTGTGTGTGTAGGGCTGGAGGGCTCAGCGGAGTGGGTGGCTGCCTGATTTGTGGGCTGGAACAGAAGTCATTTGGGGGGGAGCCAGGCTGAATGGGCCACTTTGATGTGTAAATCCGCCAGCCCTCGCATAGCACTGATATGGTCTCCACACACACACACACTGTGCCTTCTCAGGTGCATTAGTTATACTATACACGCACATACACACACACAAATGCACGCATACACACATGCGTGCACACACACACACACACACACACACACACACATACAGAAGCACAAAGACCAAACCATGAAAACAATTTCAGATATACAGTAGGCATATTCAGATATGCACCCAAGAGCATGCAAAGCAAACAAACACACACACACACACACACACACACACACACACACACACACACACACACACACACACACACACACACACACACACACACACAGTTGCACAAATGGTCTCTACCGGCTCCATCACTTATCTGTAACCCAGCAAACGTGGCACTGAGGGAAAGGAGGAGAGGAAGGGCCTGATGTCTGTGGCTCATGGCCAACATACAGGAGGGAAGCCGTGGAATTAACAGAATGTGGTGGAGAGCAGAACGCTGCATAAACTGTTAACCATCATGAACTAGAAAAGCACTCAGAGAGCGCAGACCTCCGCCAGTACAGCTCAGATCACCACCAAATCACTTTTAAGTTAGACCATTTTTGACCTTCCCTAAAAATTTCATCAAAATTCGTCCATAACTTTTTGAGTTATCTTGAAAACCAACCAACCAACCAACCAACAAACAAACACAGATGATTATGATAAGCACCTTCTCCATCACACTGTTGACAGATGGCGGAGTATCTTTTAATCTTCATCACAGCTCCACGAGGCCCTGCGACAAGTGACTCAATAGCTCTGCCATCATTCCAGCAGATCATCCAGACCAGGACTAGCCTGGTGAAACAGCCCCTCTTACTTCATTTCATTTTGCACAGAGGGTCTGGCCTTGATGCCGTTGACATACATGTATGCTGACCGAGCAAATCCTGGTCAATCAGTAAACAGAGGGAGTGTTCGTGAGCGAAGACGTTGGCTTTGTGCGCTACATTTGAATTGTAGTGTGTAGGTAGGCTAATTGCATACATGACGATCAGACGTTAGCGATTGGGTAAAGGCAGAGCCACTTGTTTTAAACTTCAGCAGAGTCCACACCTCCAGGAAGAAATTGCTTCTCAGTGCAGCAAGGCCAGACCCTCTGTACAAAATGAAATGAAGTATGAGGGGCTGTTTTACGAGGTTAGACCACATGCAGTGTCTCTGAAAAGCCAGTGCTCTGCTCAGGGAGGCACGGAAGATTCTAGACGACCCCACACACATCCTGCATCAGGAATTTGTCCTGCTACCCCTCTGGTAGACACTACAGGACACCAAACTGCAGATTAAATAAATATAAAAACTCCTTTATACCAGCTACTATAAAGATGCTCAACAACAGATAGCAGGTTATCTTGCCTATGATATGTTACAGTGCACAGTTCTGGTTGAGTTGTCTGTCAGTGTTACTGTGGTGTTGTGGTGCTGTATGTGTTATTGTTGGTTTTTATTGTTTTAATTTTATTTACTATTTGAAGTTTTTACTGTTGGTTTTTATTTATATATGAGCTGTGCAAGTCTGTGATGCAGTTACTGTGAAGCCCAAGATGAATTTCCTCTTGGGGACAATAAAGTATACTTTACTTATTTTACTTTACTTATTAGCGACATTACAAATCCATTTTTTTTGGCAGATCTTTCGCAACGGCCTTCAGACCACCATGTATCACTGGCCTGCTCCTAATTAATATCATTGCTTCTTTTTAAAAATGTGAGGCAGAGTTAGTAGTAGATGCTAAATCCCGCTCGTAACTTTATTCTTAAATGTATTTCTGCTGTGCTACAGCAGGCTGGACTGCATGTACTGTAGCCTGAGCAGGGAGGGCTTGCTGTGTGCCAAGGGCATATTCATCACTGGGTAATTGGACATAGCATATCGCAGGAAGCTCCGGAGTAGCCTCTCTCTGAGTCACAGAGAAATGTTTTTGTTTGTCTTTATGATTTATGTCTTTTGGAATCATTCGCCTTTCCTCTAGGTCAAATCACAACATATAATGATGATGTATCATTATAGAGGTTTCTTTTTTTATAAGTACATGTTCATGTCACTGTGTGTGAGCATGTGTGCATGCGTGCATTTGCGCATGTGTGTCTGTGTGTGTTTTGTGGTTGAGAATAGATGGACAGGGAGACACTGAACTTCCAAAAACTGAAATCAATCGCCCCTTTTTGGTTTGCACAGAATGGATGGCTTCAGAGATGACACATGAGCACCCCAGCTTTGAGTGTGACTGTGTGTGACTGTGTGTGTGACTGTGTGTGTGTGTGACTGTGTGTGTGTGTGTCCACTCTGGCAATATCGAGTGACTCACCAATATTGCTGCCACTGCTCCTCCTCAAAGACATCCTCTGGGATAGGATCGATCAACACCAGATCAGACACTTGCCTGTAGAGAGAGTAGGTGTGTGAGAGGAAGCGAGGAGTAGGTGGGTGTGTGTGTGTGTGTGTGTGTGTGTGTGTGTGTGTGTGTGTGTGTGTGTGTGTGTGTGTGTGTGTGTGTGTGTGTGTGTGTGTGTGTGTGTGTGTGTGTATGTGTGTATATGTGTGTGTGTGTGTGGCAGGACAGTGTTAAAGTGAAATGGCCAGACAGTGAGAAGGAGGGGTGGACAGAGGGCCGGTGCCTTTGAGCCTCAAGCAGCCCATGCCGTCCTTTAGTCTGACCGCCCACAAACACACTGACATGCTCCCCGGAGAAACAGGGTCTTCATCAGGCACACAATTTCTAGTCTATGGGCACCGATACAATCCATTTCTGCAGTTACTATGAGGGCTGTAGTGTTACTGGCAGAAAAGCAGGAAAACAGAGGAGAGGAGAGGTGAGAAAAAGTAGAGAAAAGCAAAGGAGAGGAGAGGAGCTGAGAGAAGAAAAGAGGAGAGGAGAGGCGAGGAGGGGAGAGCAAAGGAAAGGAAAGGAAAGGAGGGAAAAAGACAGACAAAAGGATGAAGCAGAGGACAGAGAGGAGAGTAGAAGAGAGAGGAGAACAGCCACAAAAAGAGAGAACCCTGCTACAGTGGCTCCCATAATCCCTCGCCTGAATGCGGAGACTTACGATGACTGCACAGTCTGGGCCACATTTCTCCGTCTGCTTGGGAAGTGGAAGCTGGGGGCTTGTGGGTAAATATATACGAGTGGCGAGGGAAGAAGGGGCTTTAAGAAGAGCTCCCTGTCAAACACTTCCCCTTTACGACGCGTGGCTGAAGAGACTAGGGCTCCGCATAGGCCTTTAAACTAATGCCATGGAGCAGGCTCCTGAAAGAAACAAAACTTGCAGAAAAATCAAATGGTAAAATTATTATATTCTACACTGTAACCCTAACCCTACCTCTACAACTGAAAGCCTAAGGCTGATGAGCGTGTACGGCACATAATTGTGCACAATATGTTTGTATAGGGACAGAATACGCTCAGATCACGCGTGCGGTGTAAATAGTCTAATTTGTTAACATGCATTCTAAACGAATACGGACAGAAAACGGGCACACGCTGTACACGCAGAGTGTTTGGTGTGAATCAGGCCTAACAATACTTCTACACCACTGCGATCCCAGAGATCGCCACAAGAACCTGCAGCCGAATTCAAGCAGGCATGCAGCTGCAAGCATTACTCACGTGTGGTGGATGTGGCTATAGAAGCGGCCATTGAGGGAGCCCAGCTCAGAGCCCACCAGAACGAAGGGGGTGGCGATCTCCGCCACCTTCACCAGCCGATGGAGGTCGTCCACCATCCTGAAACACACACAGTAGCTGGGTTAACTCTTAATGCACATGGACCATAAAGTGAATAAAGTTGATGGAAAGAGTTTATTCGCATATATTCACATTAAATATGTTAGTAGTAGCAGTAAGCACATCTTTAAAGTTTATATAGTGCAATTGTGATCTCATTGATGTGCACGGGACTACGATGGGACTGCATGTTGGGTGCAACAGCAAGGCCTATCCATCTACACAATTGCCCAAATTCAGCACAGGTAGCGCTGAAATTCTTGACCTGATACTGCTCAGTGAAGCTTGTCTTCACAATAGGGCTGCACAATATTGAAAAAATACGTGATATGCTGTAACATTGTTGAATGTTGCGATGACGATATGTTTTGCGATAAATAAACATTTACATTTTTAAATATAGTTTAAACATTTAAATATTTAAATATAGTTTTAACATCTTTCAGCTTAATCTTCACCGCTAGGCCACAGCCAGTGTGCAGCCTATGGGGAGTGGATATCAAGGGCAGTATATATTAGATATATTGTGCAGCCCTAGCCTGGGTGTGCCCATACTGCCTATGACGCTGCATTTTCATTTCGCGAGCAAGTCAGTCTGGCCAAGCTGCCTATCTACACCGTTTCTGCTCCGGCAGGAATATGGGGCCAATGAAAATCGAGCATTTCAAAATGGTAATGACGCGGTAGTTTGGCAACCGGAAATCTATCTCAGTCCATGTCAACATGGCGAACGTGAAGCAAACGCAAGATTTCAATGCAGCTGTAGCTGCTGTTTTGGACGAATTCAAATGGAAGTTCTCTCTGAAAATACAGCAAAGGGCAGCCCTTGAAGCATTTGTTGCGGGAAAGGACGTTTTCGCAATGCTACCGACCGGCTTCGGTAAAAGTTTAATGTAGCATTTAGCCCCGCTGGTAGCCAAGTCGATTGGGCTTTGCGAGAACGCTGTTGTGGTCATTTCGCCTTTGATCGCACTGATTCGTTTTTCGAATATCAATATTAAATGGCCAACACCAGTCACTCTCATGTTCACCTCACAAGTCCGACAAAAATCATTTAACGCCATTTCTATATGACTACAGGCTACTACTACTTTTTGTTTGGATCAAGCAGTTTCTTTCGCTGGGTATACGTCAGAGGGCAGAGGGGTGTGATTGATTGAAGCTTCGTCCAGTAGCAAACAGAGGCATTTGAAAGAGGCGGGTTAAGCCCGCCTTCTGAGAAATGGGTTTACAACACAGCTTGGCCAGACCAATGCTCACAGAGCATTGACAAGTCGCGATAGCCAGGCTAGTGCAGCCCTACTTCACAATGTCAAAAAAAATCCCCTTAACGTGGGCATTCCCATGTGTACGGAGGTCAGTGGGGTATGGAAGCGGCTGCAGACTCTGCTGTAAGAAGCGGTAACAGCATTCTTTGTCATCTCCTTATAGCAGAAATTACTGAAATTATTTCCAAAACAGTCGCATGGACAATTCCTATAACGGCAAGGAGGACATTCATTTTCTCAAGTAGCCTACGTCTAATTAGTTTAACAGGTGATGGAAACGGTTGGGGATGCGCATTTGGTTAAGCCGAATTATTATAAATTACTGATGCAATTGAATTGGATGGAAACTAAACCAGTGTTATCTACCACACAGGTACCGCCAAGGGAGCTCCATATCTCCTCCAGTCTACACAGTTACAGTGCACTGGTCGGGACCAATACAAGATGAGGCATATACTGTAAGAAGCAGTCTGGGTAATGGGATAGACCATGGACATGTGAGATGAAGAAAGGGCACTATTCATTATGGGATAGAGTGGTGTCTTTTTACATGGGACGTAAACTGTAATGCACTCCACAGAGAGAGAATAAATTAAAGTTTTTTGGGGGGGGGGTGTGGTGATGGCAGAAGGCAGCACTCTTCAAATGCACACTATCCCATTTGAGTTTAGAATTGATGTGTGTGTGTTCTAAATTTCTAAAATATAGGTTATATGTCAATAATAAATAAGGAAAGAAAGAAAGAATGAATGAAAAAAGGAGAGATCCTTTCATGATTAGCAGAGGCTCTGCTTGTAGACGTCCATCTGTTGAGGGAAGTTCCTTGCATTGACAAATAAGACGTGAGTACAAATTAAGTGAGTTCAATGTGGAGGCAGAAAGTCGGCCATCAAACCGCCAACCCACTGTGCTTATTGGATTCTGGTGAAATTGATTGCCCACATCTGGTGAAAAATAAATAAAAACAAACAAATAAATAAACAAAGGACAAAGTGAAAAAGTGGTGTCTGCCCACCTGTCTGTGCTAGACACTGGAGACCACAGGTTCACTCCCCCTCTTCTGCCCCCCTCCCTCCACTGCACTCAATAACACCCCCTAGACAGATTTAACATTCTGTGGTCATCAGCTATGTCAGTGACACACACACACACACACACAAACACACACACACACACACACACAAACATACACAAACATACACACACACACAAACATACACAAACATACACACACACACACACACACACACACACACACAGTGTGTCCAGCCGTACCTGTGAACCAAAGTGTTTCATCAACCGGGTCGCGCCAGACAGCTGACCGACCTCCGGTTCTCACCGATGAAGGTACTCAGGGGTGTGTGATGACACCACAACGGGGCGACAACATGGCGGCGTTTCAAGGTTGACGGCCCTGACAGCTGGGAGACGGGAGACAGCCACACCTCTCAGGCAAAGTTACGGCTTGTTATTAAAAGGGTAATAGCCGATAAAGAGGATTGTGAGCTGCAATCATCTCCTTCGAGCCCAGAGCAGCACAATGCTGCTCATTAACCAGTGAAAATAAACCCATTTGATATGCTTAAGTGGGCCACGCATAATGATGCAAATTCACCATTTTAAGAGGCATGAACAACAAGATTACTCCGGCAAACGAACAAAGACACAGAAATTACCATACAACATGGGATCAACGCAACTCGGAAATATGAGGACGTTTCCGGAAGGGTTGCTTTTTTTTTTTTTTTTAAGGCCGTAACGAGGGAGTGTCCAAGTGTCTCTCACGTCACCGTGTCTTTTTTAAAAGGCTGACGGAGATAAGTGGCCACCTGCTAGGATAGAGGGTGTTCGTTCTCACGCACTGACGCATCAAACAAAGACCCATCAAGCGATTTCCCGTTGGAGATTATGTCTCAAAGTGAACTGATTGCGCAAGCCTATACCAGAGACATGCATTGGCATACACTACATACACTATTTAAAAACACAAGACTCCAGCCGTGAAAGCACTCCATATTCTATACCTACAAAAAGTGTCTGTGGGGGCAGCTGTGGTCCAGTCGTTAGGGAGTTGGTCTTGGGATCAGAAAGTCGCAGGTTCGAATCCCACCCTACCCATTGCTTAAATGCCCTTGAGCAAGGCATCTGACCACACACTGCTCGAGGGACTGTAACTAAAACCCTGTAAATGAATGTAAGTCGCTCTAGATAAGAGCGTCAGCTAAGTGTGATATAATGTACTAATGTCTGTGCAGGTGAGGTGATCGATAAACTGCCAAGAGGCTGAGGTAAAGCTTACCTGCCAGTGGTAGACATTCCCCACACTTTCTCCATCCCTGTGGTCTCGTTCTGGAACACCCTGCGGCTAAAACCCAGGCCCACCCTGTCATAGGTGCACACCTGAGGGTAGAGAATACACTCTTAAGGCCCGTACCCACCTAGAACTATAACAATAACAGCTGTAACTACAACAATATTGGCATCCACACTGAAGAATGATGACATTTTAACAGCAACATTTTACTCATGATTTAAACATCCAATAGAATATGACGTTCTGTGAATTCTTATGAATTCTGATTGGCTGACAGTGCTTTTATAGTTCATAAAATCGCTCTGAAAGTGATCCTAATGATATCGTTCAGCCTGTCGTTGTCGTTATAGTTTATATGTGAATTTGAGCATCGTTGCGGGGCTTAGTCACTAACAGATGCCGTTTAGGCACTTTATTGCTGATATTAGACAACACGTTATCAGAAGAACTCAGAGCTGCAGCAGGCAATTTTTCACCGTCATCCCATGAGAAAATTAGGAGCCTATCATGTTGTTGCCCGGCAACATTGCTCAAAACATTGCGTCATACATAATCACCTTTAGCCTTTACCTCATCAGTCAGAGAAGTCTTTCATTGGGTCTAGCTGCAGTCTACTGAGCTACATATTCATCTATACCACTGCAAAAAACACATGAGCTCTATTTCCTAAAGAGCAACGTACAACACAGTTGGTACAAATTTCACCTTATCCTCTCGGGAGGAATAGTAGGAGAGAGGGAGGAGTACTCCAAGTCTCACTAATAGTTTATTAATCGTTTCACTTTCCGAGTCTAGCTCCATGACGGCACGTTGCTTCAGGCATTACTGTACACGCACACTTGCTTTCTGCCAACATGAGATGCACGTCAGCAAGACTGGAGGCCCCTGGGCCTTCAGCAGAGAGGGGGTGTAACAGGCCGGGAATAGAGGGTGACAAGGGGTGCAGTTTCCTGGGGGGTGATTTTGACAAGAACCACTAATGCTTTTTGATGACAGAGGAGAAACCAAAAAAAGTTGGACTGAGTAGAAGCCTTGCGCTGGCCACTGATTTGGAACAGGGGGTCTAAACGGTGTAGTCAAGATACCCTCCAAAATGAAGTTTGAAAAATTACTGCTAAGCATAAAAAGTGAAAAAAGTTAAGACAGGAGATCCCTGCTGACAATCATAACTTGACGACCAAACGTGTAGAGTATCTCACATCTAACTTTACACACCGACGATCTTGGGCAACATTCTGACCTAATGAGGATCTGTTCCGGACTCTTCTGGAGACTGCCAGGTGACTCAGCCAAAAAAAACACATATCGTCTAGTCAGCACTTTCAAAAAGCCAAGGCTGTCTTTTTTTTCTCCTTTTTTATTTTCTCACTACCTTTTCACCTGTCTGCACAACGACCTCTCAAATCCATTAAGCCATTCTTTGAAATTCTTTGAAAAAAAAAGCTGAAATTTCTGTCCAGTGTTAAGAAATCATGAGTGTTTTATACAATTCTAAACATAAACCATGTTGCCAGTATATAACAATAATGTTCATACAGGTTGATAATAAATTACAGCAAGACTACACCTTTGCACGATGACAGAGGAACTGTTGGCTGTTAATGTTTCCTTTGTTTCAAACATTAAGAGCCAACTTTCTTTTACAGTTTTACAGGCTAAAAACTTTTAATGTCTCCTACACCGTTATGTAAGCAACTACAGCTTCAGGTAAAACAGCACTGAGAGATCAGAGAGTTGACCTCTGTTGAGCAAGTACGATATTTTTCCATTTATTTATTTACTTATTTTTGCGCCGTTCTTGACTGCAAGGCATTGTGAGTGCAGCGGTGGCTTTACATGGGGGGATGGAGGGGGGGCAGCAGATGCAATGCCATGTGCATCCAGCCGCTCCACTTTCCAGACGCCTGTCCAAAAAATCCCCCGTCCTTGTGAAGGCACACAGACGAATTTGGGCGAACAGCACAGGGCAGCCTGTCATCTCGGATCCTGGCCCGCGCTGCACGTCTGCTGATGAGAGGTGACATGGCAGAGCGTGTCCCCCTCCCACCCCCACCCCACACACACACACACACACTACATATGCAGACACTGACACACACATGCCACATATGCAGACACAGACAGGCGCACACACACACACTACATATGCAGACACTGATACACACATGCCACATATGCAGACAGACACACGTGTGTACACGCCACATATGCAGGCACAGACACGCACACACACACACACACATAAGCACAGACACAGTCACACACACACAACTACTTTCCACCAAGGCCGATGCCAAAGCCAACACCAAGCCATGGGAGAACACTAAGCAAAAACAAACACAGCCATTTCTGAGAAGTGTTGTTTGAGGGCACTTTCATCAGGAGGAATTACTGTGATGCAATTACCTGCGCTCGGCTGCCCGCGATGGTCGTAGCATTTTTAGGCGCACTGCTCACTAATCCAGAAATATTACATTAGGATATGTCCCCATTTGTGACTCTTACCTTTACTAATGAGGGCCGCTCAGGGTTCCTGGGGTGAGCTGGGGAGATTTTTTTTTTTGTCCTTATTTCACAGTCAGGCCTGTTTATATCAAAATATTCCCCAGGACTGATCAAAGACGTGCAGCTGTGCAAAGTTTCACTCAGAGTTCCTGAAGAGCCTTCTCTGATAAACTCCTGTATGTCTCATTCACTCGAGGAGCAATACAGAGACAGCTGGCATTGTCCTCAAGATGAATATATTCACTTTAATGGGCATTGTTTTTAGACGCATCTCTGCTCTCTGCAGCTTTGTCTGTTGTCTACAAACAGTAGAAAATAATTAGGACAAAAACATTGTTGCCCTCGATTTTATTTGTTTTGAGATCGTTTGGCCCTAAAATCGTTATCACGATTAGAATTCGATTAATTGAGCAGCCCTAGTATATACACTGGCCTGCTGTGAGCTTTTTGGGTTCTTACAGCTGGCAAAGCCATGTGCATGGCTAACTCTGACATGAGCATGTTTTACGTACTGTAGGTGCACCATACTGTACTATTTAAAGTTGTGATCACTGAGGTAAAAGAGTTCCCAAATCCAATAAACATTTCAAGCATGTTCTTCTTCATCAGACCACTGTCTGCTAGTCTGATAAAGAGCAACAAGCTTAAAACGTCATTTGGGTTTGGAAACACGGAAGTTTTGCCAAGGGAGCTGAAGTCGGCAGACCCCCTTTTCCTTGTACTTATTTTAGTTTTATCCTTTTATGCACTTACTTCCTATCATTATGCTTATTTTATCTTTTGCTGAATTGTTAAATCTTTTAAGCTTTTACATTTTACTGCTCGTTGTTCTTTGCTTTTTGAAAAGCAAACTGAACTGCCTCTGTGTGTGTGTGTGTGTGTGTGTGAAATGCCCTATACAAATAAACATGCCTTGCCTTTTATGGCTAGAATGTTTACCAAGGACAGGCCTCTCACCTTTGTGAGCTCTGAGAGAGTCTCCTGCACATGGTACCAGATATCTGAAGACATTCCCGTTGGCGCATCAAGGATAACTGGGAAAAATAGATGTAGATACACAAATTATTAAAGTAACACTGTCAAAACTACTATAAAACAAATCACACATAGTGGCAGACAAAAGTTTAGACATATGCCCATGTTTGTGCGATCAGTAATGCTAAAGCAGTACCTTCAGTGCTTGAATGGCTTCTTTAAAGGAAAACTAAGCAGTTTTTTTCAACCTTAATAATGTTTCTAAAATTGTTTCAGTTATTTCATCAGTTCATCAACTTGTAACAAAGTGAAAAGCACTTCTGAATGCACTTTGCCACCATCCATGGGCTATAACTGCACTAAGTAAGCTTGGCGAAGCGGACTGTCTCTCTGTAGTTCTCTATGAAAGACAATTCCACTTCCAACCTGTAGGGTGACTGAAGACAAAAACTACTTAGTAGCCTACGGCTTATATATAAAAATGTAAAAAGTAAAACAAAGTAAAAAAGCAAAAAAAAAGAAACAAAAAACACTGGATAAGAAGGTGTGTCCAAACTTCTGACAAGCTCCGTTTATTACTGTCATCACTGAGTATATAGTATATTGAATGGTGAAGCAACGTACCAACTGGTTGTCCTTTTCCCTTGCACAGCATATGGACCTTTTGACCTAAGCCAATATCAAAAGACTGTCCATCTAGAACAGAAAGATAAAAGGGCAATTTCTTTAATATATTCTTTAAGGACTGCTGTCTTGTACATATGTAGAAGATAAATGTCATATTTGTTGCCATAGCGTTTACAACACAAAAGTTTCTGGACCACCTTAAGAGAGTCTAGCAGTATGTGCTTGTGGTACCACTATTTATCTGTTTATAGTCTTGCAGCTAATCACTTTCATACAAAAGCGTGGGGAAAAACATGAATGATATAAGTCCAGATGCATGGAATGAACTTAATTTTTTTTTCCTTTTAACTTATTTGTTTGTAATATAATTTCCTATTGTTGTTGTTGTAGTTCGGGGGAGGGGTGTGTTTTGCACCTTCAAACATTTATTTAACAACATGTAGAACTTGTTGGAGATGATGAAATGCTTTAAAAGGAAATGCTACCTTTCGGTGACAGCATCTGTGCCTCTCGCTGCAATGCGGCATAATTTAGAAAGGGAGGAACGAAGATGATGAGCAGTAGGATCTTTCCCATCAGAATCAACGTGGACCAACATGTTCTCTCATTCGCATGCGGAGATGCTTTATTCTCACCTGGTGACACCGCCTTCTGCAAAAGACGGATGCAAAAAATAGCATAGTTCAGAGAAAAGGTTGGACAACCAGGAACAGCACTTCAACTGCCATCTGTACTGTAGGCACATCCACAAACAAGTATGCTGTTATTATGTCTACGGGCTTCTTTAACAAAACATTTCTGCATGAAATCGAACATGTATTTGTTAGTGAGCGGTCCATACAGTGACTGATTCGTCACCACATTCTGAGGTCCCTGGTACACACCACCTTTACAATAGCTTAAGATTACGTTCGTTGCACAACATGACACAAAGTTTAACCAGTTGACCTTCTTTTTGTCTGTTTTAACATTTCCATCATTCTCTTGACCGTCTGTCCTTTTACGCAACATAATTTTGGTGTTTTTATACCCAGAACTGCTACTATATTGTAGGTTTATCAATGAATGACTGGCTAAGAAATACTCCTTGCTCGTGCTACACCATACTTCCTGTTGCAGTTTGACAGAGACGGTGGCCGTTTTGGGTCTAAATGCGTTTTAAGTATAATTATTTTCTAAAATAAGAACCATTCTCAACCAATTTCTCTAGTTTATCAATTGTTGTTATTATTGTTTCTGACAATGAAGGTTAAAGTTTGTACTGTAAAAAAACAGGTATGGGTAATTTGAGATGTTTTTGATGCAACATTGTTTAACAGCCTGTTCGCCATTGCCACAACTTTTAATAAAGGCCCCTCTATATTGGACAGAACCAAATGCCAGTCCACTAGGATTTAGCCAATTCATCAGCATAGAAATGTAGCTGAGCTACAGTCCGTGCAGGCTTGGAACAAATACTGAAACATATGGTCACATTTGCCACCTAGTAGGGGTGTGAGTGTCTGTACAGTTTTGCTTCTCTAGCGTCCAAACGGTCACCTTAACCTTCATAACATCACAGATAGCCCAAAAGCACCATGCTGATTTTCAACAGCCATTATGTAATCACCGAACTGTGTGATGTTCTAGCCAGGTCTTCTTTCTGACCAATATGGAATTGACTGCATTTACACACAAAGATACACACACAATACTGTATGACGGGTGGAGGGGTGTAAGATATTCTGTATTTTGGGTTATTTTCTGTATGTATTTATTTTGCAAGACAGAAAAAAAACTCTATACACTGTCAGCCTATAACCTTAACATAAGCTCAATGCAGTAATTGTTACATAATGTTCTGGTTGGGCCGCTGTCTCCAGATGTCATTCTTAAAGCATCCCTCATGGGGGGGGATGTGTCCTGAGAGATATCAGCGTAGGTGATGGTACTGCTTCAGCATTTCATAGCCTCCCTCAGGCTGCGTTGAGCAGGTACTATGGGGAAAGAGGAATCAGAAGGGTGTTTCCAATTCAAAAGAAGGATGGGATTCCTTCTATTTTCATAGGCTCGAGCAGTTAACTGGGTGTCTGAGAAGTCAGAAATATAGAGCACATCACCTGACTTGTTTTTTTTTTTTTTTTTTGCCATATCTAGAATATTCTTAGCTGAGGGTGGGAAAAAAATGAAGTGCAATACCTCAACAAGACTGTAGAGGTCACTGCCTCTTATCAACTGCTCGAAGAGGCAGAGACCACTTACAGAGCCTTGTGGCCTATACTGTCAACCTGACTCCAGATAACAGATCGGGAGCATAATGTAAATGAAGTATCGTGTGGTCGAATAATTAAGAGGCTTAGTAAGGACTAGAAGATATGGCTTGTCAGCAGAAACATCAGATGTAATTGTTCCCTGAAGGCCATGAATGAAGACTGACGTGGATCGGGGGACAGCTGCGTGGACCTCTGCGGTGACCCCAAGAGCAAAATGTCATGGGTGTCAGACCTTCCGTTTCCCCCGTAAAGCCTAGCCCAGGCCCCATGTTAATTATGTATGTAATGCAAATGTTTGTTGCACAGCAGGGAACATTTCGACTTAAGCTACATGCAGTGCTGTAATTCATGTAAATAGGCAATTTTATGCTTCTGTGCTTGTACCAAAGAGAATCGGTTTGCGTCAGCCGACCTGGGAGTGACATCCATATTGAGTCCTGCCTACGTCATTCAGTCTCTGCGAGGAAGCCGTTTAGCATCTGTTTGTGGAGCGACAAGTCTTTCTTCGAAATGGATGAAGGAGACTTGACAGAGGAAAATTACATATCAGAGCATACATTCTCAACACCCTCTCCAGGAGGAAGAGAGAAAGAGAGAGGGGGACAAACAGAGAGAGAGAGAGAGATACAAAGAGAGATACAGTGATACAGAGAGAGAGAGAGAGAGAGAGAGATACAGAGAGAGAAAGGGGGAGAGGGAATCTCTAGGGCACCCCAACAGGCATCTCTGCAACATGAAGAAGAAGAGATGGGTCACAGGGGACGGGAGACTCCCCACTGTGCCTCCAACAGTAACAGACAATCTTTCAGACGATCACAAACAATGTAACAACATGGCAATCACAGTCACCATGCTGAAATTGTTTTTTTCCCCACCGCTATAGGGTCTGTGTGTGTGAAGTGGTGCACTGCTGCGTATGTGGCAGGGAGGTGGTGCTTACTCCGTCAATCACAGCGCTGAAAGACACAACGGTGTCCTTGGCAGCTGAAATGGTCAGATGCAGAAGCAAGAAATAGCGCCGCTGCTGTGCTGTGTCCACCAAAATGTCAGACCCCCGCGGAGGTCGAGAATATTTCCAAACAAATCACTTTTATGTATGGAGGAGGAAGGGACACGCAAAGTAAATATAGAAAGTAGTGACTGAGAGGGATGAGGACAGGAGAGGAGAGGAGAGGGAGAGAGAGAGAGAGAAATTGAGGATAAGTGAAAGAGAAAGAGAAGGATTGCAGCCATGCGGTAAATTCATTGCTGTAATTAAAAGGGCCCGAGAAGAGAGCCCGGATGATGAATGGCAGTTGTTGACTCGACTGTCAGGGAACGTGGGCGTCTGATATTTTTAAACAGCGGCAGAAGAGACCTGGCAGAGGGGAACGCACGTCTTCTGGGAACGCGGCTCACCTCTCCGACTCCTCACAGCTGTTGCAAGTCCTGGCCTAATTAAACTTGGGGTGCAGAGAGCTTATCAGACCTTTTGACAGAGACTCTCACCATCACCATCACCACTGCCCTGCACACAACCGCTAGGAGCCACATGCAAAGGGTCTGAGTTGTTGCGCGTGTTGGGTCATGCGTGTTGGGTCTGAGTTGTCAAGATCTGTGCTCAGGCCCTCAGAAAACATTTGTTTATGCAGAACAGACAAATTCCAGAAGAAGATGGATGATGATGATGATGATGATGATGATGATGATGATGATGATGATGATAGTTGATCTGCAGTAATATCTACTTAACCCCACTCTCAGTTCTAGTGCTGTGCCATTTTTACTGAGACTCTATTGTGTTTAGAATGGAGGTGATGGCATCATGCGTAATTGATGTGTTCGCGCCTGTTGGTGACTTTTTTATGCCAATGTTTTGGCCTGTCGATTAAATAAATTAAGATGTCAGCAGGGGCATCAATCACTTATAGCCATTAGCTGTCTCCATAAATTCACTTGCCCGGTGCAGCAGATGCCGCATAAAAAATAGAATCGCAGGCCCACTCCACCTATTCATTGATTTACAATTTACTTCAGAGAAATGAATTCAGCAACCGTGGACAGACACACAGGAGCCAAAGTTCAAGGTGGCCACATCTGCTGTAGGACACAGTGGACACACCAGTGGATCTGCACAGAATCCCATTTAGAGCCAGTAATGCCTTGCTTTCTAGTGTAATACACTGTCATGTGCGCAGTCAGTTTACAGTAATGAAAACAAAATAATTAGTTGATATCAGTGGTGTACTGAGGCAAGAACGCATGAATCATTTGTGTACCTTTTGAATTATAAAACTATTTTTCTAGTCTTTTAATGTTCAGGTAAGACATAGTACACACCTTTTTAACACTACACACGTAGATTTACCACGACACCAGTGGTGAACATATGGGTACATGTTTTATTTGCTGCTACAAAAAAACATAGCTTCTCTGACTCACTGCTGATGCTAGTTTCTGGTGCTTCTGATATGCCCTGAAAGCTTTCTGCTAGCTTTAGCGCACACATCTGCTCTGCCTCAGACAGGGGATAATTTTTTCAATTAGTCATTTAAAGAGCCTAAACTCTGATGAGCAATATTTTAAAAGCTGCTTGTTACAAATCAAACAAATCTGTTGATTAGGACCACAACACAGGACAGAGCAGCTCCATATTGATGGTTGGCTGCTGAAATTATCTAACTACATGCCATGGGTTGTTATCTATCTTACCAGCTGCTAGTTAAATCAGTTTGGATCAGTCGTTTAAATAGATCTTTCTTAACCTTTCTTAACGCCATAAAATTAACCTCCACCAGCAGCTTACCATTGATCAGATAAACTTTCAAAGACTTTAGCAGCTAAAAATATACTTCTCCACTGTAAATTAAATACAATTTGGGGACAGATATAAAATTATATTAAATGATAATATCAGTATTAACCTTGACATAACCTTGAAGCTGTTGCTATGGTTTGTGTGCAGTTTCACATATATGGTCACAGCCATGATGATGTCATTCATACATACATAGGCTACGAGACCCCCCCCCCCTTTCCAAGCATTTCAGCTCCCGTAACTAACATTGTACTCTTACATAACCGTATTGTCTTTGTGTTGTCTGCCTTGTGGTGATTTTCACAGAATGAGAGCTGAATAATCCTTGCAGCCTTGCAGCACTCCGCCTCACAACCAGTGTCCTCGGTGACCTTGGTGCCAGAGAAGAGTGCTGTCTGTTATTTGTGCACTGGATTACTCATACAGGGTGCCAGAGCTTTGCACGCTCCAGATTGCAGCTAAGCCCCTCACAAATTGGTTGGGGTCCACAATCCCACACACTTTTCACAGGCTACACGAGATTGGCTTTCTTGCGGGGCCAAGAAGATGTTATACGGACATGATGGCTTTTCTTCAGTGATTGGCAAAAGTCTTCGCCTATGGCCTGTTAAACTATTGGACAGGAAACCCCTTCAAACTGCTTTCGAGTCTATATCCACATGACTGTCAGAAATGGAATTGAAATGAAAGGGACCTCATGCTGCATGTGCTGCTTGATAATATTCAGATGTCAGCAGCATAAGAATAGGGCCGGTCAGTGGCTGCGCGTGTGCCTTTGGTATCTTCGTGGAAATTCAAAAAGCAATCCATCACCAATCCCCTGAAATGGAATTTTCATGTAAAGGCAATTGTTGGTTGCCACTGTATAGCCCCCCGTTTTTCCATCAACCTGTACCTCATCTAAAGTAGATGACTCTATAAGCTGTGCATCTTCATTAGATCAACAGCACTACAACTAATGGGTCCAAACATCAGACATGATAGGAGCTTGCCAAACACATACTGGTCCTCTAAAGCCAGGCGACCAGGGCTGTCATTCCCTGCCAGAAAGTAAAATCCCAGTGCACTTTACACAGGTGTATCTACCTGTGACCTGTCTGATGATTTGCGTGCTCATTAGGAGCAGCTGGTTCAGGAAATGGCTGGATCAAATATGTGGCAGGGCTTTTACTTTCTGAAGCCAGGATCTACACCATGCTGGCTTGAATGAGCGGTGTGCAGGGTCTGTACTGCTGATACCGTGCTGAAGTGCTGTATGTCGCGGTAAGTGGCTTCAGCAGCAGCCCCAGGTGTCCTTGACATGCCCCCCCTGACATTTCCTCTGTGTCTCTGGGAGACGGATGTCCTTCCTCTGTGATTTCAGTCCTCTGCATGGTGCCTCCTTCTTGACATTAAAGCACCGACTCGCGCAACGTGGTTCAGCTTGACACAGCTGGTTTCTTTTCACGTTCGGTCAAGTCCGTTCTGCTGAAAATGTAGCCACAGTGTGTGCCTTAAGCAAAGAAAAAAAATCAACAAACAAAAAAAATCAATGTGGAATTATAAATACACCAAGCATTCCAGGCTAAGCAATGAAGCCAAAAAAGTTTTAAAGTTGCAATACCTCAAACATCCATGTTAAAAAGTCAATTTTCACAGCAAAAAAAAAAGAAACATTTACAGCCAGTTTATAAAAAAAACGATTTGGTGTTTCAGAGTTTTTGGGTATATGATAATTCTGAGGGGGATGATTTTTAACATCAACATTCATAGGATGAATTGGCAAAGATGGCTGTGCCTGAAACCTTCGATTTAGGTTTCATCTAGTCTGCGAGAAAGTCTTTGCGTGACATCAAACAGGGATTGTCCCTTTCGCTTATATGCACTCTATGATATACACACACTGTGCCTTTCGCGTTGTGTGCTACACAGACTTTGCAGTTTGGTGTGCAGCAGTTTGATTAGAATTTATGTGTTTCGTTATTGCTACCCATTGCTATTGCTTTGCATAAAAATCCCCAGCATTTAAACAACCAAACTGTGGATAATTGGATGTTCTCATTCCTCAGGCAGTGATTCTTTTTTTTTAATTAAGTGCGGCTCAGTTTTCTCTCAGTTTTTCGCCCAAGATGTGCCATATCAGTCAGCAAGCAGATTGTTTTATCCTTTTTACCCATTTTCTTCCTCCACACTCCAATAATTACCAAACAAGCATCAACAATTATCAAACAAGCCGCAAAAACACACACATTGGCCAAGATTACTAAATTGAATTTCTACATGCAGCACAGGTTGAGCTTGAACCTGACCTGCTGTTTCGCCTACATCTGTGGCAAGTGCAGGTATGAGGCCTAGCGGTAATTGAGATAACACGGAGAGCCTGTGAAAGTCCATTTCCTGTTTGCCTCTATCGGTTCATCAGATAGAGCAGGTTAACAGAAAAACACATCCGTGCAAAGCTGCACACCCCCCCAACCAACCCCCCCCCCCCCCCCCCGCCCCATCCCCGCCACTCCTACCCCCACCTCTTTTATCAGCAAAGGGCATCAGCAGCCTCCACCGGACACTCAGGCCCACCAGCGGCTATTCATATCGCCAGCTGCGATTCTTTGCCAATATGAATTCAGCTCTGCCTCAGGCAACCTCCAGCCTAGGGGCCGTTTTATTTTTTATTTCGTTTATATAACATGGGCCACAGCTGAGAAAAAGAGAGGGAGAGGGACAGAGAAGGAAAGACAGAGAGAGAGGGAAAGACAGAAAGAGAGACAGAGTTGAAGAGAGAAAGACAGAGAGAATGTGAGAAAGACAAAGTGGGGCGAGACATACCGGGGGGGATGGCAGACAGAGACACAGTTAGAGAGAGTGAGTGTGTGTGAGAGAGAAGGAAAAAAAGAAAAAGAGAAAGAGAGAGAAAGAAAGAGAGAGAGAGAGAGAAAGAAAGAGAGAGAAAGAAAGAGAGAGAGAGACCACCCCAAAAGGCTGCAGCATTTAACAAACCTCAAATGAAAATTGTGAACTGCTCCTCTCACCCCTCATGGCACCACCATGTCCTCAAATATTGATGAGCACTAAAAAAAATTACTGAGAAGGGAGCTTTCATAAATGAAAGCAAAGTATCTGAAATCCCAGCGCTGTGTCAGCGACGCAAAACCAGCAATCAGAAACGACACCAATATGTGAATCTGTCAGGAGTCATTCCAACGTACCGCAGCGTGGCAAAGCTTGTGGGGGAAAGAAACTGATGAGACAACCTGGAGACGAAAGTGAAATCACTTTGCAATTGCACCGAGGCTGTTCTGAATATCAGTTTTAATGCTGTGTGAATGACAGCACCTTTTTTTTCCAAACGGTTCATTATCACATAAATGACTATGGATTGTGGGACTACAGCCTGATGCCTGTGTGTGTGTGTGTGTGTGTGTGTGTGTGTGTGTGTGTGTGTGTGTGTGTGTGTGTGTGTGTGTGTGTGTGTGTGTGTGTGTGTGTGTGTGTGTGAGTGTTTTCCTGCCACACATGCAAATAAGTGTAACAGACGCCTGATGGATGGTGTGTATCTGAGGCGGTGGTGGGAAGGGCAGGGGGTGGTGAGTGGGGTGTTGGTGATGTGGTGGTGGGGAGAGGGTTTGATGAACAACGCTAGCTGTCAGCCATGTCGGAATGTTGCCACCGTTGTCGTCGCCAGCGCGCTCCCTTCTGAAGGTCACCTGGCATGCTTGCCGCCCGTGTCCCGTTGCTCGGGCTGGCTCCTGCTGCTGTCACCGGCGCGGGGCTTAATGATGTCCGCTTGGGTGTGGAAGAAGCCCGGAGAGAAGCAGCGAGAGGTGTGGGGAAGTGGGGGTGGGGGGGTTAGGTGGGGGATGGCGGGTTGGGGAGTAGGGAAGCAGAGGTGGGGGCTGTAGAGGCCACCAAGACTGTACAGTACCTGCGGCTTTGTGCGCAAATGCCATCTGCGTGTCTCCTTCGAGGCAGAAGTGATTTTCTCTCTTTTTTTCTTTCTTTCTTTCTTTTCCCTCCCATTCTTTATCAGTTTCTTTACTGCGAATCTCTGCCCCCTTTACTATTCTCTACTCCTCCTACATTTTCTACATCATCTCATCATCTATCTATCTATCTATCTATCTATCTATCTATCTATCTATCTATCTATCTATCTATCTATCTATCTATCTATCTATCTATCTATCTATCTATCTATCTATCTATCTATCTATCTGATTCTCATTTTCCATCTCTATCTTTCTCCTCCCTGTCGCTAACCCCCCTCTCCCTTTTTCTTCCTCTCTCTCTTTCTCTCCCTCTCTCTTTCCCTCTCTCTCTCTCTCTTTCTCTCTGTTTCTCTCTCTCTCTCTATGACTGTCTCTAGCTCCAGTGAGTCCTGTGAACTCCTTGACTTATTTATGAAATCCCAGCAGGATGCTCACAGGAAGGCATCAGCGGCATCACTCATAGCCCCTCTCGGACTTCACGCCGCGCCCATCGATTTTCGCCCCGCTCTGCTGACACTTGCTATCAATCAATACCGTAACAAGTCTTCATTTCTACTTGGGAAAACATACTGCTTTCAACTCAACATCCCCTCCCCTCCCCCACCACACACACACACACACACATACACACACACACACACACACACACACACATACATACACACACACATACATACACACGGTCACTCGCTCTAGTCGATCTTAACAATATATATGATGCGGTAACGTTGGATGTCAGGTTACAGTGCAGTGAAACACGATGGAGTAAGAACATGGTATCTAGTAATATGCTATAAATAACATCTTGCATTACTGTAATACAAAAGTCAGTTGAGATTGATTTTGCAATTTCATTTTGATGGCAGAGCACACATACCGAAATGTACACTGCTTGTCCTAAAACAAATAGTGATTTACCTGTGGTATGGTAGTCATTCAGCATATGAATTCTGGCTTTGAGTACTGACTGAGGATGACAACATAAAAGGACAAGGCTGTCTTAGTGTGTATGTGCTCTTGGTGTAGCGAATCTCATGTCAAGTATGACTTAACCAGTTTAGCAATGATGTGGGCTAGTGCAGGGGTCCCTAAATGATTTCAGTAAAAAGGAAAACTCCAGGTAAAACTCCAACATGAAACTGAATCTTGAAAGAAAATGACAAAGGATAATACACAGTGAGACAGTCTATACCGATTGTTAAATGAATAATAATCCAGCAGTTATAATAACAGTTCAATTGTGGCCATTTTCTCTTGTGTGTTAGACCAGTGAGCATTCCCATTCAACTCAAACTTATACAAAAAGCAGGAAGGGGAAATAAAAAGGAAGCAGAGTACATGTAGACAACCAACACAACAGACACACTGAAACTCAACATGGCTCATGGCTGTTCTCTTCAACTATATAATGAGTTTTTGTGTTGTGTCCTTGGTACCCCTTTGTGCCTGCAATAATGTGCAGAGCTACCTACGAATTGAAATGCAACACAATATCAATTTTGCTACAAATGGTATCTTCCCTCCTAATCATTTTACATACTACAGTGCTGATGCAGCTAATATTTTTGTGGCTATGATTTTTTTTTCCAACTGTCTTTTATGTGAATGGCGGAAAGTTCCAGAATTAAATTTTTTATTCTTGCTGCTGCTAAATTATTGGTAAATTATATGAACGTTATAATGTGTACAGTGCCAGTGTAAAAATTGTTTCGATATTAGTCATGATTGCACTCACTCACTGTCTCACATCACATAACCACATTTTGTCTGTATTTAAAGAGCCATTGCACATGGGCATCAGTATTGGTCTGTAGTGCCCCAGTATACATTTCACCAGTAAAAAAATCTGAATTTTAGATCTACATGGCATAATGAACTCAATATGGCAACTCATTGCTACTTTATTCACTCTATACACAATGCACACATGGTTACTTCATATGGTAATTTATTCACGCAACTCACACTTGGTTTCTGGAGATTGCTATCTTACATCTACGTATGATTGTTTAGTTTGAAGGACTATTTGTGTTTTTTTATGATAAATAACTGCTAAAAATGTTTTTTCTTTGCACCCTCGAATTAATTGTCTGTGCCCCAGGTGTGCCCCAGTACAGTAATATGTCTAGTGACGCCCCCGTCTTTGACATTAGCTCTGATCTACTCTCTACTGATCTACTCTGTTCATACTTTGGATCTTGAACTAATGGTAGCTATAGTTGCCTCGAGGCATTTCTCGTGGGCACCACACAAAACACAGTAGAGGCCAGTCATCGGAAACACACACAGGGAATAATGCAAAAGCACAGTACGTGGAGCCAGCTTTTTATTCACTCGTACTCGTTTACGACCCCCCCCCCCCCCATCCTTCCCAAAGGCACATATGCCACAGGTTAACAGCTGAGCACACACTTAAGCGCAGGTTTATTTACATGGAATACCCAACTGCTGGATCACATTTACACTTTAAGATTTATTTATCAGTCTGTGTTCGCTAGTTACTGACATCGTGGACTGTTTATACACATACTTGACGGACGCAAAACACCCATGTCTTTGCCTTTTGCGTTGCTGTGCCAAGCTATAGCCCGCCGAATGAACATCAAGTTAACCAAAACTAGCATTCATCAAAAGGGTACGACTGTGCTAAAACTGAGAGGACAGTTCCAGAATGTTGGAGAAAATAGTTTTTGAAGCCCACAAGAGTGGCGGTGCTCCAGACAACCTGCTCCTCCTCGTCAGCCAGTAGCTGATAGACAGTACAGGGAGGGTGGGAAGAAGGCAATTACTTGGCACTTAAGTCATAAATATGATTTTAAAGACCATCTGATCGTCTAACAGGCAACAGCTCCAAGAACCCCCTGTCCGGGTAAAGCAGCTATTACATGCAAATGACCTTGTCCTACATGTTTTTTTCTCCTCCACACCACGTAGATTAATTGGCTTTGAGAGAAACTAAACACTTACTTAAACGAACAATGAATGGACATGTTCATAACTCCACTCAGTGCCAGAGGCTGCTGGCTGAAATAGTTTCACATCTTTATATTAGAGCTATTAGTTTGCTACTAAATGCTAATATTTTTGTGGCTGTGTTTTTTTTTTTTTTTTTAACTGTCTTTTATGCGAATGGTGGAAAGTTCCAGAACTAAAGTATTTATTCTTGCTGTTATTGGTAAACTATGTGAAAGCTACAATGTGTACAGTGACAGTGTAAAAAAAATCTACTGTATAAGTCATGATTACATTCATATCAGATTTTTTGTCACAGTAAGTTTTGAACCAGCTTTGATAAATATATATACCTTTTTGTATTTTATCTATTTTTGTCCTCAGATACAGACCTCGTTTGATGTTGCAAAGTGCCCTGTGGCATTTATGCATATGCTTCAAATTCAAATGTCCAACAACGCGAAGAAGGACAGAGACATGAATGTTAATGTATTCCATGAAATGATTCATGGTGCCCTGTGGTGCATCAGTCCACGTGTTGGGCCACTGCTGTCGCCCCATCGCTGGGCAGCCGCACCACCGTGGTGTTTCATTTGCCACTAAACCAGAGTGCCTGTGCCCACTGGGAGCCCCAAGCATATAGTACTGTCGACCTGCTGGATGTGACACACACACAAACACACACACACACACACACAAACACACACACACACACATACACATACCACACATACATACACACACATACAGACACACACTCATGTGTGTCACATGGCCATATTTGAAGCTTTCAACAACCAGTTTTCAGTAATGGAGTGATTGTTGTTTGTATACAGAGAGAGAAAGAGAGAGAGAGAGAGAGAGAGGGGGGGGGGGGGGGGGGGGTAAATGCACACACACGCCCATGTTTTCACACATACATATGCATGTATGTATTGGAGTGCTTGTGTGTGCATGTGTGTGTGAATATTTGTAGCGGCCCGAATGTGTTGTTGTTGTTGTTGTTGTCGTCGATGATGTTCCCTTTTGAAGATGACTCATGGAAAACAGCTTGGGTGAGTATGCGCAAACAGCCTCACAAGACTGCATACACCCAGTACGTCTCTCTTCAGCTCCTGCATCCCCATCATTCCACTTTTAAAGACCGTTTGTTCATTATACAGTACATGTTTTTCTCCTAACCCAATACAATGCAATATTTCAACTAGAATCTAGCAGTACCTGGCTGTAGTTCCTCGTCGCCGCCATGATGAAAGTCCGCACAAGTTGATTAAGGAACACGAACCAGCAGGAAGAATAGGAGAAGAGGTAGTACAATCGACTTGTTTGGACTTTCATCATGGCGGCGACGAGAAACTACAGCAAGGTACTGCCTGTCAAAACTATTTTATTAATAAATGTTGTGTACACTTACAAAGTTCTCAGTGCCTCGTTTTTAATGTCAGGACCTGTGTTGTACTACCGATGGAGTGTGGAGTTTCTTCGAGCTGTTTTAATGGTTTAAAAATAGCGTCGTCGTCATGCTTCATCTGAGGGCACCTACCACTTCCACTGTTAGCCTTCTGGGACAAATGATAAAAAATAGTTAAACTCTGAATGCAACAGGCTAAATCAATTTTGCTCCTCAGTACACATACCAACTCGGTATGATGTTTTAACATGCCAATTTTCATTTTACACCGAAGTTCTCCTTTAAAAACCAACCTCCCCGTACATATGCTGCAATGGCCAGCTGTAGTTTGCACATCTCCGTCCTCGAGCTTCTACTTCTCTCAGCGAGCCCTAACTCAGGCCCATCAACTGTGCCCTAAACTTACTTACCATTGCACTTTGACTTTCACAAATAGGCTCTTAGTTCCTCCTTAATGCCTCCAATGACATTGAATCCTGATGTACTTACATAAACACCCAAGAGTGATATCACATGGTTTCATAAAAACCCATTAAAAAGAATTGAATGGCCTTTCAGAACACATTGCATAACAGGTGTCAAACCCTCTATCAGTGTTATTGAAAGCCTTTTTGCACCAGCAGACCTGAAGACCAATAGCTATGATTACAAGCTTAACTCATCTCCTTAAAAGGGTGATTAGAGTTTGGAGGGGAGGGCGGGGGGTGGGGGGGGAGGGGGTGATTGGGTATTTAGTGGTCGAGGAAAGTGAAAGTCCACACAGAAGCACCTGACACTGAAGGACCTATTGGGGAATTGACATCTGTATCTCCATCAATAATTGAAGGCACATCAATAATTAATGGAGGGTAATCAGAGGGGGGGAAAGAAACGCGACCGTGTCTTCGTTTCACTTTTATTAACCGCAGCCTTCATCACTTCTACTGGAGTAGTAAATGTTAACAAGCAACTCTTGCTCATTAGGTAAAGCCTGATCAATTAGCACTGATGAGGAGATTTGTCGCTGAGACGTGACAGTGAGTTGCTATGACAACTGAGTGTGCTGCTAAAAGGCACGCAGATGCAGGAAAAGACATAGGAGTGTCGTTGGCAAACCTTTGTGGTTTTGAGGAACTTGAAATAGTTTAAACAAAAATATTAGTGAGCTGTGTGACAGCATGTATGTTTGTATGTGTGTGTTCCTTCTTACTTTGTGTGTACAGTATGTGTGTGTGTGTGTGTGTGTGTGTGTGTGTGTGTGTGTGTGTGTGTGTGTGTGAGAGAGAGAGAGTATGTGTATATGCTTGTGCACGACTAAAAGTGTGTATGTCCTCACTCACACACCCTGTGTGTGTGTGTGTGTGTGTGTGTGTGTTTGTTTGTGACTGTCTTCTTTGACAGCACCAGCTTTCTGTCAGAATCAGCAGTTACTCGCTCATGACATCGTTGATGACGTGCAGGATGGATGGGCCTGTCCTGACTCATAAAAACAGCAGGCAGCCTTGACACCTCCACTGTCAGCCTGGTCAGTTTCCCCACACGCGTCACCAGCAATCATTCACACCATTAAAAAAAAGGCCCAAACCCATTGTACCAGCCCGCACTTGATCCAGCACCAGCAGAGCTCTGTGCTTTGTGCATGGGCATACAGTACAAACGTAACAAGGAACAGCATTTGGGCTGTCAGTGCAGCTGTGCCATGTGGCTCGGGTGCAGGCGGTGGCGTGTGCCTGTCCCCGTCCCTCCGCTGTGGTGAAGGCTCGCCGGAGATGACAGAGTGAGCCAGGAGTGCACTGATCAGAGCATTAGCCACCGACACTGCAGACTGTGGGAAGTCAGCTGGCAGCACTGGGTTTCTCTCTGGCTGTGGTGCCTTTGCTACACTATGCTGCTGCAGTGACAAGAACAAAGCACAGCACAGGAGGTTTGCCCTCCCACCCACCCCCCGTAGTAGGAAATGTAAGGCACAGCTGAGTTACAGTACACCCACCCACCATGGCAGCCCTGCAAACCGTTTTGCTCAATATCGGTTTGTCAGATTCTCTTTCTCTTCCTTTCTTTACTTTTACTGACCTGTCACAATAAACTAAAAGTTAATATGTAAGTAGGCTACTGTAAACAGTACACCTTTTGTCTCAAACCTTTACGGATTAACATCACTAATCTGATACTGAACTTGTTTGTGCTATCGCTGTGGGCTTACATTAAAGTTCTAAAGTTGTTGTTCATAGAAATGTCCAATATGTTTAAGTAGAGAAGCATTACTGAAATAAAGAAGAAAGTAACCAATTGGCCTATCAAACGTTTTAACCAAACACACTGTAACCAACATTTAATAAACTGTGTTTATTTATAGAAATTTAGAGCAAAACGACGCAGCAAATAGGTTATACCACGTATAAAACTGTCTAATTAAAATAGCCTACGCACTGCAGCGTTTGGCAATATCTCCAACGCAGCTCCACACAAGTGAAAGTTATGACAAGTGTAACGCTTTGGTTCGGTCCGCTCCTCCCCTGCGCCTGTGATGGTACTTTCTATTCTGAGAAGGTCAAATTTCTGTGCATGTGCCCGTAGTCGGCAAAGATGCTCTACCTGACCAATTAGACTGTCTGCCCAGTCAGTTGTTCCAGAGCAGCATCTACCTGAAGACCGACGTCGTAGCATGTCGTCTGCTTTGAAGTAAGTAGTACTTTTGTATTCGTTTTATCTCTCAGTAAAATATAATGTTTATAGTCGTTGAAGCTTGTGTGCAAAACATGAACACCCGGCGTCCCGTACATAGTTGTGTAACTCTAAAGTAAACTGAACTCTGGCGTTCAAAATAATAACTACGTAGGTTGCCACGAATCATTTGCACCTATTCTGTCAACGTTGTCGTTAGTTGTTTTATTTTGATGTCTGTCAGGTGTGCTACTTTTAATGTTAAATCGACGCACAAACAGCGATTGAACTGGACACTGAACTGGACACCAAACGTTACCTTTTTTACCTTTCCAATTACACTGAGTGAGAAAAAATGTAGCCGACAAAAAGGGTCGGTTTGCAAATCTCTTAACACAAACTATAATGTCATTACTTCTCCACTTACTGTTTTACGGTGTCCATGAAATGACAGCCCAATAAAAGCAATGCATAGTGCATTTTATTGATATGTTAGTTTGCCTTTGTGACACTGCAGCCTTAGGATCTTTGGACCGAAGGCTACAAACCTAAATACTGTACTTCTGAAGACAACAAAGATTAGATCCTTCAGCTCACTTGACTTTCTCCGCGAGTTATAACCCTTTAGGAAACACTGGTATATTTATCATATTCCGTCGCAGTTACTTTTACCATGTTACACACATGCTGTGCATTACATTTCATTTATCTATATTAAATAATCAGCTATTTTTTCTTCAGGTGAGTTGCAGTGCTTTAATATCAGCTCATTAAACTAACCATTTTCTTGATGGTATTTTGCCACATTTCTAGTGCAAAACATGAATTCCAGTGTGGCAGCCATTTCCTGGTAACATCCTAATAGAAATTTTGCATGATGCTGCAAATGAGATATGATAGACAGTGGTCCTCAAATTACAAGAGGAGGTAAAGTGGAACATTCTGGCAGAGAGGGAGTATTGTCTAGACTCTCTATAAGTGGTGGTAATTCCAACTAGCCTACACAAAACAGTTCTTTTAATCTTGGGTCATTTACATGTAATGACGCAAGGTCTTTGGATTCACAGTGTGAAATGTGTTTAGTAAGAAGAAGAATGCCAAAGATGGGAAATGAAACATGATTCAGATGGGTTGTCGATTCCCCCAATAGTGAAATTAGACATGAGTGATTTCCTGTCTCCCCTGCATTTATCTTACACACACACACACACACACACACACACACACACACACACACACACACACACACACACACACACACACACACCATTCTTTCCGTCTTCTCAAAAATATTGAAAAAGCAAGTGTTGGATGGTGCCGCAGTTGGTGGCATATCTAAATGCATGTGAAGATGTCACCTGCAGCTGCAGCTGAGGATCCATACGGCTTGTAATTAATGCCACTCGTTTCCCAGAGCAGGTCCGCTCCTTTCAGCTCTCCCAAAGGGCTATGTGTCGACACACTGTCAGACGCACACGTACTGTGCTCTCTATCACATTTCCTCCTGTGTATTATTTACCCCAAGATATTTTCCTCTTGTTCCGTTCATGATGGATAGGAGTGTATACTTCACCACTTGAGGGGGGACAGGCTGTTGCTAAGAGGGCTTGGGGGATCATTTGACATTGAAACTGAGGGCTGAGATGGCAGTTCTTCTGGCATTTTTACTTGGTGTGTTTCACATTGCCATCGCTTACTCTCTGATTCAATAAATAAATCAAATAATATAGTCAAATTTATAATGTTGTACAACTATTCGATTCATTTTGTAGCTTGACATGCCTGTTGTGCATTTATTACTTTCCTCAGGATGCAGATAGATAACACTAGTATGGTTACACTAAACGTTCATTAGCTTTAAAGAAAAATCACCATTTATGGAGGCGAACTAGCTAATTCAGGGTCACAGCGTGAGGAATTAACTGCTTGTCTCAAAGTCAAGGTCTTTATTGTTTACATTTATGTCTGCTTTTAATGCAATTTCAATTGGTTGCTCCCTTCAATCTGAAGAGTACTCTTTGGTCATAAAATGTAGTCCAGAGCTGTATGGGATGTGTACACGAATGAAGGAAGTAGGGATGAACCTGTCACACAAAACCACTAGCTTACGTGACACCAGTTCCTGTGCGTAGCGCTGTTAGCCGTGCTTGCTAAAGTCATTACGTAACACTGCCCTTAAATCCTTAGCAGTCATCTGACAAGAATGGCCAGTTGTGGAGCAGCATTGCATTGCATTGCGTAGCTGCCCATCAGTGCAGGTGCAGGTGCAGGTTGGTGAGTCACAGAATTAGTTTGGTGGTAAGTTTCAAAACAAATACTTCAATTAAAAATGAGGTGTTTTTTGCCTATTTGCATTTGGTGGGAAAGTTAAACTACCTTCATTAAAAAAATGGCTGCATGTAAAATTATGTCCTGAAGATAAATAAAATGACACTTTGAAGAAAATATTCACACTACTGTATGTTACAATTTTGAGTTGAGTCTCCCATCATTCCACTTTTAAAGAGTATTCATTATATAGGCTATGTTTATTTCCTAACCCAATACAGTTCAATATTTCAACTAGAATCTTGTTCAAGTACGAGACCAGTGATGAACTAAGCTAAAAAGGCAGAAGTCTGCTTAGTCTTATTTTAGAAACCAACCTCCTCGTACATATGCTGCAATGGCCAGCTGTATTTTGCATGTGCAGGATTGTGTGTGTGTGTGTGTGTGTGTGTGTGTGTGTGTGTGTGTGTGTGTGTGTGTGTGTGTGTGTGTGTGTGTGTGTGTGTAAGCCATGCTTACGCATACACATTGTAAACAGCGCCACTAGGCTGGACCAGGATTAGTGAGGCTTTGCTACAGTAAGCCCCACTGACCCAACCCACTGACCCCCACCCCGGCACTGGCTCCACCCTATCACAGCACTCAGACACACGTCGCCACCCACCCACCCACCCACCCACGGCCGCTCTCCAGGGCTTCCTTCCAGGTGACCCACTTCCTGTATGGGCGCTCCTCGGAGATGGATGGGCATGAGGAAGGCAGCGGTGGTGTGGGCTGGTGTTATAAGTCATGCATTGGGCTAAAAGAAATCACCTCCCTTTCTCTGTTCTGTGCACAGGGCTTAACGTTGACGCCACCAATATGCTTCTATGAAGCCAAATCCCAGAGTCCACCGGATCTCGTCATCTACAGTAAATCTTTGAAATTGTCACCGTCTGTAGCACCCACCTGACCCCAGGCCTGGCTGACGGTTGACAAAATGGGAGATGAATATTACAAATAACTGCCATATTTCACAGCAGCAGTGGCAGGCAAACTGATGAGAATGAGATTCCCATCCAGGGAAAATATGGGATGCAAGGGAATGCTCCCACCCTGTTTCCTGCCTTGCGTGGCTTGAACTAAAAGCCACAGAACAGAGGTCTTTGTTTGTTTTGGAGCTGGGCCCCAGGGGGCATTTGTCACTGTCCGCGTAATATCATTTTATGTAATGACTCAGCAGAGTAAATTCAAATCGCCCATCTCGGCGCTTTTAACTGAAATTGACAGCGCTGTACCTTGCCACGCGCAGGCGAAAGGCAATTTATTTCCTGCTGTTTTGTAGAGCAACATGGAAGTGCTGAGGGAAAGGCAGAAGAGCTCTTTCTGGGGTGTAAACACCTCCATCTATAGATGGATTTACCCGATTTTGCCCAACTGGAAACTGAAAATGGCAGTAGCCTGCACAGGAAAAGCAGCTCAAGCCTTCAGCTTTGTTATTTCCACATTGGCATGTAATTTCATTTGTTTTACCAAGTTTCTTTTATAGTATATAAACATGGTTAATCCTGGTAAGGTAAAAGGTAATGATAAATAGTTTGTCTCATAGATTAGGTATCTGCTACTTTCATGTGTGTGCAGCCTTGTGGGTTTTGACGTTGACGGTGCAAGTGTTGCTTTAAGAGATGTAAGCCATGTTGTGTACCAGACGAAGGAGCCTGACCTACGTAGTGTTCACAGGATGTGTCCTGTGTGCCCCGGGTTGCTCTAAATGAGGAATCAATAATTGAATCCAAAGCACGCACATTTGCCAGAAGGGGTGGGTGGGGGGTGTGGTGACAAGGCCATGAGTGAATGATCCCATGTACAGCCCGAGCTGCGTTTTCTTACATGTTCATATAATATTGTAGTGTGTAATGTTTGTGTGCCCTGCTCCACCTCAGTTGTTCTCCTCTACTGTGCCACATGATGCACATTATGTCTCTAAGTAGCTCTTAAATATGACTGTCTGCTTTGCAGCATTGGCCAGAATGCCACATGGTCAGAATCACCCACGGTGCAGTGCAGAGCACTGTAGCTTACTCCTCATGAAAAATGAAGCGACTGTAAATAAATCATTTTGCATCAGATGGCTGGATGGTCAGCTATTTATATAGTTTCCCTCTCTTATGTACACCTAATGGCTGAGCGAGAGAGCGAGAGAGAAAGAAAGAGGAAATGCTACAACCATCTAAATTTCTCTTATTTACTCTACCTCTGCAGTACCTCCAGGTCACTTGTAAGCGTATCCTCACACTATAGGTTTTTTGGTCTATCGTATATCTTGGTTTGGTTAGTTTCAGTGATATAAAGTGTGTTATTTGAGCTTGAGTGCACACCAGGAAACTGTGCTTAGGTACTGTGGCACGCTTCACCACATTCATATGGTATGAAAGCTTTCTGATCAAAGGTTGAATTAGAAAGAGTGATTGATGACTGCTGATGAAATCACAAACAAATCACTGTTAATTGTGAAATTATTTATTGACATGCAATTTTGTAAAATTGCCAACAGTCTTAAAAGTAATGACTTAAGGGACAGCTACTTTGTGATTGATGCTTGAGGGGGTAATAAGATGCAAATTCATTTTGTATCGCCACCTGTTTGCGTCACATATTGAGGACCGGAAATTGCCAAATTAAAAAAAAAAATGACAAAAAAATGAGACTGTCCATTTTTTCCTTAATTTTCTGTGGCTGTCCTGTTGTTACCTTGCACCATTGGTAAATAAAAGTGCACAGGTTGTGCACATTGATGGATTATTGTTTGCAACTGTCATGTGACGAGAGCAAAATAGTCTCAAAATAGCTTAAGTTGGTACTGAGTTTTGTGCAAAGCCAACGTTGCAGTGGTTATTTTGTCGGGCAAAAATGTTTTTGCAAAACACTTGCTTTGAAATGACTAAGCTACTGTTTGAGACTGATAATGAAGAAGCTGCGTTGCAGAGTAAGTTTAAATTAAGGGTTTGTAGTCCAGTAAAAGATATAAACAAGCAATTGTTTGAGTATTGTTGAATAGCTGTCTAATTATTAACAAAATCCCATATTGCCTTTTTTGTGCCTGTCTGGGTTGCTTAGCCATGTTTTGGTGATGTGTGGAAATTGTCCTATTATGGTAAAATATTAAACATTTCCATATTTGTGTGTTTGGATGTGAACTGTTAATTGCTAGTTGTCAGGATCTATGCTTGGTGTCATGGTTCGCCTTGTTGGAGCCATTGTTGCAGTATTGTGAAGCAACACATCCAGAAATGACATTTCTAAGTAAACAAGTAAATCACATTAGAGAAATCCACCTCACCTTTTAAGACATGACAAGACAAGTTTGGTTCCCCTTGGACAGGATGTTTTTAAAGCAGTGGTCCTACAAATGTGAACAATAAAGACTTTAAAGATTTTGCTCAGTAATTCAGGAATGGGTATGGCTAGCAAGAAGCGACACGCTTTCAATTTGCACTCACATTTCTCCAAGGCTCTTCATTAATTCACCCCGCATCAAAAATCAATTTAAAATTACATTTCTGTGAAATGTTGGGGCATTTTACAGCGGTAGAAATCACTCTTAAGCGACTACTGCTGGAGCCTCGATGGATTGTATTTTTGTTAACTCTTGGCAAACAGCCATGGGTGGCATAAAGGCCTGGCATATGGCCCTGATGTTAGTGGCTTAGGAAACCCCATATGCATCACAAATGAATCAAAGGCCTGGCTTTGCTTTTACCCCATTAGGAGCATAACGTTTTCTTGGCTGTTTTTAATTGGCTCGCCGTTTGCTCTGTCAAAACACCCTAACCGGCATGATACAATCTGACTTAATAAACTTTTTTAATCTCTCAATCCATAGGGACCTGGTTAGTAATGGCTTTATGGGCTAGAGGCGTAATATCATAAAACTGATGGCTACAGCGGGGTACATGGCAGTAATACTTTCCGTGCTTTTGTCTTCCACATGCTATAACACACGAGTGCAGCAGAGAGTGCACTCAACACCTCATTAGGCCCAGATGAACACGATGGGAGGGTCCCGATATCTACTCTATGTGTGGGAAGTTGGATGGATGATTGGCATGGCTGGCTGGGGATGTCATATGGTTCCTATGGTCATATGGTCTAAAGCTACTTCACTGAAATGCATTCAGCAGCTCTAAATAGTCTTATTGATCCAGGATCTGCACGCTAAGCAGAGAGTAATTTTTTATGTTAGCCTTATAACACGTGTGTGTGTGTGTGTGTGTGTGTGTGTGTGTGTGTGTATAGTTTTTTTGTGTGTATACAGTTTCTATTTACTGTAGGCAAGGATATTTTTGTATATGCTATAATGTACCCATACACATTTCCATATGATCCAAACTGACTTTAAGTCCTTTGATCATATTCAGCATTGTAATCACGCATTACTGGCTCCCAACAGACTGGGATGCTAGACAGAGCCACAGTCCGTATTGGTTGTACTAACCAACAAGGAGAGACACAGGCAGCGACCCTCTGTTGCAGTGGGTCTGACTGCAGCGGATGTAAACCGCACATCAGGCACGCATGCCACAGAGCTATTTACGTACGTTCCAGGCGAGGCAGGGCAGCTGCTGCAAAGAAACGGACATCATTAATGATGTTTCACTGTACGGCCGACCATAATGCTGCACATCTGACATGCATCTTGGGGAACTCCTGGGCTTTCTAATGAGATTCATTTGTTAAATCATGGCACACGTGTGTGGACACAATGTGGACTCGCATTGCCATATTTCTTTATTTTTCCAGGGCACTACATGTTTGGCAAAGATTGCTCACCATCAGCGTTGCACATTCTCCAACACAGTACTGGCATCTTAATTAGTTCCAAACCCTTGACTCGTTAGATCTTGTTTCCAAACAACAAAAGGCTGCCGTGTCTTTGTGCCTGTGTTAACCAGTCCGGGCGACCCATCTGTCGATGGCCGCTGGCTGGTGGCACTGCGGGGGTACGCGCCGGGGTCGAATCCTCGCTGGAGATGGAGATGTCTCAGCCTCGCACAGATGAAGGCAAACACAATGGCTCTGATGGAGCGCTTGTGGCAGTGGCTGCTTATTTGTGGCATAATAAGTGAGCGCGAATTTCCATAATCACATTGTGCTTCCTGCGAGGCTAATGTGACCCCTATTAGGTGCAGAAAACATTGCGGGGCCCCTCGGAATGTATTGAAAATAGATTTGAGAGAGGAGACTGGGCTTAGCATAGAGAGAGAGAGCGCGAGAGAGACAGAGAGGGAGAGCGGGAGAGAATGGCTTGCGAAGGAGCTGTTGTGTTGGAGAGAGAACTTAACTGAACACAGCCTAGATGACTCATACCTCTGCAGTTACACAGTTGCTGATTACGCCTCCCAACCACCACCACCCCCCCACACCAAGCCATAATCCTTTACTGCTGTCATGCAAAAAGGACACAAATGGATAGTTTGTTTTTCCTTTTTTGAGAGACAGAGAGAGGGAGAGAGAGAGAGAGAGAAAAAGAAAAAAAAGGACAAGCACTAAACACGTTGAGAGGGTGAAGGTTTTCATCTTTAACTCATCTCAAGGTGACTCATCTAATCTCTACCCCTCTCTTCCTTAAAAAAAAGAAAAGAAATAAACAGTGATAACTAGAACACGTTCAGAGTACATTTCCCCTCAGAGAAGATGCCACCAATACAATCTCTTTCCTCTGAGGAGTCATGCCTTCGGGACTGTCAGACTAAATCTTTAACTGCAGACTAACTGAAATACGATAGATATATTGCGCACCTGTTACAAAAGATATTCATTACCTTTAATATGACACTTGCATCCCATAACCCACACCAATAAAGGATGCAGTCTCAACAGTCACCATTTGTCAGTGCAAAAATAGTTTTCTCTACAGCTGTTTCAGGGTAGTTTGGCATGACATGTTCCAGAATGGCAACACTTTTTGACTGATGATGGACTTGTGTGTGGTGGACAAAGATCGTAGCATAAACTAATCAAAGTAACCTAAAATCATTGACATTCAGATGGTTTCCAGAGCATGGGGGCTGCAATGTTGGGCAGCACTGGTGGGTGGATGGAGTGTGAGATGCCTGCAAAACAAATACAGTACGCATGTGCACACACACACACACACACACACACACACACTCCCCAATTTTCTTCAACCCCCTGGCTGTATGTGTGTTTTTTTTTTATATATATATAAAAAAAAAAAAATATATATATATATATACCTTGCTGCCAGCCCCCCCCCCCCGTATGGCAAATGGGCTAGAACGCGAGTCGCGACAACAGGATTTAATAAGGCCCCCGCGTTTCTATTTTCAGCCCGCCGCATCTACACCTCACGCCACCACCACCACCACCCCAGACTAAAAAGGGAAAACAAACTACCTATTTGTCCCCTTGTTGCACGGCTGCAGTGAAGGATTATGGGCTGGGGGGGGTCAGGTGGGGGGGTGGGGGTAGTGGTGGTTGGGGGGGCGTAATCGGCAACTCTGTAACTGCAGAGGTATGAGTCATCTGGGCTGTGTTCGGTTACGTTCTCTCTCTCTCTCTCTCCAACACAACAGCTCCTTTGCAAGTGTCTCTCTCTCTCTTTCTCTTTCTGTTTTTCATTCTCTCTCTTGTTCTCGCTCTCCTTGTCATTCTCTATCTATCTATCTCCATCTCTCTTCTCTCTCTCCCTCTCTCTCTTTCTCTCTCTGTCCGTCTCTCTCTCTCGTTCTCGCTCTCTTTCTCATTCTCTATCTCCATCTCTCTCGTTTTCTCTCTCTCTGTCTTTGTCTGTCTGTCTGTCTCTCTCTCTCTCTCTCTTTTTTTTTTTTCTCTCTCTCTGTCTCTCAACCTTTACATGAAAGTGCCAAAGAGCCAGGGCTCCATTGCTGCAGCAGCAGACCCATCACATATGTATGTGTATCCATCCATAAGGGGCGTTCTGCTCCTCTCCTCCATTCAGTCTCCATTCATTGTGAAGGCCCTGATGTGTATAGTGAGCGGATGCAAATAGGCCCTAGTTTTGAAGGTCAAAGGTGACAACGATGGCGGTAAATAAAGGCTAAAAGGCACAGCGACACCAGCGACATGCTTCATTGCTGTATTTGTTTCCAGTCACCTGTAGGAGCAGCGATAGGGTAGCCTGAGTGTTTTCACTCAAAGGTCACCATGTGTTCGTAGATAAGATTGAGAGCAGAAGTTGAAAGCAAAGATAGGTGGCTCTGTATAAAATATGCAACAGAATTGGCTCAGTAAAATAGGTAAGGCGGCAGTTTGAAAATCTGAAAATACATTTCTCCTTAATTAGCAGCTAATGATGATTGATATTTTGACTCCTGATCTGAAAACCTGGAAATAACTGTCTGTTGTCTGTTCTACAGTCCGTTGATATTCATTTCCCTTCAGTTGAACATGTAGCTATTCTGGATGGGGGTGTTAGGTGTAAGTATAAGCATATAGGCTGCTATACAAATGTGCAAGGCTGCTAGTGGATCCTTTGGCATGCTGTCTGTTTGTGGAGGGAGAAGTTCCAAAAGCTTTGTTGACGTACAGTACAGTACGTGCTCCTTAGTTGCCAGTGAGGGGCTGTTCGCCTCACTCTGTGATTGCAGTGCCTGAAGTCTCATGTTTTACTCCTTCTGTGGCGTGTGAGTGCACACATGGTAGGGGCTTCATCCGCAGGTGGCTGTTGTCTGTAAGCAAATACCAGTAGTGGTTGTTGTCAAGGCGCATAACTGCAGTCCTAATCCCACCCATCCATCCACCCTCCCTCAGCCAGGGGCCTCTTGTGTATCCCCCATCCCCCCTCCATCTGCAGCAGCTCCTGTCAGTCAGCGTGCAATTATCTGAATGGGAGCTTAAAGAGAAAAGGAGGCGAAGGGTATTGTTTACCTGTAAACACCGCTATTTGTAGACTTTAACCCTTGCCTAAACCTTTTGGCGGTGATGGTTGTTTGCATCTCTGTGTGGTGTAAGATGTTAGGTTTTAGGAAATGAGCTGGTGGAATTGGTCGTTGTGCAGTGTTGATCTTCCTCTTCATCAGTCAGTGTGCATCCTCAAGCAGAGGGGTTAGAGACTTAGGAGGGATGCTGGATGGGTTTGCAATGAGGTACCCTTGGACCTTAATTCAATTTGAAAACAGAATCTGACATGATATGTCACATTTACTTTCATTTTGGGAGTGTTTGATAGACACTAACATGTTTTTGTTTCTCTGTCTGCATTTCTGCCTGTCTGTCTGTCTGTCTGTCTGTCTCTCTCTCTCTCTCTCTCTCTCTCTCTCTCTCTCTCTCTCTCTCTCTCTCTCTCTCTCCCCCTCTCTCCCTCCCTGTCTTTCTCTTTCTCTCTCTCAGGGTTAATCCCTGAAGACGCAGTCTCACCTCAACCTGCAGAAGAAACATCCCAACAGTCAGCAGACACTTTGCCAACATGTTCAGCACCAAAAGGTCAGCTTGGTCTCTCTCACACACACATGCACCCACATTCTCTCTCATTCTCTATCGCTCGATCTCTCGATCTCTCTCTCTCTCTCTCTCTCTCTCTCTCTCTCTCTCTCTCTCTCTCTCTCTCTCTCCTCAGATTTGAGGGAAAAAAAAAACAAATACGCTGAGATGACATTCATTGTGACAGTGTGAATTTCATGTCCCTATATTTACCTAAGCTGCACACTAAATGGGGAAGCTCGCCGTTTCTCCATGGCAAGCAATCACGTCATCTCCCCAGATGCATTTGTCCTGGTTTATTATGGTAAATAGGAACAGCCTTGTCTGAGCTAAAAGGTCTAGCGGCACCGTAAATCTCCCCTTAAAAAAACCTGTGAGATCACTATCTGTGTTTGATTGTTTCACCTAGCCGTAAAATTGTTTTATAAAGCTTGTAATAGTCACATTAAATGTAATTACAACAAGTAGTCAACTTTTAGCTGCTCATTAGTTTGCTGTTCTGGCAGTCGAAGCCAGTGGAGAGGAACACATTTCCCACATCTCCCTCTCTCTCTCTCTCTCTCTCTCTCTCTCTCATTCCTCATTTTCATCATTCTCTCTTTCTCTTTTTCTTCATTCTCTCTCTCTGTCTCTTTTTCTTTCTCTCTGTCTCTCTCTTTCCTCATTCTTGTCATTTTCTCTCTCTTTCTCTCTCTCTCTCATTCCTCATTCTCATCATTCTCTCTCTTTTTCTTCATTCTCTCTCTCTCTCTCTTTTTTCTTTCTCTCTCTGTCTCCCTCTTTCTTCCTCTTTCTCTCATTCCTCATTCTTGTCATTCTCTCTCTCTCTTTCTCTCTCTCTTTCTCTCTCTCTTTCTCTCTCATTCTCTTCATTCTCTCTCATTCTCTTATTCTCTGTCTTTCATGCTGTCTCAATGGACTCCCAGTCACTTCCTATTTTATGATGCCAAAGACAATTTCCACACAGTGTACTGTACACACACACACACCCACACACACCCACACACACACACACACACACCCACACACACACACACACACAAACACACACACAAACACACGAAAACATACACATCAGGCAGAAATGAAACCTGCTCTCACCATTTTTCTGTTTCTACATTTGTTCAGAATGGTTCTAAAATCAATAGGTCAGCGTGTACCCGCACACACACAGCTCACACACAGTGTGTGAACATATATACCCGCACACAAGCACATTTAATCATCAGCGCCAGGAAGTAATTAAGCCTATAGGGAAGCAGTGATCTATGCTGTTGACGGAGACTGAATTGGGCCGCCGGGAAGTAGGAATTAGGAATTATTATTCAACGCCAGATTTTACTCCTTGCACATTACGCATACATCATTCAAAAACCCTCAGCTGTAGTGCGCATGGTCTACAACAAAGCAAAGATTCATTTTAATGGAAGCTGCATGAGCACTGTCTGCCTTGCCTACCGAACGGACGGGAACCAGCACTTTGCCGACCTTGAATATAACTGCAACAAGACCAGCAGGGCCTTCTCCGCGTGCGTTTGAAAAATAAAAGCGCAATTAGAGATGGCATTGTGCATATTAACCCCAACCAGATGAGGGCCAATCCCTCTGGAGTACACATTATTTGGATTTCGCATTCAGCATCAGCCCAGTGAGATTAGCAGCTATTCTCTGTATGCTGTTAGTCCGGAGTATTATATTGTACCAACGACTAATTGTTGCACACTAAACAGCTATGTGGGGAATAGCATTAGCACGTGGCTAAATCGAGTCTACAGTGCACTCGTAGCCATCATGCAAATGGGAGTACTCAGCTGAAGGTAACATGGTGTGGCAACGTTGTAAGTGAAGCACAAAGCCAGTGAAACACAGGATGGTTTGTCTGGGCACGGCGGGACGACTGTCAAAACCATCATTTCTCCCTCTGAAATGGTAATGAAACCCATTTAAATGATGTCAATTTGGCGGTCGGGCTGTGCTTTTGTCGTTGTGTGGTGGCATAAAGGGCCTGACGACGTTACGGCCATCACCTGGACGGCGGGAAAGCAAAGAAAATCTGCCGTAATTTAATCAGTACCGTGGCACATGGCGGTCACTCTGCGCACGACGTGCGGAACAGCTGCCAGCGAGGCGATGGCGAAATAACAGGCTGCTGTTTGTCGTGGCGGCCTCCATCAGATGTGACACACACACACACACACACACACACACACACACACACACACACACACATATATAAACATGCACAAATATATATTCATGCACACATGTTTACGCTGATGAGAGTAATACGCCCATCACAATGCAGGTGGTGGCAATCAGAGCAGCCTGCGCACACGTGCAGTAGAATGCATCAGACACACGTGGTTTCTCTCATGCCGTTGTTGTTATTGTTGTTTTTTTTTTCCTCTCTCGCTCTCTTGTGCTCTCTCTCTTTCTTCTTGTCTCGTGTAGCAGCACAGTTGCTGTGTTGGACATAGAACTGTATCAGATGGAGACAAACATTTTAGTTTTGTAAGTCGCTTTTTATAAGTCGCTTTGGATAAAAGCATCTGCTAAGCGTAATGTAGTTGTGTGAAGTAAGCACTGTTTGGCTGACACTGTACCCAGTGTGAACCTTTTTGACATTTTATTTATAATATACGTAACTCTGTAAAAAGCTTTTTGCTTCACTAGTGCCAGTGGCCATCTCTAGTACTGAAAGACAAAGAAGGTTAAACCAGAAGGAAATTACCAAATAAAAAAACAAAACCTACATCCCAGTAATTTCTATCAGTGCACCGAGTTCAGTGTTAATGTATTGAAAACCTGGTAACTGATTCACAAATAATAATGATTCAAGTCCCAGCTCCAGAATTAGAAGCTTGTCTAAGCTGGAGCTTTTCCAAGCATTGAGCTAAGTGTGTTTCCCAGAGTTGAAAAGCTGAAGAAGCTGAATGTGACAGTGGAAATCTGTTTATCTACTTGCAGCACCTCACTAATCTTCTTGTTCAATATTCATTTTTCCTTCCTCTGTGACACACACACACACACACACACACCCACACACACAGAAAGACACACCCTGATACCCTCCACTGAGCTAGCATATATGGATACAAAACACCTGTGTATTCACCGACACACACACACACACACACACAGGTGCACACACACACTTGCACACACGGTGCGACTTTAATTAAAAGTCTTTCATTAAACCTTAATCAGTTGAGCGGCTGATATAGGACTCCTCCTTCGATTATATTGGAATGAAGTCTGGAAGAGAGGCGTAGGTAATAAATCGCAGCACTTTCAGGGGGGAGAGCACATTAACATAGTCCGCTGGCAAGTTCATTTAGCCTCCTGCCTGCCCAACACTGGACTCTGTTTTATTGTTATGGATGAGCCGAAGGATTCAGCACTGGCCAGTTTTAATCGTTCGTGTTTACACATGCTCATTAAAAAGTAACCGCGGCTCTGTTAAATTGAATTCTTTTCGTCAAAGGGATCGTTGATTAAGGACCACATTGCAGTTTAAGCAACTCATTAAAACTGAACCTCATCTTACATAGACACACGCACTCACACTGCCATAAATCTTATTTCAGAGAAAAAAAGAACACTGGGAGCTTGATGGTGGCACAAATATTGAACTTACCGTTGTCACGATCTTTGGGTTTGCTCAGAGTGTGTGTGTGTGTGTGTGTGTGTGTGTGTGTGTGTGTGTGTGTGTGTGTGTGTGTGTGTGTACATGTGCATATGTGTGTGTGCATGCGTACTGATGCATACTGTATGTAAGTTGTCAAAATGATGATTTAATTTCAATAAAATTATATAACAACATTACAAGTCAGTAAGATTAACGCTGATTACATACACACTACGATGCCCCTTGCTCCAAGCTTAGAATGAAATTGCTCAGTGTGGCTTTGGTCAGTTCTGACCTCTAGAACAATAGAAGCCTATGTGCATCGTGCCAAACATTAGATTTACTCCCACTCTGCACTTTTGCTTTTCAGTCATCCTCAGTGTTTTAGGCTGTGTTGCAGTCTGCAAATGCCAGATGTTTAGAAATGCTTGTGCTAAAAACTAATTGGCCAAACATTTCTGACTGAAAAGCAGAAACTATTCTTCAGTAGTACAATGTATTAAAAAATGATACCATGATTTCAAGCATATTTTTCTTGTGATTGACAGCTAATGAGTGGGAAAGAGAGGTAGGCTGTTCTCAGAAAGCTCAGAAAAATGACCTCAGGCTGTTCTCAATACTGTGCCTGCCTAGTCCTGGGCTCATATGAGGTACTGGGTTCTAACACTATTGCTGCTACAGTACAGCTCCCAATGAGCCACAGTCTTCATCTCCAATCTGCTCTTTGAAACTAATGCTAACGCCCAGAGGCAGAACCCAACCTTTTGCTGCCCTATACTGCCTGTATATTATAGTTTGTCATACAAGGCAAGCTTGCAAGAATCCTGATGACTGACAAAAATCATGATTGCAATATTTCCCCAACATCTTTATCCCTGCTTTAGCAAGCAAGTGGTGCATCAGCCAGAATGGAGTACATACGTTTGTTTTTGAAACAACCCCAGGTATATCTGCTGCTGTTTACGCCCCACACTGCCGCTTTTTGCTTTGGCCCTTTGTGATGTGCGCATAGCTTTTGAATCGAGCTGTCAGGCTCGCGGCTGTAATGGCCATCAGTGGGGGCAGTAATGAAATTATTGTGATATGTCGGACTCATTAACGTGCAAAGGCAGAGGAGCGTAATGCAGCCCAGTTTGAATCTGTTTTCCTCCTCCTTCTCCTCTTCCTCATCCTCCTCCTCCTCCTCCTCCTCCTCCTCCTCATCTTCCTCCTCCCCCGACCGACTGACTTTGACGCTCTCGGCTCAATGATGTCCAGGTCCTCCGGTATGTAATTCAGTGCAGGGAGAGGGTGTAACTTGGCTCAGGAAAGCTTTTTTTTTTTTTCCGCTGTTGCGATGATTTGTTTTGTCTGAGGCTGATGGTGTCTGAAGTGTCACCTTCATGAAGTGAAGGACTGACTCTCCTCTAACTATGTTCCAGCTGTCTGCGTTGTCTCGCCATGTGTGTCCCTGTCCACGTTCTGCTATGCTAACACTGTCTAGGAGCTTTGAAAGTGACTCATCGATGCTGCCCATCGAGGATTTAGTCACAGGGGTCTTTTTACATCATCAAAAACGTCTCACTTTGGGCGATGATTATGAAAATGCAGCAGCAGAATGACATTGACCACCTCCTTCAGTGATCTTGACCTTCATTATCTGCGATTACCGATGCTAAGCACCTGACTGATGGCGCTGTAGAGCGGGCATGTCGACATCAAGGGCCTTGCACTGCCATTAGTTATGTATGCAGAGGAGGAAGTGTTTCTCTGGGGAGCAAGTCATGCTGGGATGTTTAACCCCCTGCTTGGACTTGCTCATCCAGTCAGGAAGAACACCCCCCCCGGAGACTCCCTCCGGTACTGCTCAGCCCCCCACTAGTCCGTTGTAACCTTGAGGAGTTGCAGGACATAGGAGTTTGCTGAGAGAATCTTAAAGAGATGCCCCACCACCACCGCCAATCAAAAGACTTCAAAGTAGAGGAGTGTGGGCAAAAAAACAGCCTTTTCCGACTGATATGTGTCTTGACCACACCACTGGGACCAACAAACAACTCTGTATTACCAAAGTGGTTGTGATTGGCTCATTTTGAGTGTGGGAGTGATGCTGATTAACAAGAGTGCTGTGATGGCTAGACTGTTTTCAGATTCCAGGGTGCATGACTGACTGCAGTGGATAGGATGCATTGAGTTCATGTGTTCCAAATACATGGAATGTTTGCATTTAAATGTGTTTATTCATTTAGTGGTATCTTCAATCTGAACTGCGAAAAAAAAAGGTGCTGTATTTTTTAGTGCCATCTTTAATGTCGACTTCAAACCGAACTGTTGTGTTTGAAATAAGTATAAACGGAATGCTGTATACCTGCCGTAATTCTCTTCATCTACTGCCATGTAAGTCTCGCTTTAATATGTTGTGCAAGTCATTGTGAGCTTTTGGCTGTAGACCTTAGTACTTGTTAACTCCATATGGATTTTCAGTGGTTTTACTCATTACCTGCCCTCGTTCAAAGGCAGGAGCTTTGTGTGGGCATTTTGACAGTGCCCAATATCAAAACATCCAATGGACGGCAGATAGTGTACTGACCTCTTAACATACCAAAAATGGGCAGATAACTAGTGATTGCATTCTTATGAGGTAGCCATACACACATCAGCACTATTACTCATTCAGTAATCACCACCCTTAACATATGGCCAGGTATAGCCTGAAGAGAAGGAAATGCACAAAGCACACCTCAGATATGTTTAGTTGTCTAACGCCTACACAGACCTGAAAATAATCTTAATGAAAGAGTATTCATTTGGCACCTAGAGGAAGGAATTGGACTGGAATGTGAGGGCCTTATATAGCGATGGGTCTGACCCATTAGTGAGTCACACTAAAATCATGCTGTGAATAACTCTTAGCGGATGAGTCAAATGTAGCAGCTTCCACTTTGATGTCTCTTATGTCCACTGATAATGATGCTCAGAGGACCGAATGAATACAGAGGAGGCAACAATGTATCAGGGTAGGAATTACAAACATAGTTTGTCTCTGTGTAGGTTCACGTTCATTCAGGTCATGGTAATCGTCAAGCGTTAGGTTGTAGACAACTGGACTGCTGTTTCAGCTTCAGTCAGCTTAAAAAAAAGAAGTCCCTTTTCAGGTATCATTTGTCATGTGGAACAAAGGCTCTTCTCCAAATCTTTGTAATCTCAAAGCTTTTGAGACTTCACAGATTTCTTTTTTCACTCCATTTATCTGTTTCCCCATCATCTCTGAGCGAGCCTTAGTGTCTGAAATAGTAAGTGGGAAGGTGGGAGGAGGAGCCATGTGCATCACTGTGGTGAGAGAGTGAGACACGGAAAGTCATGTGCGTCATTTCAGAAAAAAAAAGAAATGATAAAGATGGTGAGCTGTGGTGATAGTGTGGAGACACAGAGGTGCGACGATCAAGGGAGGTCTGATGTAGCTTCCTCGTCCTGAGTCCAACAGGATCTTTTTTTCTTCAAGGAAGTGAAGATGACTGTGCTCGAAATACTGAAATAGCTGCTACAGCTGGAATGTCATATGCCTTTCTCAAGGGAGCAGTTGTGTTTTTATTGTCCTGACTGCCATACTAGGTAGTTTCAGACATGGAGCAGTTACTCTCTCATCTCTTAATCCATTTTTAATGTGTGTTGAGAATGTAGTGTACATTCTGCACGTTGCTTAGTATTATTTCCACCTTCAAAAAATAATTGAAAATAAATTGAAATGGAAATCTGTCCACTTTAAAGTCTGAAGCTTGCTTTGTATCGATCAAATACACCAACCAATGTTGACTTTCTGACCTTTCCCATTTGCACAAGACACTGTAAATTGAATCCTTGTTAGACTGTAAGGGAATTTTCACAGACTGGCAGAGAGACAACACTGGTGAATCAATTGGTGGTCAATTTCGAGTGAATCAAACCAGCAGCTGTATTTACACATATATGCAGCTGTGTTCCAGTGAATGTAGTGGCCTAAAGCACGCACACATCCATCTTAAATAGCCAGGGTGCTGGACAACACCAGGTACATCAAACAAAAAGCAGTCTGCAACACGAGCATTATGCTCCTGCAGTGTTTTTAATTAACATGCTGTTACAGGCATGCACCCCTCATCAGATGTCACCGTTTCCAGTGGTTGTGTCACCAAGGGTGCTAAGCATGTAGTTAAACAGTATCTGTCAAAGATGTATATTTTTTCATATTTGCTCTTTATTTCTTATTTTCTTTTAAAGGTGTACTTCCATGAGAAACCGTTTAGTACTTGCTTTTTTGAAATATGATGGGTCACCCCGAGTTGCATATGCATGCTGCATATCAAAATGTTTTTCTTCCCCCGTTTTCTACATCAGTCAAAAAAAGACAATAGGCGGAAAAACGACCCAATGCGAAAAGGGCCTTCGGCGTGACGTACACGTGCAAATACATATAAGAGAAACTGACCGAATGGGCTTTAAATGATGTTAGCCTGTGACTGACTCGCATAAGATTAGCAGGCTAGTTGAATGACTGAACTGCATTTAGCCGGGCACTTGCACTGTTTTGTCATGCAAATATTACCATTCTGAAACGTTCATTGACAAACGGTCAGGAAGCGACTGTGCTTGTGCCATCTCTCCTTCCTCTTCGGATTCAGGATCAAACACATAAGGCTGTATCTCCGTAGACATTCTGTGTGCAGTTTTAGCGCTGTCAAGTTGACTTTTCCCCTTTACCTTACTCTGCCATCAAGTTGACTGTGGGGCAAAGGAAGCTGCAGGGAGCGTGTCACGCCTCTGGTGAAATCGTGTCGTTCTCCCGGCCCCACCCCCTCCACCAAACTAAGGCCCCGTCCACACGACAACGTTCCTGGATTTTTTTCTTGCCGGGTTAAAAAAAAAGTCGCGTCCACATGACATCGGAGCAGTAAATATTTCCGTCCACACGGGAACGTTTTCATTGCGTTTTCATTGCAGAAGGTGCGCTGTCCCAGCTTGAGGGGCATGATCCGAAGCCAATGATTCACTTTAAACATGTAATGTATGTTGATTTTAGCAATGTGGGTTCTAGTTTAGATGGGTCGGATGCAGCGACAGTTGCCCTATTTAAAAAGAATAACGTGAAAAGCGTTTGTTGGGCTGAACTAGCGATGTATACAAAAACATCCTGTAGTTCAATGTCAGAAGGTAGAAATAATTGCATTACACATAGCCTACACTGCAGACGATTTTTACCCCAAAGTATCCCACAACAACCTGTTTGTAAAAGTTTGACGCTGTTGTGAGATGTCACGTCGTTAAATTGACCCATTTAAGCGATACGGAGCAGAACATGAAAAAATAGAAGGAGCTGCAAATAAACTTGAGATAACTGCGCAACTATTCGCTTAAAACATGCCATATGTTGATTTTAGCAATGCGTGTTGTTACTGATGGGAGCTGAAAGCAGCGACAGTTGCTCTTTAATTAATTAAGAATAATGAAAGCCTACAAAAAGTATTTGTTATAGCCTACTAGCCATACAGACAGTTTAATGGCAAAGGATAGAAACAATTGCACAACAGCCAGCCTACAGTACAAGCTAATCAAATCACAATTTATTCGACAGCAACCAGTTTGGAAAAGTTTGAAGTTGTTGTTATATGTGCAGCGCAAGGTGAATGGGCGACGACGTCATCGTTTTCAAAAGGTTGCGTTTTGCCTGTCTACACGAAAACGAAACGGCGGCGTTGTCAGACTTTCTCACTTTGGAACCCGTTCTCAAAAGTTATCGTTTTCGGTCACCCAAAACGCCGGCGCCGTGTGGACGGAAGGCCAAAACGCAAACAAACTTTACCGTTTTCACCCGAAAACGTTGTCGTGTGGACGGGCCCTAAAACAGCCTGAAACAGAAGCACTAGAAAAAACATTTCATTAAAACCAGCGCACAGGGCAATTGTTAATACTAGAGAACACCGCAAAATTAATGAAAACACGATGGAAGTATACCTTTAACCTGATCTTCCCAGTAGTGTCCCAAACTCAGAGATGCATCTGTTGCACTGATCCACTTTCAAACCACCATTGATTTTGTTAGTATTATATATATTTTATAGACAGTGATCATGTCCTCCTAGAGATGCGCAGATGGGTTATTTTTTTCATCTGCGACAGCATCACAAAACTCATCATCCGTCCGCTGTTCGTTTGCACCCACGTTTTTTAAACAACTTTGAAAACTGCACCCGCCCGCCATATTTAACAAAGTAGGCTATATATATTTTTTTATTTGAGTAGTTAAACCGCCACCTGCCCGAATTATTGAATTAAAATGTTATTTTTTTGTCATGTCATCTGCCCGACCCGCGCATCTCTATGTCCTTTTTGCTGAATTTGTTTTCAGCTGCCTGAGAAATGACATGCCCTTGATGCGTAGCAGCCATCAGAAGCCAGGGAGACTGTATGCGTCACCGGCTTTTGTGCAATCTTCAGAGTACACACACCAGTTTAAGTAAAGCATAGAAGGAGGATATGGCCGGCTATGTGTCATGCACTTCTGAATGGGGTAAAAAAAGGGCACAGCAATCTTCCAAATTGCCTTAAAGTGCTTCCACTTTATGTGAAGCTGTCGAGAGTTTAAAAGGCTCATCATGAATGCTGATGCTCAGCTGATGGCCGGCAGTGGACTTACCTTACATTACCTTATCCTTATCCTTACTTTACCTTCTCCTGCCTTGCCTTATTCTGTCGCCACTTCAAATGAATCTCCTTGTGGGTATGTGTGTAGTCGATTTACTCTGTGTTCCTCTACACCTCTGTTAGCTTATGATGTCCTCCTTTTGTAAGTTGCTTTGCATAAAAATGCTGCTAAGTGTAGTGTAATGTAATGTAACGAATCAGGCTCTGTAGTTCGTTTGATCACAACTGCAAATAGTTTCCAAACATATAACTGACTTTCATGAAGTTGATCCACCCCTCCTAAGGCAGTAGACTGAGTTACTGACTGGGCAGCTGTGGGCTAGTGGTTAGGGAGTTGGTCTTGCAGTCGGAAGGTTGTCGGTTCGAATCCTGCCCTACCCATGCCCTTGAGCAAGGCATCTAACCCCACAATGCTCCAGGGACTGTAACTGAAACCCTGTAAATATCTGTAAGTCGCTCTGGATAAGAGCGTCAGCTAAGTGTAATGTCTGGTTATGTCTGGTTATGTCTGGTTATGTCTGGACTGGGTGCTGGGAAGCTGTGAGGTGGTGGAGGCATGTAGAGCACCGGAGAGCAGCCCACTAATCTCTGGTGGTGAGGGGTGCGCTCATGCATTTAAAGCTGCAGAGCAATGGAGAGAAGGAACAAACTCTCCTGACCCCCTGCAATCATCCACTTAAAATCCAATTGCGCTTTGACTTGGACTACGTGATCGTCATTGCGGCAAGCTGCCTTTGCACAACCAGGCTCTTGGCAAACAATCATCTAATAGTCTTGCAGTTCTCCACAAAGTTTCAAAAGCATTTTGTAAATGGATTTTTTTTTTATTTACTATTTTTATGCCACAGATCTGATTCTTCTTAAATGCAACTGGTTTGACCACTGGTTTGACCACTGGCTCTTACCACACAGTTGCACATGTATGATTTACTCTGTCGACAACTTTTAAGATATAATGAAATGGGGCGATTAAATGCAAACTCAAAATACAGCTCTATGATCTCAACTCTGTTATCTGTTAATATCATCATGGTGTTTGTGTCCTGACAGATGGAAGCTGGTACGGTCTCTGTGGACATGTCACCCTGGGGGGCCTAACAGGTTAACAGGCTGACAGGTTAAGCGTGGCTGGCGTTTTTAACCCAAGCCCATTGCACTGTAATTCAGCCTTACAGCATGGCCACAGGCTGATGCAATTTTTATGCTTCTGCATGTGGAGCACCTCTGTGTGTGTGTGTGTGTTTTACTCTCTCTCTTCTCTTTACGGGATTAGTTTCTGGGGCTCCATTTCAAACTTCAAAGGCAAAAATGCTTTAGCATCGCTGGAGGAGGTCTTTTGGAGATAGCACTTACCCACATGCGCTGCATTTCCCTCACTTTTCAAAGGGTTTTTTTTAGTCAGCACAGCACCCCATATCCTTCGTACTGTGATTGCAGCCTTCCTCTTTTTCCTGGTGTTTTAATCTTTTGTGTAACTGTGTAACTGTGTAATCTTTTGTGTAAAAACATAACATTATTTCATCAGTAAGATCTTGGTTGTTACTATTACACTGCTTAGCAGGCGCTTTTCTCTAAAGCAACATCGAGCAATAGGCTATAAAACCGCACATTACAACCAAAAACACTTGGCAAACCATCATATGACTTTGTATCAGGAAATATAAACAAAAAAGAAAACACTGATTAAAAATAATACTGATGCATGACCCTCTACCCTAGTCCTCATTAAAATGTCCTAATTTGTTGTAATGCCTCAACTGTGCGAGTGTCTGGTCAGATGGCCCTGACTCCGAATGTAGTGCAGGATGAATGCCTGAGCCAGGGGGCCGTATGCCAGTCCCCGCCTGCTGGCCCAGCATTCTTAGCGTCTCTGTGCCAGAGGGAAAAGCCTCGGCAGGTGCCGAGGGCATCGACGTCGCCATTGGCAACTTCAGGAGGGTCAGATGAACGTCTGATTTCATTAAGGCGCCCCTGAATCGGTCGCCCGCCTGTGGCTGAAGCACCACGCTGCTAGCTGCTGCTTCATTCCAGGATAATCTTTTTTTTGCCAGCACTTGGACGTTTTAAAGCAATATAAAACCAGCACAAACTATTTCACCGTTATTACCCTGATATATTAAACCATTAAACAAGCCTCGTTAAATGGTTACCATGGAGTCCTTAGTTTTTTGTGTTTTAGAGCTCTGTTGCTCATCCCTGGAAAAACACCTTGTAAGGGGTTTTATATGTGCCTGTGTGTGTGTGCTCGTGTGTGTGTGTGTGTGGAGCATGGTAATTGGTGTTGTGACACCAGAACTGCTCCAATGATGCATTCTTGAGGCCAAGTCTCATTTCTATTTTGTTCATTTCACTTCTTCCCTCTCTCTGTCTCTCTCTGTCTCTCTCTGTCTGTCTCTGTCTCTGTCTCTCTCTCTCTCTCTCTCTCTCTCTCTCTCTCTCTCTCTGTCTCTCTGTCTCTCTGTCTCAGTATGTGTGTAGACGCTCCCATCCTGTGGATCAAATCATTTCATGCCTTATGGTGGGGCCAGATTAGAGTGCTGGGCTCGTCACGGTGAGCGCTTCCAACCGTCTACCCATGACCGCGCCCGCTGTGACAGTGTAGTGCTGCCTGTCCATTGTTGTGTGTGTATGTGTGTTTTTTTGTGTGTGTCTGTCTCCTTTTGCTGACTGACCTGCCACTATGATTCTGCAAGAGGACAAAAGGGATGATGGAATGGGATGGACTTTTGTCCTTTCACTGTTTTTGCACCCCCCCCCCCCCCCCAGCTTTTCTTTCTGTCTCTTCTATTAATCCATTTGTATTCACATCCATTTATATAAGTGCACAAAGCTTCTTTTTTTGTTGTTGACTTAATGTCCGCATAGTCCCCCTACCCACAAATATCTCTTTATAAGAGATGACACATTGAGGGAAAGGACACATTGGCCAGGACTGCACTGCTGCCATAAAAGCACAGGCTTGCCGGCTGAGCCCCAATGGCCATTCATTTCACATTTAAGGGCAAAGAGGCAAAAGATAGTAGCCTGATAGGTTTTGAAGGTCGGCATTTCTCCCCCCCGCAATCCAAGGCCCGGCGGCGGCCGACGAAACGATTAGTCATCGGTAGGGATGGGAATCGAAAACAGGTTCTTGTTGAGAACTGGTTCCCTGTGTTTCAGTTCCTTGGAATCGTTTGGCAGTTTTGCAAACGAATCTCTTATCGATTTCGACTAACGTCATGAATCTTACGCAAGTTACGCAACGCGTGTAGCGACCTGCAGTCAGCAGGAAATATGGGACCTTACTGTTGAGTTTGTAAGGTCATGTTACTTCTAAACGAAACAAAGTTGATGCTAATCGACCTGTCTGTTCTCATTATCTTCCAAATGAGAATCGATAAAATAATCGATAACAAACCGAATCATTAATCAAAATCGAAAATTGAATCAGAATCGTAAAAATCTTATCAATTTCCCCTAGTGATTGGAAGTGCCTGCTCTCCCTGGGTGTGGCTCTGTAACCAAGCCGGCCTGATTATGGGCGTGAGGCTCTCACACATGTCTACCCGGATGGTGAGCTGATGGAGAGGCTGAGGGTTGGATAGGGTTGTGGTGGTTGGGTAGGTGAAGGAAGCCTCACAGTAGTAGCTTTGCTGCAGCCTTTCCACACACTTTTCACAGTGGCCCTGAATGGGCTGCGTTCCATTCTGTAGGCTCTCAAAGCTGCGGTGTGTGGAGTGTTTCAGGTCTTATTGATATCATTCAGTAGAGAGGATTTGGAGAGAGAGAGACACCGTGAGAGTGATGGTAAGAGAGACCCAAGCCTGTCAGAGAGTGATGGTGAGAGAGACGGTGACTGGGAGTAAAGCAAAGAGACAGACAGAGAGAGAAAGAGGAAGGAATGGAGGGAGGCAGAGTGAGTGAGGGAGTAGAAGAGAGGAGCAGAGAGAAGGAGGAGAAGAGAAAGAAGGAGGATGTGAGTCGGATAGGAGCATATGTTTGATCAGAGCTCTGAGCTTTGTGTGGAATAGGCAACTCACACCAGCTTTCACCTCAGGAATCTTCCGGAAGGAGGAGCGGGGGGAGGGCCCCCCCCCCCAATGCTTGCCTAATTCTGCTCCTGTTAGCAGAGCACTGTCTGACAGCCACCAGGTTGGATTCCACTTAACTTCTCTCCCTTGATTTTCCCCCACTGTCTCCACTGGCTTTTATGTATAACTACACGTGGAATCGCCTTCTTTCTCTCTCTCTTTCACTTACTCACTCACTCTCACTCTCTCTCACACACACACACACACACACACACACACACACACACACACACACACACACACACACACACACACACACACACACTATGAGGCCAGAACTGTGGAATCTGAGTTCCTCACAAGATGGTAATAGGAGTAGGAGTGCAGAAGATGCTACACGTAATCATGCATGCATGCATATTTACACATGCACAAAAGTGTTACCTGGGAAACGTTCTCATATATTGTTTATTGCTTTTGAGATTTTAGTGTGTTCAGCATAATTTACACTGGGATGTTGATGCCTTTCAAATAAGATATAGGTAGGACAGGAGTATTTGTTCTTAAGATGCCATATATGGGTTTCGTTGTATGTAGAATACCATTTCAGTAGAGTAGATGGAGGTCACTTGTCAGTGCTGTTTTGGTCTGAAATATTGGACTCCTCAGAGCGCCAGATCCATTTCAACATGAAAACACAGACATTTACATGCTGCAGAGTAAGTAACACATTTAGTGGTAAGGAAGACATGGAAAATCTGTTTGAAGTAGAAGTCTCACACACTGGAACAAACTGAATATTCACAATCACAAGTGCACAAAGGGCTACATTCTCACACACACAAGTTGCACATTCTCCTGTGCAAACATATACATTCCTTACTCCTGGCACTTCTACTCACTGTGTTTCTCCCTACGGCCTTCATGCACGTTAGATAGTTCCTAGGGCATCATTTACAGTCTGTGGAAGCATCTGTAAATGATTGGTGACAGGTTTGCCCGCCGGTCTATGGCCATCTTAAAATAAACTCAGCCTATTATATTTATTTCCTGCTTTGCCCCACTCCCTCTTTCTTTCTCCCTCGGTCACTGTCTCGATCACTTCTGCTCTCTCTCTCTCTCTCTTTCTCTCTTCTCTCTCTCTCTCTCTCTCTCTCTCTCTCTCTCTCTCTCTCTCTCTCTCTCTCTCTCTCTCTCTCTTTCTCTCTCTCTCTCTCTCTCTCTCTCTCCCTCTCTGTCCCTTTCTCTCTCCCTCCCTCTCTCTCTCTATCTATCTATCTCTCTTCCTCTCTCTCTCTCTCCCCCTCTCTGTCCCTCTCTCTCTCCCTCCCTCTCTCTCTATCTATCTATCTCTATCTCTTTCTCTCTCCCTCTCTCCTTCCCTCTGTCTCTATCTATCTCTATCTCCCTCTCTCTCTCTCTCTCTATCTATCTATCTACCTATCTATCTCTCTCCATATTCTCTCCCTCTCTCTCTCTCTCCCTATCCCTCTCTATCTATCTGTCTATCTCTTTTTTTACTCCCTTTCCGTCTCTGTCTTTGCAGTGTAAGCCAGAATGCAATTATTCCTGCCATAGCAAGCACCTTTCCAACTAGCATGACACTCAGGGAGACGAGGAAGAAAGGTGGAAAGGGGGTTGAGGTGCGTGCGTGCGTGCGTGTGTGTGCGTGTGTGCGTACGCGTGCATATGGGTTGAGGGAGACAAGCTGTTGGTGCTAAAAATCAAGTGATCAAACATAATGCAATATGGGAGGCTTTGTTGTTGTCTTTGACCTTGTGTGAAACATCTGAGCAAGGGACCAGCAGCAGGTGTGTTTTATGTGTGTGTGTGTGTGTTTGTGCGGCTTTTGCGATTTCAATTAACAAGCCAGTACTATCCTACTGTGTTAGCAGAAGTGTAGCTTTAACTTACTTTGCCTGAGACACGCACATGCAGACGCAGACACACACGCGCACACACACACACACACACACACACACACACACACACCACACAGACGAAGCTCTCCCTTTCTGATTGTAAAATAGCTTGTTACCGCTCTGGGCCTTGCATCAGACAGATCGTGGCAGTGTGTGGGGGCGGTTTTGTGTGTATGTGTGGTATAATGGGCGTGCGTGTGTGTGTGATAGAATGGATGTGTGTGTGTGGTAGAATCGGTATATGTGTGTGTGTGTGTGTGATAGAATGGGTATCTGTGTATGTGTGGTATAATGGGTGTGTGTATGATAGAATGGGTATGTGTGTGTGTGTGGTAGAATGGGCTATTTTTAAAACGGCTCTGTCCTCCTCAGCCCCCAGACTCCCCTGTGTGACACTTTTCCATTACCGAGACCAGACCCTCCACCCTCCTGCCCCCCTCCCTCCACGCTCCTGCCCACCTCCTCCCTCTACCCTCCTGCCCCCCTCCCTCCACGCTCCTACCCCCCCTCCTTCCCTCCTCCCTCCACACTCCTGCCCCCCCTCCCTCCACGCTCCTGCCCTCCTGCCCCCCCCGCCCACCTCCCTCCACCCTCCTGCCCCCCCTGCCCCCCTCCTTCCCTCCTCCCTCCACCCTCCTGCCCCCCTCCCTCCACGCTCCTGCCCCCCTGCCCCCCTTCTTCCCTCCTCCCTCCACACTCCTGCCCCCCTCCCTCCACGCTCCTGCCCTCCTGCCCCTCCGCCCCCCTCCCTCCACCCTCCTGCCCCCCTCCCTCCATGCTCCTGCCCCCCCTCCCTCCCTCGCTCCTACTCAGTAGCCTCTCCCTGCTCCTCTCTCAGCTCCGCTCTGGCCTGTTCCCCCTGCCTGGGCCCTGTGTTTATGCTGGTGGGGCACCTGATGCAGCGCTGGGTCAGGTGTTGCTCAGCAGCTGCCTGTAAGTGACAGGGACAGAGCAGGGGGTGCAGAAGGTGACCTATTGCTGTTTTTGTTTTCATCGCCACCTACCTACTCACTCTGTGCTGAGGCGATGGCTGGTGTCAGCGGGGCTGGACTCCTTGGGGTGGGGGGAGTGAGGGGGTGGGGTGGCCAGTATGTGCTTCGTATGGTTCCAGCCAATACACAAGCTCCACACCCACCTCGCAGACTGTATACCTGCACGCACACACACACACACACACACACACACACACACACACACACACACACACACACACACACACGGTCCCTAGTTGCAATGTTTTTCAA
>CM050218.1:10660000-10685000 GCA_027475355.1 Coilia nasus | reverse complement strand
TTATCTATTAATTAACACTTTGTTCATCATTTGTTAACCACTATTGTCATTGGCACTCGTCAATAAAACATTTATAAACATTTACATTTCTATTTGTTTGTCTGTTGGCTGTCTGTTAGTATAAAAGAAGAAAAGAGGTTGACACATTCAAAAACATATAATCACAGGTGCTAGAGAAGCGTAGCAGGTATTTCACAATAGATAGTCTGCACACTGTTTTGCTTCAGAAAAAAGATTATGTTTAAAAAACAAGGCAAAGTTTAAAGGTGTACTTGCATCGTGTTTTCTTTCATTTTGTGGTGGTCTCTAGTATTAATGAATGCCCTGTGAGCCGGTTTTGGTGAAAAATATGCTTTAGTGCTTCTGTTTCAGGCTTTTCTAGTTTGGTGGAGGAGATGGAGCAGGGAGAATGACAGGTTCTCATCTATGCTAGTCACAGGCTACAATCATTCGAAGACCATTCGGTCATAGCGAACCAAATAGAACATTTAAACGTTTTAAACAAACACAGATACTTACCTATACTTCGCTAAGTGAATGTGTGCTGAAACGAGACTTCTCCGGTAATCACAACTGTGTTATGGCTTTTTCTAATTAACAAACTTACGTCACTTTGTTGGCCTTTTTATTATCCACTCGTTTTTCCGCCTACTTTCTTTCACTGACTAATAAAAGCAATCGGGGTAGAAGAACATTTTCACGTGCAGCAGACATATGCAACTCTGGATGACCTGTTGTATTTCAAAAGAGCAAGTACTAAACGGTTTCTTGTGGAAGTACTCCTTTAATAAACAAAAATTCTGAAGCAAAACAGGAGCAAAACAGCCAACCGACTGCAACTGCAGGTGGATGGAGGTCTCTCCACTAAGGAAAGCTAACCTGTCTGCAGGTGGATGGAGGTCTCTCCACTAAGGAAAGCTAACCTGTGTGGTAGCACACTGGCAGCATCTGGGTTGAGGCATGGACGGGGCGAGTATCGGCTAGGAGGTTAGGATTAGGGACATACAGGGCAGGGGCATAGAGAGATGGAAAAAAGGGAGAGAGAGAGAGGAAGAGGAGGAGGGATGCAGGACTCGGGCATAGAGTGCATGAGTGACAACAAGATTGTGATAGGGGGGATGTATGCATAGAGACAGGCAGAGAGATAAAAAGAGCTTAAGGACAAGGTTGAACATTTCAGGATTAAACATTTGGGAGTTGATAGGAGTTGAACTCCTAAAGTGTCATTTTAATATTTTTGGATAGAAATGGCGTCCAGAGTTGGTGTTATTTCAGATTTTGAAAATGTTGATTTAACTCTGGAGAGTTTGGAACTGTATAAACCCTTATTAACCCCTTTAACCCTGTTAAAATCAACTCTATAGGAGTCCTTTCAACACTGATCTTTTTGCTGTGTAGAGACAGAGGAGGGAAGGAGGGAGAGGAATGCAGGACAGGGGCATAGAGAGAGGGAGAGACGGCGAGATTGGGATAGGGTCATAGACACAGGAGAGTGATGTAGGACAGGGGTGAGATTGGGATAGGGTCATAGAGACAGGAGAGTGATGTAGGACAGGGGTGAGATTGGGATAGGGTCATAGGGACAGGACAGTGATGTAGGACAGGGGTGAGATTGGGATAGGGTCATAGGGACAAGAAGAGAAGAATGCAGGACAGGGGTCTAGAGAGAGGGGGGGGGGGGGGGGATGCAGGACAGGGGCATAGAGAGAGGGAGAGACGGTGAGATTGGGATAGGGTCATAGAGACAGGAAGAGAAGGATGAAAAGAGGAGAAGGATGCAGGACAGGGGTCTGGAGAGAGAGGGGAAGAGGGATGGAGGGCAGGGATGGAGAGACAGAAGGAAGGAGTGTGCAAGACATGGGCGTAGAATCAGAGCGACGGGTGCCGGAGCCTCAGAGCAGGCGTCCCAACACGCCGATGCAAGGTGACATGTGGCCACCGTAGGCGCAGCTGTCCAGTGCCGAAGTGACAGGCCTGCTTATATGCTTTAAAGACGCGCCTGCAAGCACAGGGCTTATATTTAGCCAGGAAACTGTCTCGTTCCTTTGTGTGTGTATGTGTGTGTGTGTGTGTGTGTATGCATGTGCAAGAAGGAGTAGATGAAAGGGTATTTATAAACAAAGCGAATGGAAAAGCATTTCATCAGTGTTGTCAGTGAGGCTGTAGGAAACTTCCAGAAAAAATCTTCTTTTAAAAAAAAAAAAAAAAAACAGACAAAAACTCTGCATGGTTTATTTTGTTAAATATAAATCAAAGAAGGGCTTGTGTAACTTATTTAAATATTGCACAGGACATTGATCCGCTGTGCTTTTTAGTTATTGATTTGATCTTGGTGCGGTGTTCTTGAAAGAAAGCAAATCATTCACTTGGACGCGCTGTCTGTCTGCACTGAATTTGTACTCTGTGTTGCTGGAGGCGTTTTACCATAATATAGGGTCATGTGGAGAGCTGGCTGTCTGTTATAGAGCCTCCTCTGTCGGTCTTGGAAAATTCTACTAACATTCTCCGAAGTTAGAAACGTCACCGCTGATGTGCGTCAACAATTACAGCACAAAATTTGTGCTGTGCAGCTTTTGCTGGACTTGAACACTGTCTTTGTGGAACAGCACCCTCGGAAAAAGATGCTACAATGACAACATACCAGATGTCTTGAGTAGTGGCATACATTGGGAAGAACTTCTTTTTATTTAATGTGACCCCCATGATGTCAGTGTTGTTAGTGTCCCCAGGGAGCAACGGTTGTGAGGAAAACCTCCCTGTTTGTTTGATTTGTGTAAATTCTAAGAAGAAACCTCAGGTATTGGTGAGGAAAACTCCCTGTTCCATTCTGGGAAGAAACCTCAGGCAGAACCACGGCTCCTAGGGGTGCCCATCACTGGGCTGCCTGCCTGTGGCGGTGCCCAGGGAGCAGTGAGGGGTTAGGTGCCTCGCTCAATGGCACTTCAGCCATGATCCACCGGTCAGGGTGGAAACCTTTCAGTTTGAAGCCTGAGGCCCTAACCAGTAGACCAGGTATGAACAGATATGATGCATAATGTCTCTGTGTAAAAACAAAAAAATGGATAGGTCCTGAAGAAATTAAAGGGCGATGAGAATACGTTTGGCACAGGTCACTAGCTAAAGAAGCAGGTGTAGAAAGACACTGTTAGAGTCTACTGGCTGCTTGGCTTGCTTGGTGTAGGCCGTGTCATGTGTCATCCCTTCCACCCCTAGCACACTTCCTCCCCAACTCCCCAACTCCCTACTCCACAGCCGTCTCAGAAGTTCCGGCACAAATTCCGGCACATGCACGCGCGTACACACACACACACACACACATACAATCACACACACACACACACACACACACACACATGCACACACACACACACCACCTCCAGCTGCCACCCACTGCTGCTGGAGGAAAAAGAAGTCCCAACACTAATCAGCCTCCTTGCTGTCGAGAAACAGAGACGCCACATGCTTATCAGCCATGTATTCTGTGTACCTGTGTGTGTGTGTGTGTGTGTGTGTGTGTGTGTGTGTGTGTTTGTGTATAGCCAAACCACTGTGGCACTAGTGTGAATGTGATTAGCATAATTGTGTTTGCATGAAAGCGGGGCTTGTGGGATAGGCACTCACCTCGCCCCTGATGATCGGCGGACGCGTCTGACATTTCCTAGGCGTCCACGCGTCCGAGTCATCGCCGCCGTTGCATAACACTGACGCCCTCGAGAGGGGGGGCCGCCGGCAGACGTCAGACGGCCGGCAATTATCATGAAAAGGTCACACTGTGTGGCAGAAACGCGGCTTTGGTGAGGGATGGCATTTCCTGTGACATGTGGACTAGTTCTGCACTGGGTCTTGTTTAGTGGGGAGAGATCGGTGTGTGTGTGTGTGTGTGTGTGTGTGTGTGTGTGTGTGTGTGTGTGTGTGTGTGTGTGTGTGTGTGTGTGTGTGCCACATGTTCCTGGCCAAACATGCTCCTCACATCTCTTGAGCTGTGTTCACACAATTTTGTGTGATCTTTTGGAGAAAATATTTTAGAGAAAAATAAAAAATATGTGTATAAATAGTATAAATAATAGTATAGAATTTCTCTTGGTTAGCCTGAGGCAAGTGACAATATATATGTACAAGCAGTGTTTGCGCAGTAAAGAAAAAAACGTAACTAACTGTTGCATTCTCCAGTCCTAAAACCTGCCCTAGGTGATATGTAGTGCATCATATTAAGTTATTCTACATTATGCATGCACAAGTACAGTAAGTAGGTCTGCAGCACATGACTCACACTTCAAATAAGTGCGTCTACATTTCTTTTCTCGTTCATATTAACTTTCTCCCCATATCCCTTGGGTCCGCTCTCCTGACTCTCCTTTGGAGCTGCCAAATGGCATACATATTGTTTCAGCCATGTACACAGTACATAGTGAGACAAAACTGCATTTCACTGGGAACAATTGGTGATACACGCAACTGTTAGAGCACCTTAGAGACGGTAAAGATAGATACAGCACCGTGCACACAGACATAATAAAAAACAGATAGAGTGTCATGCACACACACACACACACACACACACACACACACACACACACACACTATTAAAGACCACATGCTGACAGTGCACACATTTATTGAGATCTACACACATTCATACTCGCGCACACACACAGGCGTGCGCACACACACACACACGCACACACATAATCTAGGATACACATGTGCATACACATGTGCAATGGGCAAAACGACAACAATGTTCCTGTATATGTGCTTCGGTTAGCTTCATTTCTCTGTTTTTCCAATGTCGCTACCTTTGCAGCCCCACCCCTCCCAAAAACACAAATCCAAATCTCCTCCCCAACCCCCCCATATCCAAATCTATGGTGCTGTGATCAGTGAGTAAATTAATTGGCTCTTAATTATGCAGTGATTCTTTTTTTTTTTTTTTCCCCACTAATGAAGAGGCATAACTCGCTACCCTGGGGCGAATTCACCAAAGTCATGTGATTAGCCAGGCAGGTTTTGGAAATGTTTAGGAAAGGGGAGAAATCATTACATAAGCTGTGTGACGTGGGAGACTGTGTACATTCACATTTGCTGTCGCAGCAAAGCCCTTTATCTGACGACCGCAGACCTGTCTTAACCTATGTGATTCATGATCAAATCATGTTGACTGATTGACTGATTGATTAATGTTCTTTATTGACATTGTACAAGGAATGAATAAATACCTAATTAGTGACTATAAGTCTTTGCGCATTATGTCAAAAGGATGACACCGGAAAGGTCATAGAGCTTATTTCCACTGTGGTCCTTTAAGGTGTACTTCCATCGTGTTTTCATTAATTTTGCGGTGTTCTCTAGTATTAATAATTGCCCTGTGCGCTGGTTTTAATGAAAAAAATGTTCTAGTGCTTCTGTTTCAGGCTGTTTTAGTTTGGTAGAGGGGGTGGGGCCGGGAGAACGACACGATTTCACCAGAGGCACGCTCCCTGCAGCTTCCTTTGCCCCACAGTCAACTTGATAGCAGAGTAAGGTAAAGGGGAAAAGTCAACTTGACAGCGCTAAAACTGCACACAGAATGTCTACGGAGATACAGCCTTATGTGTTTGATCTTGAATCCGAAGAGGAAGGAGAGATGGCACAAGCACAGTCGCTTTCTGACCGTTTGTCAATGAACGTTTCAGCATGGTAATATTTGCATGACAAAACAGTGCAAGTGCCCGGCTAAATGCAGTTCAGTCATTCAACTAGCCTGCTAATCTTATGCTAGTCAGTCAAACAGGCTAACATTATTTAAAGCCCATTCGGTCAGTTTCTCTTATATGTATTTCCACGTCTACGTCACGCCGAAGGCCCTTTTCGCATTGGGTCGTTTTCCGCCTATTGTCTTCTTTTGACTGATATAGAAAACGGGGATAGAAAAACATTTTGATATGCAGCATGCATATGCAACTCGGGGTGACCTATCATATTTCAAAAGAGCAAGTACTAAACGGTTTCTCGTGGAAGTACACCTTTAAGTGTATGTGCATTTATGCAAAAGTTTAGTCAGTGTAAATGTATTAGTGTGGAGAATCAGATAAACAAATCATGTTTATCTTTGTGATTATCCAAATGCATGGCTTTAGTTCTGTTTGAACCCTACTCTGCCGGCTGCCGTGCTAAAGCAGAAAGTGCTGATGATGGCAGTAGTAGTGTGTCAAGCTTTCTAGCATTTTCATGTTTGTAGTGCTCCACCTTTCTGATGGTGCCAGCGGAGGCAGCACTAGTAGTACTAGAGGAGGAGGTGGAGGTGGAGGAGGAGGAGGAGGGTGGTGGTGGTGGAGGTGAAGGAGGAGGAGGAGGAGGATGCCTGTGAGCTCTTCGGGTTTGTGTTCCAGCATGCTGTAGTGCCTGAGGCTGATTGCACCTCTGTTTCAGGTTAGGTAGCGCTCAGTACACCCCTCAAGGGCACTGGGGTGATGCAGAGAGTTTGTGAGTGAGTGTGAATGTACACACTCTGTGTGCGCGCGTGTTTGTTTGTTTGTTTGTGTGTATTTGTTTGTGTTGGTATATGGCTGCAGGTTTGATGCCGAGCGTGTCTGTGCAGCATTTTTTAAGAGACCTGTCCGTGTGTGCCAGACGGTTTTGAGAGACACGCATTGTAATTTGCTGACGGGGCAAGGAGAAGAGGGAGAGAGACGGAAGACTGAGAGATGCTTACAGTCGAGACTTTGGCTCCAAGTTTGGCTCTGAAGCGATACATTTGCTGCTCCTCTCCTCTCCTCTCTCTTCTCTTCGCCCTGCAGCCAAACTAAACTCCTTCCCTTTCCCTCCTGGATGGCCACGGAGAGGGCAGGCAGTGAGAGCTTCACCCCACAGCACTTTTCTGCCTACAGCATCATCCTCTTGCACATTTAAGTGAACATCACTTGGAAAATAAACATGTCGTAGCAGCATCAAAAAGCATTGCTGCACTTGTACCATTATGAGTTTATGCAAATTTATTTGCTGCAACGTCACGTGACCTACTACAGTATGTTTGTATGATAAAGGAAAACATCTGGCTTCTGTTAAAAATCGTACTGCTTTGAACCATCAGAATGCCTAAAATGTTCCTATGATACATTCAGCTGACATTGATCAGCCATTTTAACCACACCTGTTTACAGCATACAGTCTTTTACACAGAAAGACATTCGTTTTCCGAGAACTTGACCCCGCAAACTGTTGCGGTCAACCTTTTCCTTGTCATGTCTGAATGTTGTCCTTGGTCCTGACCTTGTGGCAGGGCTCCACTCCACCTCCTGCCTTTGTTGTCCGTCCCTCTCTCTTGTGTGTGTGTGTGTGTGTGTGTGCCTGCCTTGCCTTGCCTGCCTGTAAGGGTCAAGGCCAGTCCATCTCTAATGAAAAGAGCTGCTCTCCGTCCGGCTGCTCTGGCCAATACATCACTCCTCCGACAGCGCAGGGAGCTGACACACCTCCCGGCGCAACACCTACCTATCAGCCTCCCGGTGCGGCCCGGCAAAGAAACAAATTTCAATTTGCTGCCCTTGCGAATGTAATCTACTCGTGCTGGGAACTTCAAAGGGTGGCAGGCTGGTGTGGTGTGGTGTGTGTTTGTGTGTGTGTGTGTGTGTGTGTGTGTGTGTGGTGTGTGAGAGAGAGAGAGAGAGAGAAGGGGGTGACTGAGCAAGAGGGTCGGTTGCTAGAAGGGAATAGCAAATAGCTCTTTAGGAGGAAACATGTAACCTGTCAGCAGTTGCAAGAGAGCAGGGGCTGGGGTTGAAGAAGAGACAGGGGTGAGCAAGGCCCAGTGAGGAATCAGTGCTGTAGAGTTTTACAGCAAAGATGTACAGGAGGGGAGGCTGTCTCTTCTCAAGTCCGAGGGACACGGAGGAGAGATGTAGATGCCATGTCTCTTACTCTCCTTGGAGTGTCTCTCCTTTCCCCTTCTGTTCGCTTTCTCTCTCTCTGTTCCCAGTTGACTTTCATTTCCTGCGTGTAATCCACCCGGCTGGTCGGAAGAGCCGCGCTCCAAATTAAACCTCCGTCCATGAAAAAGGATCGGCCGTCTCGGGCTGAGCACGGTGCGTCCTCAGTGCTGGAATCCTTGCCTTCCTTTTCAGCTATTTCTGCTTCTCTGACCCAAGTGCATGCTGAGGTCCTGACAGGGTGTCTGTGGGTACTTCCACTTAAGCAGTCCTATCTGTCCCATCGTGTACCTGTACTTGTGGATGGACACACATATACACACACTCTCTCTCTCTCTCTCTCTCTCTCTCTCTCTCTCTCTCTCTCTCTCTCTCTCTCTCTCTCTCTCTCTCTCTCTCTCTCTCTCTCTCTCTCTCTCTCTCTCTCTCTCTCTCTCTCTCTCTCTCTCTCTCTCTCCTAGCTGTCCCTCCCTGTTCATGTAGTTCTGTACAGACATACACACACCACACACTTAAGACACACTGAATGCTACACACTTAACCAGGTGCATTTGTATTCCACTCAGTTGCCTGTGGGACATTTTGGCTTGGGCTTGGCTGCCCATTATTGAGTTCTCAGCTCTGAAATATGGTCGTACGGCACACGGTGCAAATTAGAAACTGCATACAGACACGCCATGCCGGGCCAGGGCAGACGGATACATTATTGAAATATTTGTGCAGGAGGGTGGTGTTCAGGAAGATATAAACGAGGCCCAAATGTGGAGATGTTCAGTGGTGCACGGTAGAACACCTAAAGCCTGCATTCACCTACAGCATGCAGGCACATATACAGTACACACAGAAACACTACCACCACAGATGATTGGAAATGCAAAGATTGCTTACAGTTTTTTTGTGTATAAGTGTGTGTGTGTGTGTGTGTGTGCACATGTGCCTGTGTTTTGTTATTTTTTAAAATGTCTAACTTCAAGAAAGAGGCTAAAAACACTTCATTAAAAACTCAAGGAGATACTAATGAGTTGAGGTCTGGTCCTACAGGATGGTAAGGCATGGTTGCTCTGTTTGGTGCCCTTGGTTTTAACCTTCTGTACTTGGTTTAGCTGTACCAGTCTCTAGGGAGAATTAAGAAGTATTATCTCGAAAGTGTACACTTTTATCCTTTTGTAGCTTTAGTTTCTACATGAAAGCAAAGATAATATGCACCTATTAACAAGAAAAGACAAAAACAGATTGCAGTTCACTGTTAATTTTTATATAGTTGAATAGTCCAACAACTTCCATCACAATAGCCAGCTCAATGGGTGTTTTGGGGTCCCTAACTTTTTAGGGATATACATAAGGGGTGTTTTTGAATTGGTGCCACGTCTGATTAAAAAAACCTCACGTTGATTAAACTGTTGTGCTTGAACGTATACTGGTGTCACAGACTTTTTTTTTAAAGTTGTAGGACCCCTCCTCATGTCACCGCAGAGTTTTCCAGTTGAGACTTTAATCTCTTGGTGACCGAGGCGTGTTTACAGTCCTTTTGTTTCCAGGTTAGACGATTCCCTCTCCATCCCTTATCTTGAGCACTTAATAGCCAACTTAATGACCAAATCCTGGTTCATCCTGATTAGGGCTCTTGCCTATTTGGCAGCCGTTGTCACAGGCGTCTACCAAACCCTTTCTGATGAACTTTCGTTTTGGCCACAGCACAAAGTCCTCTTGCAGTGAGCGGGCATTAGCCTTACACTCACTGCGTGACGTCGTCGACCACCTGCCGTAGCCACAACAGTAACTACTTTCATAGGCTTGGTGCTAGACTTGGTGCTGCATCCTCACCCTAGATGACATTAACCAATCCAATCAATCCTCAGTCATGTCTCTGATTGGCTGCAGTGGTTGAGCGGAGGGCATCTGAGGGCTGTTTTATGCTTCAGTTACTCCACCTTTAATTGCTGGAAATTTCCTCTCGGCTCTGACTTGGCTGACTCATGCGAGGTACGCGGGTGACGTATAGGTCACTCTTCAGCAGGGACTTTTGATGTGCAGCAAAGTCATTGATTTGTTTTTGCCCCCCCACCCCTCCATTTACACCCCCAGAGGAGACATAAAGGCACATCAAAGCCCTGTCCCTCTGACATGGCAGAGCTCAGATGGTCACATTATCTGAGACCCCCTTCAATTTCCCACTACTCGAGTAGTGTGTGTGTGTGTGTGTGTTTGTGTGTGTGTGTGTGTGTGTGTGTGTGTGTGTGTGTGTGTGTGTGTGTGTGTATGTGTGAGGAGGGGGGTAATTGGCAGTGCATCACTAAGCGATAGCGTCTGGGTTGGGTGTCTGCGACAAAGGTGGTTCTGCACTGACGTCAAACGGTGAGAATGGCCATTCAAGAGCGGCCCGCTTGCGTAGGGGGGAAAATTCCACTGAGTTCAGGGTCTCATTTTTTAAGAGAGGGGAGGGCAAAGACAGACACATTCATGCACACTTAACACATTTGCAACAGACATGACATTAGCATTAGCACAATTATGCAGGTCATGTGATTGCTATTAAACATTATGTGTAATACATTATGTTTGTGCGTGTGTGTATATTCTATAATGTACACTGATACATACAGTAGAGTTGTCATACACATGTACTGTCCACATAAATGTGCTACCATTTAAAAAAGTTATAATACTACATTAAAGGGGGGCATTGGGATACTAATGTAGGTTTTAGGACTTGTACTTACACACAGGCACAATATTATAAAAAATGTTGCACACAAGAGTTAATAGACACAAACACAACACACTTAATTAAGACAAATTAATCTATACACAACACAACTCACTTAAGGACTTAGACCTCTACACACACACACGCACGCACACACACACAAGCAACATCACTATGTATAGACTGAGCCCCGCACACACAGGGCAGGCTCATCCTCTACACACACACACACACACACACACACACACACACACACACACACACACACACACACACACACACACACACAGACACTTAAACAAGCACTACTCAGCCCCACCACACACAGGCCATGGTAGTCCGCATGTACAGACCCCCAGTGTGTTGTACATGCCCACTCGTAGTGCTGAGAGAATGTGGGTCAGCTCTAGCCAGGAGAGGAGAGCAGAGGAGAGCAGAGGAGAGGAGCCGTCTTCGAGGAGCACGCTCCGCTTGACCCTGTTAGGCATGCACTACAACTCAGTACTGTTGTGTGTGTGTGTGTGTGTGTGTGTGTGTGTGTGTGTGTGTGTGTGTGTGTGTGTGTGTGTGTGTGTGTGTGTGTGTGAGCAAGATTGTGTGCATTTGGGTTTTCGATGGGTTTTTGTTTGTGTACATGTGTGTGTGTGTTTCTCGGAAAAGGACTTTATCTGTGTGTAAGTGTGTATATATGTTGTGAAACAGATTTTGTGTGTGTGTGTGTGTGTGTGTGTGTGTGTGTGTGTGTGTGTGTGTGTGTGAATACAGCCTCCAAACTTCTTGCCGCCGCTGGGTGTCTTATGTGGGCGAGAACACACACACACACACTCACACACACACACACCTACCTCACCTCAGTACATCTCAGCTCCACCGCTCCACTCACAGAGGGAGCTCAGGCGCCGACTCAGAGGTGCAAATGTCAGTCACAGGAAGGAGACCACGTTTGTTATTCCCTCTGCATGGTCTCTTGCTGGGTGAGAATTAAAGGAGGAAAAAGGACGTTGCACCCCTCTGCTTCAAGGGTCTCTGAAAGGGGGCTTTCAGAATGGCCTGTACTCACTTGTGTTTGAAGAATGAGCAGACAAGACTGTGCAGGGGTGTGTGTGTGTGTGTGTGTGTGTGTGTGTGTGCGCATGCGACTGTGTGTTTTTCTGTGAGAAAGTGATGAAGCAGAGAGATGGAGCAAGGATGTGTGAGGAGGTGAAATGGGGAAAAAAAGGATAGAGAGAACATAGAGAAAGAGAGATTGGGGCAAGCACCATCAGTGCAAGGCAAAAGATGAGTGTCAGTCTTCACTCCAACTCTTCTTCCACATCTTCCTCAATGTGAGTCACTGACCCAGGGCAGTCCATGACTCATACTGTAGCTCTATGGCAGCTCTGTGGCTTCCTCACTAATGGGGTTAGTTCTACTAGTTTCTACTTCTTTTACTTTTGTGGCCCTCTTCCCCCGGGCCCCCACTTCCCCTCAGCCTGGAATGGCACACGTTCCCCACCCAGCCTTCCTCTGTCTGTCTTTGGATAAATCCATCCATCCATCCATCCATCCCTCCTTCCGTCCGTCCCTCTCTCCAGTTGGGGCTTAGGCTGCCCTTGCAGGCAGGTGCTAACAGCCTCGGAATTGGCTTGCTTGTCCCAGGAGCAAGGGCTGACTCACTCTCTGCTTCTTCCCTTGTACACCTCTCTTCTCTCTTGCCCTCTCTCTCTCTCTCTCTCTCTCTCTCCTCTCGGCTCTCTCTCTCCTCTCTCTCTCTCTCTCTCTCTCTCTCTCTCTCTCTCTCTCTCTCTCTCTCTCTCTCTCTCTCTCTCTCCCTCCCTCCCTCCCTCCCTCCCTCTCTCTCTCTCTCTCTCTCTCTCTCCTCTTGCCCTCTGTCTCTCTCTCTCTCTCTCTCTCTCTCTCTCTCTCTCTCTCTCTCTCTCTCTCTCATTGGTTGCTGGGTTATACTAGGTAAATACATTAGCCTACTGGCCCTGTGTGTTTGTGGGGGGTGGGGGGGGGGGGGGGTGTTGAGTCACATGACTCCTGTTTTTCCCCTTAGCTTAAGTTAAGCTGCTGGCCAGGTCGATGTCATCATCTTAGCAAGCACTCACGGAGTGTCGATGGAGCCCCTAGGGCAAGCGGCTGGGTACGTACACATGCTTTTTCTCCTGTTCCACTCGCCACTGTCATCACTCACTCCTAATGGGCATTTCAGAAGTGGGGAAAGGGCCCATTCGCCGTATCCAGGCAAGGGCCTGTGAGATAATCATTCTGTTATTTTGCAGTGTTTAATTGCGGCTGTCGGGAGATTGGTTGGTAATGGGGTCGGGGGTCAAGACAATCGGGTGAGCTCTAATGACTCGGCGAAGTGGTTTGGGGCGTCATAGAAATTCTAGTCGCGCATTCAGAGTCTGACTCCTGTTTCTTTTCTTTTTTTTTTTGTCAAAGGAAGGATTGGTAAGGCTGTTCTGACTCCTCAAAAGCACTAGGTGCTTTGAAGAGGAATTAACCATAGCACTTCAAGTTCATCTGCACTTAACAAACTCCCTTAAAGTCTTTGTTGAAGGGGGGCTAAATGCTGTATTTGCTTCAGGAAATAGCAACCCTTTTTACTAAATGGAAGATTTGCTGTAATTCGACAGTATGGGAGCCATTAGTGTTTGGAGCTGAATGAGAAGATTTAGGCTGTAGAGGTGGTTGGGAGTGGGGTGAGATTGAGAGATCCTAAGGGCTCATTCACACCGCCTTGGGCGTATTCAGCGCGTGGGCGTATTCTGAGCGTATGACCATTCACACCGGACATGTCAGCGTATTCAGCGCGGGAGCGGGAAGCCCCGTCTTTAAATGCACTTGGCCAATGTCTTTAGGTGCACATAGCCATGTTTCCCTATCTCTCACTTTAGTAAACACAATATATGCTTCTCTGGTTTTATTTCCTTACTTTAAACGTTGTTTAGAAAGCAGCACTGCACCTATAGTGCAACTTGACACTTTGATAAGGCCAGTGGAATATTTGACATCGTTCTAAATCATGTAGGTAGGCTGATCATTGTCAAAGCCTTTATTCACTCCCGGTACAAGAAAAACGAACGCGTTTTAACCCCTTCCATAAAGTTATGATAAACTCTACCTCTTTGCCAACAGTCACTTTGCCTACATCGGGTAAATAAATTATTAAATGTAGTGACTTATGGACCTCAGTTTTGCCTAGTGGCTTGTTGACTAGATTTATCAAACCAAGTAGGAAACACTGAATGACAAGAACGAGGTTACTATTTTTTTTATAGCTCGAGTGGTCGACAGAAGACCGATTGAAGCTCTTCTTGCATTAAGACTCCGACGAAGAAATCTAAAGTGATATCTTGCTTCTTCCTATTAAGAACATACAAGCTCCACCACTATTACCTACAACATGTTTGACTGGACAGCGTGACAACTTCAACGGTATTTCAGTTTGTGTGTTTATGTAGGATAGTCAATGCCCTTGTAGTGCAGATCTGATATGATAACCCCACTATTGATAGCTTTCCAGCGTTTGTTTCATGCAGTTGTAAGCGAGTGGTAATATTTTGCAGACAGTCGCGGGGTTTTTGAGGTATTCCCTGTGTCAACACATGCATTGATAGCACAGTTGACATGAATTGTACACCGGTGCCTATAGCTTTCAATGGGATTTTGGCTGAATACGCTCAGAATACGCGCAGAAAAATAGACTCGGTTTCTATTCTCTAGCTGCAGTCCGTATTCTGAGCATATTATATACGCTCAGAATACGCTCAGAACATGGTTGCGGTGGGAATGGTCTCATCTGCTAACGTGCATTCTAAATGAATACGCTCAGAATACGGACAGAATACGGCCACGCGCTGAACACGCAGAGTGTTTGGTGTGAATGAGCCCTAAGAGAGGAGGGGGAAGGAGTCTGTCTATGGAAATGCAGATAAAGAAGATCACAGGCAGATGTACAGGCATTTTATTCCCAGCAGCAACTCAACACATTTCCATATCTAAATATAGACTAGTGACCAACCAGAACCTGGCAGATGTGTGTTTATATGATATTTACATAGAGGTGACATTGCAAATTTTTGCCACAGAAATCCAACTTGCAATGTCATCAGGGTGTTTACAATGTTAACAATGATGCATTTTATTATAGTTTTAAAAAAAATCTGGATTTCAGTCATGTCTAGTAGTTTTGGCTTTGGTGTGGAGTATAGTGTACTTGCACATTTGTTTGTCTGCCCACTTGTTTGTGTGTGTGTGTGTGTGTGTTGTTGGGACGGTGTGAGAGGCCCCCATGGCAGCTCTGTGCGATCTGACAGAGGCCGGAGCAGTGGCTCAGAAATGAGCACACAGGGCCCCATGCGGAGTCTTAATCTGAACCAGCGGCCGCTCGTTGCCTTAATCCCACTTTATCGGAGAAAGTGGATTTGGCAGCCATGGGCCCAGGCCCCCCGCCATCCTCGATCCGCAGGCCTGATCACCTCCCTCCTTTGCCAGGTCCCACTGCGTCGAAAGCCTGATGTGAAGTGTGGTGTTGGTATTGGTTGCTTGTGGTTGGTAAAATATTGTGATATCGCAATATACAATATCGTGATTTACATATTGCAAAACATGGCTTAACTGCAATAGATGGGACAGTACTGTAAGATGTTTCACGCTCCACATATGAAGATTTTGGTATTTGTGCTTGTGGTTGGGCTTTCTTGTCTGTCCAGGGCAGGTATCCGCCCCCCCCCCCCCCCCTTCACAGGCTAGCTGTTTCGACTGTGTGTGACAACACAGCAGTGTGGGCATCCTTAGGGACCACTGTGCTTGTTGCCAAGGTCATTCCACCTGCTTGTGTGAGCTGCACATGCACACGTAATGAAGCGAAGTGTGTGTGTGTGTGTGTGTGTGTGTGTGTGTGTGTGTGTGTGTGTGTGTGTGTGTGTGTGTGTGTGTGTGTGTACTTGTATGTGTGCAGGAAGTGTGGTGTTTACACTTTGTTTGATTTATGCTTTTATGTTTGCAGCCGTGGCCACCAAGGGCACACTGATGATGTCAAACGCCACAGCTAATCTCCGTGCATTTAATCAGAAGAAGGAACATAATTGTGTTGTTGTTTTGCACACCGCTTGCTTGTGTATGTGTGTGTGTGTGTGTGTGTGTGTGATTGTCACCACAGGCAAGGTCACTGCTGTGGCAGAAGCAGCCTCCTCTGTCAGTTACGATTAAAGTTGAGTGCGGAGGCAAGCGCAGTGGCTCGCTGGCAATGAGGCTTGGACGCGCCGCGGTGTAACACGCAGAAGGAGAATTTAACCTGTCAGATGGCGTTAGCAACGGGCCCCCTTTAGCAGCCTGCCTCAAATGTCAACCTCGTGTGTCGTTCTTTCGGGTCCCGACCCTGGAAAATTGTGGTGGCGCTGTTGTCATGCCAACTCCACCTCCACAGCCATAGGGTTAAGATACTAATATTGGCGCCTAATAGAGTGTGATTCTTAATAAATCATCGAACGCTGGCTTCAGCAGTTGGTAATACTTTTTGCCATTATGTCTGCCTTGCATGCCTTTTAACGTGTTTTGCATTTGAAAGCACAGCACACTTATGTAACGACTTCCATAAATGAATTCACCAATTAAAGTTCCGGAGCAAAGCCAACGAGGTGTTTTTCAGTTCGTAATACGGATTTAAATGGCTCTGTCTTGCAGATGTGTGCATGAAGAATGCATCGCTGAGTGCTGTGCTCACTCAAGCAGATTCCAAGAAAACAAGAGCAAATTCTTCATAGAATTATTTGCCTTCCTCTCCATCACGCAAATGCACATTCATCATGTCAGAATTTTTCACGCAGTTCAGTGTGTCCTACTAAGTGGAGCTAAGAAATACAACTAAAATCATTGGTGTGCCTCCCTCTCTCTGTCTCTGTCTCTGTCTCTGTCTTTGTCTCTCTCTCTGTCTCTATCTCTCTCTCTCTCTCTCTCTCTCTCTCTCTCTCTCTCTCTCTCTCTCTCTCTCTCTCTCTCTCTCTCTCTCTCTCTCTCTCTCTCTCTCTCTCTCTGTTTTCTCCTCCATCATGTGTTCTGTTGACACTGCAGTAGTCTCATTTTCACGCTTGCAGTCATATGATGAGCGTGATGAGCCTTTTGAGGTAAAGTGGTTTCTGGAAGTAACAAAACGGCAGCATCTTAATGTCAAACAGTTTGAAGGAATTAGGCTTTGGAAATGTCTCCCTCCTCACAGAGAGCAATGCGCATTACAGCTGGGAGGCGACAGGAAGCTTTTTAACTGTCTCCTCCCCCTGAGGTACCCTTCGCTTGTAATTGAAACTAAAAATAGCCGGGAGACGACTAGCCTGAATACATTTCTACGCTCCTGTGGCTGTTGGTTTGAGCCAGCAAGACATTTTGTCCATGTGTTGACGTCCCTCCTCACATATAAAATCTATCCCTTTTTCTCCTTATCTCTCCCGCTTTTCCTTTCTTCCTCTCCAGTTTCTGTTGGGGTTTAGTTCAGGAATAAACGCCCATGGAGGCTAACTTGTGTGAACATGTTATATTTATTGACTCCTGCACCACACACGGATATTTTGAGAACTCATCACTGATATAGGTGGCAGGCACAAACAAAATGCCCCACTAACAGATTACATGCCCCACTGCAACATACTACACTCTCATTATCGCTGTCTTGCCCCTTATGTAACAAGGCTTACAGTAAATAGACCCCAGTGTCTGTCTCTACATACCACATGATATTCTGTGCTATGTGTTACAATGCCTTTGTCAGTTGCTGTGTTATTTCCCACGGGTCTGTTACGTAAGGGGTAACATCCGACGAGGCGTGCATTATACAGTTTTAAGTCAACGAGGTGGAGCCTAAGAACTTCCCGACGCGAAGCGGAGGGAAGTTTGCTCCGCCAAGTTGACTTAAAACTGTATAATGCACGCCTCGGAGGATGTTACCCCGCTTATGACCCGGTTAATGCCACTCAATTATGAATGTATTTAAAATAATTCTCAATTAACTTAGAGGGTTAACTTAGACTCGGTTACGCTACAATGTGGCCTACAATGTAGCCTAATATTTGTAACGTTAAGTAGAGCGCTACGCAGCCCTCAGTCACTAGCCAAATTGGTTGTCAAGGTTACCTTTCATTTGGTAAGGTGATTGCTACTGCTCATCAGGTGTTAGCTAGCTTGGATTGAGCAACGCGACACATGCAATACTTATTCCAAAACATTGATTTAGTTGTTATTTTCGGTTTACTATTTTTTTTAAGTTCATGGAAATTGAACTCGACATTGCCATTAATTGTGAAGTTTGATAGAGACGGTTACAGTAGGTACGTAAGTTCTATTGGGTATTGATATGGAACGGTGCTGAAGTTTAAACTTTTTTGCCGGAACTACTTTCAAGGCGTGCATGATATACGATTTTACTGCATGCCTAGCAACCAATCAGAAAGCAGCACCACATTCCAGAGGGTCATAACTGTGAGTTAATCAGAGGCTGGGCCTGTCTTGCCTGTGACACATGATGATGATGATGATGATGATGATGTGTTTTTGTGTATGCGGGCTGCAGTCTGTCCTGCAAGGAAACGGTCTCTCCCCCTCTCTCTGTCTCCGTCTCACTCTCTCTCTTGCGTTCTACTCTGCCAAACAACAGGCAGTAGGTGTCACAGCCAGTTACGAATCCTGAATGTGTGGCTAATTGTGTTTAATCACCTCCCGGTCCAAGGAACATGTTTTGATTAATGGGCAGCCTCGTTTGTGTGCTTGACTGACTGGATGTTGTTTTTTTTTTTTCTCGTATAATTGTTGACGCCTTAAGATGTGTTTTCTCTGCTCATACATTACATGTATATGTATGTTTATTCTTCAGTATGTGTGTTGCAGGAGTTCTCAGAACCAAAGAAGCCTTTAGGATGAAAGGTGAAAGGTCTTCAAGCTCCAAGAAGTCCACTTGCTTACAACTTAGCTCCTTTGACTACCATGACCTGGATGAATGAGAATCTACACAGACAGTTGTTGGAATGCCGATACGTACCATATATATCACTTTGCAGCATCAAGGCACAGGAAGAAATTCAAAACCATGTTAATATTTGTGGTATTTGATATTTGTTTTGACTCCGCCTAAGACAGACAGCCGCACTGTAGAGTACCTCCCTTACCTAGTGGCAGCCTAGACACCAGGGGAACAGGGCCACGCACAGGCAGGCGCCAGCCGCCAGTCCAATCTCCCATTCGCCATAATTATGACTCCGGCTATATATTCCGCGATAATCTATTATAGCAGCCTTCCCCGTGCGTCATTTGTCACAGAGACACCTCGGTGCCAAGGCAGACGCCTCCCCTCAGCACTCAAAACTGTTGATAAGTCCCTGGCTAAGGGCAGTAATCCCCAGGAGAATCACAATAAGCTTCCCCCCCCCAGCCAGCCATAGGCGGTGCTGGGGAACCAGGCTTCTTCTGACTGCGCATGTAGGTTAGAGGGCTCAAGGGCGCTGGGTGGAGAGAGGATCTGACCAATTTATCCCCCTCCAGCAGGTCACCGGCATGGCCGTGTGTTTACCCAGTGACTTAAGGCCACGGATCTTACCTACGTGACGGCCGTGTCTCGCTCCTGTTAATGACGCCCCGTCTTTAAGAGAAACGTTCTGGATATGGAGCCACATGACCCCAACGTTAGTCATTCTCTGCCAGCCCCATGGTTTGGTAAAACTTTATTCAGATAGTTCGCCCACAGATTCTGTACAGATGTCCTGTTGAATAACTCAGTTTAATTGTGCTAATCCCCCAACTGCATTCTACGCACTTTACTCCCCACTTCCCCCATGCACAGTCTAGACTCACAATCAACAGTTTTCACTGCATGTCCTACTACCCAGTATGTCTATGCATGTGACAAATAAATATCCTTGTATCCTTGTAATTGTTTACTGGCTTATCACCTTAATTAAATATGTGCCCCTTACCTTAACCTTAACAAGACCCAGTGTTTTAACAGATGATTTATTAATCCAAATAATCTGAGCATCCAAATAAAGTTTATAGACCTATAGTTTTTTATTGCATAGAAGGTGTTGGTTGTTTCCTGCAGAGCCGATGCCCCCCAAATGCCCCTTGAACGGCACGGCACATTGAGGTTCCAGTCACGGCCCTGGCACGAGCTCCAGGCAAACAAACGCATGAGCTCACTTTACAGCGGGTCATTTTGGATAACGCATCTGTTACATGGGGGAAATGTAAATAAGGGAGACGGCTTAGAAAAGTCTCCGTGTCAACAGACCGTTTGACCTTTTCGGGGAAAGGACGTGTGGCGAAAGTTCAGGTGATCTCATCTGTGTAATGCAAAAGATTGGATTGCGGATGACATTTTGTGGTGTCTGGTGGCGTGGCTCGTTGTGGTTTATTCAGGAGGCAGGACGGCAGTTTGTCTCTCTGTTGTGACCCTTTGAGGCCAGAGGATGTGGCGTGTTTCGATAACAATTTGTTTTTATTTATTTATGGTGACCACATCACGTACTCTGCCACCATCTGCTACGTGTGTGTGGAGGGGGGTGGGGGGGGGAGTGAACCGATGGACATTTTGATCCTGTGGATAGGTGACCGCTTGTTCCTGAAGAGTTCTGCCACAAACAACACTGTGTGTCGGTGGAGAGTGTCAGAAGGAATAGCTGTAAAGGAGAGGAATAAAAAGAAATGTTTGCAGACCAACAGAAGCGACAGAGTGGCAGTTACAGCACAAGCGATAGAGACAAAGTTAGACAAAGAGACTTCCTGGAAGTAAGCGACGAGGACAAAGTGAGAGAAAGAGAAAGGGATTATAATAAAGCTGAGCCAGAGGAAGTGACAACAGCGCCGACGGCAGAGAGAAAGGCTTAGATTGATAACAAGCTGGGGAGAAATGTGTTTGTTTTGTTCCCATGTACTCTGTTCATCCCTTCATTGCGGGGGTCCATCCAGCAGAGAGCTTGGCAGCAATCATCGGCTCTCTGATGAATCAGCCATCCAGTCTTTTTTTTTGTTCATCCTCCTTTTTTTTCACCCTCAAAAAAATGGCGCCTCTTTTGTGCTGTCACAAAGCTGTCATTTCTCCGCGTAATCACAGGCTTTCAAAAAAGAGCAAGCCATTTGTTGCCATTTCTCTCTTTACCTCCCATTACTCTCTCGAATTGCTTTCTGCCGTTCTAGGCCGTGCTGCGGGCGTGATTGGTGCTCTCTCGGGCCAGATTACACGTTTCAGAGGAGATGGACAGAGAGCTGCTGAGAGTGGACTTCATTGTGGATGAACCTGCGAGACCGGCCACTTTATTAAGATGGAGATGCGCGTTTGACTAAAAGCTTTTATTGTTTGGCATTCAGCCTAAGCTGAGCATTGTAGACAGTAAAGGTATTGTTTGTGCTGCTGAGTGCCATCTTAGTCTTACCTGTTTATAAAGAAGGGAGATGTAGAGGGGTAAGAACAGTTGATCATGAATCACCCTCTGAAAATACAGTGCATTTACACTAGGGCTGTGAAACGATTAAAATTTTTAATGTAATTAATCACAGGGTAGCTGTGCATTAATCATGATTAATCACAACTAATCAACATTCCTAAATATGACTGAAAAATTCAGTTTCTCTGTATATTGTTGGAATGTAAATGACAAGAGGTGGATAACATTTGTGTTTTTATAATTTTATGACAAATCCAAATGATGTTGTTATTGAACTTCTAATTATCAAATAACATCTAATCATATCACACCAAAACATCTGGGCACTTACGATGTAGTTAGGGTAAAAATGTAGAATCACGTTGTTTGTTTTAATACGCACGAGGGGTAGCAGGTTTAATTATTAAACAATTTGATAATCATAACAGTTTTAAAGACTTTCTTTCACATAACGTATTGATGCTTAGAATATGTACATTAGCAGCCAAATTCACCTGCAGTATCCTGATGTTGCAGTTACTGACTCTCATATTTGCTAACATCTAGCGTTAAGTACGGTTAGCTTGCTAACAGGCAAATTGGGTATATCAGTGTAACACAGCTAACTGGCTGACCTTATTTGTTGAAAATAAGCTTATATGGACATGTAATGTTGGAGTGTGAAAGTTGTCATGTGGGTACATTCTGATGTAACTAATGGCCTACATCCCACATATCTATGAGAAATATGGGACGGGCCATTATGAGCATGCGTTAATGCATTAAAAAAAAAAGATGGGCGTTAGTTCCACAAATTAATCGTCTCGAATATTGACAATAATTTCATTACGATAATTACATAACAAATACCGTCCGTCCGTCCGTCCGTCCGTCCGTCCGTCCGTCCGTCCTTCCTTCCTTCCTTCCTTCCTTTCTTACTCTCTTTCTCTCTCTCTCTCTCTCTCTCTCTCTCTCTCTCTCTGTCTCTCTGTCTCTCTGTCTCTCTGTCTCTCTCTATCTACTGCTCTGCCTCCCCCCTGTCCTGATGCATTTTTGATGGCTCGTCTGCGTGTGTGTTTCAAAGCCTCATCGATGGCCATTTTGTGTCTCCATTTGTGTCTTGCTAATTAATATGGGGAGCGAGCTCCAGCCGTTCATCCTTATTCTCCCCGGTGCCACCTTATGGTTAGGATGGATTTATCTGCGCGCTGTTTCAGGAAGCAAACAGATGTCCCATCCTGCCACCAACGTGCCCCGAATACAGAGACTCTCTAGAGTGGCTATGGCTTTATGCTGTCATGGGAGTGGGTGGAAAGACCAACACCCTAACCCCCCTAACACACACACACACACACACACACACACACACACACACACACACACACACACACACACACACACACACACACACAAAAATAGAGACACACACACAGAGAAAGAGAGATACACACACACACACACAGAAAGTTATACACACACAAACACACACACACACACACACACGTCATCCCACCCTCTGTGGCCCTGGAGAAATGACCTCTCAGTCAAACATGAATATGTAAAGTTCTTGTGAAAAAGTAAGGCTTGCCAAATGAATTGAGGAAGACATAGCAGATCAGGCTGAGATAGTGTGTGTGTGTGTGTGTGTGGTTTCCAAGCCAGTTTGCTAGATAATGCTAAAATAAAAACATTTTGGAGTTTGTGACTGTGCAATGTGGTAGAGATATTAAGAAGCAATATTTCATAATGGATGAGGGCTGTAGTTTCATATTTATAATTTAGACTATTTTTTTATGTGAGTTTGAAGTTAGGCTGTTTGTCTTAGCAAAGTCAGTCAGAGAAAACAATTATTTTAAGGTCGGGGATATGTTAGAGTGTGTAACGTGACGTGAATGATCGTTGGCCATGAACCCATCCTACATGGCAAACACACACACACACACACACACACACACACACACACACACACACACACAGACAGTGCTTCTGTGTCCCTTCCCGCTGTCACTCTAAATTGAGTGTGCTCATGGTGATGAGCGTGTCCTCATCCTCCTCTTTCTGAGTCGCCTCCAGAGCTGGGGGGCCCAGATTGTGCCAAGTCATGCCAATGTCTCATACTACCAGAGACAGAGAGAGAAAGAGGGAAGGAGGGAGGGAGAAAGAGAGAAGGAGGAAGGGAGAAAGAGAGAGAGAAAGAAAGAGGGGTCAGTGTCCCCCAATATGCCAACCTCGTGTACGCTGTTGTCACATCAAGAGAAGAGAGTGTTTTTGGGGTGGTGGTGGTGGTGGTGGTAAGGGCTTAAGCAGAATTGGGTCAAGTGGAGGTCGATTGTGTGTTTGGACAGCACGAGGACATTGGTCAGCCAAGGCCAGGCCACTGCAGCCATTACAGCAGATTGGAGTGGGGGAGTGGAGTGTGGTGGAAGGGGGTGGCGTTGGGATGTTGTTGGAGGTTGTTGGGATTGTGAAGGGGGTGATTGGACAATACACACACACACACACACACACACACACACACACACACCACCATCCTCACCACCACCACCATGGCCCCTCCCTCCAGACGGACGGAGCGATTGGACAGTACACACACACACACACACACACACACACACACACACACACACACCACCATCCACCTCACCACCACCACCATGGCCCCCTGCCTTCAGACGGACGGAGCGATTGGAAAGTACACACACACACACACACACACACACACACACACACACACACATATACACACACACACACACCACCATCCTCACCAGCACCACCATGGCCCCTCCCTTCAGACAGGGCCAAACACCCATGCAGCAGCAGATGTTGCGAGTGGTCGCTTCGCTTGGCGGTCGGGCAGCAGCAGCTGCCAAACACTGCTGGGCTTGAGCTGGGTGTTATATGTGGAGCTGACCCCTACACACACACACACACACACACACACACTCATACACACTTAAACTCACACACAGAGACACTCACACGCACAAGCAGACACGCACAGCACATACACACACACACACACACACACACACACACACACACACACACACACACACACACACACACTTAAACTCACACACACACACACTTAAACTCACACACACACACACACTTAAACTCACACACACAGACACACACACATGCAGACACACATACACAGATACACACACAGATACACACACACACACACACACACACACACTCGCGTGTGAACACACATACTTACAGTAATGGGGGTGCGGTGATAGAAAAAAATAGACTGCCAAAGTGTGAACAACACAGGATGAAGGGCAAAGAGTGTTTGGGGCGAAGGGGTGACTCCTTCACAAGGACGCTAAGGCGAGAGACAGAGTGGATGAGGTGCAAGGAAGCATCTCTTTATATATTTATATATGAAATGGCTTGAGTTGCAGCAGAAGCAGTAAGGGCTGTAAGAGATGTGGAGTGCCAAACACACACACACACACACACACACACACATATGCACGCACGCACACACACACACACACACACACACACACACACACACACACACACGCACACACACACACACATATGCACGCACGCACACTGTCCTTTTTTCACCTTCTGGGCTGACTGAGTGAGTGAGTGCTGTAAGGGGAAAGAGAGAAAGACAGAAGGAGAGATAGACAGAGAGAGAGAGAGAGAAGACTGAATGACAGACAGAGAGAGAGAGAGAGAGAGAAAGAGAGGGAGAAGAAGAGAAAGCGAAGGAGGAGAGAGAAAAAAAACATGGCCTCCATGTTCCCCTGCGGGGCAGTGGCACTTATTAGAGTTGGCTGGCTGAACTTGAGGGTAGGGGTGTGAGGGCACACATTAAACAAATGAGGCTGACCTCTGTGCGCTCCATCTGATCCCAGGTCAGCCAGCAGCGCTCTTTGTTACGTTCTCACTGTGCAGATAAGGACAGAGGAGACTGGCCACAGGCCAGCCTGGAGAGGGAAAGCAGGCCTCATGATTATAAGGCGTGCGCACAC
>CM050218.1:10325000-10657500 GCA_027475355.1 Coilia nasus | reverse complement strand
AAAATTAACTTGATTAAATCTGTTGGAAAGCATGAACATGTTATGGTTGTTTCTTTAGTCTGACGGTGCTGTTAATTTCCTGATTTTTGTAGATTTTCATTAATTTCAGTGCAAGAATTTCCCAAAGCATAAAAGTGGAATGTTGCAGATGGATAAACGACAATAAAAGATTAGAGTATAATTCACCCAGTAAAAATTACACCCATTACAACAAGCTGACATAACTCATTATGTTGCAAGTGTTATCCACAACTTTATTGTGTATTTAGAAAATACATCGCTGTTTTCTTTTAGGACTGTTCATTGGGTGGCCTGTCAGTATGTCTGTCAGCAGCTTAACATTAGAACCACCAGCTGACCTTCATGAAAGTTGTTGAAAGGAATGAAGCTTTGGCCAAAGTACAAGCCATTACCGTTTGGAAGAGATCTAGATCCGGGTAGGATCAGGATTTTTTTTGTTGCCCCCACCTTTCTCAGTAACGTGAGCTGTAGCGTTCGGCCTTGGCTAAGGTTTACGGTCCTCCGTCATCTTTACCGTTTTTTTTTTTGCTACAATGCAAACAAGGTAACAAGTCAAGAGAATCCCTCTTGAAACAGGCAATTTACTCCCTCGGAGCAAGAGCACTTTCTCAGCTGTGTTTCGATGGAAGTCATAAATACTCTTTTATGTTGGATGAAGGAGCCATAATGCACAACCTTATTTCTTTATTCCCCCCCTGCGGCAACTTTACCGACGCTTGTGGGCAATCGCACGTGCTTGATGCTAATCACGGTGTGAAATGTGAATGCCTTTGGAGCTGTAGTGCAGCTGGGGCTTAAACGTGCTACTATTACAATGGCAATTGATATACGATTGAATGAGGAAGTTAAGCTTATGCCTTTTGTCATCAAGATTAGTCTGTAAGGCCTTGTAAAATCAGACACTTTCACATTATATGTTTTTATCATTTACACTTATTTGTCAGGTGGATTTGTGTAAATAAATCACAGAAAATTAGAAGCTTTCTTTTGAGGTAAGGATCACCAACATTGACAGCTGTAGTGTTGTTCTGTTCATCCCAGATGAATATGATCACAGTAATGTTTGAAGCACAAAACATTTTATCTGACAGCAGGATAATGTTTACTTCAAAATGCACAAAAGAGACATCAGCCTCTTCAAGTCTGCCTCGCAATTGTTTACCAAGGCTGTTCAACACGTCTGCTTTCATCCGAGCGATTTTTTTTGTTGCTGTTTGTCAATAAAAGGATCTGAGCGCGTGGCGATTTTACAAAACACACAAAAACAAAGATTGCCGCCATTATGTGGTCCCCATTGCGAGTCCCTTCAAGCCATGAAAATGTAAGTCAAAGGGAAGCAAATTGCCAGATTATACCATTGTGCAAAAACACATGTGTGAGCTGTAGGTTATCTATGATGCCCCTGGGGTCTCGCTTACAAGTCATTAGCATAACATGTTGTGTGACATGCCAGTATGGAAACTGACTGTTTTGTGGTCGTGCTTCTGATGCAACCAGTGTACAGTGTTAGTCTTGAGACTTGTGACTTTGACAGTGTGTATGTAAACAGCACTTCCAGGTTAAAGGTCATGCATGTCGTGCAGAGTTAGCCTTCACTTCATGTACTCTACATACCTTTAGCACTCACACTTGTACACTATGTACGCATTGTCACATAGCCGTCATTACTGCGTGTGTGTGTGTGTTTGTCTGTGGCTGTGTTTGTATGTGTGAGTGCAGGAATGTACAAGCTTATGCCTTGTGTGTCCATGTGTGGTTGTATGGGCTTGTTTATGTGTTTCGTCGCCAGGCCCCTTTCTCACAGGGACTCTAATCTACCTTTAGCGAGTTTAAGCGATAAACGAGTGGTGTGTGTGTGTGTGTGTGTGTGTGTGTGTGTGTGTGTGTATTTTCTTCTTCTCTTCTCCCCTGTTGTTTATACTTCTCTTGCCAAGCACGTTTGGATCCCTATGGAGTGGCCTAATCTCTAGCATGGCTGTCTGGCAAGCCACTACCTCAATGCCAGCCAGGAGATGGAGGACACCATCCCCACCCTCCCACCCACCCATACACACACACACACACACACACCATCAGGTACCTCCCCTCACCCTTGCCTCACTTGAAGCCTGGAGTCTTTCTAAACTAGTTATTGGCCACAAGGTCATCGCTGTCTCAAAAACCAGATTCAGACAAATCCTAACGTATGTGAACATACAGTAATAAATAGTCAATTCATTTAATTTTCGCAAATACACTCACACACACCCACAGCCTGTCTTTATTCTGCCAGGAGAAAAGAGCGATAACATATTTAGGCACATGGCTACTATTACAGTGCTTTATCTTTCCATCTTTTTGCTCTTACATATATATGTGTGTGTGTGTGTGTGTGTGTGTGTGTGTGTGTGTGTGTGTGTGTGTGTGTGTGTGTGTGTGTGTGTGTGTGTGTGTGTGTGTGTGTGTGTGTGTGTGTTGGGTAAAAAGAGGCGCACAAGAAGGGAACCAATACATTTGATTAAAAGACCTTGAAGAAGACAAATCACTGGAGGGAAAGACATCAAAAGACAGAAATAAAATAGATGGTCTGAGCCGGAAGAGCTCTAAGCAGCTATAGAAAGAGAAAGAGAAAGGTGATGGAGGGAATGTGAAAAGTCAGAGAGCTGTGGCTAGCGAGAGAATCTGTGCGGCGGAGGGGACGTCCAGCAGGCCGTGGCGGGCAGCAGGTGACGAGTCCTCTGGCTGCGCGGCCAGCGCATCTTACCAGCACCGGCCATCTGTTACGCGCTGTGTTTGACCTCACCACACACACACACACACACACACACACACAAAGTCACACAATCGCACGTACACACACACAGGCACAGACACAACACACACACACATACACACACACACACACACACAGTGTCACACAGACACACACACACACACACAGTCACATGAAAACACATACACAGTCACACACATACACAGTCACACACACACACGAAAACCCACACACACACAGTATATACACACACACACAGTATATATACACACACACGGAGTGACACACACACATGGACCCTCACACACGAGCAGCCCCGCTTGCTGGCCATCACCAGAGATGATACACATCCCCAAGGCGGGACAGCGAACGACTCGGCCCATCTGGCTGCGCTGGTGGTGTAATAATCAAAACAGTCCTCTGGGCTGTATTTATATTCATATCCACTCAGTTAGCAGATGCCCTTAAAGTGAGGCAGTTGATGTTCTATGCGCTGATAAACTTGGAAGCTTTATGGTTACATGTTACTATGCAGCTACGTTGATTACAGACACAGATACCATTTTATAAGGTCAGCTAACTTGAAGCTTAAATTACAGCGTGGTCTGACCTTGACATGTGCATTACATTAAAGCTGTGGCACATCGGTGTACAGTATCACATAGTGGATAGTACTCAATCTATTTCAATTGCCCCATGCCCATATATCTGTATGTTTAGAAGTGTAGGAACTATGGCTGGGCTATGTTTGCAAAAACAAATGACCACAGTGTATTTTCTCATATCATCCTATATCGATTTTTTATCATGATTTCTTTCTCCTAGTACTCACAGTGTGACAGCAGCTGCATTGAAACTCACATACTGGCTATGTGCTCCAAGTCACCTTGGCCATAACCAAACTATTGGCACACAGCTGACACTGTCAACCCTTTTTGTGTCCACAATAGTATCAGCTTCTGGGGTCTGCCATGTGATCGATTAAATATGTCCAGGGCTGATCATCGTGATTGACCTGAATTTTATCACAGTCTCGATTAGAGACCGATTAGGAACTACTAGTCACAGGGGAGAAAGGCACCATCGACACTCTGCTAAAATAAGTTTGGTTAGAAAATTAAGCGCCATAATATACCATGAGACCTTTTGTGAATGCTTGCTTTGTAGAATACATTTGTTTTCATACTAATTACTTGGTTATCTGAAATAATACAAATAATAATTATTTACTGAAATAATAAGATGTTCATATGGCATGAGTGTGTTGCAGTATTATCCATGTTTGACCAGACAGCCAGTAATCTCTTGGATTCAGGGTTCTTGCATCCTTTGTTCATTACATGCTAATATGGAGCACCTACGCTGACTGACTGAAACAGAAAAGGTCCCTGTCTGCTCCTTTCCAGCCAGACAGACACAAACACAGACAGCACTTCTCGTTGTTGTTGTTGTTGTTGTTTTTATTTTTGCAACTCATCGTTTGTTTTATGGCGGCTGTTTGTGTCAGGCATTGGAGGTTGGGGGGAGGTGGAGGTCGAGGGTTTTTTGAGGGTTTTTGTGTGTGTGTGTGTGTGTTTTTTTTTTTTTTTTAAGCGAAGTGTTGCTCCAGACTGGCACTGGCTGTCTAAATGGGTGAGTGGCTGTGCAGCGCACAAACTAGTTATCAGTGGCCTTTTCCAATGAAGGAGGGCACAAACACAGCCCACCTGCCATGTGCTGAAAATGTCTGTCCTCCATGTTTTCTGTTTCCCCCTTTTTCACAACATTGGAGCAAAGGTAATGTTTTTCTCCAGAGGAAAGATGTACCACTTCCAGACAAAGGGGCACACAAATATGGGGTTCAAATGAAGATGTGTTTTTTTACACACAGTGTTTCCCCTACACTAGAATTTTGTTGTAAAAGTTGTGCTGTTAGTCGAAAAACGTTGTTAACCTAACCATGTTAGGAGGCTCTGGGGGCAAATTTTCCATTTTTAAGGCTGGTTAGCCTTAACATGTTTCCTTCGTAGGCTGCCTTTCTAGTTCGCTGCTTTAGCCATGCAGCCTAACTAGCAGGTTGTTGTTTTCTGTCTGACTTGCTTCAGCATGTAATCTGTCTCTGCAGCCAGTTCCTGCTTTTCTGGCTGACTTGTCTTCCTGTGTTGTTCATCAGGCTGGTAATTAACTGGTTTTTACGGTTTGTGGGGCAGGGAGAGACAGAGAAGCAGATAACCGAGAGAAAAAGGGGGAAAGAGAGCACATGTGTTGAAACAGAGAGTGCACCTGGAGCCCCAGTCAGAGCCATTGTTGGCAACAAATGCATAAATATTCATCTGTTTCACACTCACTTAAGTTACAGTACAGTTACAGACCCTGTGTCACGGTCTCTCTTCTGCTTCCGTGCACTTTTTAATTGTGCACATGCTCACACACCCACAGACAGTAAAAGACACACACACACACGCTGACACACACACACACACACTCTTTCTCTCTCTGTCTCTCTCTCTCTTTCTCTCTCACACACTCTCACTCACACACACACACAAACATACTGACACACACACATACACAAGTAAACACAGACTGAGATAAAGAGTTGTTTTTGATCTGGCAGACAGCAAGGGGAAGCCTAATTACCAGCTGGATGAGTAGGAGGAAGCCCCGTCAGGAAGTCGTTATATAATTGCGGCTAGCCCCGTTTAGTATATTCTCTCTCTCTGTCTGTGTGCCAACATCGCAGCTCATCACCAGTTCATTCCTCAAGGTAGATATCAGTGGGCTCACCAATTATGGAGAGCTCCTCTGTCTGCTCCTTTGACGGTGGTGAAAATAAAGGACTTGGGTCTCTTACGCAAGCTACATCAGCACTCAAGAGAGGCAGGTGATATTGTCACCCATTCTTATGGGAACTGATACACGACTGAGGAGCTTGGTCTTCATTTAGAAGTGCTAATGGTAGCTAGTGGGTGCAGGGCTGTGCAGTCAGCAAGGCTGTGTCCATATTAATGCATTTTCAAGTAAATCTAACATAATAGTTACGTTAGCATGTGTTGTCCACATTACTCCAGAGCTTTCGACCTCCAGAAATGTAATGATCTGGAAACGCAGCCGCCCACGCGCCTCCCATGCGTCTTGGTGTGGAAACAGTAAAAATTAAAATCTGAAAAATTGAAAAATGAAAATTGGACCTCCTCAGTGTGATTTTTGCCTCCCCAATACGGTTGGCCATGTACATGTATGCTGTCTCCCAGATTTGTTGTACTTACATCGTCTGATGTTGGGTCATGTATGCTGTTGTGAGAGACAGCAATAAATCCACTGCCCTGATGTACTTCAGCTACTGTACCACGACTAGCTGTGAATGACTTTGAATAACTGTGAAACTTTTGTTGACCATTTTGTCTTTGCTGCATATGCATGAGCGCATGATATGACACATGAATGGTCATGTGATTGTGCTTTCAAGTGCTGTGTCGTTTCAATGCGGACAACAAGATTTCGCTTCTGGAAATAAAATTGATGTGCTGTATGTGGACAGAAATCATATTGGTTCAAAAAATCATGTAGGATGTAGCCTACGCCTCAGTCTCCACATGCCTAAACAGACATGCTGGTGATGCTAGCACTCATACTGTAGGTTTTAGCTACCCTGCTCACATATCCAACTCCCACACTCAGATTTGTGTGCTTGTGTCCAGTGCACTGTGCGTACTATACCATCAACATAACACAGGATGTGTTTGCACTTCCTCTTTTCCTGTTTTGTGTTTGTTTACATTCCCTCTCTTATTCCATATCGTTTTTTCTCTCTCTCTCCCTCCCTCTCTCTCTTTCTCTTTCTCTCTCTCTTATACACACACGCTCACCTCCTCACACATACACACACACAAACACACACACACACACACACACACACACACACACACACACACACACACACACACACACCACTCCTCATTACCTCCATTCTTCCTGACTCATCAGACATTGGGCTCACACAAACAGCCAAGCAGCACAACACCTCTGAGTGGGGGAGAGAAGTCAAACCGCAGCGCGCCAGCAGCACTGCCGACTGTCCAGAAAGTTTATTCCTCATCTGTTGTGCTGTTGCTCTGCACGGCTGATGCAACGGCACAACGGACGGCAAGCAAACCTACTAGTCATGTCGCGGTGTGCAGAGCCAACAGAAAACACGTTGACGAATAAGAGGCTCTTTCATGGCACAAAGGATCCTGCTGTTGACGCTGTGTCCTGTTTAGTTTTTTGGTAGTTGTTTTTAATATGTTGGGGAGTTAGCCTATTTCCAGTGGCTTGCAAGTAGTGTCGCTCCTGAAAGTTGTCATACAAACAGTATTTTGCTATCCTTGCCGTGGACATTTTGGGCATTTTGCCCTAACTTTTAGGGGAGATGAATACTACTTTTTATTGTTACATTACACTTAGCTGACGCTCTTATCCAGAGCGACTCACAGATATTTGCAGGGTTTCAGTTACAGTCCCTGGAGCAGTGTGGGGTTAGATGCCTTGCTCAAGGGCATCTCAACCATAGGTACAGTAGGGCAGGACTCGAACCGGCAACCTTTCGATTGCAAGACCAACTCCCTAACCACTAGGCCACAGCTGCCCGTCACTTGCAAAGCACTAAAATAATCCTGCTATTCTTATCATGGACATCTGTGCTTGAGTATATTTCCAAAGTCAATGTATTTTATTCATCATCTAATATTAGGAATAAATCAATCAAATGTAGTAGTACTACCTACGTATATTAGTACCCCCAAAGCTTTTTGGCATAAATCTGTAACCAAGTTACAACATGCACCATCCCATATATAAATAATGGCAGGGGTAAATTCAGGCTGTAAGGATATTTCTTGTATGATGGAACTAGGAAATTAAATGAAATGAAAATGAAAGAATAGAATAGAAAGAAACATGAATAGCGGTAAATTGTACACATTATCCCAACAACACCTGTAACAGTCAGGTTTGGGAGAGGGATGATGAGGTACTATGACCCAAGGCTAAAGCAACACTAGAATGGTTCAGAAACCACAATGCAAATACTCTGGAATGGCTCTGTCAAACCGGTGATCAAAGTCCTGCAGGGAATCTGTGGTACTACAGTTCACAAACCCCATTCCCTTATCACCTTAGATGCTCTGCATAAATTTCACCTGGCAGATAGCTAAAAACTATGTGTAAAGCTGGTATTTCTCTCTTCAAAAGACTAGTATTTCAGAAAAGGGGTTCTCTGTAATGAATAACTTACATGATTGAATGCTTTTGTAAACAAAATATTTTAATTTTAATAGTTTTAGAAGACAACGTGTATTGAGCCATACAGCAGCCATCACAATATTTATTCTGTTTGAAGAAAATATTTCTCAATATACAGCTCTGGAAAAAATTAAGAGACCACTGCTAATTTTCCTACAATCAGCATCTCTGTCAGCTGAATTTGAAATTTGGGAGAAATGTTGTCAGTAGTTTACAAAATAAATAAAAAATGTTCACTTTACTCACACATATACCTATAAATAGTTAATCAGAGAAAGTGATCATTTTACAGTGGTCTTGTAATTTTTTTTGCCAGAGCTGTATCTTTCAGGTACCACTCGTATGTGGACCCTGTATGTACTGTGTACTATTCTGCTGCAGACAGGGAATAACCATCATGAAATTTGAAAGTAATATTGGGGAACAACCCAGGCCAGTTCCCATGGGTATGTGAACCGACACATGGTGTGGAATTCCATGGAATTCCATGGTGTGGAATTCCACTACTGCTGTTCCTCAAGCTTCTCCACAGCGTGCCCCGTATGAAGTGTGGTACTGTGAAGCAGCTGGCATTGTGTTAGCTGAACCTCTTGTTTGTGCACATAAGCGCCGGTCTGATGTTTAACCCAGGTCAGGTGACGCAGGGCTTTTGAGCCGTGTCTGTTATCAGTCTGAGCACACACTCAGCTCACGGCTCATTCTGGCCCCGTCAGCATTTTCACCACCAAGCAGCAGATAGTGGCAGTTAGAGCAGGGGAGTCTCAATCTTCTTTTTGGCTCTTTTTTAGATAGATGGGTTTAAAGAAATGAGTTTTGGTATTAGAAGCAGAAAGAAGGGAAAGGCGGGGAGGCTGTATGTGAAGAGAGAGAAAGAGGAAGAGCAGTGCTTAAGACTAGACTGAGACCTCATAAGTGCTTCAGGGGGCTTTGGAGTAGCCTGTTTATTTCAAAGAAGTCTCTCGAAACTTTTAGGTTCATCACTATGGTAAATCACTATGGCTAGCACATTTTTGTCTTACAGTGTGAAGTACAGCACAACGTAATATGGCAGTCATGCACAATTGTACATTGAAATGCACACTTGGCTTGCACAATATGAATACATGCTGGATAGTATGTAAATAACTGCACCTTCATTATCTATGTTGTAGCATTTCCTTCATCTGATAGATACTGCCTTCCTTTGCCATGGAAATGTTTCTCTGCCGATATTAAAAAAATGCAGAAATAACTCGAGCAAGGGCCATATCAGTCAGAGCAACGTGATAACACAGATTCATCAGCGGATGCGGTGTGGTTCCTAGCAAATGTGGTTGTTGCTGCTCCAGGAGGTTAAATGAAAAGACTGTGAATTTATGCTACATAAGAATTTTACAGTGACTGTCAACTGGCCCCTGTGGAACTACTGTGTGTTCTCCTGGAACAATAAAACACAACCTTTCCATTTATACCCAGAAGCAAGTCCACAGTGTGGGAATGACGGGTTGGGGGTGGGGTGTGTGTGTGTGTGTGTGGGGGTGGGTACATGTTTATTGTCCACACAAGTGATGACTTTTTTCACAAAGCAAAAAACACACTCAGGTCGAGCTGCACAGCACAGCACAGCGAGAGCATCTCTGTGTAACCGTGACCGTTGTCTCAATTACGGTGAAAAATGGCTCGATGAAATGAGACGTTAGTCATCCGTGTCCTCCAGACTCGTCTGTGTTACCGTGGACAAATTAGCGTCGCCGCCGGTCAGAACGCCCCCCCCCCCCTCCATCCCTCCGTCCCCTTCCCACTCACTCTTATCTGCCAGTGGTCCGGCCATCGTTATCGAAATCATTTTGCTCCAGTTGAGACTCCACAGTGTGAAAATGAATTAATTCTTAACAAGGACATGATTAAGTTATTGATTCCCCCTCTGCATTCATCACAACCGTTCCGAGCGAGCGCCACTGCACCACAGATTTCCCTCCCCTCTACGTCGGCAAGTGCTGACATAACAGTATGGATTAGGTCTCCTCTGTGGGTATTGGGTTTTAACTTTCTGTAGCTCATCCATGGCTTGCTGCTGCGGATTTAATGTCATATTGTTTGCATAGTGATTTGTGACTGCAGATGTTCTTACTTTTCTTTTGTCTTCTCCCTCCCCCACCCACACCCTTGTCTTTTTTCTGTGTGTGTGTGTGTGTGTGTCTGTGTTTCCTCTCTGTGGGAAAAAAGACTGAAGAAGAAGTCCCAGTCGGTGGATGTTGTCAGTCAGGGCTTCTCTGCACTGATTCCCGGCCTGCAGTCAAACAGGGCCTCGCCACCTGTTGCCAAGACGACCACGTTTGAGGTGCAGGAAAACAACGCCACCAACTCCCAGCGATGTGACCCACGGAGCACCGAGCTGAAACGTGGCTACACCATAGGTACACAAGCATGTCTGATGTTTCTGGTGTGTATGTGTGTGTCTCTCTGTGAGAGAGAGTGTGTGGTCTATTGCTTTTAGATTTCCTCTGGGAGTGTGAGTGTCTGGCCGATTATGTGGGCATTTTGGTTTTGTATTATTTTTTTGTTTGTTTTTTTTTTTTTTTTTTATCCTTGTCCAAGGATATCCCCCTAGTCTTCATAGGAGCGCTGGCTTAACCTGCTGCAAGTTTGTTTTAGTCTGAATACTGGTAGCTTTGCAGATGCTGGAAGAAGGCATGTTGGGGGCAGTAGGTGGGCAGAGCAGTCACTGACAAACAGTTCATCCCCCTTCAATTTGAACTTTTGAACTTTACATTCAGTTTCAGCAAACAACTAAATGTGACCCAATCTGGCAAAATGAATCTGAAGTCGCAAATTCTGATTTTAGGTACAGGCTTAAAAAAAAAAAAACCTTGAAAATGTCCAATTTTATATCTCCCCATATTTTGCTGTCAATATAACATATGTTAAGGTTAAAAATTGGCTGTCTGAAGTTTAATTGCACCATTGAGATACTGTCAAAATGTCAAAAATAAATGTGATTTTTCTCAGGTTTTTATCTTGGCAGCTGTTAAAGGTGTGTCTCTGACCAAGAAATCATTTTAAAGTGTATCGTCTTGCCTTGTCACTGCAACCAAAATCTCAGTTTTGAATTTCGTGTCACTGTGACTTTTTGCCATATCTGGTCATAAGTCATTACAACAGTATTCCAGTGTCTGATCAGTAAAATCAGTAATCTGCCAGATAGAATCAGACTCTTGCAGACAGAGGTCTTTTACATGTGAAATCTCTTATGTATTGTTAGTGATGGCTACTGTTTCATCAGCCCGCTCTGACTGTCACTCACAGTGCAGTGCCATATGACTGAACTTACTAGCCTGTCTCTATCACTCTCTCTCTCTCTCTCTCTCTCTCACTCTCTCTCTCTCTCTCTCTCTCTCTCTCTCTCTCTCTCTCTCTCTGTCTGTCTCTCTTTTTCTCTCTGTCTCTCTCTCTCTGTCTGTCTCTCTTTCTCTTTGTCTCTCTTTCTCTCTCTCTCTGTCTCTCTTTCTCCGTCTCTCTCTCTCTGTCTCTCTCTCTCTGTCCTTTCCCTCTCCCACATTCTGCCTGCCTTTTCATCTATCTATCTGTCTCTGTCGCATATTCTCATCCTTTGTCATAATTTTATAAGCTCTCCTCTCTATTTCCTTCTTCGTTCCTTCAGTCATTCCTTGCTTCCTTCCTTCTTTCCTTCCTTTCTCTCTCTCTATCACTCTGTTTCTTCTGTCTGTTTATTTCTCATTGTCATTTGCTATGAATCTGATGCGGTACCTTATCCAGACCAAGTCAGAGCACAGAGGTGGGCAGAGGTTGTGAGGAGAAATGTAATTTAAGTCTGGAAACTTCCGCATCGGATAGTGAGGTGAGAAAGGTGGAGGCGGAGCGGGTGAAAAAGCACCGGAAAATTAGGAGCCATGAGATTCCTCTCACGTATCTCCTCACACTATCCTTGTCTCTTTGCCCCCTCCTCCTCCTCCAAGACCCCACTCCTTCCTTGCCCTCCTCTCTTGTCTCCTCTCCTCTCCTCTCCTCTCTCCCCTCTCCTCTCCTTCACCCTACCCCTCTCAAAGCCTGCTCCCCTGCATCTCTATGAAGTTCTTAATGTGCCTGGCAAGCATCGCTGTTCAAGGTTGGCTGGCGATGGGATGCTCAGCTTAGTGTGTGTGTGTGTGTGCGTGTGTTTGTGTGTGCGCGTGTGTTTGTGTGTGTGCTTGTGCGAGTGTGTTTGTGTGTGTGCGCGTGTGCGTGTAAATGCTTGACAGCTTGAATCATTTGGCCCTAGCCCACCGCTGATGCAGGTAATGCTGAAAGACTGACAAAGACACGCAGATGGCAGTGGGTATGAGCAGTCTGTGAGACCGGCGTCTTTGACCGACAGCTCGCGGTCTGACCGAATAAAACCACAAGCAGCTGGGACGGTTATATCACCAGGCTGTGGTGTGACTTTGGCACAGAAGATAGATGAACAAAATAAACAACAGATAGATGTCTATCAAATGATGTTATAATATTAGACATGAATTTAGAATTCAGAGAAAATGCTGAGACACTGTCTAGTATGTAGAAGAGAACTAAAAAAAACACTAGAAAAGCACTCGGAGAGCGCAGACCTCCACCAGGGCAGCTCAGATCACAACCAACACCTAATCACTTTAGAGTTAGCCCACTTTTGACGTATCCTGAAAATGTAATCAAAATCCATCCATAACGTTTTGAGTTATGTTGCTAACTAACAAACAAATGCTGATGATTACATAACCTCCGCTGGCGGAGGTAACAAGTAGATGTCTATCAAATAATGTTAGACATGAATTTTAGCTTCGGAGCAAATGCTGAGACACTGTCTAATGGGTACAGTAAATGCTGTGCACTAAGGCTAGATGGCCAAAAGCAGCACTTAATTTCCCTACCAGCTACCAACAAATAATGTGGTAGTTGGGCTCCAGATTAATGCCCATTATTTGCCGTTCTTGCAAGATGTTCTCTAATCATTTATCAGCAAGGATATTAAAGGCTGGCTGTGTATCTGCAGTGTGATTGATGGCAAAATATGATATTTCATTGTGATTCGTAAAAGTCATCAGCGTTCATTTAATGGACTCTGTAGTGAAGGGAGGAGAAGTCACCCCACCTGGCTTTGAACACAGACACTCAAGTTTCCCTAACACATCTTCATGAGAAGTCACCATACTTCTCCCAGCCAGGGTCCCACATACATGTCACCGGGGTTAACCTAACCTGGGCCCTCATATGGCTCACAGTAGGTGCACTTTCAGTGGCCACACAGCAAGCCATCCCACTTCTGACACCATTTGTAGCGAAGGGAGAGAAAACTCACCTGTCCCGGCTTCAAACCCAGGTCTCCGTGGTACCAAACATGCACTCTGACCGCAACATCAAAGAGCCAGGCTCGTTGGAATAGCACTTGGAACACATGCTCAACCTTAGTGATGGCACTCCAATCACGCTGCCTTCCCCTTCGGGAAGTGCACCCCTTGCACTTCACACACACTCAGGTGTCCCTCACACACCTCCCACCATACTTCTCCCATCCAGAGGACCCACATACTCATCCTTCACTCATCACTGAGGTCCCTCGCATCAGGGTCAACCTAACCTTTGGGTCCCCTATATGGCTCACACAGTAGGTGTGCCTCTGATGACCTCACGGCAAGCCATCCCACTTCTGACACCATTTGTAGCGAAGTCACCCAACTCAGCTTTGAACTCGGGTCTCCAGGGTACCAAACATGCACTTTGACCATAACATCAAAGAACCAGGCTCATTGGTATGCCACCCAGAACACATCCTCAACCATAGTGATGGCACTTCATCACAGACTCCATGGCCAAGTTCAATGCGTATCTTGCAGTGTGACACTGACAAGTTGAAAGAGAAGAGGAGAGCGGGGCGGTAGCAGAACAGAGAGCACCAGGTCCACCTAAAGCTGGGAACAGATCTCCCGATTTTTTCAGTCATTGTGACTTGGAACGCGACTGAGCACATTAAACCTACAGACAGCGTCAGGTGCTATTTTGAGTCGGTTGTAAGCACAGACATAAAGACTGGATAGAAATACAATGGACTTCCATGTCACAGTCAAAATCATGGCAACATAGAACAGACCAGTGCCGATCAAATCAAATTTAATCGGAACTGCGTCAACAATGGAAACAATCGTTCGGTCTCCCGGACAAGCATGACGACTGATGTTGCGACTCAGCACCCTGACTACCTCCGATGTACCTCGGACTACCTGCGACTGGCCCTGATGTTCCATTTTATCAGAATCGGAATTAAAAATCAGGAGGCCTGTGCCTAGCTTTAGAAGCAGCTTGCCCATGAACCCTTGACCCCCCCCTTCACTCAGAATAGGCAATGAGTAGCCGTTCCGTTCCACTCAGAGGCATATGGAGCTGTCGATAGTGTGTGCCATTTAAGCTTACCTGGCCGAAGGTTCAGCTCCACTGTGCAGCACAGCGGCAATTGATTTGTGTGCGAGTCTGTGTGCGCTTGCGTGTGCTCGGCTGGTAAGTCAATCGCGAGAGGTCACTGGCTTTAAAGAGCCGGGGCACAGGTGGCAGACCGGCGCTCCTGTTCTGCCTCGTGCCTCTTAAATCAAACCTGTTTGTGCCGTTTGGAGCCCCAAGTGCAGTGAGCGAGTGAACACGAGTCCTCTCAGGGATGACAGAAGCGACTGAATGATTTTATATATATATATATATATATATATATATATCGCCAAGCAAAGCCGGACAAAATCTCACAGTTCCAGTGTAAAAATAGGCATAAATGTCACCTGTTTTTACAGTTGTGTATTGTTATTAATTTGTTACTTGGCAGAACGGATGCATCATTCTCGCTGTCTGTTTCTGAGTGTCGGAGCTGGTTCCCAGACGGTGATTAGCATCTGCTCCGGGGCACAGTGAACCTGTAGATATTTTGGACGAGACTGCGGAGGCCATGCCTGGAGGGGGCTGCAGTGAAGGTCGTGGTCCTGGGGCCAGCTGAGAGTGATGGGATGGCAGGTTCTGTCTGGGCAGTAATCAGTGGTGGAGAATGGTAACTCGCTGCTACGGGAGAGTAATGATGGCAGAGAAATCTCTGTGTCTCTCTCTCTCTCTCTCTCTCTCTCTCTCTCTCTCTCTCTCTCTCTCTCTCTCACTTTATCTTCTTTCTTTCCTTCCTTCCCTCTCTCTCCCTATTATTATTTCTCTCGCTCCCCCTTGCTCTCTCCCCTTCTCGCTCTCCATTGAACTCTCTTCCTCTTTCTCTCTCTCTTTCTCTCTCTCTCTCACTTTATCTTCCTTCTTTCCTCCCTTCTCTCTCCCTCTTATTCTCTCTCTCGCTCCCCCTTTCCTCTTTCACCCTCTCGCTTTCCCTTGCTCTCTCTCTCTCTTTCTCTCTCTCTCTATATTATTCTCTCTCTTTCTTTTTCTCTTACCCACCGTTGTCTTCCTCTCCTCCGCTGGGCTGTGCAGTTAATGCCAGCAGTGGCCTAATACATCAGGGAAGGCGTTAATAGCCGGCCCCGGCACACGGCAGTCTCATCTAACAGCCGTTTCCACCTCCTGTTCAAGAGGATGGACGTCTCAGAAATGGGCCTGCATCTGAATGCCATGCAGCAATTTCAGCCAGCCATTAGTGTTCGCGTTAACAGCACAGGGCGAAGTGACCTGCACCAGTTACGCGAGTCCATACGCAATTGAAAAGCATCCATCTTAAATGGAGAGGTCACACCAAAGTGGTTCACCTTCTGATAATTTCTAACACTACTTTTTTTTTAAAAAGACATCTTAAAATGTCAGACTTGGAAGGGAGCTGATGCTTCTGAGGGCTGTGAGCTTGAGGAGCCCTTCAAGTCCCTCGTCTCGCGTCAGCCACTTCTGTCACCGGGAGACTGATTACACGGAACAGGGGCGAGGTGGAGGCTTGTCAACATGTCAGCTCTGGTGTTGTGTCGTGTCGTGCCATGCCTCGTTCACATGTCACGAGTCTTTCATCTGGCATGGGAAGGCCCGGCTCTGCTCTGAGGCGCCCTGCATCTGATGTGGATCTAGAGAAATGGACTGGCTCTGCTGCTCGCACTGGGCTGGGGAAAGCATGTGTCGCCGGCCAGGTCTCATCCCCAGGAGATGGAGGGGGAGTGGAGTATTTTTAGATTCAGGCTCGCCATGCCTGCAGCCAATAATGAGGGCTAGTTCTGTGTGTCTGTGTGTGTATGTCTGTGTGTGTGTGTGTGTCTGTGTGTGTGCCCCTCTGTAATGCTAGTGAAAAGTGTGTAAATCTGGGATGAAGTTTATGAGTAAAACATCTCCCTCTGTCTGTGTGTGTGTGTGTGTGTGTGTGTGTGTGTGTGTGTGTGTGTGTGTGTGTGTGTGTGTGTGTTTGAAAGGAGGAATGTGGAGTCTCCGGTGAATTGTGCACCTTCTGAGAATGGACAGTACAGGAAAGAACATTAGAAAAGACAAGAGGAGTACTAAATTAAAACTCTAACTTTTTCTGGTTTCATCTCACTTCTCTCTCTTCTCTGCCTATTTCCACTTTCCGTCAGCAGGCTGCTCACAAACTGCACATTGGCATCGCTATAATTGTATGACGCAACTATTGCACCCAGTTGGTATGTTGGCATCATGTCAGCAATCTGTAGGTTTTGCCCACAGACGTCTTCACTATTCCCTAATTGCTGCTTCCAGTCTGGGGGTCAGTTGTGGCTGACCAGAATACAGTCAATACAGGCATTTTCTGACTGCATGCATACTGACGAAAGCTTTGGCAGGCAAAATATATTGTGAAAGTCATGAAAGTCCCATTTTTGTCATTGTGATAACACAGCACAGCACAGCATGCAGTGCACACAATGAAATTCACCTCTGCATTTAACCCCTCACAAACGTGAGCAGGGGGCAGCCATGACAACAGTGCAGTGCGGAGCAGTGTGTGGGGACAGTACCATGCTCAGGGTACCTCAGTGGTGCTACTGGGGACATGGGATTCGAACCTGCGATCCTGCGGTCACAGGTCCGATACCTATACAACAGAAGTGTTAACACTAATAGACTATGCACTAGGGCTGGGCGATATGGCTGAAATCTGTATCACGATATAAGTGTTTCATATCGGTCGATATCGATAATTATTGAAACATTGTGTGACCTATTTAAAAGTAACAGGAGGGAAAAATCTATTCATTTTTATTTTTTTAACTTAACCTTCCTCTGACAGGCAATAAGCATTCAGGCAAAATGACTGTCAAAACACGTTCAATGTTACGATCACAATGAAAACTGAGTGATCCGAGAAAGCTCCGGCTGTCTGAACAGTGTGAACACATTAGGATAAGTGGTTTTGATAAAGTGGTATTGTATCATTGAAAATATATCGATATGGCGATATAGTGTCAAATACATATCGATATAAATATTACGATACGATATTACGATAATATCGATATATCGCCCAGCCCTACTATGCACCATGATGGTCATTTGGGTATTACTTCACCGCTTATCGTTGGTCATGATTTACCACCATCTAGAATATTCTGTATGGCATTTCATCTGAGAGTGGCCGGGCTGACTCAGAAAGACTGCTTTTTCATGCCAAATGAGCAGGTGCTCCTTGTGAGAGGCAGCGTTTTGACATCTAGGGAGGGACTGCATGTCCTCTGCTTCAGAGTGGCTGTCATTTGCCTCATCCATCGTCCACGCATGCACGCACACACACACACACACACACACACACACACACACACACACTCTTCAGGTATATACATAAACGCAAACACATACACCTGCACACATACAAAATGCAGTAAATGCAGTCAAGGGGGTCACCACACAACCCTTTGACCCACACACACCTTGTTTAGATGATGCATGCAGATGGACACGCCTGAATACTCTCACACACACACACACACACACACACACACACACACACACACACACAAACACACACACACACACACACACCATCCACAGTGCATTCTAATATTCTTTGTGGCATGCACTGAGATGCATGCTGCTTGGCCATGACTGAGGCCTTGACATGATCTTGGCCTGCCTTTAAAAAAGCTCTGAGGATAGTCCAGTTTTCCTGGCTTGATCAAATTCATTATGGGTCCTAAAAGCTTTACTGCTCACCTCGACCTTCCCCTTTTGCCCTCATTTCTTTGTCTCTCTCTCCCTCTTGCTCTCTCTTTCTCCCTTTCTTTCTCTCTCTCCCTCTCTCTCTCCCTCCATCTCTCTCTTTCTCTCTCTCTGACTCTCTCTCTGTCTGCTTTTCTCTCTTTGACACTCTCTCTGTCTTTCGTTCTCTCTCTCATTCCCCCTCTCTTTCGCTTTCCCTCAATCTCCATTCCTCTGTGTCTCTGCTCGCCATCGTTGCTCCATAATGTATTTGATGTTTCTGACCCCAGAGGCTACAGGGCTGCGAGCGTGTCTGAAGGGCATGTAGAACAACCTGTAGTGTGGGCTTCAACCTTGGGGAGGGAGGAGTCTTTATATCTGATCAGGCCAGCGTTTGACCTGTGGGCTGAGAGAACACGTAGTAGGCAGTGGCAGAGAGTGAGTCTGGACCGCATACTAACATTGATGCCTTAGGGCTCATTCACACTGACTTGAGCGGGTACAGCACATAACGGTGTACAGTATGTTTGTATATTTGACAGACGATGCTCAGATCATGCGTGCGGTGTGAATAGTCTAATTTGTTAACATGCATTCTAAATGAATATGGACAGAAAACGAGCATGTGCTGTGTTTGGTGTGAACGAGCCCTTATACAGCTGTTTGGTAAACCAGCCTGCTCCTGCCTCATCATCTGACTGGATCAAAGAATTGTTCAATCTGGCTAAGGTACATACAAAGATTTTTTATGATGAAAGATAACATCATTGCAAAATGTTGCAGAAAAGTGTAGAAACTTCTGTAAATGTATTGTTGTTGGCTGTTGCAAGCCATCTTAATGTAGTTGCAAAAGATTTCTTGTTTCTGATCACAGTCACAAGCTTTTAAAGCACTTCAGCGCATCATGACTGAGTTTGGTCAAAGAAGAAATGTAAGACTTTTCGTGAACTCGTACTCTTGTTCTTTTAACTGTCAGTCAAAAACAGTGGGAAACCCAGCTTTAAAAACTGGTAGTATTTATTTGTTCGTCATTCACAAAATCAGCAATCAGCAATACTGACTTTTTCTAAAACTATATTTCACACTTGTTTGTGCATAAAAGCAGAGGAACTCAGTTACATTATGTTGAAACAGCTTTACAGCTGACATACACGTAATTTGCCTTTAACTTGTAGCTGTGACTAGATAAATGTTATGTGTCATGTCGTAATAAAAGACTTGCTGTTTTAATTATTGTGTCTGGGCTTTTAAAAGGCCAGTGCAAAATGATGCACTCTGACGGTCCTGTCATGGCATCTGCATCTGAGTTTCTTTAAGGGGATGAGATGGGAGAATGGGAGAGAGGCATGTGGGCCTGCAGTGCTTTACAAACCCCTCCTTCCCCACAGCCATTTGTATGCTTGCCCTTTACTGAGTGTTTACATCTTTATCTTGATACTGCATGTACTGCTGTGTGTGTGTGTGTGTGTGTGTGTGTGTGTGTGTGTGTGTGTGTGTGTGTGTGTGTGTGTGTGTACATTAGCACACGTGTGTATGCATGTGTAATCCTCGGTTTACATCACACAGCATCGTACGCAGCGAATGCTCTCGGGGGGGGGGGGGGGGGGGGGGGGGGTCTTGCAACATGATTGCGTGCTCACTGTTTATGTGGCGACGCTGTGCAAGGAAGCTGTGGGCAGCAGATAGCATGATAATGATGCTGGTGTGGTGGGGACTGCAGGATGGAGTGGGGGTGTGGTGGGGGTGTGGTGGGGGTGGGGGGCTGGTGTGCAGGACAGATATAAAGCGGAAGCAGGAGACAGCGGCAGCAGATAGGTGTGGTGGGGACTGCAGGATGGAGTGAGGGTGTGTGTGTAGTGGGGAGGGGGCGGTGTGGTCTGTTTGGGAAAGGGATAAAGCAGACACAGGAGAGAGTGGGCAGCGGATAGCTTGATGGTGGTGGTGTTGGTGGGGACTAGAGGATAGTGGGGATGTGTGCGTGTGTGTGTGTGGGGGGGGTGGAGGTGATATGCAGGACAAGGATGAAGCAGATGGAGGAGACATTGGGTAGCAGATCGCTCGATGGTGGTGTTGTTGGTGGGGATTAGAGGGTAGAGGGGACTACATGGTGGGGGTGTGTTTGTGGGTGTGTGTGTGTGTGGAGGGATGGGTGTGATATGCAGGACAGGGATGAAGCAGACACAGGAGACAGTGGGTAGCAGATAGCTTGATGGTGGTGGTGTTGGTGGGGACTAGAGGATAGTGGGGATGTGTGCGTGTGTGTGTGTGTGTGGGGGGGGGGGGGGGGGGTGGAGGTGATATGCAGGACAGGGATGAAGTGGTGGTGGTGTTCATGGGACCAGAGGGTAGAGGGGACTACATGGTGGGGGTTTGTTTGTGGGTGTGTGTGTGTGTGGGTGTGGTATGCAGGACAGGGATGAAGCAAACGCATGTGAAAGGCTAATGAAAGAGCACAGTGTCGAGCATGTTTGCACACACCAACAACCATGGCATGGCCCCGGCCCTCTGCCTCCGGCTGCCAAGCGCATTATCATCCCCACCATGTTTGCATGCAGTATGGGAACAGGAGCCGGAGGAGAAGACAGCCAGGAGAGAGAGAGAGAGAGAGAGAGAGAGAGAGCTGGAGGGGAGCAGAGAGGAGCTGTAGTGGGATGGGGGTGGAGGGGATGAAGGGGGACTGTGTGGAGGTGTAGGGGGGGAAGTTGTCATCTGCCTCAGGCCCACACAGACCCCCTCCTCTCCCCCAGTGTGTTCTTACTGCACACAAACCCCTCCTCTCCCCCAGTGTGTTCTTACTGCTGCTGGTGCTGCTGCTGTTACTGCCACCACACCTCCTTTTCCTCCAGGAGGCAGATATCTGCTGGACGGAATTCCAATTCAATTTTTTACAAAGAACACAAAGTACTTGTGCATGTAGGAAGAGCACCTTAGGGAGAAACTATAGCTATTACACCTGCCCCTACACTATCTATAACCAAGTAAATAGTTCAGGCTGTTAGTCCCTACTCCCAGGAGTAACACGCACAACTGGCCGCTGACTACAGCTGTTCACGCAACCTCATGTGAGCTGTACAGGACGGGGATGGCCAACTGGAGCCGTACAGACAGATGCTCAACAAGGGTTAACCTGAACCAGCCGGCAACCGTTACAGTGACTGGGGCTGCTGGGGCAGCTGTACTGTATATTGCAGGCAGCTCAACAGTTATAGTCCGTTATAGTGTCAACTGGCTCAGCTGTCCACACATGGTTGTGTTTGCTTGATGAAGTGGTCATAGTGTACTTGCCACAACAGCCACGAGTGAGTTTCATGGACTCGCACAGGTTCCTGTTCCTGTCTCCTTGATTAATGAACCATAACTAGATGGAGTGATCCACTGTGACAGGCGCATATTCCAGCTCTGCGTGAAAAGCCGAATGACAGCCCTCTCATTTCTCCAGACGGGCGACAGGGTGACATCAGTTGTTTTTGTGGTGGTGGGAGAAACCGGCGGCAGGCTGTTCGCCCGCCAAAGCTGCTGCCTCAAGCGAGCCTGGCGGGAGGTGCACCACCCTAGTTTGGTGGCGGCGATTGGTGGTGGTTGTGGAGGTGCTGCTGATATACGTGACCCCTGATGCGATTACGGGCCGTGTTCCCTCTTGAGTTTCATCGCTTTGCTCGAATTAGGTTTGCGCTGCTGCTGCTGTGAGGCGTTTTTCGCCCGCCGGAGAGAACCACCTCAGACGCCCCATACTAAGCTTAAGCCCCCAGGAGCTATTGAGTCGGCACAATTATGGGACCCCTGAGGGGGTGCTCAACAATCAGATCAGCAACCATCACCACACACACACACACACACACAGACACACACACCCACACACACACACACACACACACACACACACACACACACACACACACACACACACACACACACATTCACCCACACACTCACATAGACACACACACACACTCACACACATTCACACACACACAGACACACACACACACACACCCACACACACACACACACACACACACAGACACACACACAGCGACACACACAGAGACACACACACATACACACACACACACACCAGCCTAGTATAGCTGCTATTCTGTCAACATTAGAAGCAGACTGACCTGGTTTTTGATGTTTGGTAAGAGAGGGTATAGCTAGCTTGGTGGAAGAGCTCAAGGCCAGAGGTTCAGGCAAATTTTGACAGCCGCTTTTTTGCTAGCTAAATATGAACCGCCTCATGGTTCTTTCTCACAGTAGAGCATTTAATGGCTACATTTTCAATACTAATGTGTTCGGAAATATTGTTATTATTATTCAGGTCTTCATAAGAGAGGTTCTGGAAGTATCCGTACTGCAGGTCACAGAGGTCACTGCACTGTCATGATATTTGAGTCACAATGTGATACTGGAATTTGTTTTATAATACAGTGAATAGTGTGATTCTGTTCTGCAATGCATTGCAGTTTATCCCACACGCACATGCTGTCCCTGGTGGTGACTACTGTACTACTATGGGCAGCAATATACTGCACTACCCTGATAACTACTGCACTAAAGGACCCTTCTATAACACTGGTCAATTTTACTGGGACAATGTAATCTATGTACTTGAGCTACCACAAAGCACCTTATCATGACACTTGTCTACCTGGAATTCGTATTACCTTTACTTATTATTATTATAATTTTGTTTTTTTGTTGTATGTTGTATTATGCAGATGTGTGCAATAGGTTTAATCTGTTTTTGCAATGTGTATTATGTGTATGCTACTGGACACCTTAATTTCCTTCAGGATCAATAAAGTTACTCTACTCTACTCTATCCCTACCATACGTTATGCATTGAATACTGTGAGTCTCAGCAGACATCCTGGTGTAGTAAAATTGTTCCTTACTCCTCACATACCCTTTTGTGTACACTATGATACAAGACAGGAGCGTTGTCTTGCGGTATATTATGCATTTCAGAAGAAATGTAGTCAGACTAGACATAAACTGAATTGGTGTTGCAAAATGTTGTGGCACAACAGAGCATGTTGCAATATAATGTTTTATCTGTTTTGGTCTGCTGTCTTGACCTTGTACTTCTTATCCATTGGCTAGTGTTAAATAAAGGGTAACAGAGGTGGACTTTCAGTGGAAGAATTTATTTTGGTGTGTCTACTTAATAAAGCAGAGGGAATCTTAATTTTGTGTTGGTGAAACTAAGCTCCAGATGCATGCCCTGTCTGGAACTGACTTGCTTTTCAAGTCAAGGGCACATAAACTCACACCAGCCAGCACACACAAGGACAGACACACACACACAGACACACACACACACACACAGACAGACACACACGCACACATGCCCGCCCACACACACCAGGAGGGAAGTTTATCCTGTGGAAGACCTGCTGTGCCATATAGCATAGATCATACACCTTAGTCTGCACCATGGCTAGCTTAAGGGTGGCTTTGTTGATAAGAAAGGGACCATGTGTGTGTGACTTTCTCTCTCTCTCTCTCTCTCTCTCTCCATGTTTGTGTGTGTGTGTGTGTGTGTGTGTGTGTGTGTGTGTGTGTGTGTATGTGTGTGTGTGTGTGTGTGTGTGTGTGTGTGTGTGTGTGTGTGTGTGTGTGTGAGAGAGGGAGATACACTTTCTGTGTGTGTGTTAGTCCAGAAGTGGCTGGAGGCTTTCTGTGAATGGACCAACCTCTGTGAGCAAGCGACTGTGTGGGTGTTTCAATACTGAAAAACTGCACCACAGACTGACCAGGGAGCCTTTTTCTTTTGAAAGGTTAAGCTTACGCTTTAGCCTTCCCCTGAGAGCAATTGTGCCATTTAATACCAAAATGGTTGCAAAGACAGTGGAGGTGTTACGCAATATTCCTGGGGTTTGACTTTTGAGGAGTCATTGCCCCATGTCTTGCCAATGCTGTCAACACACTCCTACCACCGTTAAATCTTGTGGCCTGAAAAGAAACGCCCACAGTGTTTTTGTCAAGGTATTGTCACAGCTCCCCAGGCACTGTTGACTAACTGAACAGGCTCACACGGAGAAAAGCGTTATTTACTGAAATTGAAAGTACCCCCCACACACACACAAACACACAAACACACGCCGACACATACACACACACACACACACCTTGCACTGACGACGACCATGAATAAATTTGACAAGCACGTACGTAACGATGTATCTTCGTTGACTGTTGACTAACTCAACAAACTCACGCAGAGAAAAGTGGTATTTACTGGAATTGAAAGTACCCCCCCCCACACACACACACACACACATACACACAAACACATGCAGCCACACCCACACCCACACACACACACCTTGCACTGATGACGACCATGAATAAATTTGACAGGCACGTACGTAACGAGGTATCTTCGTTGACTGTTGACTAACTCAACAAGCTCACACAGAGAAAAGTGGTATTTACTGGAATAGTATTTAACCCCCCCCCCCACCCCACACACACACACACACAAACACACGCAGACACATACACACCTTGCACTGACGACGGCCATGAATAAATTTGACAAGCACGTACGTAACGGTGTAACTTTCAGCTGTCCGCTCAATGTCAGGCTAAATTAAAGTGTCTCCGAGACTCTGGCTTGTTTACTGTGAGAGAAAGATACAATGTGAAGGTTAAGCAGACTGGCTGTAAAGCAGAAGGTCGGACGAGTTGTAAATTTCCACTCTTGAGTGTGTTTCTTGTGCGTGTTTGTCCATGTCTTTCCAGTCTTAGAACCATGTTTCACAGCCTTAAGGAAGTGAGTGCCTCCATAAGTCCTGTGGGCTGTGCAGCGGGGAAGGAGCAATACATTACCTCTCCCCGCCATGATTGCCTCTCTGGGATCAACTGGCTGATGACAGTTTGGTAGATGGATGATTGGGGGATGAAAGAATGAATATGTGGATGAAAGACGAATATGGGGATGAATTTATGTATGGGCAGATGAACAGATGGGGATGACTTATAAAAAGGCACAATTTCAACTTATGTATTTGAGTACCATGAAGCCACCAGACAGAAATTGGTTGCTGTGGTGTGGGAACCCTTTGATGTTGTTTGATATTTTTGCCCTGTTCTCTGTGGAGCCCAAAATCTTAGTGCTGGTGTGGATGATGGGCTTCAGTGGAGGGGGGGGGGGGGGTCTACTGTGTAGGCCCTGGAGAGCAATGAAAATAGTTTGCTTTGTTGGGCCAGCAGGTCCAGCCCGATGCCTTGATTTAGCACAGTGCGACCACCGGGTGATCGCGGGGTCGGATTTATCGCCTCGCCCGTGTAATTACGCCAAGCGGGGGGACTCTCAGCCAGGCGCTCTCCGCCGTGTGTTCAATTTATAAATGCCACGGCCAGAGTAATCCCACTGTTTCCGTGTTCCGTTTGGAGAGAGCCGCCACTGCTGCCTCCACCGCCGCCTTCTGCCCAGCAACGATTGATTACCCGCGGCCCTTAAATGAAGACTAAGCAGTTTTACCGGTGTGGTCTGCTGCAGCTATTGATTCATTTTCCTGCAGTGGGGGGGAAATAAGACCTGCCAGTCTGTGTAACACCTGATATTTGTTTTTAGCTTTTTGCGAAACAGATTTATGGTTTCGCATTACAGTAAAAAAAAAATGTATCGGCCGTGTTTTTGTCCCAAATGAAATAAACCTCTGCTGGGCTGTGTTTTCTTTTTTTGTGGAGTTGACTGTTTGCTGCGTTGTTCATTTCTGGACTTGTCTTGCATTGTTTGGGAAGTTTCCTACAGTAGGAGGACCAGTTTCTCATCTGCGTTGATATTAATCTTTTAACCTCATTAAAAGTTGTGCACGGCCTTCCGCTGCTGCTTCCCTCCAAGATGAGGAGATTTGAAAGCTCAGACTGCTCAGCTAAGCTCAACAGTCAGTGAGTGATGGCAGCCATCACTCCCACCTCTTCTCCTCCTAGTGTCTGTGCGAAGTCTCTCCTTCAGCTGTGATTAGGGTGGTACTGCCATGTTCGCCCTGTGACCAAGGACAGCCACACAGCCTCCCCTCAAACCCTGCAAAACACTTTCAGAGGCTTATTGCACCTCTGATTCGTAAATGGACAAGCTCATATAAAAGTCTTCTGAGCTGGCCCGTTGGCTACATTGTTTAATGGTCTTTCATTTTCATTTCATCTGCCATGAGCACACTCCTCTGAAATATGATTGTGATGATGATTCCCACACAGGTAGGCCTAAGTGACATTGTCTGACGGCGGACATTGTGAACATCGTTAGGCTCATTACAGAAATTTTAGCCTCCGCGTTCATGCCGCTGCATGATAATTAAGTTCCATTAATGTAAAAGGAAACACTTTGTTTCTCTAATAAGGTGTGTTGGAATATTTAACACTCTGCTGCTTCCTGGTGCATATTAATCATAAGGAAATTAAATAGGATCATGCCTACTGGTACGATGTTTGCTTTAATGGTGGGGGATGAAATACCGCTCCGTAGGTTCAGTTGCTTTCTCAAGCAATAGAGCGGGAGGAAAAAAGATTTAATTATAAGACTGCAGGCTCATATCAGGTTGTGTCATATTTCCATCAGACTTGCTGCAACATTTGATAAGCCTTTAAATGTAGCAGTCTGCATTTGTCCAAATATGCTGTGATGTGAAATCCAATTCCTATAACACCCAAACTCTGTAAAAACAGTTTCATGCCCAAGAATGTGTAAGAAATGGGAAGGGCACAGACTTCTTTAGGTCTGTACACTACAAAATGTAAACAGTGTTTGTGGTCTATATCTGATAAATTAATCATTGTCAACGTAGACTTTCTCATCACTGTCCTTGCAGGTGCCTCTTAAAGGAGAACTTCGGTGTAAAATGAAAATTGGCATGTTAAAACACCATACCGAGTTGGTATGTGTACCGAGGAGCAAAATTGATTTAGCCTGTTGCATTCAGAGTTTAACTATTTTTTATAGTTTGACCCAGAAGGCTAACAATGGAAGTGGTAGGTGCCCTTAGACGAAGCATGACGACTACGCTATTTTTAAACCATTAAAACAGCTCGAAGAAACTCCACATTCCATTGGTAGTACAACAAAGGCTCTGGCATTCAAATTAACCACTGAGAATATTGTAAATGTACACAACGTTTATTTAAAAAGCTGTTCTTACATGCAGTCATTTGCAGTTGTTTCTCGTTGCCGCCATGATGAAAGTCCAAACAAGTTGATTGTACTACCTCTCCTCCTATTCTTCCTGCTGGTTCGTGTTTATCAATCGACTTGTGCAGACTTTCATCATGGCGGCGACGAGAAACTACAGCAAGGTACTGCTTGTCAAAACTGTTTTATTAATAAATGTTGTGTACACTTACAAAGTTCTCAGTGCCTCGTTTTTAATGTCAGGGCCTTTGTTGTACTACCGATGGAGTGTGGAGTTTCTTCGAGCTGTTTTAATGGTTTAAAAATAGCGTAGCAGTCATATTTCGTCTAAGGGCACCTACCACTTCTATTGTTTGCCTTCTGGGACAAACAATAAAAAATAGTTAAACTCTGAATGTAACAGGCTAAATCAATTTTGCTCCTCAGTACACATACCAACTCGGTATGATGTTTTAACATGCCAATTTTCATTTTACACCGAAGTTCTCCTTTAACATTGGCAACAAGGCTGCATGAAGTAAAGACTAAAGACAGATTTTGCTATACAATATAATTCAGATACAGAAGAGTTTAGTTACAAAACCCTCTAAGTCCATTTGTGATGAATTTACAGAAATATATTTATATAATTTTCATAAACTTTAATATCAGTCCACCTTTAACTGGGTTGTTTTGGCTTGATTTGGTTTTACTAGATAATCACATTTAAACTGCTGTTTGATAGGTATTATTTGGAAATTATTATTAAAACAACTTAAGTTTTGCATTTTTCTGAAAATTGACTTTTTTTTTTCAGATGCAAAAACATCTGAGTAAAGTATCAGTCCAATATTTCAAATTTCATTTTAGGTTGGGCCATTTCTAATTGTTGAGCATGCCTAGTGTAAGTTTTACAAAGGCAATGACATGATGACAAAAATCACTGATGTGATGGGATCAACCGTTGGGATAGAGGTGCTAGTTACATCACTAATTGCAGCCTTTGCAATTAAAAAGTAGGAGAAGGTTCGCACACTGAAAAAGACACTAAAGTCAAGCACAAGGAGTTCTGTTTGATTTTATTCTTTTTTCTTTTTTTTTTTCAAAATCATCAAACAGAACTCCTTGTCAAACAGAACTCCTTGTGCTTGACTTTAGTGTCTTTTTCAGTGTGCGAACCTTCTCCTACTTTTGAGCGGTCTTTTTTGGGTACACGCACCTACTGATTTTTTCTGCACATCTTGAGCGCAACAATACCCCTGCCGTTGAGCCTTTGCAATTAGGCAACTGCAGAAGCTTAAATATGATGAAGTATGATTTTGATGAAAACGATTAGGCTAATTGTGCAGTGAGATAACTGAGGAAGATGGTTCATATGAGAAATGTTATCAAAGCTCTTTAGCTGTCTCTAGAAGTGTGTCTGCAGAGAAGATCTCGCTGGCACATTGGCACCTTGTATTTATGAGTCATTTGAAATGAATGCATATGCAGTACTCTCTGTCCCCCCTCATGAGATGCCTGGTTGGCAAATACATATTATGCATATTCCCTTGGCGTCTTCCTCACTGTATTTGACAGATGATGTCTCAGCCGGCGTCATGAGCAGGAACATGTTTTCGTTTATTTCGCCGTCTCTTCTCCCCCTCCACCCCTCCCATCGCCCCCGCCCCCGCTGTCTAAACCGCCCTGCTCTCAGTGAGGCCGCCAGCTTTATTACGGGGCCCTCAGCCTTCACTGAGGGGCTGAGCTCTATTGTTTTAATAAATTGGCTCGTATGAAGGAAGCACTGATGCGTATCTGATGGGTTCTCTCTCTTCTCCCTTCTTCTCTCTTCTCCTCTTCTCCTCTCTTCTCCTCTCTTCTCCTTTTCTCCCGAGCCGAAGTGGAGACAGCCGCCGTCACTCCTCTACACAGCTGCCCTCTTTTCCCTCATTTTTGCACAAAGGCATGAGCACACACACTCTGTCTCTCTCTCTCTCTCTCTGTCTCACTCTCTCTCTGTCTCTGTCAGTCTCTCTCTCACACACTTACACACACACACACTTGGCCCTCATCATACACTCCGGGATGTCCTTGCTCACTCACTCATCCACCCTACACTGACCCTTATAACCCCAAGACAGCGACCGCCTGCTGTCTGTCACACCTGCTCAGTTTGATGTCTTCGTTTGCCCAGCACCAAGGACACAGACCCCCAGCAGAATCAGCTATGCCCACTTAAGAAATCAATCACACCCACCCCACCACCACCCCCACCACCACAACCACCATCTCTATCATCTGACATAAGCTCATTGAGGTTCCTGCTTTTGGACGTCTCATTCCTCATCCTGCATGCACAGGGTGGGCCAGTACTGCTGCTGCTGCTGCTGCACCTGCCATTGCTGCTTCTCTGCGGAGCTGAGGGCCCCGCGATGGAGGAGGCCAGTGTGAGAATGGATGGGTGGCGTCAGAGCAGAGAATGGTGGGAGGTAGAGGGCGGTAAGGGTGTGGAGGGTGTGGAGAGGAAGTGTGTTGTAGTAGTTGTGGTGGTGGTGGTGGAGGAGGAGGTGTGTATGGGGGTGGGGGGTGAGAGATTGCCCTGTCCGGTGATGCGCACCGCTCCTGGAGGTCTGGGCAGATGATCAATCACGGGGAGCCTCATCCTCGCCTCTGCAAGCCGCCTCTTCCGAGCGTGGGAGGCCCCGGCTGAAGCAGAGCTTGGGGTGGGCACATGGTGCTGGTGGTGGTGGTGGTGCTGGTGGTGGTGGTATCGCTGCTACTGCTGCTCCAGACAGCAGATTCATGCCCCTGCTTTTACATAACAGCCCTCAGACCAGCCAGAGAGTCTCTCTGGAGAATACAGCCTCCCACTGACTGTCCAGCCTGGCTTGCCTTCTTTAAATCCTCATGTGCTAGCAAAAACAAAACAGTAGCAGGGCAGCCTAATGACTGAGAATATTAATTTTTATGCCCCGGTTCACATTGTATGATTTCAGCTCGATTTTGAACCTGAATTTCTGATGACCGACACATTTCCAGCATTGTAACCAATTCCGAAATGTCGGGCACGACATCGAACGTGAGTGAGTGTCGCAGTGTGGCATACTTAACGACTTGTTTTTTTTTTTTTTTTGTCTGCGACGTTCTACAACAGCCCAACAAAATAACTAACATTTCAGAATAGAATGTCACCAGCAGTCAGTGGATACCATTTTAGTAATGAGTTGTAATGTGGGCAGTCTCCCGACCAAGTAAGTGTAAAGGATTTGTTGTTCTAAAATCTTATAGTGTCACGTGGTCAGGCGTAAACAACAATCATAAACAACAAAAAAATCGTATAACCTGACCCGGCCATTAAAAGTGTGAATTTTTAAATATTCTATAATAAGAATGTGTTCTACAACAATGTCAGATTCTAAAATTCCACATAATATCTATGGACCCCAACATTCTTTAGATCTTTTAGATACACCTTTAAAGCTGTCTATTACAAACTACCGAGGGAGATGAGGTCTTCACCTGGTGATGGCTTAGAGTTGTGTTATCTATTAATTCTTTCTTTTTGAATCATTTGAGGTGTTTGAAATGGCCTGGAATAAGATTTTATGTCTGTGCATCCATCCATTCGCTCCTCATTTATGTCAGTGTGTTGAATGGTGCTGCGTGCTGTTAAAATTGGGGGAGAGGGTGTTACAGCCAACAGCAAGCGTTGTGCTATTGGAAAGCACACGGTTCGCCGTGGCACACACACTGTGAAAATGGGCCAGAGCCTCTGATGCGATTATCTGCCTTTGGTCGGCTTTTGTTTTGCCACTTCTGCCACCAGGGAGGAAATAAAATTGCTTAGAGTCAGAGTTTCTTTCTCTCGCCGCCCTCTGTAGCGAAGCATAGTGTGGAGTTAACCGTGGCCATTTCAAAGCTATGGCCCATATGTGTCCTAAAAGCGGCCATTGATCTTGACCCAGGATTCAAAGCAGCAAATGAGAATCAAGTAAATGACTAGAAAACTTGCTGGCTTCCGTGCAGGCCTACTGCCCACGAATAGAGCTTTAATAACCAGAGGTTGCTTTCAGGGCCAGAGTGTTGGATTAAGCGGTGGCATCTCATTTAAAAACCCCACAGTCTCTCAAGTGAGAACCTTCTAGAGCCTGACCGAAGTCCCTCTCAGGAGAACAGTTTTGTGAACAGTACAGTACAAAAGCCTATCTTTGAATGTGTGCCCACCCATGACATCCCAGTATACACTTTACTTTGAGTTTAATGAAGAAACAGTACACTACTGCCGTTCGACTGGAAGTCTTCCAGGACTCCACTGTCTTATGCAGTGCACAGTGACCTACTTAATTGGACCCACAATTTACTGTACAGTTAGAGATTCCTCTATCAAAGTCTCCCTGGAGACTCCCAGACCACAGGACGTTATTGCTGTAGTCATCAGTGACAAAGCATCCACAGACATCGCAATCCATGCAATCAAGCTCAGACCTGATTTTTCACAATTTGTAACAAACTGTGCCTTTGTTACTTCATTTTTGACTAATTAATGCTGCCCTGTAAAGCAGCGCAAGGATTTGAGGGTGCGTTCTGTCCTGGCTTTGGTTTTATCCTGTCTAACTGGAACATGGGCTAGCACAAAACCCTTTGTTTTGATAAAACCTTCTCTGTATCGCCCCACTACCCCTCCCCTCTCTGACTCGCTGACTCTCTCTCTCTCTCTCTCTCTCTCTCTCTCTCTCTCTCCGTCTCTCTTTCTCTGTCTCTCTCTCTCTTTCTGTCTCTCTCTCTCTCTCTGTCTCTATCTCTGTCTCCGTCTCTCTCTCTCTCTGTCTCTCTCTCTCTGTCTCTATCTCTGTCTATCTGTATCACACCACTACCCTTCCCTTCTCTGTATCACCCCACTACCCCCTCCCCTCTCTGACTCACTCACACTCTCTCTCTCTCTCTCTCTCTCTGTCTCCCTCTCTCTCTGTCTCTGTCTCTCTCTCTCTCTCTGTCTCTATCTCTCTGTCTTTGTGTCTCTCTCTCTCTCTCTGTATCACCCCACTACCCCTCCCCTCTCTGACTCACTCACACTCTCTCCCTCTCTCTCTGTCTCGCTCTCTCTCTGTCTCTCTCTCTCTCTCTCTGTCTCGCTCTCTCTCTGTCTCTCTCTCTCTCTCTCTATGTGTCTCTCTCTCTCTCTCTGTATCACCCCACTACCCCTGCCATTTCTGTATCACCCAACTACCCCTCCCCTCTCTGACTCACTCACTCACTCACACAAACAAACACACACACTGTACTGTATTCATCCCATCCTAGCTAATGGAAAATGAGGCTGGTCCTTTGTGACTGTTTACAAACAAGCCATTTGTTTCAGCCACCATCCCACTGACAGTATTACCAATTTTGAGTCATACCCACACCACTGTGATTATGCCTGATTAGCCCTTTTATATCAACTTAGCAAGCATAGCCTTACCATTGACACCAGCTAACCCTTCACCTGTACTTCATTTTCATATTCTATACATATACTGGTGATGATGATAAACAGAGCTGTACAGAAATGAATTATATAGATATGGAACATGATGTGTCAGTGCTGAGTGTGTATAATTTGAGGCGGCGGCGTCGGTTCCTGATGCCTCCCATCTGGGCCCCATGCCTGTCGCTCAGGTGTGTCTGCCCCGCCTGAACGCTTGGGTGAGTGAGTGAGCGGCTGCTCCATTTGTGTCTGGGTAATTGGCACCATAAACACAGAGTGCCTCGGAGTGATATGCACATATGGGTGTGTGTGTGTGTGTGTGTGTGTGTGTATCTGTGTCTGTGTGTGTATCTGTGTCTGTGTGTGTGTTACTGTTATGCAATATCTGGGTATGTGGACACACTTTTTTTTTTTTCCTGAGGTCTCAGCCACCCGATGGGACCCCTGCTCATTGTTTCATAATGATATCCTTCCTCTTCTGGGGATTAGCAGGCCTTTCCTAGCTGTGGCACAGATTCCTCTCTCGCTCTCTTCTCTCCCGTCCGCTCCCTCCTCCTCCTCATCCTCCTCCTCCTCTTCCTCTTTGTCCTCGTCTCCCCCTGTGGCTGCTGGTGATGCGGCGCTCCATGCAGTGCCTGGTACTTAAATGAGCCGTCATCGTTCTTATCTCTGGTGGCTCGTGCAGTAGGAAGACGAGGGGGTGGGGGGGGGGGTTGGGGCAGAAAACGGGCCCCAGTTTCTGCAGTGTGGGTGCAGGTTAAATCCCTCACACGAGTCCCTCGGTGCCTTGCAAGCCTTCACAGTTAGCCAAGAGGCAGCTGCTTTTATCCTTACTAACCTTTGCCACTGTGGAGATATATGTCGTGTCACTGTTTATGCTCCAGAGGGATTGCAGCCATGGACCTATTGGCATGTTCTACCAGGCCGACATGAAGCCTTTAAAAAAAAATGAGAGTCTTCCCCTCGAATCTCTAAAAAAGTACATGAAGATCTGCACACCGGAAAGCTCCCCTTTAAGTTCTTTTTTATGTCTGTTTTAGTAGTGACGTTTCAAGCCCTCGCAGCTCTTTCTCAGGGTACAAAGGGCTCGAAATGTCACTAGTAAAACAGAAATAAAACATAACTTAAACAGGAGCTTTCCAGTGTGCGAATGTTTAATTGTTTTTGCAGTTTTACTTATTTGGATCCTGCAACCGATTTACATGGATGTGCATAATTAAAACCTTGTTTGCTCTTCCTCTGAAATCTCACATTATGTTTCTGTACAACTGTTAGCACTTTTTATGTGTGCTGTTTAAGTGTCAAGTGTCTAAACAATTAGCCCTCTCACTAGAATACATACGATATTAAAGTAACACTAACTTCCCACTTCTTACTCCAGGTTTTTTTTGTGCTCTACTACTTTTGGTATTATCTTAAAATGAATTTCAATCGTGTTATGTGAAAGGCAGAAAACTGTTATTCCCCTCAGCCATTCAGGGTAAGCTGTGCACTGTATTTGTGTGTTTGTTTATTTATTTTTATTTATTTATTTATTGGGGGGGGGGGGGGGGGGGGGATCTGTCCCCTTTTTTTTTTTTGGTTTTCTGAAGTGATTGTCTTGCACATCTGCAAATGAAGCTGTACCTTAATTACAGCTCAGCTTTCTGAGGGGAAACAAAATCTTTCTGTGCAAAAACGAGCGACAGCTTCTCAGTCTGACTTCACTCTCCCTTTAGGGGTTGATATACTGCGGTGAGGCAGGCTAGCGCCACTCTCCTCCGGCTCCACAGCCCAGAGAAGCAGCCCCTTCTGTGTGGCCACCACTGCGCGTGTAACGGATGATGTGATTGGCGCGATGGGTGGTTATGTGGGCTCTCGCTCACTATAATACAGCACCCAACAAGGTCGGTGCCGCTGCTCCAGTGGCCTTTTTAAAAATGTGTTTGCAGCCTCTTGCCCTGTGCAAAATGACTGGGGGGAGGCCCTGGGAGTGGAAGGTCACAGCGAAGATGAGGAGGGGGGAGTGATTTTAATCCCCCTGGCGGCAGGGCAGGGCGACACCTTCATCCATCACAGGCGCTCTGAGCTCCTACTACCATCACCACCCTTTTGCTACACTGCCCAGCTACAGTAGTTTAGTACCTCAGGGCTCTAGTCTCTTGGTCACCAACTGCCTTAGCAGCAGTGGTTAGAAGGTTTTTTTTTTTTATTATTTCCTGTTCAGCATCAGCCATTTCCAATAGCGTGCTATTTAATATGGCCCTTGTATGTGGGCTTCTGTGAGTGTTTCAAGTTTTTAGTTTATAAATGTCTTGCATTACCTACAACACACCAGTAGAGGGGGAACAGCCTGCACCATGCCATCTCATCCCAAAATCTTTATGAACCCCCTGGGGAAAAAAACATATTATCAGGCACTTACATACACACAAATATGTTAACAAATATGGAACAGTGTCATTTAGGGAATTCAGCATTAATTGTTAATAATACTTCATCAGGCTTGGGTTTTGCTACTTGTTTACTTGCCTTTGGTAGACACATCACCACAACTGTTTTACAGAGCAGATACAGATGTGGCATGCAAGTAGCTGTGTAAATGACAGCTGACAAATAACGTTCCTGCTATTTCAGTTATTTTAAGTAAAGGGTAACAGGAGCTATCCATAGTGCCACTACATGTTTTTAACGTAGTGTAGTCTCACTTCTTGATGTCATTCTTATCTTTTTTTTGTATACAACTGCCATATTCCAGGAGGGTGTGTCACTGCACATTCAGTGAGTCACTGTTATTGTAATTCACATTTATCAGACTCAAACAAGGCTTGTTTTGCCTTCGTTGTCTCTCTCCCTCACACACACTCACCCACTTTTACCTTCATTTCGGTTGTATGCTATACCATATCTCCTTTTGGATTCATGAAATATGTATGAGACCCAGTCACAGTGTAATTCAGCTACCCAATTATTGAACCCTGTTCTGGTCGGTTAGTCTTTTCACTTTTCCTCCCTCATTTATGTCAGCCGCAGGCTCATGACTGACTGTCACAAGAGCTGGAGACGATGTCAGGGTATAACTGCTCTCCTATGCTCAAAGCAACACTTAAGAGGACTGTGTGGTAGTATGGTTGAAATGATTGGAAAAAAAAAAAAAAAAAAAAACACGAAACATATTATTTACTCACTCACTGACTCATAAGGACAACTATGGCGCAAAGCCTTACACATCATTAGTAATGCCCATCAGTGTGGATCAAAAGTAGCCTATTTCCATGTCAGAGCTCAGTCAGTGCTTGAGGCCAACATGGTAAACTAGAGCAATGTTGGTAGTATTCAAAAAAAGCCCTATATTTGTACATTGTTACATATGTATAAAATTCTGACAACGAAGTAGAAGAGTTTTCTTATCCTTTCATAGCAGTGGAGAGAATTGCTGGTGCTCAGGGCACTATATCCGGGCTGTCGTAAGGGAAAATAAGTTGGGAAGATATGAATAGCCTACTGTTCTGCAGGGCGCTCAAATTTGACGAGTAAACAGCTTTAATTGAAATTCATGGCATGGGCCATATTAAAATTAATTAATTCAGTGAATACAAATCCTACAATTTGTAATGGAAATGTTGATGGGAAACTGCAAAATTGTAGCTCTATATGCGAAAGGTCAGGTGTTTATGCGCCATCTCTGTACACGTGCAAAAGTATATTACTCCTTATTAAACATTATAGCGTGCTGTGCTATGAAGTCTACTGAACCATTAACGTCACTGGGTGATTTATGTGGGCCACGTAGACAAAATATGTTTAATTTCAAGGTACAGTACAACTTAACATTTTCACACGCTTTTTGTACACGATTGGTTGTAGCCAGTAAGATAACTGTACCGAAGGGGTTAGCAGTGCTTCAAAGGATTTCTTTGACGCCACTCCGGGGAGGGAGAAAGTTTTGCAGTTGTTGATGTCTTTCACTTCCTGGTTCTGCGCATGCTGTGTGGTGGCACGTCGCATTCTTGGCATTGCAACTTTTTGACAACTTTCATATAACTTCGCAATGTCAAGATATTGTAATTAAACAATATAATTGGACACTTAGACGTATGACGAGTAAACAGTAGCTTTGCATCAGACTGCGACATGGACTACATTCTGTCGCTGACAGGGAGCAGCGCCCGAGCTGTCAGAGACGCAATCTCGAGTCGAATCTGGCCTGCAACAACACAAGAAGTTAACGTCGCAGAGCATTCTGTCTCGCAGAGTCTTTCTGCATCAAAAGAGGGCAACGCCGAAGCAGTAATAAGAAAAGGTTGAAATTCACACCACTTTATTTGTCTTACTTTTGTGCTAGAATTGTGTCTGTGTACCTCCAATTTGTTCTTAAAACTTGTAGCCTGTAGCCTAAGTTGTTTTCTTAATAGTGTAATTTTAAATTGACATTATGAGGTGACGTTGCTAAACTTTTGCAAATGTAAACAACAGTTCTCCAGTGTCCAATGTTGTGTTAAGCTCTCGGGTTTATTTGACTCTTCTGCAACGTCGGCGTAGTGAGGCGGAGCAGAGACGCAAGAATACGCTTGGTCACCTTAAACTTTCCCCCGTACACTTAACACAGTTGCAGGCTGCGTTGCTGTTGGGTTTCTGGTTATGTATGTATGCATGTATGTATGTATGTCAGTCTGCCTGTCTGTCGCTGACGTATTTAAGATTTCATTGGACTGATGCAGTTTGCAAACAATTGCCCTGTAGGCTATTACAATCACCAGCTTTACATTTTTGCTCATAACCTGACAAAATTAGTGGCGGTCTTGATTAGTTGATCACACTGATTTGAGAGCATTTTAACTCCTGACAAATCTAATCAGGTGTATTTTTCATCAGGGAGCAATACAAGATATGCAGATGAATCCAAAATAGTCCTGCCGTAGTATTACACTGTAATGAATGAGAATTAATGTACACATTAATGCAAAAAGACCTTTTGGGCCCACCGAGGTTGTGTTGCAGTCATTTAATTTATGTTACAGCCAAACCATCACTCTGATAATCATGGCTGATCAGATCTGCACGGTGAAACTAGACTTCCTCGCCCCTCCCTTCCCTCCATTCCCAGTTCTGCTGTCAACACAGAGGCAAGTTAATTGTAAAGTCTATTAGGGTTCACATTAATGACACCGGATTGGCTGCATAGTACACATGGTGAAAACAGTTCTGTAACCACAGTTTTCAGTCATATGAGTGATTGATACAAACTAGCACCACCTCATGTATTACAAACAAAGCTTTTTTATGTGCATTTTCTGGAGGCATTTAGGCTGTAAATGAGGTGGACTGAGACAGGGCAGGGGATAGGGGAGATTGAGGTTGGGAAATTACCTGAGGCTGAATTCAAACCCAGGTCCATGTAGACACTTGGTCCCCCCACACATACTGTAGTGTGGACTCTGCAGCTGGGGGCACCAAAGCTTCACCCACACGCAGGCCTTTCACTAAAATCTTTACAAATTTGCAGTTTGTCCTGACTGTAAAAAAAGGAACTAGTGAAAAAGTCAGTGCAAGGTCACATGTTATTGTGCCATTATTTAAAAACAAGATCGTCAAGCTGCTTAGCCATGCCATTATTATAAAAATGTGGCCTTGAGGTGTGCTCCTTATTCTCAAATGTACAGTGTGTTGTACACTTTGTAATCTGTAACTCACAACTCACACAAAATAGTCACTACTCTGAACAATCGGATCTCTACAACTAACAAAATAGTTTTTTCTGTGTAACTGAATGCTCTTCACCCTGAAACAATTTTGGAGAAGTGATAAAGTAATTGGAGCTGTATGCACAAAACTGCTTGGTCAAGATTGCATGTTTTGCAGATTGTTACCTCCTCCAGAGGGCAGAGGTAATGTAATGGTTGGTTGGTTGGTTAGCAAGATAACTGGAAAAGTTATGGACGGATTTGATGACATTTTCAGGGTAGGTCAAAAATGGGCTAACTTAAAAGTGATTAGATTTCGGTGGTGATCTGAGCTGCTCTGGCCTAAGCCATAGTTGTCTCTGCTGGAGGTTGCGTTACAACATCAGACTGTCGTAAGATTTGGTATTGGCAAGGTGTGGAACTTCAACTTGTGGTAGAACATCAACCGACAATGTCAGAATGTCTGACTTGACTCACTGTTTGTGAAACAACAATGACACTCTGTATCCAGAAGACTCATTAAACACCTATCTAGGTGTTCAGTTAAATAACTGACGATCAAAGGAGAAATTGGTAACCTTTGGTGTTTGGTTTTAGTGACAGTATTAGTAAGTGCTGGCATTTTTATTCCATGGTGGGCTTTAGGAGAACTGTGCAGTTGTGCGTGTCAGAAGGTTGAGCAAAGTGTGTGTGTGGGTGGCCAGTCACTTTTCCCCCCGACTGAGTGTTGGGCATCACTGCAGAGGCTGTCTGATTATTGTGATTATATGGGACATTAGGCAGCATCCAGCCTAGGCACACAGGAAACGGGTGATCCTAGGTAACAAGTGACAAATGGGCTTCTCATATTGATTGTATCTCATCGCCTTACAGAATAAATGTCCATACACAGAACTTTTTTTTTAGTTTCTTAACTTTTTTCAGGATTTGGAGCTGATTTCTCCTAACTCCTACCTAATGTCTGTTAAACTTTGTAGTGGAACACTTTAAAAAAGGAGAAGTTACAGTGCTTGTCAAGCACCCTGAAATCCTCTGGTATGAACCGCATGGTTTGTGAGTACAGCGATGATCCATCCAGCTCCCTCTTCAGCTTCCTGTGAGTGCGTGAGTAAGGAGTGTGTGGTTTGGAGGCTGGGCCGCGCCCCCAATGTCAGGCCTCAGCATTTAGTAGCTGTCGGCTGACCTGACGGCTCTCTCCACTCGCCTTGGCTGCCCTGACCCACGCCTGACCGCCCTGACCCACACCTGACCGCCATTGATCCTGGTCTAGAGTTGCAGCCACAGCGTTATTTGTTTTGCACACATGTGGGATTTATACCATCATGTGACACTCAGGCAGGTCAAGGTGTGAGGTTGTGTGTGTGTGTGTGAGTGGCGGGGGTGTGTGTTGATGAACAGCAGGTCAGCCATTGCCACTTCCCCATCTTCCAGGATTCACTATCTGAGGAGTGTGACTGACTGGGAAGCCTCAGCAAACATTTCTGATGTGGTAATTGGATGGCATGTTTACTGAGCGTGGTACAATGCCCTGGTTGGTTGTTTTTTCTGTCTGTCTTTCTCTCTCTCTCAGTCTCTCTCTCAGTCTCTCTCTGTCTCGTTCTCTCAGTCTCGTTCTCTCAGTCTCTCTCTCAGTGTCTCTCTCTCTCTCTCTCTCTCTCTCTCTCTCTCTCTGTCTCTCTCTTTCTCCAGTACCGCAACCCCACCCCCCTTTACTCCCCTGCAAACCCCTCCTCAGACTTATGTAATGATGGAACGGTTTGAATTGTGTCACAGACATCACCCCACACACACACACACACACATACACACACACACACACACACACACACACACACACACACACATATACACACACACACACACACACACACACCATGATGAAGAACACTATTGGTTTTGCCCCTAACAGAAGCCTCTTTCCAGGCTGTCATGTCTTCTCCCAACCACGCTGCCTAATGTTGTTTTTTTTTTCTGCCGTCTCAGCAGAAAATCTCTCCGAGCAGCAGCTATGTTTGTTATTCAGAGAGCTGTCAAATGTGTGAGAGGCCCTCCTTGCCCAGCCACTTGCACTTTCACTGCCCATCTTGTTCTGTCACTTCTAAAAATGGTTACACTGACACCCATCGGTGACTCTGAGGCTCTCTGCAAGCCTGAGATGACCCGAATGCGGGTGGTCAACCTTTCTCCTAGTCTGCACTCGAAGTGTGAGTAGTCTTTTGAAAAGCAGGACTTGCCAGCAGACAGCTGCATCAATATTAAAGGATGAGGTCTTAGTAACTGCTCGTATTTGAAAGTCCTGCTTGTTCTGTGTCTTTGTTGGCCTTGAAGAGCTAATTCTGAGCATTTCCTTTAAAATGGAGCAAGATGTTCAAAATTCAACAACCTGTTCTTAGATGCTCTGAGGTAACTTTGATCATAAAAAAAGATAATTGTCTACAGAGATACAGTACATGAGTACAACAATCTTAACCCTTTTGTAATTCATTACCAGATAAGAGTCCTTTTTTAGTAGCTAAAGAGTTAAAACATGTTTGAAAATGCAGATATGTTCTCCACTGCCTTAACAGCCTGAGAGGCAGCATACAGTGGTGCCTATTAGTGCAGAGCTCACTAGACTGTCTGATTTGCAGACAGTTGCTGGCACTTGCAGAGCAATAACGTGGTGGCGGACGGAAGGATGGTGGTGTGATTAGTCACCCTGGAGTGAGTGCTAATGAGAGGCTGCGGGTTGGGTGACACACGGCGAGCCTGCGACAGGATCGGGGTTTGATTAATTGACCTGGGGTGAATATTAATGAATTGGAAGCCTTCTGCTCCACAGAGGCCACCCATTGACAACCCTGTGCGTGCACACACAGACACAACCACACACACACACACACACACACACACACACACACACACACACACACACACACATACACAGACACAGACACACACACATACACACTGCCGCCTTGGCTACCCCCTGACTCAGCACTGCCTGAGCTGATGTCCTGAAAACTGTCACACCTTACTCTCCTGAGGTGAACAGAGGTGTCTGTGTGAGATGGGTGGTGGGGTGTTGATGCCTGTCGCTTTAGGTCGCTGTTCCAGGGCCCTGATAAAGGAAGGCATTAGGTGTGAGGGTCAGCCAGTGTGAGACTCTGCTCTGGAACATTCTGGAATCCTTCTTCATCAGATCACCATGACAACAAGTGATGAGGCTGCCTGTCCGTGACTTTCTTTTCTGTTAGAAAAGAAAAATGACGGCTGCCTTCACAGTGAGGACACTGCACAGTTGTTAAGGAGTTTAAAAGTTGTTGTTCTTCAGTGGCTCTTAGACAGAACTCAAGGCCACATTGGTACTGTGGTTGAATGGCAGACATTTTCTTTTTATGCAGAAACCAGGAGTAGGATACCAGAAAAGAAAGATTTTAATGCCGCACTCCTCTTACACAACCAGACCTGTTAAGTATTCCAGATAAATGTAATCACTGATAATTTTGTAACAGTATTATAATGTTCAGTTGAAGCTTTCTATTCTGTGTGCAGGAATTCAGAGAACATGTATGTCTGCATCTTCCCTTGTTTATGTGATACAATGTAGAGGAAAGAAATATTCCTCTGGCCAAATTAGGCATGCAGTCTGAAGTTGTTTTTCAGACATTTGCATCAGGCATTAGACATGCTACAGTGGACTCCCTGCATGTAGCTACATCCAGCATAGCGAGCCTTTTTAGTAGGCTCCTATGAAGTGGATGCACTGGGTGATTTGTTTCCACCAAGGGGAGGGGGGTGGTTTGTGTGTGTGTGTGTGGTGGTGGTGGGGGGGGGGGGGGTTGTGGTTTGTGTGTGATTGATTTATGTGAGCGGCAATATTTTCATTAGATGTTTTGTTCCCCCTCCCCCAGCACCGCAGACCCCACCTCCATTCTATTTCTTGTTGTCTTGCTTCGCTGTCGGGTTCTCTGAAACAAACCTCGTACAGCCCCTGTAAATCAGATCTGAGCTGATTTTGTGAGAAAACTAGGTGCCAAGAGTGGCTGGATGGGTGAGCTGTGCATTATGTGTGCAAGCCAAACTTGCATCTCTGCATCTGCCCCCCTTCTGAAAGGATGGAGCAAGAGAGGTACAGAGGGAGGGCGCATGAGGTTGTGGTGGCACTAATGACAGGGGTGGTTTGGGTTTTCACAGCCTTGATGCAGCCAACCATTCTAAGATTAAAGCCCACTAGACATGGGGCTGTGTATGTCTGAAGTCTGTGTATATCTGTGTGTGTCTGAGGTCTGTGTATATCTGTGTGTGTCTGAGGTCTGTGTATATCTGTGTGCCTGAGGTCTGTGTGTGTGTCTGAGGTCTGTGTGTGTGTCTGAGGTCTGTGTATATCTGTGTGTGTCTGAGATCTGTGTATATCTGTGTGCCTGAGGTCTGTGTATATCTGTGTGTCTGAGGTCTGTGTGTGTGTCTGAGGTCTGTGTATATCTGTGTGTGTCTGAGGTCTGTGTATATCTGTGTGTGTCTGAGGTGTGTGTGTGTGTCTGAGGTCTGTGTGTGTGTCTGAGGTCTGTGTGTGTGTTTGAGGTCTGTGTGTATCTGAACGAGAGCGGCAGTAGGGAGAGATAGAGAGGTTGAGCATGCGGATGAAGAGGGACACTGTTAAAACAGCTCTCCGATACATAGATAGATGGATGGATGGATGGATAGAGAGAGAGATATAGAGAGAGCTTTATTGCCACACAACAAAGTTGGTGGTAATTGTAGTTAAGGTAGCTCAGTCCAAGGAGAAATAAATAAAAGAAATAAATAAGTAGTACATCATTCAGATCAGTTTAGCAGTGTTCAGGAGTCAGAAGTCTGATGGCTGAAGTGAAGACGCTGTCTCTGTGTGGTGAGTCTTGTGTGTCATTGCGACTGAAGTCATCAGCAGAGTGCCTCAGAAAATGGAGCATGTTCTTTTGGGGTGGTGGAGGAACTGTAACGCCTCCCTCGGCTTCCCTTTGTCCTCCTGTCCTTGTTCCTCATCTGTCCAGTGTTTCCCTTTTTTGGGGTGGTGTGTGTGTGTGTGTGTGTGTGTGTGTGCGTGTGTGTGTGTGTGTGTGTGTGCGTGTGTGTGTGTGTGCGTGCGTGTCTGCATGCATGTGTGTGCGCACGTGTGCGAGTGTGTGCATGCCTGTGTGTGCGCGCGAGTGTGAGTGTGAGTGTGAGTGTGAGTGTGAGTGTGAGTGTGAGTGTGTGTGTGTGTGTGTGTGTGTGTGTGTGTGTGTGTGTGTGTGTGTGTGTGTGTGTGCGTGCGTGTGTGTGTGCGTGCGCACGTGTGCGAGTGTGTCCGTGTCTGTGTGTGCATGCGTCTGTGTGCGTGGGTGTGCAAGTGTTTGTGTGTGTGCGCGTAATTGTGTGTGTGTGTGCGTGCGTGCGTCTGCATGCATGTGTGTGCGCACGTGTGCGAGTGTGTGCGTGCCTGTGTGTGCGTGCGAGTGTGAGTGTGTGTGTGTGTGTGTGTGTGTGTGTGTGGCCATGGCACCTGCTTATTACAACAATTTAGTCACCCCATGACCATTTTCTGCCAAGGATGTCGGAAGGGCATGCAGGGAAGGAGGAGAGGAGAAGAGAGGAGGGCAGGGTGGCGAGGCTAAAAATACTGTCGGGGGGTTGTTACAGCTGGCGAGGAGACTGCTCACCTGGGACTAATCACCAGGCTCCGTGCTCCTGTGTGTCAGATGAGAGTTTGTCATATATGTAAAAATAAATGTATTCCTCTGAGGAAAAAAAAACTAGACTGCTCACAGAAAGCGGACCATGATGTTCCCCATCATTTCCGAGGGGAATATCTCAAAAGATTTGCATGCTTAGTGGAGTAGTTGCTCACAAACGACATGAGTGTGGTGTGATGTGTTTTTGATTGAAGTTCATTATGAATCAACACATTTACTCCACCCGTAGACATCTGTAAACATACTTCTGACTGATTTGTGCAATTAGGACTCTAAGACGACGACGATGATAACGATGTAGCAGACAAAGATATTCAGACCCTGTAGGCCTTGAGAATGTGACCAGTGTCTTTGTGGCCAGTTGTGGTGTCTCATTACTTTGTGACCTAGATTCTCATTAAATGGCAGGCATTAACAGTAACAAAGGCCTCCACCTTTCTACACTAAGTTAAGTATTCCTCTTCATTAATGACACAACTGTATCTCCCCATGTAATTTTAGCCAATGGGATTTGCTCGAGAAGCCCAGGATTGACCAATAGAGATACCAGTATCGTGATTCACTTCACTTTGCATTCTGTCTCTTCTAAGGTTCGCCTATGGGCCTCTATTGCAAGATTGCAAAACTTTCCATCAGTGATGTTCCACGGTGGTGAGGAATTTGAGTAGTGGAGGGAGGATGTTGACCTGCTGCCACCCCTGTCGGAGCCCTAGGCGGTAAATTTCCCAACTTGGCATGACTGGGCAAGATGCAATAAGCGGAAACTCTTTTCAAACTTTTAACACTGGGGAGGTGTCGTGGTGGCACAGGTGCCCGATTTAATGTGACCTGCAGTAGCACATCAGATTTCGTTTGTTGGTTCATTCATTCATTCATTCATTCATTCATTCATTCATTCATTCATTCATTCATTCATTCATTCATTCACATTTTTATTCATTCATTTATTTATTTATCCATCCATTCAATCATTGGGAGATGGCAGACTTGAGAAAGTAAGTGAAACAAAATTGAATGTCCGCACAGTTGCTCCCGTGTAGTTTTTTTAATGATCACCACAAGTGAATGCTTTGGAGCTTACGCTCTTCGTCAGACTTCAGTAAGCTCGAAAACGTTCACCTGTGGTGATCATTAAAAAAAACGAAATGGGAGCAACTGTGCGGACATTCCATTTTGTTTCACTTGTATTTTTTTGTTGTCCAGCACGTTTCTTTTGGATGTGCGCACCACTATCCTCTTTGTAAACTTAAGGAAGCAGCAAGTGTATGCTAGATTAGCCTTGTATCCACTTTACCATTATTGAGGGTAAAATGGTCTGGCAGTGTCTCTTTAGTCACATGCAGATGAGACTGATGGCCTTGCGAGTCCACCTTTTGACTGTACAGCCTTCCTGAAAAGGAAGGCCCAGGGGTGACCCACGAGGACACAATCTGCCCAGACATCCCTGCCACCCTCCTCTCAGCAGCCTTGGCCTGAGAAGCACATTATTGTACAGACTTTGAGAGGAGCCTTTGTTTGCCTCCGAGCACAGCGCTGCTTTTTATTCACACGGTCACAGGACCTGGAGGCAACGCTGAACAGTGCTGCTGTTATTCCTCCTTTGGTAAGGCAGTGCTTAATTTGTTTTAGTCTCGATATAGTGAAGTAGGTGAGAGGGACTTCGAATGCAAAGCAGCAAAGGACTTATCAGGTAACTGTGGAAGAGTATGTGTTGTGCGATAGTTTTGTCTCTGTTTGTTGTTGGAATGAGTGCCAGTGACCTTGTCCTACATTCTGGTGCATTCGACAGTCCAGCACAACCACGTGAAGACATTAACCACAACTCAACCTTTCTGGCATCTCACACACAAAACGAGACTACTGGATTGATGTATTTTTCCCAGCAGTTCTCCCAAATTCCAAATTTAACTGACACTGAAATTAATGGCTGTCATACATGTGGAGATGCTGATTTTAGCTAAATTTGCTGTGGTCGGTTAATTTTTTCCAGAGCTGTAAATACCTCATCACAAGTTCGCAGTAATACATTTTCCTGTTACCATTTTGTGATATTTTTGTCATAACTGTGTATGTGTTTGTAACTTGTTACAAAAGACCGCAAGTTTTGGGTTTCAGACTTTCTGACCCCCTTTTTGTGTTGACATTTCTATTCCAAACAGAACTTTTAACCTTCATCCCACCGTGTCATTGATCTTTCCGATGTTTCCACTGCTGTCTTTACCCAACGTTCTCCATCCATCTCTGTCCCCGTCTCCAAAACCTCCAAACACACTCTTCCTTCATCATGTGATGCCCACCTCAAACTCTGTGCCCGTTTCTTGTCTTTTCCCCATCAGTTCAGTGTTGAGCAATGCAAGCTTTTAGGACTTGCTGTACAATATGATTTCACTACAGAACCCCATACTTAATAGCTTTCCATGCAATGCCTTTCAATACTGTGTCACCATTAACTTAATGTTGAATAGAAAGACATTAAGCAAGCATTTCATATTGGCAATGGAAATGGCTTAGGTCAGAAGCCATTAGTGTCTATCAAGGCTGTTATGTTTTTGTCTTTTTTTTTTTGGAATTTCAGAGGGACCATGTGTACCCTAGAAACTGTTGATGGACATTGTTGATGCATGACATCGTAGGTAATGTTTTTTTGGGAGGGAGATTGTAAGTGAAAATATTGTGGCCATCTTACAAAATGATATTATTGATGGATGTAACATTTAGATTAGACTAGAAAAATTCATTGTTATGTGCATGTATCCATACGGAGTGTGTCAACAGTGATTTCAGACTTCGGAGTTTACATTTATTAACTTGTTTCAGAAACCACAATCATACTACTGTTTTAGAGATTTTATTGTGACCAGTTATTTGAAAAGCTAATGTTTTTTTTTTCACCGTTCTTGTGCTTCACTGCGAAATGAATTTCCCCTTGTGGACCAATGAAAGCCACATCAAAAGATGCGATGGATAGGAATGTTTAAACAGGAGATCTCAAACTATTAATCAGTGCCATTTGAGTCAGACAGCTGCTTTGTCATTCGCATGTGAAGAAGAACACCTATTTGGAGTCATACACTAAAGAAAGACAAGACAACAGCTGACTCTTCAAGCAGTGTCTACACACACACATACACACATACACACACATGTACACACACACATACACACACACATACACACACACACACACACACACACACACACACACACACACACACACACACACACACACACACACACACACACACACACACACACAACCCAGAAAGGGAGAGAGAGAGGCAAAGGCAGAGAGAGAGAGAGAGAGAGAGACATAAACAATTGCTCTTGGTCATATGAGCCCAGTGAAAACACAACCACAACAACACACCAGTCTGCGGGAGGTGGCTGTGAGGAATCAGCTGTCCAGGCCTGGCCCTGTTTTTCCTAAGCGATCCTGAGTCCCAGAAATAGCAGGGCCAGCTTGTGACTCATGCGCACAGCAGCTGAGGCCCATCCAACTGTGCAGCAGCAGCAACACAAGCTAGGAAGCTTCAGCCTGTCTGCCTGCCTGCCTGCCTGCCTGCCTGCCTGCCTGTCTGTCTGCCTGTCTGCCTGCCTGCCTGCCTGCCTGCCTGCCTGCCTGCCTGTTGGTGCACAGGGTGTGTGTAGGGTAATGTCTTCACGCTCCTGATGTCACTGTGAGAATGCACACACACACACACCTACATAGACACACACACACATGCACGTACACACGTACAAAAAATGCGTAAACACTGACAAGAAATGATGTCTGAAAACACTGATGCACGCAGATTATGGATACACATACACAGAGACACACAACACACAACAACGCACATCCTGCACCCAGTAGCATAAGACGCACACACATGCAGGCTAGGGTGAGAATACACATGCAGGCTAGGGTGAGAATACACATGCAGGCTAGGGTAGGAATACACATGCAGGCTAGGGTAAGCACACACATGCAGGCTAGGGTAAGAACACACATGCAGGCTAGGGTAAGCACACACATGCAGGCTAGGGTAAGCACACACATGCAGGCTAGGGTAAGCACACACATGCTGGCTAGGGTAAGCACACACATGCAGGCTAGGGTAAGCACACACATGCAGGGTAAGCCTGTGTTGGAATATCAGCAGCAGCACGGAAGTGACAGCAAGGTGAGAACGAATTTGAGGCTGACACAGTGCCGAGCAGCGAATAAAAGAGAGAGGGAGGGAGAGGGAGAAGCAGAGGGAGAGAGAGAGGGAAAGAAAGAGGCAGGGAGAGGGAGAAGCAGAGGGAGAGAGAGAGAGAGAGACAGAGAGACAGACTGTGTGTGGATGTGTGAGCAGAAGAGAGAGTGAGAGTGAGGCAGGCAAAGAGAACCAAAGGGAGGGATATAGAGCGAGAGAGAGAGAGGCTGGGAGGGAGAAAGAGAGCAAGGGGGAGGCAGGGAGAGGGAGAGAGAGAGCGCGAGAGGGAGGCAGGGAGAGAGAGAGCAAGAGGGAGGCAGGGAGAGAGAGAAAGAGCAGGAGGGAGGCAGCGAGAGGGAGAGAGAGAGTCAGGCTCCGCTCACAGCACAGCGCTAGCTGGCTGGCCGTCTCCCTCTAGCGCGCTCGCTCACAAGCTGACGAATGAGCTGCCTACCCGCCGGGCTTTGAAGGACCGACTGACTGACTGAGTGAGCAAACGAACGAGCAGAACAGAACAGAGCAGTGCGGTGCGAACACGGGGGAAGCAAACGGAGAGGAGAAGGAGAGCGAGTGAGCGCGTGTGTTTATGTATGTGTGTGAGAGAGAGAGGGGAACATGAATGTAATGCGCTCCTTCCCTCGCCTGCTTTCAGACACCGGACAGAAGAAGAGCGTGGAGAAGAAGGATGGACGCCGCATGTCCTTCCAGAGACCCAAGGGGACCATTGAGTATTCGGTAAGTGCAAATACCACAGACCAGCCACCTCGCATTACATTGCTCTCTCTCTCTCCCTTCTCCCTCTCTGTCTCTGTGTGTCTCTGTCTTTTTCTCCATGTCTCTACCTTCTCCCTCTCTATCTCTGTGTGTCTCTCTCTGTCTCTCCCTTCTCCCTCTCTGTCTCTGTGTCTCTCTCTCTGAGTCTCTCTCTCTCTCTCTCTCTCTCTCTCTCTCTCTCTCTCTCTCTCTCTCTCTCTCTCTCTCTCTCTGTGTGTCTCTCTGTCCTCCTGTCCTGCTGTCCTGTTCTGCTGCCTGTGTGCTGGCTTGAACGTTCTCTCCTGTGCTCCAGTTTATCCCATTGCTGGTGGTTTATTGATGCCTCTGGGTTGTTAGTCAGCCTCTGTCAACGTGCTGTGTGTGTGTACATGTGTGTCTACGTCCCTGTTCTCATCAACAGCGGTCGAGGTGTGCTGTAGAGGCTTGAGGGAGATGGCTCTGGTGTCGGTGTGGCATTGTTTTGTTTTGGTTTTCGGCGTTCTGCTGCATGTGGCGATATGCACGTGTGGTTGTTTTTTTTTTTTTTTTTTTTTCAATCGCCCTTTTGGAAAAGGTGAGCTTGGCTCTCACCAGTCAGTGTGAAGAGGACATGAGAGGATAGTAGTTGGGGGTCTGGATGTGTGCTTACGTCTTCCCAGCTTATAACGACCCTTGTGAACACACACACACACACACACACACACACACAGTTCTTCTCCCTGACGCTCCACTCAACTGACGCCAAGCTGGAACATGCAGGATAGCTGAGCAGAGCAGAGCAAGACGAGGGGGAAGAGGTTGATAACACAGCAGCCAAAACATGTGCTCCTTGTTTTTCAATATGCACGTGTCAGTGTATCAGTGTGCACACAAGTAGGTTTCTGCATGTGCATTTCTTATCAACAAACATTCCAGCACTGTGTTCACAAATGACCTTCTAGCAGCACTAGCATTTTTATTGATTTGGAATCTGTTGGGAGAGAGAGACAGAGAGAGAGAGAGAGAGAGAGAGAGATGGTGGTGGTGGTGGTGGTGTGGTAGGGGAGGAGAGAAACATAGAAATGGGTGTGTATGTTTGTGGTGGAGGGAGAGGGAGAGAGAGAAAGGGAGCATAGGGTTGAGCGATTGAGTGCGTTCTGATTCCCTGGCATTAGCTAACAATGGTTGGCTGGTTGCGTGTTCTTCAAATGACCCTCAAAATTCCAGCTGCTGTCAGACAGGCATGCAGGCACTCAGGCAGGCAGGCGGGCAGCGTCTCCTGTCTCTCCCTGGTAACAGGCAGCATGTGTGGAGGCTGAGAGAGCTGCTGTACACTGGAGCCTTGCCTGGACATAAAGAGTGACAGAGGGGAGGGAAGGACAGAAGGTCTGGGCACCAAGGGTGGCAGAGAAAGAGTGAAAGAAAAAAAGAAAGAAAGAAAGAAAGAAAAGACAAAACAAAGGAGCAGCAGCCTGTGGTCAAAGCAACCATTTAGCTGGCAGATTGATTGCAGCCTCATTTTCTAGCAAGCACCCTCTGTCACACCTCTCTCTTCCCCCATATATCTGACTGACATCCCTCCATTTTCCTGTCTTTCCTGTTATCCTCCTTATCTATTCCTGCGTGTCTTTAATTATATCTGTATGTATATCATCTCCTCCTCTCCATCTGTTTTCTTTTTGCATTTTCCTTTATCTGCCTGCCTGTCTGTCTGTCTGTTTCTCTATCTCTCTGTCTGCCTGTCTGCCTGCCTGTCTGTCTGTCTGTCTGTCCGTCTCTGTCTGTCTGTCTGTCTGTCTGTCTGTCTATCTGCCTGCCTGTCTGTCTGTCTGTCTCTGCCTGTCTGCCTTCTTGCCTGCCTGCCTGCCTGTCTGTCTGTCCGTCTCTGTCTGTTTGTCTGTATCCTATTTTAAGTGTTTGTCTGTGTCACACCCTCCTGTCCCTCCTTTATTTCTCTCCTTCTTGGTGTCCCTCACCTGCTCTCATGTCACTGATGGGCACCATGGAGCTTTGGCTGGGTACATAACCCACTGTGTCCAGATGTCTTCTGGGCCTTCACACCTCTCAGCTCCCCTGGTTCTGGGACAGGTGTCACTCCTTGCTCCATCCATCCATCCATCCATCCATCCATCCATCCATCCATCCATCCCCTCCCCTCCCCATGACGACCCACCCCACTCCACCCCACCTGACTTGGCCCTCTCACTCCACTTGATTTGTCCCTGTCTACCCAGAGTGACAAGGCCTTTGTCTGCCCCAGCCGAGCGTGAAAGGTGTGCAGCACTACAACATCTCCGAGCAACACAGAGGGAAAAGGCACAGAAGTAGGGGAAAGGTTCAGGCGGAGGAATAGAGAGAGATAAGGAGCGATTCTGGCACAGGGAAAGAGGGAGGTGGGAGTCAGGCCAGGGAGGCAGCGGGAAGTGGGGGTGGGGGCGGAGGGGTGTGTGTGTGGGGGGGGGGGGGGGGCATTGGAGCTGCCGCGGTGGGTCTGGGGGAGTGGGCGGTAAATCTGGTCCGAAATCTGCACATGCATCTCCCATCCTCCAGCCCCCACCGAGGGAAGACTTCCGCTCCCTGTCAGCGCAGAATCCCGATATGATGACGGATGGGTGGATGGTTAAATGGATGGGTGGACTGGTAGGTAGATAGACGGATGGATGGATGGATGGATGAATGGATGGATAGAAGGATGGGTAGATAGATGGATGGGAACCTAGATGGCAGGAGAAGGAGATAATTGAATCACTGCCTCTCCGATCACTACACGGAGACATAAATAAAGACAAAAACAAGCAAGACAGAAAGACAGTATGGTACAATATAAACAATAATGTACAAAGAGAGCTAGAAATAGGCATTGAGCGAAGGCCTTACCAGTGACTGGCGGTCATACATGGAGTGTTAAAGACATCAAGAGACAGAGTGTAAAACTAGAGGTGAATTAAACAGGGGACGATGAGAAGTAAAACAAAAAAAAAAAACGGGCAGAGAGCCAGCATTGTGGCCAGCGGGCGTCCACTGGGAGAAGCCTAGAGCCACTCCAGTCCAGTCCAGTCCAGTGCTGAGCGAAAGCCTGCTTATCTTAAACTCTCATCTCGCGCTCCGCTTCTGCACCGGGCTCGCTCCGCAGATAGCACAGCAATCTGCTGCCGGGGCCTACAGGATAGGAAACGCCTTTCAACCACGCTATCGATTTAGAATTTCTTTCCTTTTTTTCCTTTCTTCCTTCCTCTCCATGTGCTGCTGACTTTTTTAACACTCATCATGCTTCTGTTTCTCTTAGTCTTTCTCTCGACCACCTTATCCAGCTTTCTTTTTCGGTCATGCTCTGGTTCGTTCTCCCTCTGCTACTGTCACCATTTCTCTCACTTTTTTCTTCTCCCTATCTCTCTCTCTCTCTCTCTCCCTCTCTCTGTCTCTCTATCTCTCTCTCTCTCTTTATCTCTCTCTTTTTCTCTGTCTCTCTTTCTCTCTCCCTCTCTTTCTCTCTCCCTCTCCCTATCTTACACTCTCTCTCGCTCTCTCACTCTAAATTGCCATAACCTATGTGCACCCCATGAAACCCAGTCGCCTCAACGAGGTCCATCTATTGGTTGACCCTGAGCCAATTAAATAAATGGTCCCTTGGCTGCCAGGGGGGAGAGGGCAGGAAGTCGGCACAGAAGAGGAAACGGCGCAGGGGGGGTGTTGGGCGTTGGAAATAGGGCGGGGGGTGCATGAGCACCTCGGTAATCACTACCTGTCTGTGATCCTCCGTCAAGCCGTCGTCCATGTATATCTCCAAACCCACAGCAAAGCAGGGGCCTTTGTTTTTCAGGGCTCATCTGCTCGCTGGATTACTCAGCCTCCTTGGCAAAGCCAGCCCGTAAACAGGCATACCAGGAGATTTAAAACCCAGTGATTAGATTTATGTAAAAAAAAAACATCCTCACCTCCTGCTTGTCTCCTCCACTGTAATTTGTTTTAACAAATTACCAAGGCCAGGCTCAGGGCTGCTTCCTGGGTGGTGCTATGATGAGTCACATTCTGTGTTCATCTTCATCTAACTGTGGCATAGAATCAAGGCGAATGAAGGCATTTAATTACGAGTTTAAGTTTATAAGTTTATTATACACTTACCCACCAATACTGGTGGATATCATTATCCACTGCAACAAACGGAAGTTGTGTCGGTCTAGACACAGAATGTAAGCATTATCAGTTTGTGAGTGTACACAGTGTTGTCTATATGATTAGGCATTGGCTTGTTGATGATAAATGTCTGCAGAATGAACACATCAAAGTTTACATACTTCAACAATCAAAACTAATAGGATACACACTGGCAAATTCTGAATCCTACGTACTACTTTAGGTAAAAATGCTTGCTAGTTGTTTTATACTGTTTTTATATAAAGTGTGGTATTCAGTGTGGTCTTATCTCAAATAAACGACATTTCTACAACTATACTACACAAATGCAGCTGTGTGAATAGATCAGGAAACTTTGTGAATCGTGATTCAAGGAATGGGTTTGACTCCTGCAGTGCTTGAGAGGCAGGACATTAGCATGGGCTAACACTGCTCACAGCATCGCAAAGTACTAAATAGCAAGCTTTCTTACCTTTTCCTAGTGCTGTCTTTTCCCAACTTAACTTCCCAATCCAGCTATGTGAAGGGATTAAGGGCGCTTTCAGAATATAGCATATATAGTTTAGAATATAGTTCGTTTGCTTTGGTCCGTACTAGTCAGAAAAATGTTACAATGTACCAAACAGACGTGGGTACGGTTTGCTTTCACATATGCATAATTCTAAACAAACCAAAATAGACAGCGAAGACCATCGCCATGCACCACTTTCGATAATAATAATGCAATAAACTCTTCTGTTTTGTCCAATTTGGCTTGGTTGCTGTGACACCATAGGAACCGTACCAAAGTAGGGCACCTAAAGCGGTCTGAGACCACCTCTTTTTAGCGGTCTCGGACCGGTTGATTTGGCTGCAGATTGCATTCACACCAATGAAAACGAAACGAACTAAGAACTTTTGGTTTGAATGGAATGTTTGGTGCGCATCAAATGCTTTAAGTGTGAAAGCACCCTAAGAAACCGCCCCAAATTGAAGTACACCTTACCTGTCCAATACTTTACCCATTTAATAAGGAAGAAGGTTTGCCTGTACTAATGCCGCTCACAGCATCTTAAAGAACCATTCTGTATCTGAATGGCAATTTCTCACCTTTCCTTAATGCTGCCTCCCCACCACTCTTTGCACTGAGTGGAGAGTGGTTAAAGTTAGCCATTAGCACAGCTGGCACTCAGGGATAATGGCAGTCTGAGAGCTAACCTCAGCCTCACCTTGAGTGCTTGTTTTGAAGTGAGCTGAGGTATTGTGTTTGGCGTGACCATGGTAACGGACCACTGCAGCACCTCCTTGTTTCCGCTGCGATGGAACTTCAATGTTACAAATACAGCGGAAATATTCAGTACTTCGGGACTGTGTACTGTGCCTTCAGCAGTGATAATGTATGTGTAGCACCTAAGGAATAGAGTAATTGTGGTAGATTTTTGACAGTGGCAGTACGGGCCCCAGAAACTTCCCTTTTACTTAAAATTTCAAGTGTTTTTTCATACCAGTGTGAAGCACAGATGACGGCGAGAGACAATATTAAATCTGTACTGTGGCTCAGTGCACAGGGACCCTGCATGCATAAAATCTATCGTGTTTACTGCAGCTGTATCAGAGTTTGAGGGTGGTGTCTATTCAAATCCGTGAAAAAACAGTGTGAATGCAGTGTGGCCTGCAGTCAGGAAGACGCAGCAACATAGTGCTAATGGCCATTCAGACATATTGGACAGTGTTAAAAAAAGATTTGGGGAAGGCATTGCATCATGTGGTAAGAAGGTTTTCCCCCACTTCCTTTGGAGAAGAGGGAAGAAGAAGTGTCTGGCATGTTGACACCTCTTCTCTTTTCAGACAGCCTCCTGTGGGAATCTCTCACAGCTCGTGAATACGTATGTTTCGGTTTGTCTCCCAACGATCTCTTGGGTACCTGTGTGCAGCTAGAGCTGCAAAATACACACATGTACAATTTACACATGTCTACACACACAAACACACACACACACAGACAGACAACACACTCTTTCCACAGAAAGATGCTGTTCTTCCGAGGCTAATCCCTAGCTCCTCCCTTTGATTGGGGGAATGTCATCCACACAAGACAACGTTTCTAAAATTAACCCCTTAAAATGATCAGCTTTGCTGTATACTGCGCATGCCAAGGAAGTGGCAACGACAGACTTCTCTATGGCAACTGTCATGCTAAAGCACAGCGCAGTCTTCTGTAACAGTCTGATCATGCTAGGAACGTGCCTTTCCCTAGATTTAACACTCTCACTGGTTGCCTGGCTTGTGTTGATTCCCCCACCCCTCCTCCGCAATTAATTTCAGTTGGGTGATGCACCCATCGCTGTGTGCTGATTATGAATCGTCTCTCCTGTCTCTTTCCCTCCTACCCCTTTCTCTTAATCCTATTTAGTCGTACTTGCCTACATTTTTGTGTGTTCATTGCAGGTGCTCAGTAGTAAAACGTTTTGGTTTTAGCTTTGGCTAGATTGTTGTTGTGCAGCATCAGTAATGTTTCTGACAGAGCAAGAGGGAGAGAGACGGAGACAGAGGGAGGAGGGAGAAAGATGGAGATAGAGGGGGGGGGGGAGCGAGGCTGTCGTGGCTTTGATGCTGCCGTTGCTGCTGAGGTTTCACATGTGGATGGATGTCACTAATTACACAAAGGCACTAACGAGTTAATGGAGCCGTGAAAGGCAGGCTGGAGCACGCATGGCTAATCGCCCATCACTGGGCAGAATCCGAAGGGCGGCCTGGTCGCCAGAGCAGCCTGCTGGAGAGGATGGGTCAGCAGACCCTTGCATCTCCATGAGAGTCCTTCAAAGAATAGGGCACCAGGCACCTTGCCTCTTGCCCTCCATGCCTCTCCACTCGTGCAGGTGGTATACCCTTAAGAGGAAGGCAGGCCTGGGGGTGAAAAAAAGCTACAAGCTCAGCACCCTAAAATAACCAGAGGAAAAGCTGTGCCAAAAAAGGACAAATGCTTTACTCAGTGAACCACTTCCATGGCTGTGCTTAGAAGATATCCAAAGGCTTAAGGCTTTTTTTTTTCTGTTTTTTTTTTTTTTTTTCTCAAGCCATACTTTTCTTACTGACCAAGAATGTTCTGTTTACCCTTCAGTCTTTCATGCTTTGCATCAAAACATTACATTATTACATTACATTACACTTAGCAGGTGCTTTTATCCAAAGCGACTTACAAAAGGAGGACATAATAAGCTAACCGAGGTGTAGAGAAACACAGGGTAAACAGACTACACACATACACAAGGAAATGTGCCTTAAGTAAATTTCCCATGTGCCTTAGCTAAGTTTCCCAGGGCAGGGACACACGCACACCCTACACACACAGACTCATACAAGCACGAGGCACCTAGGTAAAGAGATGGTTAGTAGGGATTCGTTTTGTTAGGAAGGGAAGCAGTCTCAGAAAACAAGGGTTTTCACAAGCTTTTTGAAGGTCGAGAGGGATGTTGCTGCTCTTGTAGCAGCTGGTAGGTTGTTCCACCATTAAGGGACAACGACAGAGAAAAGTTTAGAGTGACCTCGCCTTGTGTTAGGAGAGGGGAAAACAAACAGTCCTGCTTCTTCCCTCCTGTGATGCATGCAGTCTCCCACCTTCTCCTCTTCACATTCTCGCCGACTTAAGAGAACTGCAGAAAAAAACTTTTCTCAAGCCACAGTTGCCTGGACAAAGAGTCCTCAGGACAGGTTTTTGCCCGTCATCATTAACACCATTAATAATGGACACTATTGATTGGCCCTCTAAAGGGATAAGGTTCTCCTGCCCACTTCACCGCTGTGCTGCTGTTATCCGGTGACATGTCCTTCTCTCTCCTCGCCACATTGATTAATACAGCTATTATTAGAATACCAAATTGAACGGTGACACAGCTCTCTGTTGGAAGGATTGGTGTTGAATGTGGGTTTTGAGGTTGCCATTACCACAGTACTTTTAAAGGGCTGGTGTTTGAAGATCACCTGTCAGACACTTGAGGTTTTCTGTGCATTCACCTATTGAGACCTAGCCATTGTGTGTGTGTGTGTGTGTGTGTGTGTGTGTGTGTGTGTGTGTGTGTGTGTGTGTGTGTGTGTGTGTGTGTGTGTGTGTGTGTGTGTTTTAAAAGCCGTGCTCGGTGTTGGTCATGCACAGAAAAAAATCTGTAGTTTTGAAACATTTGGACTGGTTCTCATAGTCATGTTGTCATGTTTTTTACTAATCCTTCAATTAAAATGCCTGTAGGGAGGGCCTTCCCATAATCCTACAGAAGACTCAGTAGAGTACCCTGAAGAGGCAAAAAGCTGAAGTGCTAATGGAGGTTTGACATGTAACGGGAATTTTGGAACAGGGTATGGTCCAAGAAGCTAAGCAGCTAAGCTGATAATGCTGTGGCCAAAAAGGTGAATAGTGTTTTCTTTTTTCTTTTTTTTTTAAATAAAAAGGTTCCAGAGCAGGTTGTTTGCTCTGAAACTAAGTGGTAGGAGGCTAAAAATAAATAGCCTGTGGATGAGATCGGCACGAACGACGCTCCGAGGGAAATCAATGTTCTGCGCCAGGCTAGGGAGGATAAAAAACCCGACTCGGCAGCACATGGGCGTTGGGAATATCGACCTCTGATGTTCCCATCTGGATAACATGGGAAACTTTAAAAAAAAATTCCATTGATATCTTTCAGGTTTTTTTTGCCTTCTGGGAAATTGCAAAACCAAGTAGATAATGCAAAAGATAACCAAACTGTGTTTTAAGAAGTGCCTTTTGGGAACATTTTTAGCATGCGGAGAAGGCCCTTACTCTAAGTACTCAAAATGCTTGTGGCTGTTTGAATGTTACTTAAACACTAAACGCCTCTGTGAGAAATGAATTATGCAGACGACAGCAGCTGACAAAGCACCACTTAATATGCCTGTGCGTCATCGATCACAGGCGAAGGGTCATTGCAGTGTGACAGATGATGACCGAAACCCTTAACTTCTCCGGCAGATATTCAGAATGAAATTACCTGCATGTGCTGCCTATTACAGATGACTAATGTAGCTCTCCACGTCAGTGTAAACGGCAAGGTGCATGCCATTACGTGGGCCATTACCGTGATTACTTCATGTCATACCTGTGTGCTGTTTGAGGCTGTGCATGATTACGTTTTTTCACCCTCCTTCTTCAAAAAAAAAGGCCAGCGTGGAGAAGAACAGGGTTAGGGATACAGTCGTACCTGAGCTGCATGGTCCACACAGCATGACATCAGAGGCTGACTCATCCGAGCGATGATGCGGCCCCTGTCTGCCTGCGCTGCAGTGAGCAGCCTAAACCGCACTCATCCGCTCACACAGCCTGCGGAGGCAGTCTCACACAAAATTATTCATTTCCGATGGTTATTTTATCCAGTGTGACTCACAGGATAGTCGTATTGTGAATTTTAGGATTTGTGGGGATAGTTGAATTTTACTACTCAGTGTGTGTGTGTGTGTGTGCATGTGTGTGTGCTAACTGTTATCACTGTTTAATGTGCTGTTGCTCATCTGAGGGAGTATTGAGCTCACAGCATGGAGGCCCAGGTTTTAATTTGTAGTCAGAAGGTATGCCTTGAAATTGTAGGAATTTTACAAAATCATAGCAGTGGACTTACTGAATGGTAATTATGTGGGAAAGAGCTAGCCTGGTAAACCCGCCCCTCGTACTTCATTTTATTTCGTGCAGAGGTTCTGGACCAGAATCTCTTGAGGTACATTTGCGATGTTCCAGAAACATCGATCCAATCAGCGAACAGAGGGTGTGTTCGTTAGCTGTGACGTTGACCTTGTGTGCTACATTTGAATTGTAGTGCGTAGGTAGGCTAATTGCATACGTGACGACCAGGCGTTAGCGATTGGGTAAAGGCAGAGGCACTTTTTTAAAACTTCAGCAGAGTCCACACCTCCAGCAAATCGTTTCTGTTGGTCTCTGTTCCAGACCCTCTGCACGAAATGAAATGAAATGTACGAGGGGCTGGTTTACCAGGCTAGTAAAGAGCTTTATGTTCTTGGAAACTCAAAACATTTGGACTCCTCTTACAAACAGTAAGAATAAACTTCTATAGTACATTAAGTAATTATTAGCATGATTACACACAATAAGATCTCTTGGCCACTCCACTGCTGACCGCTGCTGATATGGTGTTGGCTTGATCTTGTTTGGAATGAGGAGTGAGGCAGCTCCACGTCTAGTGATCCAGAGATATAGCTCCTGGTTCCCCATCATCAGTGCCTGAACTGAAGAAGCCTTTTGGATGAAAGGTGAAACACCTTCAAGCTCCAAAAAGAAGTCCAGTTGCTTACAACTTAGCTCCTTTGACTACCATGACCTGTATGAATGAGAATCTACACAGTAGGGATGTCCCGATCCAGCTTTTTGCACTTCCGATCCGATACCGATATTGTATTTGCACTTCCGAGCCGATACCGATGCTGGTGGCCGATACCGATACCGGCCTATCCAACCGAGCATGTATTAAAGTTATTTAGCCTTCTTACTTAGTTATTAGACTCATATTGAAAAGGGTTTTAGTACTCTTGATAACAACTAGCCAGCTGACTTAAGTGAATACACAGTGGTTGGTAACAAGAAACTGACCTGTTTATTCAGGGATAAACAGAAAATAGACAACATTAAAAATAACAAACAGGGATGGCATCAGTGGTCAGTAAAAGTGCAAATCAGACTGTAAACTGTAAAAAAAAGAAAAACACACAAATAACCTGAGTGTAAAATAGTCTATTAACTCAAAAAAAGCAAAACACACAAATAACCTCTGTGTAAAATAGTCTATTAACTCAGCATCAGTACTCTGCTCTTGAGCAGGTGTAAACCAAGGCTTTAAAAACCAGTGCAAATAATATCGTTAACTATTTAAAAACAAAAATGCCCTCTACTCCCCAATCTCCTCCTGGAGTTTTGCTCCATCTCTATCTACAAACTGGGAGACGCTAATGCTGGTGTGCTGGAAAATGCGGACCGGATTTTAGCGAAACCACAGCAAAAAACTGGAATGGATTATTTGAGCGCGGACCGGACCCGGACCGGACTTTTTTTTAACGGATCGGATTTTTTTTTCCGTGCCGCCACGCCGATACCGATACGCATTTTTTTGCCAATATCGGCGGCCGATCCGATACCGATATTGGATCGGGACAAGCCTACTACACAGACATCATGACCTTGTTTTTTTTTTTTTGTCATTACAAGTCAATGAGCACTGTCACTGTGGTGTCACAAGATCAATCTAGGACCAAAGGACTGTGTTTCAGTGCCCTTCTCTCAAGCTTTTAGGAGCAGTTCAGGCCTCATGTCAGTAAGCATGAAAACAGTGTGCCTAAAGAGGCCTCTCTGCAGTTGTCAGCTTCCAAGGGCAGAACTTTCTGGAATGTGTGATGGATATTTGCTAGCCTGGTTAAACCAGCCCCCTGCATTGAGAAACGATTTCTTCCTGGAGGTGTGGACTCTGCTGAAGTTTAAAACAAGTGGCTTTGCCTTTACCCAAACGCTTACATGTGGTCGGCATGTATAAAATTAGCCTACCTATGCACTACAATTCAAATGTAGCAAACAAAGTCAACGTTCACTCACGAACACTCCCTGTGTTCACTGACTGGCTTGGAATCGCTTGGTCCAAATACATGAATGTCAATGGCTAGGTGCCTCATGCTTGTATGAGTCTCTGTGTGTGTGGGGGGGATGTCTGAAGTGTCCCTGCTCTGGGAAATTTACTTAAGGCAAATATATTTCCTTGTGTGTATGTGTGTAGTTTGTTTACCCTGTGTCCCCCCTACACCTCTGTTGGCTTATGTCCTCTTTTTGTAAGTCGCTTTGGATAAAAGCATCTGCTAAATGTAATGTAATATTTCGGTTGATTTGCTGCTGCAGTTTGGCTGCCAGTTGGCCCTTGTCAGATTAGTCACCGTGTTTAGGGCCAGTTCAAGCAGCTTGGTGGCCAGTCCTTCAAAAAGGAATAGGTCACGTTTTATGTCATTCCAAGCTGACATGCTATTGCCAGGGAAAGAGTGGAACTGGAATGAGTTCAGCCACCTCACGGACACTGAGTCCTTCAGGATATGGTTTTTTTTTTTCCATATCCATGCATGTCAAGCAGTGGAGCTATTCTAGCCTGCTCGCAAGAAGCTGTTCGTTAAACTAAATGATGAAACATTTCTAGGGGGACACTGCTTTGCTTTGGGCTTTGGTGTGTGTGTGTGTGTGTGTGTGTGGTGTGCTGGTGGGCCTCTCTGTTGGGGTGGCTCCCACTCACCATCCCCCCCCCCCCCCCCCCCGCCTCAGCCCCCTCCGCCCCCCAAAACACCCCCGCTGTGTCTCCTGGAAGCAGTGTGGCACATGGCAAAGTGCTGACCAGCATGTACTGTCCACGGCCTGTCACCATGACAACCAAGACAAGGACTGCCATCAACAGGCCTGAAATGTGGAGAAAAGAAAGAAAGAAGGGAGGACGATCTGTGCGGTCTCCTAGACACCATGAGCTTGCATCTGTCACAACAATCATCTCAGACTGCAACAGTTCATAAAACTAAGTAGGAGCCATAAATGTGCATTATCTGTTGTCTGCACAATGCTTAAGAAGTACATTTACTATGGTTCCACTGGAGAAATGTCTGTCTAATCGGTCCAAGTGGATCTCGTTTTTTTTTTTTTTTTTTCTATTTATTTCTTTATTGCAGACTCCATGCTGGGTCCATAGCATAGTAAAATGTTAAGTCAGAGTAAAGAGTCAAAAAAAGACAACAGACAGATAGGCACTCTCTCTTGTGCTTCCTTAGCTTAGAGGAGTACCTGCAGTGTTGCTCTAGTATGTCAGTGCTTCAGTACTTTGCTGGGTTGTGCTAAATTTCTCAGGAATGCAGTTTCACAGATATAGATGCCTGTGCTTTGAATATCTGCTGTATATTTTTTGTTGTGGTTGAACCTGAAAGTGGAGTGCTGGCTATAGCAAATTAAATTCTCAAATGTAGCTTCACTGTGGTGGCCGTGAGCTGTATTTTTCCTTTGGATGAGTACTTCTGCTTATTTCTTCTCTTCACTTGTGTACAGCTGGTAGTGTGTAAATTGGGAATGGGATCATGTGGATAACGGGGACAAGAGATGAGTGGTGTGCGTGTGTGTCAGGTGACATTCCTCTGGATTGCAGGCTGAATGCTTGCTTTTGCTGTTGCTCTGTGTTTGACTGTGTGTGCATGTCTGCTGTGCGTGTGTCTGTGTGTGCTTACGTGGGTGCACACACACACATACCTGTGTGTGTGTGTGTGTGTGTGTGTGCCTGAGCAAATAACCTGGACTGTGTGACCGTAGACAGAGCAGCACTGTCCTTCACTGTTTGCCTTGGGTTTGTACACATCATATGATTTAGTCTCTCTCTCTCTCTCTCTCTCTCTCTCTCTCTCTCTCTCTCTCTCTCTCTCTCTCTCTCTCTCTCTCTCTCTCTCTCTATTGCTCTCTCTCCTCTTTTTCTCTCTCTTTTCCTCTCTCTCATGACCGCACACTCATGCTTATTCTCAGTCATGCTTAAAAACAACATCTTTAATGGACCTCATTTGCTGACTCTCCGGAACATTCTTTCTCCACAGGCTGAAAGCTAGGTTCCCTCAGTAGTGCTTGTCCCTAGCTACAGGTCCTCTCGTTTGTGCCACCCACACACACAGTTTTTTATCGCTTACCTGAAACATCCACAGCACTTCAAAAACTATTAATGACAAAATCTCAGACAAGTCAGCGACCTGTTAGCTTCTGCTGTACACGCAGCAGAATCAGTAACCTTGTCTTGTGTCTCCTTTTCCCTTTTTTTTATTCTTGCTCTTCCCTCTTGTTGTTTTGTATGTGTGCGTGTTTGTGTGTGTGTGTATGTCCGTGTACGTGTGTCTGTGTGTGTCTCTGTGTGTGTGGTGTTTGCTGTGTATGGTCTAGGTGGAATCGCGGGACACACTCAACAGCATATCCCTGAAGTTTGACACCACACCCAATGAGCTGGTGCAGCTTAACAAGCTTTTCTCCAGAAATGTGGTCCCCGGACAGGTGTGAAACTCTGCCTTTCGTTTACACGTTCGTTCTCTCTCCCTCTCTCTCTCTCTCTCTCTCTCTCTCTCTCTCTCTCTCTCTCTCTCTCTTTTTGCCACCCAGTCTGCCTTTCGTTTACACGCTCGTTCTCTCTCTCTCTCTCTCTCTCTCTCTCTCTCTCTCTCTCTCTCTCTCTCTCTCTCTCTCTCCTCTCTCTCTCTCTCTCTCTCTCTCTCTCTCTCTCTCTCTCTCTCTCTCTCTCTGTCACCCAGTCTGCAATCCACACTACGTCACTCCTCCACACACTCACTGGTAAAACTCTGTGTGAAACACTTCTCTAGTCATCCTGCTGCCTTCTTTAAGTATTTGTGACCATTTCAATCCAAACCACAAGTGGCCCAAACTGAGAGCTCATGTCTTCAGACAAGATGAGGCAATGCTGCTCACTCCCACCGCCAGCACAGAGGCTTCTCTGTAGTCTGAGCTCAGTAAGGTTTTATAATATCCTTGGCTAACCCACTTTGCAGACACTCACAGACACACGCACCTAAATGCTCAAGCAAGTAGATATGCACGCACGTATACACTCAAGCAAATGTACAGGCAAATATGCACACATGTACTGTACACACTCACGCACATGCATAGTCTCACAAATACACACACACATACACACAAACAGATAGCAGTGCTGTCATGGCAAAGCTGCGTTTAGTGTGGTGTTTGGCTGTGGTGAGGAGAGTGTTGTTGCCCCTTCAAGGCAGCCCCCAATGCTCTGGCTCTTATCACATCCGCCCAAACACACACAAGCTCTCATGCACATACAGACACACACACACAATCCTCTTAAGCAGGTTTTTCCCCTCTGTCGCACCACTGTGCTTGTACAACAGATTTGGGCAAAATGCCCAAAAATGAAACAAATATATGCATACATACACACACACACCCGTATGCATCACTTACAGAGCTCCTATCTGCTGCAGTTTCGAACAGGAAATTGTGTTTTTAGCATCCATTTCTGACAAACAGATAACATGCCATGCCCTATCTCCCCGTCCCCCCTTCACCCTTTCAAATACCTCCGTGCATGTTTCATTTTATGTACATTTTATGAAATCACTCCTGAAATCAAAAGCTGTGGTTTTTGATTACATGGTGAAGAAGTTGTTTTCCCTTCAAATGTGTGGTTTGATGTGTGTGTGTGTGTGTGTGTGTGTGTGTGTGTGTGTGTGTGTGTGTGTGTGTGTGTGTGTGTGTGTGTGTGTGTGTGTGCGCGCGTGCGCGCGTGTGTGTGCGTCTGGATTCACATACATGCCTATGCACTTGTGTAAATAAGTGCATGAGTGTTTTGTATGTGTGTGTGAGTGCGTGTGTTTGGGAGATCGAGAGTGAGTGTGTGTGTGTGTGTGTCTCTGTGTGCCTCTGGCCTGTGTAAACGCAGCTGGTGTTGTGTTTGCAGGTTCTGTATGTTCCCGACCCCGAGTATGTGTCCAGTGTGGGAAGCTCCCCCTCCATCAGTCCCATCAGCCCCCTCTCGCCCACTTCCTCCGAGGCTGACTTGGAGAAGGTGACGGTATGTCCACACACACCTACACACACACACACAACTACACACACACCTACACACACACGCACGCACACACACACGCACACACACATACACTCAATCTCTCTCTCTCTGTTTGTCTTAAATGTATCTTCATACACTAACGCACACACCTAAACACCTAAATAAGAAGAGTGAACCTCTTCTTATGGACATCCTACAGTAACCTCAGGCGGATTAGGAGCACTTGTGAAAGTCTCAGCTGAGACTGCACCACATGCAGAAGAAAAAACATGTATCACCAATACTTCCTTAAAGTCCAGGGTCCAGTTCACTGTTTTAAAGTGTCCAGTCTAGCAAACTGGTCTCGCCTAAAGTGGAAGACTATTTCAGGGTTTAGAACCAAAAACTGTAAAAGCTGAGTTACCTAGGCCTGTATAAAAGTGTTGGTATGACTAAGTGTGTCAGGAGATGTTAAATTCTGGCTGGGGCAAGACTCTTCACTGCCAAAAAAACAAACAAACAGTAAAATCTCATAATCTTATAAAAATCGTCCCGGAACCTCACAAAGGTAATGCAGTTAAATATAATAAATATAAAGAAAATACTCAAACATGTGTCATATTTAAAGGCTGTTTGACTGTTAGTAAACTGGGGAATGGTGTCTGGCTAGTGCTTATGTAGTCCATTATTACAGTCATTTAATCTGGAAGGCATTAAAGCATAGACCAGCTAGTCTCGGTGTTGCAGAAAGGAAATCTCACACTGTGGCAGTTAATCTTAGTTGACAAAATTAGGCACTAACCACAGAATCAATCTGCTTATCGGATTTTAGATGAGAGCAGCTATACATAGTGATGTTGCCTGAAATGTGGAGAAAAGAAAGAAAGAAGGGAGGACGATCTGTGCGGTCTCCTAGACACCATGAGCTTGCATCTGTCACAACAATCATCTCAGACTGCAACAGTTCATAAAACTAAGTAGGAGCCATATATGTGCATTATCTGTTGTCTGCACAATGCTTAAGAAGTACATTTACTATGGTTCCACTGGAGAAATGTCTGTCTAATCGGTCCAAGTGGATCTCGTTTTTTTTTTTTTTTTTTTTCTATTTATTTCTTTATTGCAGACTCCATGCTGGGTCCATAGCATAGTAAAATGTTAAGTCAGAGTAAAGAGTCAAAAAAAGACAACAGACAGATAGGCACTCTCTCTTGTGCTTCCTTAGCTTAGAGGAGTACCTGCAGTGTTGCTCTAGTATGTCAGTGCTTCAGTACTTTGCTGGGTTGTGCTAAATTTCTCAGGAATGCAGTTTCACAGATATAGATGCCTGTGCTTTGAATATCTGCTGTATATTTTTTGTTGTGGTTGAACCTGAAAGTGGAGTGCTGGCTATAGCAAATTAAATTCTCAAATGTAGCTTCACTGTGGTGGCCGTGAGCTGTATTTGTCCTCTTGGATGAGTACTTCTGCTTATTTCTTCTCTTCACTTGTGTACAGCTGGTAGTGTGTAAATTGGGAATGGGATCATGTGGATAACGGGGACAAGAGATGAGTGGTGTGCGTGTGTGTCAGGTGACATTCCTCTGGATTGCAGGCTGAATGCTTGCTTTTGCTGTTGCTCTGTGTTTGACTGTGTGTGCATGTCTGCTGTGCGTGTGTCTGTGTGTGCTTACGTGGGTGCACACACACACATACCTGTGTGTGTGTGTGTGTGTGTGTGTGCCTGAGCAAATAACCTGGACTGTGTGACCGTAGACAGAGCAGCACTGTCCTTCACTGTTTGCCTTGGGTTTGTACACATCATATGATTTAGTCTCTCTCTCTCTCTCTCTCTCTCTCTCTCTCTCTCTCTCTCCTCTCTCTCTCTCTCTCTCTCTCTCTCTCTCTCTCTCTCTCTCTTCTATGCTCTCTCTCCTCTTTTTCTCTCTCTTTTCCTCTCTCTCATGACCGCACACTCATGCTTATTCTCAGTCATGCTTAAAAACAACATCTTTAATGGACCTCATTTGCTGACCTCTCCGGAACATTCTTTCTCCACAGGCTGAAAGCTAGGTTCCCTCAGTAGTGCTTGTCCCTAGCTACAGGTCCTCCTCGTTTGTGCCACCCACACACACAGTTTTTTTATCGCTTACCTGAAACATCCACAGCACTTCAAAAACTATTAATGACAAAATCTCAGACAAGTCAGCGACCTGTTAGCTTCTGCTGTACACGCAGCAGAATCAGTAACCTTGTCTTGTGTCTCCTTTTCCCTTTTTTTTTATTCTTGCTCTTCCCTCTTGTTGTTTGTGTATGTGTGCGTGTTTGTGTGTGTGTGTGTATGTCCGTGTACGTGTGTCTGTGTGTGTCTCTGTGTGTGTGGTGTTTGCTGTGTATGGTCTAGGTGGAATCGCGGGACACACTCAACAGCATATCCCTGAAGTTTGACACCACACCCAATGAGCTGGTGCAGCTTAACAAGCTTTTCTCCAGAAATGTGGTCCCGGACAGGTGTGAAACTCTGCCTTTCGTTTACACGTTCGTTCTCTCTCCCTCTCTCTCTCTCTCTCTCTCTCTCTCTCTCTCTCTTTTTGCCACCCAGTCTGCCTTTCGTTTACACGCTCGTTCTCTCTCTCTCTCTCTCTCTCTCTCTCTCTCTCCTCTCTCTCCTCTCTCTCTCTCTCCCTTCTCTCTCTCTCTCTCTCTCTCTCTCTCTCTCCTCTCTCTCTCTCTCTCTCTCTCTCTGTCACCCAGTCTGCAATCCACACTACGTCACTCCTCCACACACTCACTGGTAAAACTCTGTGTGAAACACTTCTCTAGTCATCCTGCTGCCTTCTTTAAGTATTTGTGACCATTTCAATCCAAACCACAAGTGGCCCAAACTGAGAGCTCATGTCTTCAGACAAGATGAGGCAATGCTGCTCACTCCCCACCGCCAGCACAGAGGCTTCTCTGTAGTCTGAGCTCAGTAAGGTTTTATAATATCCTTGGCTAACCCACTTTGCAGGACACTCACAGACACACGCACCTAAATGCTCAAGCAAGTTATATGCACGCACGTATACACTCAAGCAAATGTACAGGCAAATAGTGCACACATGTACTGTACACACTCACGCACATGCATAGTCTCACAAATACACACACACATACACACAAACAGATAGCAGTGCTGTCATGGCAAAGCTGCGTTTTAGTGTGGTGTTTGGCTGTGGTGAGGAGAGTGTTGTTGCCCTTCAAGGCAGCCCCCAATGCTCTGGCTCTTATCACATCCGCCCAAACACACACAAGCTCTCATGCACATACAGACACACACACACAATCCTCTTAAGCAGGTTTTTCCCCCTCTGTCGCACCACTGTGCTTGTACAACAGATTTGGGCAAAATGCCCAAAAATGAAACAAATATATGCATACATACACACCACACACCCGTATGCATCACTTACAGAGCTCCTATCTGCTGCAGTTTCGAACAGGAAATTGTGTTTTTAGCATCCATTTCTGACAAACAGATAACATGCCATGCCCTATCTCCCCGTCCCCCCCCTTCACCCTTTCAAATACCTCCGTGCATGTTTCATTTTATGTACATTTTATGAAATCACTCCTGAAATCAAAAGCTGTGGTTTTTGATTACATGGTGAAGAAGTTGTTTTCCCTTCAAATGTGTGGTTTGATGTGTGTGTGTGTGTGTGTGTGGTGTGTGAGTGTGTGTGTGTGTGTGTGTGTGTGTGTGTGTGTGTGTGTGTGTGTGTGTGTGCGCGCGTGTAGTGTGCGTCTGGATTCACATACATGCCTATGCACTTGTGTAAATAAGTGCATGAGTGTTTTGTATGTGTGTGTGAGTGCGTGTGTTTGGGAGATCGAGAGTGAGTGTGTGTGTGTGTGTGTGTGTGTCTCTGTGTGCCTCTGGCCATGTGTAAACGCAGCTGGTGTTGTGTTTGCAGGTTCTGTATGTTCCCCGACCCCCGAGTATGTGTCCAGTGTGGGAAGCTCCCCCTCCATCAGTCCCATCAGCCCCCCCACCCTCTCGCCCACTTCCTCCGAGGCTGACTTGGAGAAGGTGACGGTATGGTCCACTACACACCTACACACACACACAACTACACACACACACCTACACACACGCACGCACCACACACACGCACACACACATACACTCAATCTCTCTCTCTCTGTTTGTCTTAAATGTATCTTCATACACTAACGCACACACCTAAACACCTAAATAAGAAGAGTGAACCTCTTCTTATGTACATCCTACAGTAACCTCAGGCGGATTAGGAGCACTTGTCAAAGTCTCAGCTGAGACTGCACCACATGCAGAAGAAAAAACATGTATCACCAATACTTCCTTAAAGTCCAGGGTCCAGTTCACTGTTTTAAAGTGTCCAGTCTAGCAAACTGGTCTCGCCTAAAGTGGAAGACTATTTCAGGGTTTAGAACCAAAAACTGTAAAAGCTGAGTTACCTAGGCCTGTATAAAAGTGTTGGTATGACTAAGTGTGTCAGGAGATGTTAAATTCTGGCTGGGGCAAGACTCTTCACTGCCAAAAAAAAAAAACCAAACAGTAAAATCTCATAATCTTATAAAAATTCGTCCCGGAACCTCACAAAGGTAATGCAGTTAAATATAATAAATATAAAGAAAATACTCAAACATGTGTCATATTTAAAGGCTGTTTGACTGTTAGTAAAACTGGGGAATGGTGTCTGGCTAGTGCTTATGTAGTCCATTATTACAGTCATTTAATCTGGAAGGCATTAAAGCATAGACCAGCTAGTCTCGGTGTTGCAGAAAGGAAATCTCAACACTGTGGCAGTTAATCTTAGTTGACAAAATTAGGCACTAACCACAGAATCAATCTGCTTATCGGATTTTAGATGAGAGCAGAAAAGCACCCAAAGGTTTCTTTTTTTAGGCAAGCTTTTTGCGTAGTGTGAGTACCTCAAATATACTGCTCATGTAAGCCAAAGACAGCCGTGTCTGTGCTGCTTTCAGTAAAGCGTGGGGAAGCTTTTGAGACATGAGCTGATCTTTGCCGCCCAGTTTCTCATGCAATGCTAAGTTTGCCAGTGTGTCTGGGATGTGCATCCAGCTCCCGGATTTCTGTGGGGAGCAAGTGCTAGCCGCTAGCCGCAGACAATGCTTAGTCCTCTGCCAAGAAACAAGGCCTGGTGGTTGGTATTGTGTGTGTGTGTGTGTGTGTGTGTTGTGTGTGTGTGTGTGTGTGTGTTAGTTGGCAGCGTGCCCTCCTCACCCTTTTGAATCCCTTTCCGTGTATTTGCTGGAAAGAAATGCTGATTCTTGAAGCAGTAAGGATAAATATGTTCGCTCGCTGTATGTTAACTGTCCTCACCTCCCTCATATACCTCTCTGCATGTGTTTCTTCTCCCTCCCTCCTCTCTTACTCATTTACTGATTCTCTCTTTCTGTCTCTTTCTCCCTCTCTCTCTCTCTTTCTCCCTCTCTTTCCCTCTCTCTGTCTCACTGTCTCCCTCTCTTTCCCTCTCTCTGTCTCACTGTCTCCCTCTCTTTCCCTCTTTCCCTCTCTCTCTCTCTCTCTATCCCTCTCTCTTCCTCTTTCTGTCGGTTCTCTCACTCACACTCACTCATTTAGACAGACAGACAGACACACACACACGTACACACACACACACACACACACACACACAGGCCTTTGCTGTGTCCTCCCAGCTTTGTGCACCTATAAAAAGAACACACGCGGCCGTAACACTGCAGTAAGAGAGGCTGCTGTTGTAGCACAGTGATGGAATCCTGACAAGCTCACCAATGAAGCCTTTAGTTTTGCAAATTACGCAGCACTGCCCTCAGCAAGGATCTGCAGATAGCATTTAGCAGCAAGGATCTGCAGATAGCATTTAGCAGACGTAAAGACATTGTCAGGATGTTGTGTTGGTTATAATCTCTCTCACACTGACATAGGTGTGTATTCCCAGTGGCCGTGCTCAGCAAGATTACGGGAACGCGCAAATGGAAAGGCAGGATGGAGAAAATAAAGGGCAGAAAGAGTGAGAGAAAGACCCAGAGATTAGGAAAGAGGGAGAGATGTACTGTAGCAGAGTGAGAGAGCAGAGTGTTTCTGTGTGAAATGGAGGGAGGATTAAAAAGAGAGAAAGAAAAGTGTGTGTGAGGGAAGAGGAGAATGCTAAGATGACCCTTTCCTGCAGGTGTTGTTGGATTAAGCAGCATGCCCCGGGGCTTTAATAAAACCACACCGTCTCCTCACCCTCCTAACTGTCTTTTAATTAGAAAGCTGTTACTGTGGGCTGCCTGAATAAACTAGTCCCACTCTCCCTCTTTGTCTCTCTCTCTCCCCTCGCTCCCTCGCTCCATCCCTCCCTCCATCCCTGCTGTCTCTCTAACCTCCATTATGTTGGGGAGAGTGCTGGTACAGTGATTTAGTTATGCAATCTAAAGATGAAACGCCTTTCAAGCGCGACAGCCTGTACTTTGCCGGAGTCGCTGTCTCCGATCGGATGGATTGCAGTTTTAGAGGCCATTTATTTTAGAGGGCAGCTGGCCCAGATGTAGCGTTGCCATTACTGTAGTGTTGTCGAGCTTGCCAGTTGTGTCTTTTGCCTTGTTTTCTAATAGCAGTGGGCATTGGCCCTGAAGACCGTTGGGGCACTCACGCTGACGAATCACAATGAGCCACACAAGCTCAGATAAAACCTAAATACAGTCCCTTTCACAGGGTTAGGAATGTTAAAACAGAAAGCCTGTGGGAACAGCTATGATGCTAATAATCTAACTCTCTTGAAGCAGTTGATATAGTCCCCTGAGCCAACAGAACTAGAACAGAGTCCTGAGATCAGCCCTCACTGTCGTTCTCTCTCTCTCTCTCTCCTCTCTCTCTCTCTCTCTCTGTCTCTCTCTCTCTTTCTCTCTCTGTGTCTGTCTGTCTGTCTATCTCTGTCTGTCTGTCTGTCTGTCTCTCTCTCTCTCTGTCTCTCCTCTCTCTCTCTCTCTCTCTCTCTCTCTGTGTCTGTCTGTCTATCTCTGTCTGTCTCTCTCTCTCTCTCTCTCTCTCTCTCTCTCTCTCTCTCTCTCTCTCTCTCTCTCTCTCTACCCCCCTCTTCTCGTCTGTCTCCTCTGATGGGCAGAGGAGTCTGGACCGGAGCTGTGTTGGTTTGGCAGCAGGATGGAGCCATTTCTATCCGGCTGGCTGGGCAGGTGTTCCGTCATTAGTCCACCTGCCAACTCCTCCCATCCTGTGTGTGCCCAGAAGGCTTGCTTTCTCTCTTTTTTTTTTTTTCTCTTTCCTCTCTTCTTGTTCCCCCCCTGTGTGTTCCGGTACAGTTCTATCTTCCCCCCCATCACTTTCTCACCTTTCTTTTTTTTATCTGTTCTCTCCCGTCTCATTCCACTTGATCTGTGGGAGTATTTTTGTCTCTAAGCTCATAGTTTTGCTTTTTTTTTTGGCTTCTCTTGACCCAGTGCTAAATTTAGGCTTGCAACAGAACAGGGAGACAGTGTGTTTAATTACCTGCCCTCAGTTGGTGTTTGCTAGCGGTCAAGAAGTGTCAGAGGTGGTGTATGTGTGTGCGTGTGTGTGTGTGTGTGTGTGTACATGAATTACTCTGGCTAAGTGCCAGGCTCCTTGGGTTTGGGTAAAAATGGATGCTGGAGGACAGGATGTGATGTTGTCGCCATTTCCTTCCCCATGGAGGATTAACGAGTTCGTGGCTTCTCCATGGGTCACTGGATCCTGCAAGTCCGTCAGTACGCTGAGTTCAGAGTTCTCACATTGCAGGACATGTCTCTGTCCACAAGGGGGAGCTACACATCTGGTCAGTCAGGTTTCTTTTTTTTAAGGTCACAAGTGAGACAGTGACCTCAAGCACTGTGTGTATTCATGTGTTCTGGTGACTACGAATTCTGGTGCGAAAAGAACTAAAAAAGTTTTTATCCGCATAATATGAGCTGTTCAGAATAAAAACACACATCCCAGGAGGATGCTGTGTGTCCTTCATCTCCCTGTCCCATGATCATTGTTCCTCAGTTAAACAGCTTTCATATCCACTCTCGTGTTTGCCTATAAGGCATTCTAAAGCATAGTTTTAAAATCGACAAACACAGAAAAATGTATATACTGAATGAACAAGAGTGTAATGAAACAGTCAGAGCAGTATTCCTGCTGACTCTTAAAACCTACATGCTTCGTAGAGAAATGTACACTTTGTACCTTTCATAGTGGATTGGCTGCTGGCTGGTGCACTATGTTTTGTGTTGATCCGCTTCGGTGCCTCTCTACTGCAGAAACTGCAGAGGCCAGCGCTGTGCTTCCGCTGCAACAATATTCATTTCTTTAACATTATCAGGCAGTCATATGAATCAGACGCACTGGTGAGCTACTTGTCATCTCACTTTTGCTATCTGCTCGCCTTGATTGTTTGCTCTTCTAGTTTTCCTACAGGGAAATGGATGGCAGCTATTTAGTGATGCCTCAGTTAGATCAATGCATTAGTATTTGAGTAAACACTGACAAAAATGTTTCTGGTATTGGTTACGTTTTATAGTAACAACAGTTAATAATAACATTAGTAGTGTTAAATATAATATTCATAAAATCGTAAAAGAGAGGTCTGATAATGATATGGGCAGATACCCGAATTCAGTTGAGGCTGGATTAGAGCCTTTCTGCAGCTGTTCTCATGCTGGTGACATTGGATAGCTGTTTGTCACCTGTCTGCTTGCCCGAGATATCAGGAGACAAGGATGCAGCAACGAGCGCTTATCACACCGGCGCCAGCTAGTCATCTCTACCTGTGCAACGCTCGTCAATGCCCATTCAATTACTCTTCCTCCAGCGCGTCCCTCCCTGCCTTTGTAAAGGCTATTTAATTGATCGCCGTGCGACTCAATATAGCATAATTCAGTCCCTGCATTGACCAGCCGCCGCTCCGCTCATTTGTTCCTTGTCAGCCCCATTAGGGAAGTTGCCCCTGCTAGCAGCCTCCTCCACTCACTTCTGCTATCAGCCTCCTCTGCTGCTCCTGCTGCTGCTGCTGCTGCTTCGCGGAGAAGAATCGCCTTCGGTGCCCTTGCTAAAGACTCCTTGCCAAAAAACCCAATGCGTTTCTTCTCAAAGGGTAATCGCAGTAGCCAGCCTTTTGTCCTGCAGTTTTGAATTCAGTTGGGAGTGCTGGGTTTGGGGGGTGGGAAGAAGAACAGTGGCCCCCATTTGAAGGATTATTCAGACTTATTTTTCAGGCGGGCTACAAATGAAGTTTAGGGGTGAAAGACTGCGTACCATTTTTTAGATTCTGTTCGTTGCGTGTGAGCCAAAAGAGACTAGCATAGGAGTGTAGCGTGATAATGCCCAGGGTTGAGCCCATAAATACATAGTGGTTTTACCGTCCACTCTGGATGTAGTTAACCACACAGTGCTTTCTCTCTCTCTCCCTCTCTCTCTGTCTCTCTCTCTTGCTCTCTCTCTCTCGCTCTTTTTCTATCTCTCTCTTTCTCTATCCCTCTCTCTGTCTCTCTCTCTCTCTCTCTCTCTCTCTCTGTCTCTCTCTTCTTCTCGCTCTTTCTCTCTTTCTGTCTCCCCCCCCCCCCCCCCCCCCTCTCTCTCTCTCTCGCTGTCTCTCGGGACAATCATCAGTATCCTTGTAGGAAGGACTGGAAGCTGTCATTGCTGTGCTAATGCCGGCCCCAGAGGTGAAGAAGCAGCTCTGTTTGCCTCCCCCGGCCAAGTCATAATTACAGCAGCTGGTCGGCCAGCCAGGCTTGATGAGACCCGTAAAGGCCATTCTGGGTGCTGCAAGGGCACAGCACTCTCGCCTCCCAGGCTTTGTGGGGGCACAGCCGCTACAGTTGAATTCTCAATTCCACTGACTACTCAGTAATTCTGCCATCTACTTCCTGTATTGGAAGGGTACAGAAGGTGTATCATATGTCATAAAGATCACACCTTGTTTGGACTGGGAAGGCGGGTTTCTTGTGACGGTGAAAAGGAGGGGACACCCGGCAGAGGATGCAAGATGGCAGGTGGGGGACCACTGGGGTTTCGAATCACCAAAACTTTCTGTTCATGTCTAATTATAATCGTTATTGATTAAAGCACCAGAAAAATCCTCCATGGAGTGTAACAGAAGTGTGTGTGTGTGTGTGTGTGTGTGTGTGTTTGTGTGTTTGTGTGTTTATGTGTGTGTGCATGTGTTTATGTCTGTGTTTGTGTCTGTGTGTTTGTGTGTTTATGTGTGCATGTGTTTATATGTGTGTGTGTTTGTGTGTTTATGTGTGTGTGTGTGTGTGTTGTTTGGCGAGCGTTGCGGAAGTAGGTATCAGAGAACAGCAGGCAGCTGTGGGGGTTGAGCGGTCTCAGTCTCACCAGCCATCCATGCGCCCTCACACGCACACGCACACACACACACACAAACACACACACACACACACACTCTCCTCATGCCTCCTCTTCTACTCCGTCTGCAGCAGCAGTACCACTTAAATCTCCCCCATAATGCCACACACATTCTCACACTCTCTCTCTCTTTCTCTCTCTCTCTCTCTCTTTATCTCTCTCTCTCTCACACTCACACACACGCACACACACACACATCAGGTCCTCATGCCTCCTCTGCCAGTCCGTCTGCAGCAGCAGCACACCACTTAGATCTCCCCCACAATGCCCTGCTTCACCCCTGTAGCAGCCCAGACAGCTCAGGGGGGAGCAGGAACAGAGCCGCAGAAAAAGAGCGTTCACATCTTGGCTGCTTTTTTCTTTTCTTTTTCTTTTTTTTTTGTTGTTGTTGCTGCACAAGCCCAAGCAGTTTCGCAGTGTGGAACCATGGGACACGGCCTTTGGCTTTCTGTCTGTGCCACACTGAGTCGATTCTGAACCCGGCCGTGGCACAGCAACATCAAAGTTTGGCACAGCAACATCAAGGTTCAGCACCCTTCTTTCAGTGCGAGGCATGTTGAAAACATGACAGGGGCTTGAAGGCAGTGTCGGTGTCCTCTGTTGAAATCTGTATCCTGCAGACCAGAGCCCACGCTCTTGCATGGGTGGAAGGTGGACATGCAGTCTTAGGCCAGGAGCTGTAACAGTCATAGCCCTTTACAGTAGGTGCATTGTAGATTTTGTGTGGTTGTTTGTCTGTGCTAATTTGCCTCTATGCTTGATGGTACATAAGCATTAGCCTGGTAAACCCGCCCCTCGTATTTCATTTCATTTTGTACAGAGGGTCTGGACCGGAATCTCTTGAGGGTCATGTAGTCGGCCCCAGCAAGACCGATCCAATCAGCGAACAGAGGGTGTGTTTGTTAGCCATGACGTTGACCTTGTGTGCTACATTTGAATTGTAGTGCGTAGGTAGGCTAATTGCATACGTGAATGCCAGGCGTTAGCAGTTGAGTAAAGGCAGAGGCACTTGTTTTAAACTTCAGCAGAGTCCACACCTCCAGGAAGAAATCGTTTCTGACGGTGTCTGGTCCAGACCCTCTGTACAAAATGAAATGAAGTACGAGGGGCTGGTTTACCAGGCTACGTAAGGATAGGTTTGCCTTTCCAAATTAGGCTCTGGCTACGGCTGTGACCAAGTCTTGTGCCTAGTTTACATAACGGTACAGCAGAAACTCAGGAAATTCCTTGGCTGATTGTGGCTCATTGTGAGGAGGAAGGAGAATGTTGCTGAGGCTAGTATGACAGCACTGGAATTACCCCAGGCATGAAGGCCCTGCATTCAGCATGTTCCAGTCTATGTGGAAAGCAAAATGACCTCGTTGGTTTTATTGTGGCACTTAAACTGGATGCCTTACTTGTGCCGGCTTAAACGCTTGGGTCTATGACCCTCTAATAAAGATCTCATTGCCACTGATGGCACTGTTACCATAGCAATTAATTTGTACATACAGAACATTCTGCTTTTGCTGAGCAACACACATGCGGCAGCCCCACTCCTGATTTGTTTACATTACGCGCTAATAAGCTTTTGTGGCTCATAGGTTTTCTGTGTATTAAATTCTCGGCTAATCTCCCACGGTTGCGGTACCGGGGGCTTGATTACGGCCCCCTGTTCCATGCGAGAACATTCAAACAGACACATCTAAGCAGCTAAATCACAGCGCAAATTGCTCAAATGGAAGATTTTCGACAGATGGCCGTTTAAAAGAGCAGGCGCGGCGAGAGCGTGTGCAGTCTGTGTAATTTACGCTCGTCTGTGCCTCCCCATTCGGTAGCCTTAACTTGCCCTTGTGCCGTAGAGTGAGAAATATAGCGCGCGATTAGGCGGCTCTGTGGAGACTATCGTTTCCAGCGGAATATTTATTATCTCGCATGGAGTCGCGGGAGATGTTGCTGCGAGCAACGGAGAGACATTCAAATTGTTAAGACTTAAGTAACTCAGGCAAAGCCGAGCGCTTTCAATTTCCGCCATTACGCCTTTTTATGTGCTCCCATTTAGCATGCCTGGCAAGCGTGTGTAGGGTGTAGGGCACACAGAGATTTTCCTGTACTAAGCACTACAAGCATGCATGTCAGTAAATATGCACATAAAAGCTCCAGCAATAACATTTAGAATTTCTGTGTCTGCTATCTCAGACCATTCAGATTGCTCTGCCCGTTAGCCTGGTAAACCAGCCCATCGTACTTCATTTCATTTTGTACAGAGGGTCTGTAGCAGAGGCCGTGAGAAACGATTTCTTCCTGGAGGTGTTGACTCTGCTGAAGTTTAAAACAAGTGCCTCTGCCTTTACCCAATCGCGAACACCTGGTCGTCACGTATGCAATGAGCCTACCTACGCACTACAATTCAAATGTAGCACACAAAGTCAATGTTATGGCTCACGAACGCACCTTCTGTTCGCTGATTGGATCGGAGTTGCTCGGTCCGCTTTCATGCTCCTCAACAGATTCTGGTCCAGACCCTCTTTGCAACATGAAATGAAGTACAAGGGGCAGGTTTACCAGGTTATCTGCCCGTAGGTGTCTCTTCGTCGCTGGACTGTAATTGTGTATCTCTACCCTGTGCTCTCCATCCACACCTACCCCCCACCCCCACACCACCACCATTTGTTACCTCCCGCCTGTTCCAACTTCATCCTTCAGGACTCTGATGGCCCACCGCGCTCCGAGGCCCACCCTCCCCCCGCCTTCTCGGCCCTGCGCCAGTCCCGCGTGGTCTCGTCCACCTCAGAGGAAGAAGAGGCCCTCACCGAGAAGTTCCTCAAGATCAACTGCAAGTACATCACCGACGGCAAGGTGAGTTTTGAGCATGCCTCGACTCCCTGTTTTCCTGGTATAGTGCCTTCTGTCCTTTATTTTTCTCTTTTTTTCTCTAAATTACTTTCTGTGTTTGTATCTGCCTGTTTTTCTTTTCTTTTTTTTTTTTCATTCTTTCTCTTTTAGTCTCCCCTCATATCATCTTTTACATGTTTTCATTTCCCATGCAAGTGCCTTCTCTGACAAAGTTCCAGGTCTCAGACATGGTCAGACAGGACTGAAGTTATGAAAATGATTAGTTCACATACAACACTGCCCTACAAAGCCAAAAGGCAGTAACTACATATTTTGTCATAACTGAGTTTAGACTGGAAATTGACTTCATAACACCTCCTTTCTCCTCTTCTGACTAAATGTGCTTCTTCCAATTAAAGTACATAAAAGTATCACCACTATTATACCTACACCATGTTTGACTGGACAGTGTGACAACTTTGAAGGCATTTTTCTCAGTTTCAGTGTTTGTGTAGTAATTGCACTTTGCCTTTGAAGGGCAAAACAGATTATGCTGTTTTCATTACATTTTCATCAGGGAGCAGCTGTGATGAATGATATCAAATACTTTCCTGTAATTGAAGCTTAAAGGGCATGTTGCAGGGTTCATAAATAACAAATTAAGACCACTTTCTTGTTGATAATACACATTTAAACTGTTATCCATTGTATTTGATTTTGATGGGTATCACAAAACAGAATATAATACGAAAAAGTGTTGCAATGCGCAGCCCCTCAAAACATTCCGTGACGTCACATTGGGGAGACGACCTGTAGATGACAGACTGAAAGCCATAGAGACAGACGAGAGCAAGAGACAAGCCGTGTTTAGCAGCAGTAGATAGATAAATACGATCCATATACAATACATACAATCCATATATATATATATATGTAGATAGATATACAGATAGCCTAGATAGACTGATACATATTTATATAGAGAGAGGGAGGGCGGTAGGAGACCGCTAGATAGCATAGTATAGATAGCCAGATAGCTAAACGCACATTTTTATAGGCAGGTGGGTTGGTAGGATTCATATAAAATGGTCAACTATTGAGTTTACTCTGGCTATAAAAACACAAATCTAACAGGGCACAGGGTCCATGACTCTTGACCAGCGATCAAAACGCACTCACTTTCCTACATCACAAGCTTTCCACAGTAGTTTCCATGGGGCAGCACCGCCCACACAAAACGTGAAACACAGCAACACGGACGCTTATTCTCTCGTTGTCGGTAAGCGGTGTTGATGATAGTGATGAGGAGTGTATGAAACATGTGCTATATAGATAAACTTGTCTTGCCTTACGAAATTAATCATACTGAAGAAACATTGTGAAGATATGAACGGCCTATTCGGCGGCGACAAAGTTTGCAACATTTAGCTAAACTCTACTAGATGAAGATGTTGGAGCTAGTAGGCTGTCACTGCAAAGTGAGATAACTTAAGTGGATCTTCCAAATAGAGTATACCGGCACTTATCTGGACGAACAACATAACCACTGTCACTAGATATAAAGACAACTTGTTACACACTCAGTAAAACATTTTATTGTATGCACTGCTGATCGTACACTAAGTCCAGCGTTCATTGCTGCGTTGCTAAATGATAGCAACTCACCAGGAGGCTTCACCAACTTCACTCAGTCCAGTAATGTATCCTTAAAAGTTCATGCTGCATCTTTGTCTGTGTGTGTGTGTGTGTTTTGTGTGTGTGTGTATGAAGGGTGTGGTTGGAGGAGTTCTGCTGGTCACCCCCAACAACATCATGTTCGACCCGCTGCGGACGGACCCGCTGGTGCTGCAGCATGGCTGTGAGGAGTACGGCATCATGTGCCCCCTGGAGGAGGTGCAGTCGGCCGCCGTGTACCGCGAGATCACCGACCGCAAGATCAGCGAGAGCGTACCGCCGTAAGGGCTTCCTCTGTCAGCACACACACACACACACACACACACACACACACACACACACACACACACACACACACACTTACTCACTCACTCACTGTCTCTCTCCATTATAACATAAACCACACACAATATGCTCTTGCCATGCCATACCACAGCTCACAGTACAGCACACACACTAACTGACACTTCAGTCACTTACTCTTCCCTCAGCAGTTGCACTTGTCTACATCTCACACACACATACACACACACACACACACACACACACACACACACACACACACACACTCACACATCATAAACCACATGCAAGCTGACTTAGCCATACCAAAGTTCACATCTGCTCCATAACACACACACACACACACACACACACACACACACACACACATCCTCCAGCTGACATGTCTCGTCGCAGCTGCACTTCTCTACTTCTCTCTCTCTCTCTCCCTCTCTCTCTCCCTCTCTCTCTCCCTCTCTCTCGCTCCCCTTCTCCCCCTCCATCTCCCCCTCCCTCTCTGTCTCTGCCTCTCTCCCTGTCTCTGTCTGTCTTGCTCTTTCTCCCTTCTTCTCTGTGTCTTTCTGTCTGTCTCTCTCTCCCTCTCTCTCCCTCTCTCTCTCTCTCTCTCTCTCGCTCCCCTTCTCCCCCTCCATCTCCCCCCCCCCTCTATCTGTCTCTGCCTCTCTCCCTCTCTCTGTCTCTGTCTGTCTTGCTCTTTCTCCCTCTCTCTGTGTCTTTCTGTCTGTCTGTCTGTCTGTCTGTCTGTCTCTCTCTCTCTCTCTCTCTCTCTCTCTCTCTCTCTCTCTCTCTCTCTCTCTATCCCATGTGTGCGACAGTCCCAAGCATTTTTTTTAATCCCAGGCCATCCCTGGGAGTACCACTCTCCTATGGACCCTGACAAACACCCAGAGATAATGAGAGACCCTACCACTTAACGCTGCGGTGACGATCCTTTTTCAAGCCGGTGTGGTGATAATAGGACCCCTAGACTCTTTGTGGCATGTCTGAACAGTGACAGGCTCCCAAGGTGCACCTGTGTACCTGTGTGGTTTCCCCTGAGAATAGCTTTACCAAAATTATACAAAACAGCTGTATAGCACGCGCCCACTCAACTGGTTGCCCCAGCCAGTAGTCGTTTTAATGATGCACATGATGACACATCCCAGTAGGAGTGCTGTCAAACTGTGGGCGACCCCCGCTTTGTTTAAGCTCGTTGAGCTGCCTCGTCCTCATTGAGACGAGTTAACTTGTAGCCAAACTTTGCCCAACCACGCTTGTGCAGTAGCTGAACTTGACAAGTAGCTCAGTGCGACAGAACACCGCACAGCTTGTTTTTTTTTTTGTTAATCATCGTCCCTCACAAACCAAAAGAGATGGCAGCACAGTGGAGCTTAATGAAGTGTGCTCTCACCCTCCCACAGTGCACTTACTCACAAGCCTATGATTTTAATAGAATAGGCTGTCTCCCACCCACAGTCTGCTCTTCGTTCATATATGCTATATATATATTTGTTTTTTTTTTTTTTTGTTTAGACTTATTTATTAATTTGCTGACATTTCTGGTGTTCTGGTAACCAGGCCCGATGATAGGGGGGGACAAACCGGTCTCTCGTCCCAGGCCCTGGGAAAAGGCGGGGCCCAGAACTGGTCCCTCCTTACATTATGGAATATGGGAGGGGGAGGGGGCATCAGATTATCTTGTCCCGGGCGCAGCTAAGACTGTCAGCGGGCCTGATGGTAACTCTAGTGTGACATGTGTGGCAGAGGCGTGTTGAGGATGCAGCCTCAGCTGCTATAGTTAGGCTGATATCCGTATTTATGGTGATGGGTAATAATCACTGGATGCACAAGGGCCAGATGTTTCCTCAGCTGAGCTTTGGGCTCTGTGCACTGGTGCGTGTGTGTGCATGTCTGTGTGTACGTGTGTGTGAAGGAGTGTGTTACAAAGTCCGTGTGTGTCTGTGTGCGTGTGTGTGTGCATGAAGGAGTGTGTTCCAAAGTCTGTGTGCGTGTGTCTGTGTGTGTGTTGATCCTGCAATGAGAAGGGCCAGGGCGTATTTCTCTGCCAGGGCGGTAGAGCGTGACGGGCAACAGATTGTGCACCTGCTGAATGTGGTGCGCTCTCAGGCCCTCTATGCCCTGTGCTGAATGTGTAGCGCTCCCAGCCCCTTCACGCCCTGTGCCATTTCACACACGCACAGCCATTCCCCTCCATTGGCCTTTCGCTCCTCTTAGTGCCATGAGCAGAGCCAGCCATTAACACAGCCCCTCTGTGGTAACATACATTTTAGAAAAATGTGAGCTCCTTTTAGATGTAGCACCAGGGGGGAAAACAAATTTTAAATGTAAGTGTGCGTGGTGGTTTCCAGTAATGATTCACTCAACCTTAATATTCTGTGTTCTTTTAATCTTTGTAGTTATAAATCCTTTTGAATTGGCAAGATGTATTTCGAAAAGAAACTTTCAGAAGTCACAAGACAAAGGAGGTGTTATAAAGTCAATTTCCAATCAAAACTCAACACGTAGTTGCTGCCCTTTGGCTTTGTAGGGTAGTTTTGTGAAGTAGTCAGCGGAGTGAACCTGTCTGACGAGTGTGACGTCTCTCCCAAACCAGGGAGCTGGAGGCCCAGTGGCTGGCTGCTAACCCCCCGGCGGAGCTGCGTCTGCGGGAGGGGGGCGGCGGCTACGACAGCGCCAGCACGGCCCCACGCAGCACCGAGGGCTCCATCTCCGAGGACGTCTTCACCGAGTCGGAGCTGTCGCCCATCCGCGAGGAGCTGCAGTCCACCGAGGAGCTGCGGCAGGATGACAAGTCGTCCGGCGCCTCCTGCGAGTCCGTGCAGGCGGCGGCCCAGGCGGTGGCAGCCAGGGAGGCCGAGGTCGGTGGTGGGAGTGGCGACGGCACCAAGAGGGGACTGGGGAGCACCCGCGGCCCAGCCAGCCAGGAGGAGAGGCCCAGCGGCGGGGAGCAGAGCGACACGGACAGCCTCACCGCCCAGCCACGCTCCTCCCTAGGCTCAGAGCAGACCAGCGAGGAGCAGCAGCAGCAGCAGCCCGGCACCCCGACCAGCAGCAAGGACCAGCCTGATGGGTCCCAGGGGCCCCCATCCCGGCTGGCTTCGCAGAGCTCCACTGGGGGTGGGGCTGGGGCCAGTGAGGGCCCGGGAGGCTCCAGGCCGGGCAGCGTCAGGACCCGGGATTCAGAGTCTGATGTGGAAGAGCTGAGGAAGATGTGGAAGAGTCACACTATGCAACAAGCCAAGGAGCAAAGGGATAATGTGCAACAGCAGTCACAGAAGGAGCCTTCAGCAGCCAAGGCAGAAGGTAGGTCCATCTTTGGCCTCTCAGAGACAGCAGTAACGGAGACCAGTCTGTATGCGATATGTACCAGAGTATGCTCTCTCTTTTTTGTTCCTTATTTATCAAACCTTATTTCCTTTTTTTTGGTTGTTGTCACTAATGCTTGTGTCATGTTTACTTGTAGTGTTGTGTTATATTTATTTATATAAAGAAAAACCTAAGTCATATTCATATGCGAATCTGGTGTGGCGAACAACCAAACCCTGACCTTCAGTAATTAATACCAGTCTGTGTCTTAGAGTGTCCTCTCTTTTTATTTTCTGTGAGTTTTTCATTCCTTATTTTCATTCCTTATTTTCAAACCTTTTTTTTGGTTGTGGATACTTGTGTTTGTGTTATGTTTACTCATAGTCTTGTGTTATATTTATTTATATAAAGAAAAACTTGAATCTTAAATACCCATTAATCTGGTGTGGCTAACAGCCAAACCTGACCTTCGATATATATATATATATATAAAAAAAAAAAAGTGTTCCATGGATGATGAAATCTATGCCGGATTTGACAACCCTTGTTTCATACTTGCCCATGCAAGCAAGGTGTGGTAGCAGCGTTAGGACTATGAATAGATTCCTTTACCTCAGTGAACCTGAACCTAAAAGGCTGTCATGTTTGATGAACAGCACAGAGGCCCACACACAAGCCCTGTGAAGTCCCAGCTATCAAACGCCCGCCAAGTGCTCCCCGTGGCGAAGGCTGTGAGGCCTGGCCTGCCGGAGGCAACTGATAAGACTGCCGTTTTTCCGCCCTTGTTTTTTTCTCTCTGACTAGGCCTCGGCTATTTACAACGAGAAAGAAAGTGAGTGAGTGAAAGAGAGAGAGAGAGGGAAACAGAGGGGAGGAGAACGTGAGAATAGTGAGTGAGATCAGGAGGCACGAGGGAGAGAAGAAAGGAGGAGGGGATTTATGAAAATGCACCTTGCCTGTTATCACCTCAGGAGATACGCAAGGCTTTGGGGGACTTTCGGCACTCCACTTTGATCTGCTACCAGGCAGCGTCAGCGTGTGGCACGTGCCCCCTCTGTTCCTTGATAAGCTAAAACCCATCAAAGGCAACAGTGGCACAGAATCACAAACACCACCACAACCCCACTTTCTCCCCAAACACAGGTGCGCGCGCACACACACACACACACACACACACACACACACACACACACACACACACACACTCTTTCTGGGGCACAAAATACCTTTGACAAAGACAAGACATTGATTAGAGCAAATATCAAAGACTACTGTGGTGTTAAGTACGATACTGAGCAGGTGTGTGTGCCTGTCTGATAGTACCTTGGGACGTTTCCATAGCAAGACTCTTTGCATATATCTTGTGTGTACGTTACAGAAAGCTGTGTTTACTTGCCGCATATGTGTTCCTTTACCTCATATGGCCGAGGCGGCAGCTCTTAATAAATTCTTAAATAATAAAATTGAATACATTCTTTCCTGGAAAAGTAGGGTGCTTTGAAAAAGAGACCTCTGCTAAATGACTGAACGTACTGTATAGGCAACACCATATGTAATGCCCTTTTTATCCTTATATGTGTGGCCCTCTCATATCCTACCTGCCCACACCACCTAGTTATACAGACTTGCTCTCTTTCTCCCTCAAAGGTATATGCACACACAACCAAGTTATACAGACTCGCTCATTTTCCCTCAAAGGTACATGCACACACACACACACAGGGTTGCACACATACACACACACACACAGACACACACAGACACATACACACACACATATACATCTTTGGTGTCAGTCCAAGAACTGTGCTGAACTACTTTCGTACACACACCAATCCCACAGTGAAGTGTGTGAGTCACCGTCCCTCCTCAAAGGCATCGCACTCCGGGGGCTTGGCTTTATGGCCCACCCTCTGCTTTTTTCCCTCGCCTGTACGCCACCACAAGCAGAGCATCAAAACAAAAGTCAATTATGCGCTGCGTTAATGGACTCAAAATGGACACCCGTGGAGAATCGGTTGTCTAAGGTGATTAACATTTGTTGGCCTCCAGTGAATGCTACCGTTGTTTTCTCGACAAGGGTGGGCTGTATTTCCTTTGGAAGAGCCCAGCTGGGATGACCTTTTAATAGGCTATTAATAAAGCTGGCATGAAATAAGATCTGGCTGCTGATGTCTGCCTCCAAAGATTGGCTGCTCTTAAAGGTTTAAGCGGTTTTTGTTTTTTTGTTTCCTGGAAAGCAAGGCTTATGCAGATTAATGCCAGCAAAGAAATGTCATTAATGTTCAGTGTAAATAAACCTCAGAATGTGTGTGCTGGCTGTAAAAACTGTTCAGCTTTTGGCGTCCACTTTTACTTCCTGTCACATTCTCTCATTTCCTGTGTCCCCTAGGCCCGCCAGTGTTTAGGGACAGGAAGAGGTCCAGGTCTCACAAGTTCCTGTGCCTTCGGGTGGGCAAGCCCATGAAGAAGACGTTTGTGTCGAATGCCAGCGCCTCCATGCAGCAGTACGCCCAGCGCGACCGCAAGCACGAGTACTGGTTCGCCGTCCCCCAGGAGAGGTGAGCCACGTCAGGGGGCCAACACACCCAAACATTCCCCATCACTCCTACAATTCATTAGCCTGATAAACCCGCCCCTCGTACTTCATTTCATTTTGTACAGAAGGTCTTGACCAGAGGCCATTGAAGTTCATGTAAGAGGACCGAGCACCACGTAAGCCATGACATTGACTTTGTGTGCTACTTTTGAATTGTAGTGCGGAGGTGGGCTAATTGCGATTGGGTAAAGGCAGAGTCCACACCTCCAGGAAAAAATTGTTTCTCACGGCCTCCGCTCCAGACTCTCTGTACAAAATAAAATGAAGTACGAGGGGCTGGTTTACCAGGCTAACAATTCATAGCAATGTGTACATTAACAGTTAACTCATCAGTTCCCTCCACTTTGTACTTTCACCCACCCCCCTTCCTAGCAATTCCAGTCTTTCCTTAAACATGTAATGAGCACCTTCAACTGAAGCCACAAACGAGGCGAACTGCTGAAACTGCCCACCTCCTGAGTCAGCTCCTTGCAGCGAGCTAATGCCCGACCAGTTTGTGCAATTACCGTTAATAAATGCCCCTTTTAAAATGAGTGAAAAGTGATGGTAGCAAAACTACTGTCTATAAATGTAGGATTTTTATGCTATCTGCCCTTGCTCTGTGTTCATAGTTGAAATTCTTTCCCTACCATCACATTCTTGCTCTACGAGTGCATCTCAGAACTGCTTGGAATGCTTACGGTAATGGGCTCTCAGCCTGCCTGGTTAAAGAAATCCTATATTGGTGTCACACTGGAATAGGCCATTAGGCTTGTGTCTATCAGCCGCTGCACGAGGGGGAAGAGATTCTGCTACATCAGCCACTTTTTTTTTCTGTTTACTCTCTCTAAACCCCCCCTCACTGCCCACTGCCACCACCACCATCCACCCATCCACCACCGCCATTCGGAGAGCATCAGCGCAGGCCATCGCTGCCTCTCAACAAGCCCATAAAATTTGTTTTCCTAGCAAATTAATCATCAATGAGCAAACAGATTAATTCAATTTGGGGCCGCGGCTGGGCAGTGTCGTGTCTCGAGGCAGAAGTAGATGGAATCTGTCACAGCCTTGTTATCAGTTCTTGGCTAACCGCACAACGCCGTCTTTGTTCTTTGTCGGGAAGGGAAAGAATATGGGTCTTTTTCCCCCCTCTTTCTCTCTCTCTTTCTCTCGGCTGAAAAGAGCATTCATAGTTTTCTCGAAAGCCGAGACTCTTTGCCTCTTTATTTATTTCCCAAGCTCCGAGCCGAAGATGGTTCACAAACGAAACACGCTAGCCTGTTAGCTTGATGTCTGTGCGAGGCAGCATTTCAAACTGAGTGCCTTTTCTGAATCAACTCCAGGTTTGGATAAAGAGGAGCAAGTAATTCCACTCAATATTAAACCTGGGCCTTTCCTGTAGGTCTTTGTGGATGACGACAGTCACCAAGCCATATTTATTTGTATATAGCGTTACTCAAGTGGTCGCCTTATTATTTATGTGCATGCATGCGGATACGTGCATCTGCGAGCTGCAGCGTGCACGTCCCTTGCATCGGCACAGGCTGTTCCCAGTGCATTCTGCCCTGCCACTCTCACCTTTTTTCCACCGAGAGGCTGACAGGAGGCTGGTCCTGCCGCATGAGTGACCTAGTTGAGTGGCGACCCGGAAGATCAGCGTGAAAGTATCATGACAATGGCGCGTGCGGGGGGCGGCCAGGCGAGCGAGCGGGCGGGCGAGATGAGATGAGAGGGAGACGTGCCCAGGCCTCACACTGCCTGCCTGCCTGTCTTGTCAGCCGTTGCTAGGGCTCTCGGCTCCAGGGATTCACCCGCTCGCTCGCATGGTGACACGGCCAAGGTGCCTGCTGTCAGCTTGCTTTTCAACCACCCCTCCTCTTCCCCCTTTGCCCTGTTCACTCACTCACAGACAAACACACACACGCGCGCATACACACGCACACACACAAACGCATACATACACGCGCACACACACACACACACACACACACACACACACACACGCACACACAAACACACAGAGTTGCTGCACTGCAGTAAATTACGTCCCTCATGTGTGTGCATACTAAGACAAAGGTTGATGTTCTGGTACAGCTGTAATATTAAGCTCATTATACATTTCCCTGACCTGTTAAATATTGCCATTAGCCCAGACGGTTTCTGCATATGTCCTGCACTTCATTTCTGCATTGCTTGCACAAAATAGCTTATCATGTATAGAAACATTCCAGGCTCTAATATTTGAACATATTGCAGTAATTAATTAAAAATTAACAAGAACCTACTTAAAGTCAATTTTCCGGACTACTGTGAGCTGTTGGTATTGATGATATATTTTCATCAAGTATCTTCATAGCCTACTCCGTGTATTTCACATACATTTGTGTTGTTTTATAGTGTCTCATAGCCTACTGTAAGAAATTGTGATCCGATTACCTCGGTTATCTGAGCTTCATCAGCAGCATCACACTGTAATGACCTTCACCATTCTTTAATAGGTCATTCCCACCAAAGCGCCATAGGTTAAGTCTTTGCGGTTGACGTACCGTGGTGGGCCGTTCCATGCCACTTTCCAGACACTCACTCATAGCATTTTGTCCCCCTCCAGGACAGAGCACCTGTACGTGTTCTTCATCCAGTGGAGCCCCGACATGTACGGGGACGGCCTGGGGGGCTTGAGCCAGGAGCCCGGCTTCATGGTGGTCAAAAAGCTGGAGGAGTCCGAGAGCACCGAGGAGCAGGCCTCCACCAGTGACAACTCTGACACCAAGGAGTGGGAGGTAGGTAGGGCCTCCACAGTGCCCGGCTGGGGCACATCACAGGCCCTATTTTTGCACTGCTGCACTGTGAAGTGTATAGCCCTGTGTGTTGGTTCACCTGTAAAGCACTGAATTTTAGTGGCGTGTGTATTACATTTGTGTTCACTGTCAACAGTTTGATATTGTTTCATGGTTTGGTGGTGTTTTTTGCACATGTATGTTTTAAGTCTGTAAATGTAGTTTGATTTCGTATGTGCACTGAATTTATTGTATTGTTGCTGTTTGGTTTTTATTGTGTGTATGTGTTTTTCCTTTATCCAGGTGTCTGATGCTGTGCTGTTTAAACTTTACTTCATCTCTTCTCATTTTCTCGTGTGTTGTGTCAGAGCTAGTCTTTACTGGTGGCTCACAAGAGGGGACAGATGGTTTGCACTCTGCTCTGTTAAATTCTAGTCTCTGTTCTGGTGTGTTTCTTTAACAGTGAGCTTGCTGCTGCTGTGTTCTGCATGACTGTGCAATAGTGGACCTTTTTTTTATCAAGAAAGCAACTTCATGTATGCGACTTCTGCATGCATGACGTTATGTTTATTTTTTTTGTTTTAGTTATATATATATATATTTTTTTTTGTACGGTGTGAAGACATACTTTCTGTGACACCAACAGATAAGTGCTATATCTATTAATGTCTATTACATAGATGGCATTATTTGATTGGTACGTCTTGGTGTTAAAATTGTCGGACGTTCAGATGTTTAAGGTGAAATATTGACACCAACATAGTGATACACAAAACCCTGTGTTCTGTCACTTCTGCCAGTGGCAAGGTTAGATATTCATTTGTTCTATCGTGCGGTGCCCATATTTTGTGCTGTTTGACATAACGTTGTCATCAGACAGTCTTGAATGTGGTACGGGTTGCGGGTAAGACGTAAAAGCGCACGTTAAAGACCCAGGCGTCTGTCAAAAGCGAACACAGGCCGACTAGATACTGTGGTCAAGCAAAATTGCTTTATTTTCACGTCTTGTCATACAGTAATGACCAGTATCTTAAATGTGTTCTTGCAGTTTGCATTTGTGCCTGTTGTGATAACAAGTGGGGTAGTGTTTTATTGGCATAACGTAAGGTTGTGTGTGGAGATGATAAGGGTCGTTAAGGAGCATAAACACGGCAGTACAAGATAACATGTCAAAGATAATGTTTGTAATACAGGCTTATTGCACTGCAAATTCATGTGTGCCGTTTGGCAGCATGTCGACAACGAATTTGCAAGTCTAACCTTAGGTAGTGAATTTAATGGGTGAAAGTTTGTGGGACGGTCAGTTCTGCTTCTTTAAGCGGGGACACAGTGCCAGGGAACAGGAACAGATGTAGACCAATAGAATGGTGCCGTATTCATACCCGGACGCTCTATTGGCTGCCTTTGCTGTCAGCCAGTTTTAGTGAAGACCCCTGAAAACACATTTCTACTTTGTTTGCTTGGCTGACTGTGTCGCGGACGGTCGTCGAAGTGAGAGTATTTCAAGAAACTGGAATGTGACATTCATACCAGCCTCACCCCGAAAAGACATGTTCTCCAGGAGGGTGAAGGAAGGAAATCGTCTGACCCCTAAGTACAAATATGTACGTTAGCTTGCTAAAAATAACAGCCAGTACCTTTCACTCGTGTCTGTATTATTTATTAGCCAGTCAGCTGTCGTTAGCATTCTTAGCTGACTTTTGCCATCCACCGGCTGGCCATCCAGTTGCGTGGCTAGCCGAGAAGCTGTTCACTTGTGTCTTTGTAAATCCATGTCAGAACGAATTCCTGTCGCTAATCTAGTATTTGTGTCCAGCGCATGTTATCCGCACATGACTTTGATCTCAGTTGTTGACTTGGAAAGTGGACTATGGATGTTTATAAATGTCTTTGGGTTGTAGCTAACTGGCTATCTGATTAGCTGATTTTGAGTATTTATAAGGGGACTGTACATGGAATAGTTGACACGTCGATAACCCATCCTCTGTCCTTGCCCTAGTCGGTGCTCCTACTGTACGAAGGCCAGCGGCATACAGTGCTAGCTTAACCATTTGAGGGTTGCAAATGAAGGTTACATGATATTATATTAAATGCCTTACTGCCTGTGCAGATACATTCGGGATAGTATCAACTAAGGAAGTGTGGTTCATTTTGTTTGGCTTGGAGTGATGATGACGTGTAAAACATACGTTGAGTTCGGTGTGTTTTTGTGTGTCATGATTTTTCCCGTTCACATGTGAGAAACTAATCGTACTTCCAGCCATGACAGCAAGAAGCTTGCAGCTCCCGTTCAAAATGTATCGATTTTCACATGTCTGGCCCTACAGCCTTGAAGTCTTTCCAACATATAACATTGGTTCGCTTGTATGTGTCTCACTAATGCCAGTGCATTAGCATGAGTACTTCCTCTTACTGAACTCTTCTGTCAAAGAATCTCAGGGATAGATTACAGCTCAATTCATGGCATCTAGCTTTGTTTTGGTGACAGTTGACATCGTTAACTTACCTAAATCTGAGCCACAGTGTCCAGACCTCTTCCTGCTGCCTGTAGTTTACCTCGGAGAGAAAAGGGGGGTTGATGCATTTTTCATGATGGGCTCCTGATTACCTTTTCTTTTGAATTATTGACAACTGTAAAGTGGCAACTTGTTTGCGCGAAAGTCTTATTTACACTCCAAAACTGTCAGACTCCTTGTTACAAGCTCACTAGGCTAGGGTTTTCTTGTTGTTAAGTCCTGTGACAGGTCACACTTTGTGTTCATCACATTTTCTTTCTGGAGAAGCAGTAATCGAATTTAGTCCATATTGGACTTGACCTTATATGCAGCCTTTTATGCAGTAGACTATGCATATACCTCTTCAGCTCAGCTCTTGTTGCAGTGAGTCTATGTGGATTCATGTGATACTGCCCAGTGCTCACGTAAATCTCACTGCTGTGGAATGATGCTTCCTAAAGTGCATGACTGCATATGCAGCTCAGGAGAAGCACTGCACCGTGGAATGCTGGGAATAGATAATGTAGCGCAGACTTTACAGCAACGTGACATTGAACAGAAGTGCAGAACTGTGTTCTTAAGCCTTAGTGTTCGTGTTGGGGGGCAGCTGAGGCCTAATGGTTAAGGGAGTTGGTCTTGGGATCGGAGGGTCGCAGGTTTGAATCCCATACCAGTAGGAAGAGTGTGGGTGGGGGAGTAAATAACTAGTGCTCTCCTGCACACTTGCCCTTGAGCAAGGCATCTAACCCCACATTGCCCACATACCTAAAATAACTTTAAGTGGCTTTGGATAAGAGCGTCAGCTAAATGTGTATATGTAATGTAATGTGATGTAATGTAATGTGAAGTAGAATTGGCAGTTCCATTAGGACAAGTGGGATCAGTTGATACTGGCAGTTTGTGCCTTTTCAGGTAAATACAATGTTCTGTAAAATACATATTCCAATTTTGGGCTCAAGATTGGATAATATTGCATCCATGTCTTTTGATAGTCATCTGTCATATTTTGGATGGATATATTTAGATGGCCATCTGCTCTATTGTTTAAGGACATTTCCTTTCCTATAGTTTCTTTGCTTTCGTCTGTAGCAGAGACTAGCCTAAATAATACAAAGGTTGCACAATCCAATGGGTTTGGCTCAGTTTTAGATCATTTCTAAACGAATCACCATTTGTAGACCTTATGTTAACAGACTGTGCCTTCATTTGTACATATGTACACTAGGGTTAGGTTGGTTTCACACCACAGATTGCTGGATGATTGGTGACATTTTCTTTTGGCATTCACAATATGAATTGTGAAAGATATGTAGATGTGTATTTGACACTATATCACCGTATCGATATATTTTGGATGTTGCAATACCACTATCAAAACCACTTATTCTAATGTGTTCACACTGTTACGACAGCCGGAGCTTTCTCGGATCGCTCAGCTGTGCCCCTGTGTGTGTTGCAGTTAACTTTTTCATTTAGAGCATTTCATTTCACTTTTAGAGCAGTCTTAACATGAAATGCTTTGCTCATCCTGTTTTTGAAATATCAATATCATATATTGCCAGTCAGCCCAGTAATATTGTGATATCAGTTTTGGTCCATATCGCCCAGCTCTAGTTAGGAGTATGACCGTTGCTTGCACAACCATGCAAAACACACCCTTAAGCCTCACTCCCAGACGCAGGCAAAGACACCTAACAAGTCGGCCCTCTCAGACAGCCCAAACTTGATCATTTGAGGGGGCGTGGTGTCTGAGGCCCAAAGGATGCAGAGCGCCAGTCCGGAATCTCTTCTCTCTTTTTTTGTTGTTGTTTAGTCTTCTTTTCTTTTCCCCACTTCCTTCATCAAGTTCGCTTGTCTTTTCTGTATCTTCTCTGCTCTGTCCATCCTTCTGTCTTTCTCCATATGGCACACGGTCACCTGCTCTTCCCCTGTCTCCTACACCAGGTAGCGTCGCTGCCTGAGTACCACCGGCGGATTGACGCCCTAAACAGCGAAGATCTGCGCGCCCTGTGCAAACGGCTCCAGGTGCTCAGTGCAATCGATGTCCGCCCATCCCCACCCCACCAAAATGAGGCTCGCTTAACACCCTCTTGACCCCCCCCCTCTCTGAAGAGTGCAGTCCCCTCACATACCCACAGCTTGACTCCCATGCTAGCTGTAGCGGGCCCTTAGTACAATGCTTCAAGAAACGATTTGTACCGTTTCTACCAAAAATTTCCTCATTTCTCCAATAGCTTTACTGGGACCTCCTGTGTCAAGTCTCCTTCCCACCTAGTGCAGTATCCACTCACTAGCTGGCCCCGCTCAGCACATATAATCGTCCCCAAGAGCACTATGTTTCAGAATCCAAATGAGGAATTTTCTGGATGGCCCTGTCTGTGGCATTAGGCTTTTTTTATATCCACCACGGTGCTTCTTTCCCTCTGTTGCCACGGCAGGCAGCGGGGGGTAGGGGTTGGGGGGGAGGGGGGAGGGGGTGTTTATGGTGTTGAGGTATATGTGAACAGGTGCGGAAGTTAGGATTGCATTGGCGAGTGGCTGAATTGTCTGCTGAAGACAATGGCGGTAATTCAAGCAAGAGCCTGGGTAACCCGAGTACAGCCCCGGCCGCAGGCCTCATGTGGCTTGAGCACCGAAAGCACTTCTCCGCTGTCGCTAACTCTCCCAGGCTAGACGCCCAGCCATTAATGGCGGCTCAGGGTACTTAACCTTTCGCTTTGGCTTGCCGCACATTTTCTTCAACTAACATTCACACTGTCCTACAAGTCTTCTTGTAGTGCCTAGGTCCTTAACTGTGTGAAATGCTGGGCAGCCATAGCCGTAGATTGAAATGTGTAACTTGGACTGAATATGCTCCCCGTGATATTCCCTCCCCCCCATAATTATGTTGTTCAAACATGGGAGGGTTTTTTTTTTTGCATTTCGTTTCCATTCCCCCATGTGCAACGCCAGCATTTGCATTTGTTTTGTCTTCTGCTGTGGTGGGTGGTTTCACTCGTGTTTTGAATAAACAAATGCACACAAACACTAAGGAAGAAAAGTCTTGAGAGTAACCATTACGTACCACTAGCTTGGACTAAACAATGCAGAAGGTAGACTTCTTTTCACTCTGGTTAGGTTTGTCCATGTAGCACCCTGTACCTGCCATGTTTTTGTTTTCCTGTTTTCCTCAATGACTGCAATAGTGAAGTAGTAACAGTGTAGTTACGGTAGCTAGTTACTATGGTAAGCCAAAAGCAGGAAGGAAATAATAGTTTGCTATTCCTAGTCTCTGTGCGTGTGTCTGTGTGTGTTGTATTGACGGCTAATATTTGTCCCCAGATAACCACCAAGGAGGAGGTGAACTCGAACCATGGCGGCTCCATCACTGCGGCCCTGGAGCCGGAGACCTTCAAGCCCAACCTGAGCGAACCCAGCGACCTCCTGGAGGCCGATCAGATTGAAAAGGTAGCGCAGGCCCAATACTACTCCAGCTAGCACTGATCACGGGGGAATAGGGGGAAACGGGGTCTGGAGGAGTATAGCAGAGACTGATATCGATCAGCCCATTGTGAATGAGCTGCTTTTGCAAGCGTCCTACTTCCTTTTGATTTAGAGGCAAAGGTGCCATTCTTGTTGACATTGTGTGTATGGGTCCCACATTCCAACCACTGAATATAACATAGACTTATAAAAGCTGTTCTCTTTGCCTCAAGGTCTGTAGACATATAGAAATGTATTTATTATGAGAGCAATTCCTCGCCCTTGTACATTGTTCTTCGTGAGATGTGAGGTTTGCCAAACACCAAAGGCTTGTGGATAGGAACCTAAATAAAGCTGGTTCATCCTCTGTGTGAGGATTTGTAGTAGACCAGTCTCCAACTATGTGGCAGTGCACCAGGATTTTGTCATGCCTTGATCTGTGGTCTGCATGTCTGAAGATCAGTTTCACAAAGGCATCCTAATCTGATGGCTTCTAGGGGAGTGCTGTACAGGTAGTGAATGTAGGACGTAGTTACTCAGAGGACTGTTTAAACGTGTGCCACTGTTTGGTAGCAGCCTTCATGCGGAGTCTTAAGTGTCTCTAACCACTCTGACGTATGTCGAGGTAGAGAGAGGGCAACACCTGTAATTGCACTCAAATTGCTCACAGATCTGACCTTAGGGACTACAACCAGATTTTTAAAATGTTTTATTTGTCAAGTATGCTTAAATGCACAATGAAATGTGGCTCTGGGAGTTGACTCTTTTTTTTTTTTCATGTTAACTGTCTAGTATACATTCAATATATAAACAAGTAGTAACACATCTGTGTCACTGCTCTGGTAGTTGACTAGTTTTTTTTTTTTTCTTTCTTCCATGTTAACTCTATAGTATACATCCAACGTATAAACAAGTAATAACATGCAGTCAACCTTTAGACAGTGATATATATAGTAACATGCTGTACAAACCCTGATACAACAATAGACAAGTGACATCGTCTTTTTCATACTTTTTCTGTCTTTCTCCTGTCATCTACCTCTCTGTCCACTTTCTGTCTGTCTGTCTGTCTGCCCACCTCGCCTCCCCACGTCCTGCTTGCGTAGATTGCCAAGCATCTCCCTCCCAGGACCATCGGCTACCACTGGGCCCTGGCCTACAGCACCAGCAAGCACGGCATGAGCATCAAGACCCTGTACCGGGTCATGCAGGGGCTGGACACGCCCGTGCTGCTGGTCATCAAGGACAGTGACGGCCAGGTGAGCTCACCGCTCTCTCGGGTCTCAGATTCGCCCGTTTCATATTGCACCGGCTGCAACAGCTCTCCGTGCACCAGCCCTTAGTGTTTACTGGTGTGGATGTATCACGTTTCATCACATGTTTGCCTTGTGTGACTGACTGAATGAATGAGTGAGTGAGTAAGTGAATGAATGAAGCAATGAAGGAATGAATGACATCAGTGGGGGACAAAAGGAAAACAAAACAAACCTTTTGTCAGTCCTCCCTTAGCTGTCCTTTCACTCAGATCCACATCAGCTGTGTGAAGAGAATGCCCCGAATGGGATGTGTTTGCTAAACTGTTCATCAGTGTGTTGTTGTAGCTAATTTGAGTAGTTCTGTCATTAGCATAAAAGTGGATCTTTATTGCTGCGCAGGGGTGTTGCTGTTTGCTAAGGCCCTTAAGAAGGTTTGACATAAACAAGCCTCCAGAGTCCTCCGGCAGGGGAGGCATCATCGAGACATGATTTTACTCATTTGTAAGTTGAGTGTACAAAAAAAGTAGCCTGGCAAACCAGCCCCTCGTACTTCATTTCATTTTGTACAGAGGATCTGGCCTTGCTGCCGTTGACATTCATGTAGTCAGACCAAGAGAGCCGAGCCAATCAGCGAACAGACGAGTGTTTGTGAGTGATGACGTTGACTTAGTGTGCTACATTTGAATTGTAGTGCGTAGGTAGGCTAATTGCATATGTGACAACCAGACTTTAGCGATTGGGTAAAGGCAGAGCCACTTGTTTAAAACTTCAGTAGTGTCCACACCTCCAGGAAGAAATCGTTTCTCAATGCAGCAAGGCCAGACCCTCTGTACAAAATGAAATGAAGTAAGAAGGCCTGGTTTACCAGGCTACAAAAAAAGCATGACTGTTATGGTGTTATAGCCCATATCTCTGTGGAAGCCCCCTTGCATTCTACTCTGCAAGATAACTCCTGCCCAGGACACATTGGTGTGTTTTGTGTTTGCATTGAGGTATGTGTTGTAACTCTTTGGTAGTCTGACCTTGTGAACTTCTTGTCCTGTTCTAGGTGTTTGGTGCACTGGCATCAGAGCCCTTCAAGGTCAGCGAAGGTTTCTATGGAACGGGAGAGACGTTCCTCTTCACCTTCTATCCAGAATTTGAGGTAATGACTGGAATTGTGTTGGACAAACAATGACATCATGTCTATTTTTGATTGTGCAAGTTAGGGCCATGCACTGTTTTAGGTATAGCTATTTGTGTGTTGGTAAATGACCCAGTTGTGGACAATGTGTGTTACTACTGTAATAAAACTCTATGAAGTGTTGCCCTTTTAAAACAGTATAAAATATTCAATGTTGTTGTATAGTTTTTTCAATGCCTACGCTCAGCACAAACATCTTCGTCATCGTTACCAGTAAGGGAAGATTGGCTGTCTGAAAAGCAAGTCAGCTCGAGTAAATAGACATTCCTTTGAACAGTGTAAATATAAAGACACAGCTAACATTAGTCATTAAACAACTGGCACAATGTGTGTTTATTGTAGACATTGAGTGGAATAACAGTACCATTCTCATGCTTTTTTTTTGCCTAACAAGAAAATCTGACATATACTCACTGCCTTTATATTGCCACTATCTAGAAGCTAGAGTTCAGTCAAAGCACGCACATCCCTAATGAACACCGGGAGCAGGACCAAAAGGATAGTCGTCATAAATGGAAAGGAAAAGACCGCTCAACTAGATTTATGCTCTCCAAGTTTTTTATTAAATACCGTGTGACGTTTCGGGCTTCCAGACGTCTGAGGAAGGGTGAGGAAGCCCGAAACGTCACGCTGTATTTAATTAAAAACTTGGCAGCATAAATCTGGTTGAGCGGACTCTTCCTTTCTACATATGTTCAGTATCTAGAAGCTGACAGTGCAAAATAGACATTACACGTTATTTGTCCTCAAGGGACAATTTACAGCCACAATGAGTAGAGTGTTATGTACCCAAAATAAATATAAATGCGTGGAAATCTTGAATAGGATAAATACAAATATATAGCAGGAATACTGGTTTATTATATAGTGCCCCTATGCTAATTTGTACATCTTCATAGCAGGTCTCAAACATGCATTACTCTTCGTTTGTTAGCTAATGTACAGTACACCCAGGTAGCAGTCAAAAGACTGACATTGACCCCTTTTAGAGGTGACCCAGTAGCCACAAAGTGACCTGCAGCGCGGTCAGGGCATACATACAGCCTGATTTATGTTCAGAAGAGTAAGAGAAGGCTTCATTTTTAATTTTCTTGTTTTAAAAGTGCTGGCCAATTATTTAGGCAAGGCAAGGCAAGTTTATTTGTATAGCGCATTTCATACAAAACAGCAATTCAGTGTGCTTCACAAAAATAAAAGCAAAGGACAATATATAAAGGCATAAAAGATAAAGATAAAGTAAGTGTAAAAGCATAAAAGATATAAAAGCATAAAAAAACACACAGAAAATAAAAATAAATTTAGTAAAAATCATTAACAGAAAGCATCTGAAAACAGTTTGGTCTTAAGTCTAGACTTGAAACTGCCAACAGTAGGAGCATTTTTAATGTCTTCTGGAAGTTGGTTCCAGAGCTTTACAGCATAGCAGCTGAAAGCTGCTTCACCACATTTTGTTCTAACAGCAGGTTCTACCAACAAATTTTTATGAAGTGATCTCAGAGACCTAGTTGGTGCGTATAACTGAAACATATCCAATAGGTAATTGGGTCCCATCCCATTTAGTGATTTAAACACAAGAAGCAATGCCTTAAAGTCAATTCTATAACTTACTGGGAGCCAGTGCAGGGACCTTAAAACTGGAGTAATGTGGTCAGATCTTTTTGTTCTTGTATGAACCCTTGCTGCTGCATTTTGGATCAGTTGAAGCTGTTTGATGGTCTTTTTAGGAAGGCCTGTGAAAAGGCCATTACAGTAATCAACCCTACTGGAAATAAAGGCATGTACAAGTTTTTCTAGATCTTGTTTTGACATAAGACCTCTGAGTTTAGCAATGTTTTTTAGGTGATAGAATGCAGATTTAGTGATTGCTTTCATGTGACTGTTGAATGTTTGTTCACTGTCAATAAAAACACCAAGATTTTTAACAGTATCTTTTGCTTTAAGCCCCTTAGTCTCAAGAGCAGTGGTGATCCTACGTCTGTCTTCCTTTTTCCCAAATACAATTACTTCAGTTTTATCTGCGTTCAGCTGAAGAAAATTGTGTGACATCCAGTTGTTGATTTGATCGATACACCCTCAGAGATACTCAAGGGGGGTATAGTCATTGGGTGACAGAGAGAGTAAACTTGGGTGTCGTCAGCATAACTGTGGTAATTGACTGAGTTGTTTTTGATGATTTGCCCAAGCGGAAGCATATAAAGGTTGAATAGTAATGGTCCAAGGATTGACCCCTGTGGGACACCACAGGTCAAGAACATAGATGCTGAGGTACAGTTTCTAATAGCAACAAAAAAACTCCTTTGTTGTAAGTATGATTTTAACCAATTGATAACTGTACCAGTGAATCCAACCCAATGTTCCAGTCGATGTAGTAATATGCAGTGATCAACAGTGTCAAAGGCTGCACTAAGGTCCAGTAACACCAAGACTGATGTTTTGCCAACATCAGAATTAAGACGTATATCATTTATGACCTTAATAAGAGCTGTTTCAGTGCTATGATTGGCACGGAAACCTGACTGAAACTTATCAAAACAGCTATTTGATGTAAGAAAGGCAGTTAATTGATAAAAAAAATGTTTCGATTATTTTTCCTGTAGTTATTTTGCCTGTAGTTATTAAGCACTGAACTATCAAGGTTATTCTTTTTCAGTAAGGGTTTTACAACTGCATTTTTTAAAGAGGAAGGAAATATGCCAGTCTGTAGTGATGTATTTATAATCTGAAGTACATCAGCTGATATAAGATGAAGAACAGATTTGAAAAAAATTGTGGGCAAAATATCCAGTTCAGATGTGGAAGAACTGAGATTTTGTACGGTTTTTTCAAGGGTTTCATAGTCAACTAAGTCAAATGTTGGCATTAGGTTGAGGTCCCCTCTCTCTACAGCCAGTGGTTCCAGATTTTGAGCTATTTGCAATTGGGAAGCTATATTCAGTCGTATTTTATCAATTTTTCCTTTGAAAAAAGATGCAAAGTCATTGCATTTATTAACCGAGGAAAGCTCAGGAGGCAACTGTGATGAGGGATTTGTTAACTTCTCAACAGTAGAAAATAGCACACGGGCATTGCCATACGCCACATTCTTTCAGACTTTCTACATTCTCTCTTTAGCAGTTTAACCACTGGATTCAGTTTCCAGGGTGCTTTTTGATTGTCAGTAACTCTTTTGGTTTTTAAAGGGGCAATATTATCCATAATATGTGTCATCCTAGAATTAAAATGTATCATTAAATCGTCTGCGCAGTCTGATGGTTGACTTGGAGTATGTGAGAGTGCCTGCTCAAAAAGAAGACCTGTGCCATTATTAGTAAGTTGAATAACAGGGGAAGGGGACCTGTGCCATTATTAGTAAGTTGAATAACGGGAAGGAGGCCCCACTTAGCATATTTAACTTTTATTTAAATAGACACTTTTTGGCTTGTTGCCTTTGAAAGTGTTTTCTACAGCCTGATTTACCCCAAGGAACACTATCTTTGACCCCAGGAGTCGTTGGCTCCTTGTCCAGTCTGTGTAGTCATGTAGCCCTCTGTACCATGGCCACGCCACGACTCAGTCCCGCCTCCGTGCTGTCTCTCCCAGGCATACAAGTGGACTGGAGACAACCTGTTCTTCATCAAAGGCGACATGGACTCCCTCGCATTTGGTGGTGGAAGGTAAGCAGACTCAGTCGCACAAGGGGGAGAACACGGATGAGTCATCGGGTTTGTCTTTGTCTGTGCACACTGTTCACTTCCAATTGTGCAGACGGATCAAACCTACACACACAGGGAAAGCAAAAACCAAGATATGATGCCACTGTTGCCAAAAAGAGCAGCCCAGCCATAGCTTGCATACCCCGTGTCTTTGCCTTCGTCTTTGTCTTCTTTGTGTTCAGCCATAGCTTGCATACCCCAAGCCCTCTGTCTGCTTTCAAAACAGGCCATTGTGCATGTTACATTACATTACATTACATTACACTTAGCTGACGCTCTTATCCAGAGCGACTTACAGATATTTGCAGGGTCGCAGTTACAGTCCCTGGAGCAGTGTGGGGTTAGAGGCATCTCAACCATGGGTAGGGTGGGATTTGAACCAGCAACCTTCGGATTGCAAGACCAACTCCTTAACCACTAGGCCACAGCTGCCCCTGGCATGTTCTATGCTGTGGTTACACTTTAGTTTAGTGGCCCCCGTTACAGTGTGCCTGTGTCATAAAGTACGGTCTAATAAAGTGTGTAACAACATACAGCATTGTGTACTTACACTGTACTTTAGGATTAGGGTAAGTATTAAGATTAGGGTTAGTGTTACTCATGTACAGTGTAAGTACATAATGTTACATGCTGTTGCATGTAGATACACTTTAAAAGGGACTGTTAAAGTGCTACCCGTGCTGTATTTCCCTGTGTTTACTATATTTGTGTCACCAGACTGTCAGAAGCTAGGAATCTGACCAAAAACAGTACTCCCCAAAGAACAATTTGGTCTCAGCCCCCCCTGGACCCCTATATATAGCTGCATGCTATATTTCTTGCACTATATACCTCTTTGCACCTTTCGTATATCTGCCATATTCTTTGCACTGTATGCCTTTTTTGCACAGTTTTTGTCCCGTCTTGTCTATGCATGGGATATTAAGAAACGTAATTTCGATTCCTTGTATGCCTAGCAATATCGACAATAAAGCTGACTTGACTCGATGTGTGATTTCTTTCTTGTGTTCTGCAGTGGGGAGTTTGGCCTGTGGCTTGACGGTGACCTGTACCACGGCAGAAGCCACTCCTGCAAGACCTTCGGCAACCCCATGCTCTCCCAGAAGGAGGACTTTGTCGTGCAGGACATCGAGATCTGGGCTTTCGAGTGAACGTTTGGCGGCGTGGTGCAACGGGGGGTTTAAGGGGGGGGGGCCAGAGGAGGTTCGCCAGAGGAGAGGAGAAGAGAGAGGAGAGGAGAGGGGAGGCCCCAGTGCTCTCCAAGCGAACGGCAGCAACCTAAACTGCACTGCACTGCACTGCACTGCACGTCTCGTCACGTCCCGTCACGTCCCCTTCGGCTCCCAAAAGAAAGCCTGTAAAAGGAAGCATAGCGTCAATATGCTTGTCGTCATGTTTTTTACTACTTCTTCCCATCACACAACACAGGGCTTTTCGCCATGCAGTTAACTTTTTTGGTTCCTTCCTTCCTCTTCTCTTTGTGTGTGAGCATTTCATTCGAGCCGTGCACAGCTTCAAGGAGACGTCAAGAGCAGAGAGGGAAGTTTTGTTTTTTGGGGGAGGGGGGCGGGGAGAGGGGGAGCCTTTATCTCAGCCTTTTTGTCCGGCAGGCTGTCCGCCATCTTGCAGCGGCCCCGTTGGGTGGGGGGTGGGTGGGGTGGGGGTGCCACACTTGAGACGTAGGACATATCGCAATAGGCGATGACAGTGTGCATCTTTCCCAGGTGGCAGTGTCTGGTGAGAACTGCTGTAATCTGTGGAGATCGGAGGCCAAGCCAAGAAGCACCTGGTCGCTCCTCCCCTCGGGTCGAGGACGTACAGTAGGACATCACTAATGTAATGTTAAAGTGTGCAGAGGCTAAACAAACAAGAGAAAAAAAAAACAACAAAAACACATTCCCTTTGCTTTTGAAAGAAAAGAACATCACAGGAAGGATTGGAAACCTTCGCAGGAACAGTGAGGTAATTGTGGAAGCGTGTAGAGAAAAGCATTTCATGCTCCCGCTTCGTCCGAGGCGCAGAAGATAGCGATGAAGATGATGATGGTGGTGATGAAGGTAATAATACTAAAGTGTCGTGAAATTGTAGTCTTTCTGTTGTCTACCATCATAGCACACAGTGTCTAAAGCACATACGTAGCTCTTAACCAGAATTACCCATCGTTGTAACGTTCCGTTAAGTGGATGTACATGTGAGTTGAGTCAACGCCAGCCTCTTGTGCAGGGGCTCCAGTGCGCTGTTCGTAGACAGTAATGTGTTGCAATAGATTTTGTGGAATATGCAAAATTACTGTCCCGTGACCCCAAATAATGCAGGCGGGCACTTGGTCGGCCTGTTTTATCGTTGTTCTTTCAGAGAGAACTTGCAAAGCTTTCAACGTCCTAATAACAACTGCTTTTCTGGGTATTATTTGAAAAGCCAGAGGCGTCTTAAAAGTCTTTTTCTTTCATGAATATATTATGAAATTATATATTTATATATACATATGATTATATATAAATATATACAATTATATATGTTGCTGTTATGTGTGACAGTGATCTTTTTTGTGCTGATATTTCAGCTGTTACAAATATATTGTATATTACCCTGTACATTAATGTTAAAATAGTAGATTTGTTCCTATATATATAAATATAAATATATATATATACAAATATATATGACGTGTGGATTGGTGGGTTGCTTCTAGCACTTTAATCTAGTTATAAGGCCAGGTTCTTAGGCTCTATGTTAGCAGTAGCTGTACAGTAAATATATCTATTTTTTGTTTCTTTTCTTTTTTTAGTTTTTTTTTTTCTTACCCAAGATTCTGAAATTGAATTGGCCATTGTGAATTGAAAGCAGGCTGCTAAGATATGGAAGAGAGGGGGGTGGAAGGTGAAACCGCAGGAGGGTTGACCGAAGAAGAGAGTTTATACTGAAGGTCACACTCTTGTCCTCAAGGGCGTAGCAGTGTGTAAGCGGTCGGGCCTGGTTGGTGGCAAGATCACAGGCCTCCCTGGCGGGCTGACGACACAGGGATGTACATAGCCTGTTCTATCTCAGCAGCTTTCTAGCCCTCTCTGGTCTTCCACATCAGTATTTGTGTTCTTGTGGAGTGACAGAGTTAACATGAATCAAAAAAGAAAAAAAGTCCTTCTACTACTACTACTACTTCACCGGAATACAATGTAACAGTGATGTATAAATGACAATAAAGGCTGAATAAATTGTCATAATCTTGGACAGAATGTTTATTTTATTTATTTTGTCTGTTTGTACAAGTCATGTGTCCACTTAGAGGGACTGTGTCTACTTAGAGGGACTACTTAGAGGGATTGTGTTTTTTGTAGCAGTCAGATTGTTTCTGACTGCTACAGAAAACACCTAATCTACAGAAATTATAACATGCTTATAATACGCTTAAAATGAAACATTTTATTTAACCAGTTAAACGAAATTTCACAGATGCCGTATTGGTCTGCTATTTCAATCTCCAAACACACACACACACACACCCATACACACACACACACACACACTTCTCTGTAATCACCTTTAGCAATGTTTTTTTGTCCATGGAAGCAATGGATAGATAACCAAGGATATACACACTCAATCTCACAAGCAGGCTTTTGAACACGCCTATTTCAGAGTTCAAAGCACCAGTATCCTGTGGACACAGTGCATCTTGAAACCTCAGTGAAGGCCCTTGGAACTTGGACTGGCCCTGACACGCGGGTCTAGTATGTGCTGGGTTATTGTGGCAGACTGAATCAATAGGAAGCTCATATTCTGCAGAGCGGGAAGAAGTGGTGTCTGTGGCGATGTGTGTGATGTCACTGAAGAGAGTATTTTTCTGCAAGTGTAGCGTTACACTGCCCCCATGGGCTCATGTGGTGCACTTGCAATATCATCGTGTGCAAGTAAGGTAGGCCTAACTGCTATTAGGTCTTTATATTAAGACTATATCTGACATACCAAATGGCAGTTAGGCCTATTGTGGTCAGCTCCAGAAACTGATAATGACGACTTGGAATGATGTTAGAATAGCCCTACAGAATGGAATGATCTCATAGCTTCTGTCGTGTCCAATTAATAAATGCTGCTGCAGAGCTGACCTTGTTGGAACTGTCATTTGACCTGTAAAAACAGACATCCCAGATAGGTCATCTGACCTTACAGTGATCCAATTTGCTAAACATTTCTTGAGAGATTGAAACATGAGTGGCCGCTGTAAGCACCAGTACACACCGATATCCTCTTACACGTCAGGTCACCTCAGGAAATTTAATTTTCAGGGGGGTCGTATCTGAACAGGACCTGCTGGTGACAGATACGTAGTGATGTGGTACGTGACACCGGGCAGGGTGACACAAGGTAACATGGCCTCTCAGCTCTGTGTTATGGGCTTTCATATATGATGCGCTATGAACATACAGGTGTGTGAAAATGTATACAAAAATATATCAAATGTACTATTAACACATGCATAATATATAGAGGATATACTGTACAGTATTGGCAGTATATATATACATATGTGGCTTGGATGAAGTGCGGATGGATGAAGGGATTGGATAGAGTAAGCATCAGTCAGTGGGGCCTTTCAGCTCTGTGCTGTGGGTTTTCACACAGGGTTGGCTGTGCCAAACTGCAGTGAATTGCAAAGGTACAGCATTCATATCTTTCCCTATAAGATTCCAGTAAGTGAAATGAGCAATGCATTTGATCTGTCCACTTATAATAAAGGACACAATACATGACGTACCATGTAGAGTTCTAGGATGAAGTCTTGGGTCTGTACTGTGATGGTCAGAGGTTACTCGTGTAGGAATCCAGCCTGCTTCGTCTTTGTGTGGGTGTGTGAGTAGCTCCACCTGGTGGACACTAGTTTTGCTGACATAATTGTATAACTGAAAGCTGTGACTGATGTCAATGACGCCTGTACTAATTTTGTCACCAAATAGATTTTGAATGTAAAGTCTACAAATAAAAATTATAAACTTAAATGCTTCACATTACTTTGCTTATGTAATTTAATCGTTTGTCTAATGCGTTTTGTTATGTAAAGGAAATGTATAGATACAAATGGCAAGTCATTTTTTTTAATCAAAGATAAGCATTAAGTACTCCTTTTGATTGACAGATTTTAAAGGTATGTGTGAATACTCTGCCAGTGTTCTGTACTACCTGAAAGATGTAAAAGTTTTCCACAGTTTGACAAAAAAACGTTTTATTGTCATTGAAAATTAGCAGACAATGAATTGAAAGATATAAACATATTCTCATAAAATAGTAAGACTAAAAAATATGTGCAGATTGTGTGACCAAACACCAGTCAATCATATGTATTTTACAACGCTTAAGAACAGGACCAATCACAAAAGCTTTAAGAGTAAAGGATTGCAAACTTTGCCTATCCTTTCCATACAACCCAAAGGCAATAGAACCCCAATTTCCATAGAAATCAAAGGCATTTTTACTTAAGGCCTCTTGTAGGTAACCCAAACTGAATTTCGTTCATTTCGTTGTCCATTTTCTTTTTCAACTTGCTTGTCAAAATAATTGTATACACTTCTGATTCCCTTGCTTTGCATTTCCTCTGCTTCCTTTGTGCTTCAAAAAACAGTAGTACGGCAAAATAGACAGCAGACACCTCAGTTTTCCACAGGCTCAGGTCAGCATGTGTCTTGGAAATGAGTAGCAACTTCATCTGTGTCTTTTCTTTCATTACATATACATGAATAAGGCTTTTTTTCTATTGGACAAATCACAAAACGATATACAGTGTCGAGATAAGTGAAAAACACTGTTTCAAAGATTTGTACCAAGCAGTTTGAAGGCGCACAGCGTACCACATTTTTATGTTTGATGAATAACTGTACCAGACTACATTTTTCCAGCACAATCACTTTTTCGCCTGAGAAGGTTCTTGAGTGCAAAATGTTGATTCAAGTGCATCGAATTCCATTACAGAGAAATATACCAGTTATAACATGCTTATAATACGCTTAAAATGAAAAAGTAAGTTCCTCTACTTAGTTTGAAACCACATAAGCAAAAAGGCTTAATTAAGTAGGGCAGCTGATGATTTTGTTTTGAAGTCATTTTCCTGTCACTATTCCAGTAGGAGTATGAAGGAAGCAACTGTTTATTTGCACCCCATATAAATCATATTCTAATTCTGTGGTGATATACCTCTTATCTGAGTAGCTGAAGAGGTAGATACCAGAAAGGACTCTCACCAGACGCTGAAGGCACTGGACGCAATGTAAGACTTGACTATTGGCACTGAAAACCACTTACAAATGGGACACGAGTTCCCCGTGACGGCCAATACTGTGTGAAGTAATATGTTGGCTGGTTAGTCAGTAACAGCTATTGACAAGGACTTTGCTTTACAATCCAAAACACTTTGCTGAGAGTGTCATTCTCTGGAATGGCCTTCTGCTAGCTGTCCAATTCAGTTCAGCGCCTCACTCACAACGATTACCAATTGGACTCGCCCAACAAAACAAAACCCTCCGAAAGACATTGCTGTGCCGCTTCAAGATCAGGACAAACAACATACCTTTAGAGCAAACATTGTACACTTTTTTCCCTAAAATCATTTTGAGAAATGTACCACGTACAACCTTGAAAATAAAAAAAATAAAGCAAACAAAATGAACAAACAATTACAACAAAAACAGCGCAAATGGTGACTCCTCAAGGCCTCGAGTGTTGACTTTTGGGGTCTGAGCAGAGGCAGACATCGCAGGTTCAGAAAGTAAAAGTCCTGCCATATTTGTGCCAGCCAATTCACTAAACCAGCTGATACAAAAAAAAAACTCTTCAGTGTGTTAAGAGCACAGGCAAAATGAGAGTAGCAGGACTTTCTGCTTTCTCAAGCCAGTTTGTCCTCATCTTGGTCTAAGAGTGGATGAGGCCAGCAGAGTTGGGGGGGGTGGGAGGGGGGCATGTATTCAGATTCAGAACACCAGGTACTTGAACTCGGAGTAGATGAGGGGGAACATGACGGTGCAGGCACGATACAAGATGGCGCCGCTCTTGAAGACGGCACGGGGCTTGGTCAGCCAGGACTCGGACTTGAAGCTGAAGTAGATGGCGTACAGGGCCACGGCGAAGAAGTGTCCAATCAGGGTCATGGGCTTAGGGGTGAGCCTGGTGGGGGGAGAGGGGGTTGGGGGAGAGGAAGGCAACAGATGGAGGAGGATTAGACCTTAGACAAGACCTAGTAGGGGGTCCCTAACAAGGCATACTCAACAGGAGGTCAATCCAGCCTGTCCACTCTACTGCCCTACTCTGATTCAGAAAAAAGACCACATACACAGCATGCGGAAAACTACCGGTATTTGTTTTATCACAAAATGATTCCATTAATTACATTTATTTAGTCCACTGATATAAATATTAACATTTATAAATTAATGATAATATAAAAATAAACATCAATTTAATTCATGTTCAAGCAATTAAATATAATTTAATAGCAAATAATAATTTAACCTAAAAATACCCAATTGAGAATTAAACAATTATTGTAAATGTGCTGAATTCCACACAATCTCGGAAACTAGGAGTGTTTATGAAAGCACTACATACACAGACAGCAGGCCCACAGGTCCAGAGATGCACTCTCCACCCAGCTTGAAGTAGTGGAAACAGGCCCGCCTCAGCTCATGCAGGGAATCTGCAGGGTACACGCAAGGATTATTTACCAAACCATGTAACACATCATGTCACAATCAATACAAGCACAATTCAAATTGCATACCTATCACGTCAGGATTTTTTGTGAGACTCGTGGATTTTAAACATTTCTAAAATGTGCCATGTACAATCTTAAGGACTTAATCCTTTAAAAGCACAGAGTAATAATCAAAAGTATACAAACTGTTGTGCTCAGTGAGAGAGAGAGAGAGAGAGAGACAGACAGAGAGACAGAGAGAGACATCTGTGCTCAAATTCACGGCAGCTCACTATGTTAGCCCAGTTTCCAAATGCTAACGTGGCCCTGTTGGCTGCCAGAGTGCAGAAGTGTAACAATGCCACTTGCCAAAATTTGTATAGATTTCTTAACAATGTAAATCACTGCACAATACAAAATATATACATCACAAATAAATGATGGCAGGAAGTTCTCCTAAACAAAGCTGCTTTGAGTGAGTGCCTGCATCACCAGGTGAGTTTGCCAGGCTTCACATCACCCTGTGGTTGGTGCAGTGGAATATGAGTGTGACATTTCATGCAGCGGTGATGGAAATATTTATAGCATTTCCTGTGTCGAGTGTCCTTGATTAACTTGAGCTGGTGACAACAGTGCACTGGTGACATTTTCATATATATAAAATGACCATGACTCACTGTCAGTGGCAGCAAATAGCTCGTACAGCGCCTGAGCCAACACATTCACCACGAAGGAGTGGGAAGACTTCCGCTCCCAGTGGAATTTCCGCTTGGCCTACAAGGGCAGAGGTGTGAAACAAATATGATCAAATCATTCACGTCAACAACTGTCATATCGGTGAGAGAAGTAATCTATAGTGTACAGGTTGGGTTTGTGAGCCTCAGTTTATCAGCCTTTCCAAGCAAATACTGTATAACAATATTTTATTGTATATATTTATTGTATTTACAATAATGCAAAAAAAGTTGTGGACTTAAACGATCATGGCTTGGTAGCAAAACTCCAAAGAGATCCTGATAATAATGAAATAACTCTAAACAAACTGCCCTGTTTGTTTCACCAGAATGTAATTAGACACCCCTGTCTGTAATGACAGTGGCAGTAGCCAAAGCAGTCATTGTCTCAACCATTTATGACTCTCCCTAATACTATGGCATATTATGTGTGGAGTTAACTGGTAGTTTAGTCTTATACACACTTGACCTTGTTGGACCTTGAATGTATGGCCATGCTCCTACTGAGACCCTTGCAAGACCTTAGTGGAAGCACTTACCTGGAGCATGGTTGCGTTGTCATAGAGATCGGGGATGCTCTGGAGCAGGCCCCTCCAGATGCGTACGTCGTTCAGGACCACGCTCATCCCCCCTCCCGTCAGAGGATGCCTCATGTTGTAGGCGTCTCCCAGCAGAAGCACCCCTGTAGGGGTCAGGTTAGGACAGTTAGGCTACAGACACATGACAAACAATTGTTTGTTAAATAATAATAATGTCTTTCCTTATTGTTTTTGAAAAACAATCACATCCACACAACAGCATTTGCAGAATTATCCGCGTCTACATGAAAATGAGTGGCAAGGCTGTCCTACACATGCCACATCTGTAGGTGGCAGTGAAACTTTGAACTATGTGCTTGCAAGTGTCAGCTGTGACGTCCATACACTGCCATCAAACACGTACAATATATACCATCAATAACATCCTTAATGATGTGTGGTGACAGACATGACCTGATACTTAAAAAACTATAAAATCCATTTCAATACGAGTACAATAGCAGAGCAACAAAGCAATGTTGTAAATACAGGCTATTTATACATGCCAATTATGAACCCTGGCCTCAGTTGTCATATAAAAGCTATTTATGACCTGTTTCTGCAGTGACGCTGTTGTGAGTTACTACTGTGCCTACACTCCCAAAATTTGATATGATCCCTTCACGTTCTATTGTAATCACGTGTATTATTTTACAATTCTGTACATGCCCAGCACTAAGTGAGGTCATATCAGATGTTGCATCTAATTCAAAGAGGCTAGATCACCTGATGTGGTGTGTTGTGTGAAAACTGGTTTACCTGGTTTGTTCACGGGTGAGGGAGGTAGGAAGCTGGCTGGCATGGTCCTCAGCCGATCGTTCTGTAGGGCGACCATGAAAGGCTCTCTCAAATGTTCTGAGGAGAAAAAGGTGACGTGAAGGTCAAGCAAGTGTTGTCTACAAACAATGCTGTAATTTTGCAAAATGAATCACTTTGAAAGCTACCCTTAAAGGTTGGTAACAGAGAGAACATGACTACAATGACATATCTCTAATCTTATTACAAGATGAGGCAACTGAATTAAATTTAAGTTTTAAGTTGCTCAGAAGCCATTATTTCACTCCAATCTGGTGACACAGTCTATGGTGAAATGTCAGTGGGAGCTCTCAGGGTATGAATAAAACCTGATGACCAGCCCTTTAGAACAAAAAATATCTATCTTTCATGAACTCTTGTGAGACTCCTGGCTTTTCCTACCATGGTGTCCACTAGGCTGGCAATTACGGTCTTTCACTAGTCTTGATCTAGTCTTAATCCCTTGAGCCTTGACCCAGCACCTGCTGACAATGAACCCCCACTGCCCTTATTAAAAGCAACACCAAAGCAGTCCTTAGTCACAATTGGTTGAAAACAATGCTTCTCCGTCCATCATTTCACCAAAAACGAGTGTGATATTTCCAGACCTGGTAGCTGTGGGTGGATCTTGTTGGCCATGTAGTCAGTCAGGTCTCTGGGCATGTCTCCTCTGATGTCCACCAGCACCCGAGTGTCTGTGGAGGAGATCTGGTAGACGAGTACAGGACTGGGGTCGGCCAGCACCAGCTCCGCATGGTTGGCCTTGAACTGGGGAGAGTCCTGCAGGAGACTTTGGGGTTATTCCTTCGGTCATTCATCCCTTTATTTATTCTTGAATGCATTATTATTAGTAGTAGCAGTGTACATGTGCTCATAGTGTTGCCACCTGTCCCGGTTTTACCTGATTGTCCCGGTTTTTAATGTAAATATTCTCCCAGGACACTGACACCCGGGTCACTGCTTATAAGCAAAAATGTTGATTGGGTTGCCGAAATGTCACGGTTTTTGGTCAGACATAGGTGGCAACCCTATGTGCTCATCTTCTTATAACATGACAAACATAAACATTATGGCTCATTCCAGTTTCAGACTTTCTCATCTACTTAATGAAAACCCTACACTCAAAAAAATCCATAATATTGAGATGGCACTGTGTGGGTTTACCTTCATGATGCATCCTACAAAGTGTGAGGACGTTTTGACTTTTCCAGACACAAGAGTCTTGCGGAACTTGGAGAAGCAGCCATCTGCCACCACAGTAAGCGGAGCATGGATTTTCTAACAAACAAAAACAAAATAATAAACATAAAACATTTCGAATTAGTCTGACTTTTTTTGCCTCATGACAGTCTGAATTAAAATAATTTCCAAATTGTCATCTAGGTTATGAGTGGCAGGGGATCACCTTCATCTGTCCACTCTCCTTGTCTCTGTACTGGACCCCTGTCACACAGTCATCCTCCTCCTCCAGACTCGTCACAGTTCCTTCAATGAACCTCACGCTGGCCAGGTAAGGAGAGACAACAACATGAACCATCTAGCTTTTTACAACAGTGCTGAAAATCCACCATGGCTTTTTGGATTTGCATAGTTCCCTAATGATTTAGTGAACACAGTTTTGCTCATTTGACTGAGCAATTGCTGCAAGCCAAATTCAAATTCCTAAACCACTGCTGTCATAGAAAAAACATTCGCTTTGTCCTGAATACATTATGTAATGATTTAAATTGATCACTCTCTCTCTCACACACATACCCACTCTCTCTGTCTCATGCACAAACACACTGACACAAACAGAGAGAGAAAGAGAGAGAGGGAGAGATTCATTAACTGACCCCCCTTTCCCACCCACACAATATCTGATGAAATTACTACATTTTACCCACACACACATACGCACACACACAATATCCTAGTCATCCCATTGCAGCTTCCTACAGTCTGTGCTGTTTTTGAATCTCCTCACATTCAACCATCTCACAAACTACGTGCAAGCCACGTGTCGTCCCTCCCGCTACTAAGCCCTGCTGATTGTTTAGGACAGGTCTACCTGGGCTCAGTCACCACTCCGTCTCAGAGACCTGCTCATGTTTTAGTCTACCTGGACCCTTTGCTATGTCTGTGCCTACCTAGACTTGTATCAGATACCCTTCCTACGTCTGAGCCTACCTGTACTCGTCTCAGAGACCCTTTGCTATGTCTCTGCACACCTGTGCTCGTCTCAGAGACCCTTTGCTATGTCTGAGCCTACCTGTACTCGTCTCAGAGACCCTTTGCTATGTCTGAGCCTACCTGTACTCGTCTCAGAGAGCCTTTGCTATGTCTGAGCCTACCTGTACTCGTCTCAGAGACCCTTTGCTATGTCTGAGCCTACCTGTACTCGTCTCAGAGACCCTTTGCTATGTCTCTGCACACCTGTGCTCGTCTCAGAGACCCTTTGCTATGTCTAAGGCTACCTGTGCTCGTTTCAGACACCCTCCCTATGTCTGTGCCTACCTGGGCTCGTCTCAAAGAACCTTTGCTTTGCCTGTGCCTACCTGGACTTCGTTACAGAGACACCTTTGCTATGTCTGAGGCTACCTGTGCTCGTCTCAGAGACCCTCCCTATGTCTGTGCCTACCTGTGCTCGTCTCAGAGACCCTCCCTATGTCTGAGGCTACCTGTGCTCGTCTCAGAGACCCTACCTATGTCTGTGCCTACCTGGGCTCGTCTCAGAGACCCTACCTATGTCTGTGCCTACCTGGGCTCGGCGAGTGCGGCTCGTCTCAGCCCCATGATGAAGCGGCCATGATGGAAGGCCCGGCCACACTGGATGGCGTTGTCCTCCGACGGGTACGGGATCTCCACCTCGGTGTTGGTCTCCATGTCGTGGATGACGTAACCGTTCACTACGTGAGCATCCAGACCCTCAACAGCATCTGCAGATCACAGAGATTGGGGTCAGGCGTGTGTGTGTGTGTGTGTGTGTGTGTGTGTGTGTGTGTAGGCCCACTGACAGTTTTGGCTGGGCCCAGGACAAGATAATTTGATGGGGCACCCCACCCATATTCCATAATGTAAGGAGGGACCAGTTCTGCGGGCCTGTGTGTGTCTGTGTTTCTGTGTGTGTGTGTGTGTGTGTGTGTGTGTGTGTGTGTGTGTGTGTGTGTGTGTGTGTGTGTGTGTGAGACAGAGAGAGAGAGAAAGAGCTACAGGGGGGTGGGGTGGAGATCTGAGGAAAGATGTCATTGCTGGAAGTCTTATGATATAATAATACATAATTTAGAAAGAGGCAGAGTTGCAATAAGCAACCTCCGTCATTCTAGTTCTTGTAATTATCAGAGTGGTCTTACTTTCCAGCCCCAGTTCTTTCAATGCCCGGTAGCCTCCAGGCTGGAGCAGCTCTCCCACAATCCGGTCTGGCTCGCGCAGGTCCCTCTCGATCACCGTCACCCGCCGGCCGTCTCGGGCCAGAACAGCTGCCATGGCAGAGCCCAGCACCCCAGCGCCCACGATGAGGACGTCCGGTTCCGGATCGACAGCGGAGGTGCCATTTGCCACGATCTCCACACTGGGTGCTGTCTGCACCTCTAGTCGTTTTCTCCTGGTGCTTGACTGGCAGGGAGCAGGAGGGGCGACGCGGCAGTTAAAGAACAGGACACGTTACGCGTCTGTGGAAAACTGACATTGCTGACATTTTTAAATTGTTTGAAGTCAGCCCTCTGGAATGTATCGGCATATGGGTCTTTGTTATCTCATCTCTGGAATGCAAAAATGTTTTCAATGGCCAAATACACAAGTTACCTTTTGGGAAGGTTGATATGCATTTTAGAGAGTGGTCACTTAAATAAATCATATTATGTAAGCGATATTCCAGAATACTACAAAGTAGTATTTATTACTTAAAAATAATGATTAAATATTAAAGACATATGATTACTTAATTGCAATAAGGTATGCCTGACATACTCAAAATTGCAAACGTTCAGCTTAGTTGTCAGTAAATCAGATACCATCGTTTTAATAATTAGCCAAAAGAATAGGAAGGAATATCCTACATTTTTTCCCAAACTTTTACATTTCTATTTAGTTTTAATAAATGAATAAACTTACTTTTTTGCAAAGGCCTGCAGAACTCCTGTAATGTGAAATCGATGATCTTGAGAATAACTTATTTATGAATGGAAGGGATGATAGTATTTCCAGCGGCACGTGTATTATCTGAGGAACTTTCAGCCTTTGTCCATAGCGATACCTGACATATGTCAAAAGCAATCCAACAGAGATAAAAGCCACGGCCACTAGGATTTTCTCTTTGTGGGCAAAATCGACAAGAGCGTCGCATTTTTTATACATATAAGTGAAACTTGCAATACCAAGGAAGGTCCACATAATTGAAATCCTTTGGGGAAAAAAATAAGATAAAAAAAATGACCCAACTACAGTCTGTGGAGCAAAACGGTGCACGCGTTGACGAAAATGCAGTCCTATTAAATAGAAATAGGCATTCTCCAGTTTAAATTACAGCGCCAAATGGGCTTTAAAATAAATTTAAGACCACGATGTTCTTGCAACAATAAATCCCAAATTCACAGGACTTGGAAAAAAAGCCCCCAATTATTTCCCCGTTAGAAATTCTGAGTGTATAAAGTTGTCTATCTGCCTTCCATTGGGGCAAGTTCAATTGTCAAAAGTACACAGGGAATTCATACCGGTACGGTGATGTCTGGGGATGTTGAATATTTTATGCTAATGACAGGTACAACTCATTGGACGGTCGTGGCGAGTCTGTCCCGCCCTCGCAACTCGAATTCTACCAATGGTCCTACGTTGCTCGGTGAGCAGAGCTCACGCTATCTGGCCATTGGCCAATCCTAGACAGCTGGTTGGAGAACTGACTGAGGGAACAGTAGTATGATGTGATGTCACTGTAGAGGTGTCTACAACCAACCTGTGATTTGATTTTAATATATTTGCGGATAAACAATATATATATCTTAAGTAAATGCTGGGTAGAAACTGATGAGAAACCTTTTTTTAACAGAAACCTGCTTTTATTTAGGAGCTTATTTACCCTTAGGTGCAAGTAGGTGTGTGTGTGAAAAGGTTTAATATTTTGTCTACCAGAGTCAGTGTGAAGACAACTGTTTTAGCATTAGTGGTAAATTTCTTAATGCAATCATTATTTAACAAAGAAGAGCTGAACAGTCTTTTTAGAGTAATTAAAATGAGTTGTATAACTTTTCCATTAACTGTGTGAAATCCAACGTTTCTCACTGTCAGTTTGTAAGTAGGGTAGTACATAAACAACTAAACAACATTGTTGGACAGCTCAAAGTCTACAGCAGAAATACAACTAGGCTTAACAACATCATGAAATAACCCAAAGTCTACAGCACAAACACAACTAGGTTACAATCATCAGAATTTGATCCTGATTAGAAAAGGGTAACTGTTGATTAAATCACAGATAATGGTTAAAAATAGACTCATATTTCTCCTGCTTTCCAGATGTGACTTTTGGTTCTCCATTTTGTTTGATGAATTCCTATAAAAAGATATCAAAAAAGACATTTAGCAATTATAAAATGCACCAAAGGTTTTGAACTAGAATTTACTGTATGTTGAACATGTAGGCCCATTTCTGAAAACAGAAATTGGGTCAGAATACTACTGGATCAACCTACAATGGGGATATTAATACATTAATATCTGTGACAGATAAACAGGCAGGGCCTGTGCTGGGACTGTAACACCCAAACCAGATCTCACTGCCCTACCTCTAGCTCCTCCAGGGTGCCTCTGCCCTCCGCCACCTTTTGTCCAATTCCCTCTGTGAAACTCAGGTAACGCTCCTGCCCCATTTTAGAGGAACAATAAAACACGCACGCACATACACACACAAACACACACACATGCATACATGTGCACAGGCACACACACAGTGTAGGGGGAGACAGCCTACAGTTTCATGGCTAAAAACACACAATGTCATATTGTATATTACTGGATAAGATCTTTATACAGAATATGAAGTGTTAGCTATTTTAGAAATGTGCGGATTTTCACCTTCAGCATGCCGGACATTACTCCTTCTTCAAAAATCCTGACAGCGTTCCTTAGGCCTCTGGCAAAGGCATCCATGGCTCCAATATGAGCTATAAACAGGTCCTCCAGCTCTGTGGACTCCCGCCGAACTTTGGCATCAAAGTTCAAGCCCCCTGGCTGCAGACCACCCTGTTCAATCACAGTCTAAAGGGACAGGAGCATACAGGGTCACAAAATACATCTACACGGGCTCTAAAGGCCAAACTCTAATCATGATAACGATTTCAGGGCCAAACGATATCACAACACATAAAATCGAGGGAAACAATGTTTTTGTCCTAATTATTTTTTACTGTTTGTACTGTACATTAGATGTATACATTAGACATTTCTACTGTTTGTACATTAGACATCAAAGGAGATGTTTACGATGAAAGGTATTAGGGAAAATCCGAAGGTACAAGAATGTTTTTTTCGAAATGTTTTTGAATACATTTTCAATTAATGAAGCATGTTACTGAGGAAAACAAAATAATCGTTTGAATAATCGTGATTTCAGTTTTGGCCCAAATAATAGTGATTTTTTCCATAATCGAGCAGCCTTATAAACACACCTTATAAATCCTACAATTTAACATTCGCTCGTCTGACCTTCATGACTATTGTGGTGTTCCTGATGTCCATGGGGAACTGGTCAGTGTCCCACCCAAGATCAGAAGATCCAGTGTTGGAGTCCACAGAGCCCAGCATGCCAAACCTGCACACATACGGTACAGTAGCTCACTGATTTGCAAATTTTCAGTCTATTAAAGTCTATCTTACCCAGAGTCCATCATAAAACCATTTCTCCTCCTTTGTTTTGACATTTTAGATTGATGCAGGTTTATTCGAAGATTATTTGTCTGGATAACTGCTCTGTAACGTACAGACTATTCTGTGTCACTATAAGAAAACTAACCAACTGCCACCAAGCATTACGGATCCTTTCAAAGTCCTTCTTGCCCACTTTAACTCATATCATCATATGTCGCCCTAGCCTGTGGCCAGACATTGTGACGTGACTGGAGAGAAAAACAGACTGTCAGTGTCAAATTGTATTACTTCCACTTCAAGATGAATAGTGTGGATATCATCATGCCATCTTACACAGAGGCCATGACGATGTCATGCTCATAAGCGTGGCCGGCCAGGGTGGTGTGGTTGGGCTCGATGTTGAGCTTAAAATGCTGATCCAGTCCATAATGTTTCAGGAAACCAATCACACTCATAGCATCTGTGGAAAAATATATATACACATCACATTAGGGCATTCATTGACAAGATATGACACGAGCCATTGAAATGTTATCACTGGCCACTGAATAAAAAGCAATGATGACAATAATACAGCCAAAAGGCAGTAACTACACAGTTTGTCAAAACTGAGTTCAGACTATAAATTGACTTAACACCTCTTTTGTCTGGTGGCTAAATATCTTGCTTCTTCCTTTTAAGAAAGTACATAAAAGCATCATGACTATTATACCTACAACATGTTGGACTGGGCAGTATGACAAATTTGCAGGCATTTTTCTTAGTTTCAGTGTTGGCATAGTCCCTGCACTTTGCCTTTGTAGGGCAGAATAGATCATGTTTTTCTATTCATTTAAGATTTCCAAAGGCACAGCATTCTACCGTAAAGATTTACAAAGGAACAGCATTCTACCGTAAAGATTTTCAAAGGCACAGCATTTTACCGTAATCATACTGGTGCTTGCAAGGCTCCTTAGGTTTCGGCTCAATAAGAAACTGGCATTTGAGTCCGATCTTTTCTTTGTATGCTAAAGAAATGGAAAAATTATTTGTACATGATGCTTCATAGCTTCACAACAATAGGAATTCTGTAGGCATCCTTAAATATTTTCCCTTCACTCTGAAACTTACCAACTGCCATTCTGAAAAAGTTAGCCATATGTTTCAACTCAGCAGCCACATCAGTGTTGTATATGGAATGGAAGCCTTCTCTTCCTCCCCAAAAAACTAAAGAAAGAACAAAAAAAATCAAGAGCACTATAGCCCTTTCCATCCTATCTGTAAAGAAAAATTATGAGAGATGATCTAACCAAAGTTTTCAGCGCCCAGTTTTTTGGCCACATCCAGTCCTTTCTTCACCTGGGCCGCAGCATAGGCCAAAACATGGCAATCTGGATTAGTTGAAGCTCCATTCATATACCTGAAACACATTTGATGCGGTGTTAAAAACACTTGCTTTGATTTTACTTTAAACTGATTTGTAGACAATGATTTGCAAGTACAATCTTCACGACAGACTATACGTGCAGACAACATGATTGCACCAATAACCCCAATCAAAGCCGTTAAACCACTTGTCAACCAAAGTGTAAAAGAGGAAAACTTTTTCAGAAATGGCCAGTGCGTCTGCTGGCTGAGCATGGGCCCTGAAGACGACCAGACATGTTCGAAATATCATTCCGTTTTTGTGCCATGAAATAAACCACAAAAAAAAAAGATTTCAAGTGAGGAGAGGAGAGAGACGGAGTGGGGTGGAGGATGGTAACTGTGATGAGGAAGAGTGAGGGATGATGGCTTTAGGGACCTGGCTGTCTGCCTAAACACAGGAGCCATGGCACTGTCTGTCTGATCACTGTGGGTGTGGACCTTTTCCCTTACTGCCTTGTTCACACTGACCTGGGGTGAGCAAAGAGGTTGCAGGTGACCCACAGCACTTTAACGCCCGTCTCCTTCTGCAGCTGCAGGGCCAGGTCCGTCATCTCGTCCAGGTTGCGGTTGGACTCCTCCAGAGTGGACCCGTCCGGCGCCATGTCTCTGGCAGAGGGTGGGTAAGAGCGGAAGGTCCGGGTTAACACGGGGTGAAACTGTGACTGCAGTGCATTTGTGCACATTTGTCACGTTAGGAGCAAAAAGGTAAACCATACGATTGCGACAAAAAGAATGTATTTTTTAGTGCGCCATCACAGAGGGCAATATGGAAACAGTTCACTTGCATTGTTAAGGCTGCACAATTTAGCAAAAATTAGCAAATATGTATTTGCTATATTTCTGACAGATGTTGCACTTGAAGTTTCATTTGGAATATTAACTGGTGTTGCTGTCCTGTAATGGTGTGTGTGTATACATGTGGGTGCGTGTGTGTGTGTGTGTGTGTGTGTGTGTGTGTGTGTGTGTGTGCATTGTGTGTGTGCATGTGTGTGTGTGGGCATATGCGTGTGTGCATGTGTGTATGTATGTTTGGAGAGATGCACTTATGGATGCACCTTGGGTTTGCACTTTAGGTATTGCACTTAAGTAGTGCACTTTATGCACTTTATGTATCTTTATGTGTTTTGTCATCATCTGTATAAAATTGTCAATGTCGTGTTGGATGTTCTGTGGCAGCTATGTGTTTGTCCAAGACAAATTTCCTCCGGGACAAATAAAATAATCTTGAATCTTGAATTTATTTTTGTAAAAGTCAGGTAGACAGGTAAGGTAAGACAGGTAAGGTTAAGTGCATCAGACAAGGAGGATGACGTGAATGTAAAAATCTAAGATGTGAGAAGATTAACCATTTGGACAGAGTTGCACGCTGCATGAATATTTGCAGCCTTCACAGTTACTATTGAGTTAAAATTGAGACTACAATTAAAAATCTATTAGTTTTGCAGCCTTATGCACTGCACAACAGATGATGGCATACCTGTCATGAAAGGTGTAATACCTTACCTTGAGGGAGAAAGATAAAAAGAGGTTAATGTGGCTCTGTGAGGGCATCTGCACTTTTGGTACGTACAGTCGATTCTTAATCACATAAACAGTGTTCCTAGAGTGACACAATTCGCACACAAGTAGCCTGTGAATAGATTTCTCACACCAAGTTTGGTGAAGAACTCAAAAGCAGCATGGAGCCTTTTCTTTGCGATGTCCATGTCGCTCCCGCCCTCATTCCAGGGCCGGTGTAGTGTGGGAAATCCAAACGGGTCGGCACCTGAGTCACAAGTTAAAACACCACTCAGCTGCTGATAACCAGCAAAGCAAGGGTTCACTAGCAGAAATGAGATTCAATACAGAGCAGGATTACAAAGAGTACAAGCCCTGCCATGTACTGGTTCACCATGTGGCCATAGTCTAGGTGGTTTTAACACATTCATTTTTCTAAGTTCTGCTTATTAGAATCACATAGTTTTGTGAATGGCTTGTAACAAGTATGTGGTAAGGCGTTTAAAACTCTGATGCCAGATTACCCACCTCTGCAATAAACATGGCATTCCTACAGTATGAGAACATGAAATAACTCAAATTATATTAAGTTTGTCCTGATGGCATGAACAAAAGAGTCGTACCGGTTCCACAGAAGGAATGCCAGTAGCACACAGAGAACCTTAGCCAGTCCTCCATTGTCCTTCCATGCAGCACCTGTTAAAATAACTTGTCAGTACACTGTCGCACAATCTGCATAGTCTGCATTGTTACAAGATCCTCCATCAAAGAGGACTGGCAAACTTTAGCATCAGTTGTACATAAAAATACGTGTATAAGAGTTAAGATCTGAATATTTTATAGATTTGATGGAGGGAATCTCAATACAAGAGAAATTAACAGCTGATGAATAAAAAAAAGCCAACATATAATTACTATATGGCAATTATGACTGTACAGTAACTTATGTTTGTTGTGTCTGGGAGCAAGTTCACACCACTAGGGGGCAAGGAATTTCTTTTTTAAAACAACAAAAAGCGTTTTCAATGGGGTCACTTGCCTCCGATGCATTGTAGTGCTTGAAGCACAGAACGTCCCTGGCACCAGCGCTGGGTGAATATGGGATCTTTGAAATGCCTGTAAAACAAAGCATATCTAACATAAGAACGGAATGCTATCTGTTTACCCCATAGACAGTAGGTTTACCCCTTGGACTTTTAGCTATCGTTGCAAGTTACTTTAAGATACGTAGCGTGCCATAGACAGTAGAGGAGAACGTGGACATGCGTGTAGCTAGGCCTACTGGTAATTTCTGTAGTGTTGTGAACAGTGGCAAAGTAGCAGGCTGCAAAACTAACTTAAGCAAGCAACTAGCACACCCACGCAAACTCTTTAATGAGTCAAACGGATATGGTCTGCAGACGTGTTACTAACAGTTGAGGAAGCATGACCTTACCTGCAAATGCTGTTACTAATCAAGAAGCTCTTGACAGACTAACTAACTTTTCGAGTAGACAGACAGACAGCCTATAATCTAACACAAGTCAATCTTCTAAAACGCTGTGCAACTGCTCCACTCTGATTTTCATAACAGTGCTTTGCTATATAAACACTTAGTAAAACAGAGCTACAGACATGTAAGGTATCGCGATTACCTCGAAAATACTCCGTGGACATCATTTTAAAGACTTCAAAAGTTTTCCTTGAAGAATCCACTGTATGGTAGACTACCCGCCTGATACCCAGGACAACCAGTAGATGTCTCTTATGACCACATTAAATTTACCTTCACACGTATGACTTCCTCCTTGCTGGAACATTGTGTTTTTCACATTTAAAGCGACCTTGGGTTCCATGAAAGGCGCTATATAAAACTAAGCTGTTGTTGTTGTTGTTGTTGTTGTTGTTGTTGTTATTATTATTATGTTTTATAACCTAGTTCTTCACCTCCTCAATATATCAATCAACTCATTCTGTGTCCAAAGGTTTTTATTCTCTGGCATTCTGACAGGATGAAACACAGTAAGTCCATGCTCATGGTTTTACGGATTACTTTAATTGAATTGATATTTTACAAAATATCAGTGGCTTGAAATATTAACAAAATGTAAAAATAACTCAAAACCCACATCATTAACATGAACACAAATTTACATAATGCAGTCACACGTATGAACATACACCACCACAACCTTTGGTCTGGAACAAGGGGTGGAAATAATTAAAGACCCAATGGGCAGCCTTTTCGCTTGGCCAATACTTTGACTACCATAAACAATCTTATTGATTACCCAGTAAGCTGTCAGATGAGTGCAATACCAGACACTTTTCTCCAGGAAAGTGTTAAGCATATGTCTGGGCATATGTTTTTTTTTCAAAAATCTCTTACGTTTGCTAATGTTTGAATGGTAGGCCTGTAACCTATAAATACTAGTATGTCCCTCCACAACAAAACATGCACAGCTGTCCATCTTGTCTTTGTACTCTGTGTAACCTTAATGTCTCACATTGTTTCAAGGGACAATTTTTTATGGTTATGGTCCAAAGCCATGGTTGTTTATCTCATAAACAACACATATTTTGCATAAATCGATGGAAGGCAACACATAAGTCCTGACCACAAAATACCAGGCACTGCTTGAACGAGGCACTTGTGCACCTTTAACAAGACTGGTTTGGTTGTTTTCATAACACCCCCCCCCACCCCCACCCCACCCCACGAGGATTGGCACATGAAGTGATCGGTGTGTGTGTGTGTGTGTGTGTGTGTGAGGAGAAGGCTAGGCTAGTGGTCGTCAGGAGCGCTTTTTACATTCTTTTTCACATGTTTCTTCTTCTTCCTGCTCCTCCCGTGGCAGGGCTTGAAGACGCAGCAGAGGATGCAGGGCGAGGCCAGCAGCAGGAAGGGAAAGGTGACCAGCATGGTGATGCTGACGCCCACCAGCACGGCCACCACCTAGGGGAGCACCACGGGAAAAGCATGATATGACTGTTTCAGTTCTCTCTGCATGAGCCCGACCAGACCTGACCTGTTGGCTGACATTTTTCCGCCACTTTTCTGGTGGGCCGAGCCCGTGATCATGTAAGCCTTCTTTTTTTAAATTACAGTTTTTTTAAATTAATTATACAGAGCTATATTGTAATAATCAGACACTGTTTATGTATTATGGTAAAGTAACATACAACATTATACAGTCTGTCAGTTATAATGGTGCACTTATAAAAAAAACATTGTAGAATTGAAATTGGGCTTAGGCTCATTATTACAGTTAATGGCACGGAATGGGCTCAGACAGAACATGCAGGGGCTCAGAGAAGGTCAAGATGGATTTTCTGGTCCTAATCTAAGCTGTTAAAACTCCTCAGTGCCAGTTCAAGAGATAAACAGTCCACTCAAACAAAGTTGTCGCAGATGTGACAACTGCTGCAAAATCATGCCAAGTCTGCTTTTCTGCAAACACGTACATATTCTGGCAGTTGTTTCTGGACAAAGTGCTGCTAAGAACATTTGTAATCCTTAATCTGTAAGTCCATTTCTGTGCACTAGGGGGCTGCATGCACAAACATAATCTTCATCATGGCTGTGTTTGAACTCTGCTTTACTGAGATCCAGTGCTGGTTAAGAAGTGTGCATTTTCATCGGTTTACTGGGGCTGCTTTAGAGGAGGGTGTATAGTAACTAAAAGCCAGAAGCACTACTGATGAAGTGTCCTGAAAATTTTCACAGACCAACTACACCGTGCGACTTAACAAACAAACTAACACTAGCATGACTGACTCAGGAGTTAGGAAATAATATAATAATAATAATAATAATAATAATAATAATAACAACAACAATAATAATAATAATAATAACAAAGTGCTAAGTGTTCTTCTAAAGAATAGTGTGTTAAAATAAGTTTTGTGGTGAGGAAGACTTAAATCTCTTGTCCAAAAGTTACTCTTCCTAGGTGCGCAAGTATCTTGTGTTTTCTCTAAACCAGGCATGTTTTTGCAGACATGTTTTCAAGAAAAAGTAAACAGTAAAAGCCTATTGTCACCAACGGCAGTAACCATTGCTTTTCAGGGCTTTTAACTCTCAAGCAATCAGCATGATAGTCACGCAAAAGGTGATTTTCTCATGCACTCGTGCTAAGCAGCTTTTTCTCAGCACATGAAAGTACTGCTAAGAAATAATTGATTCAGTTTATGATAATTTACACACGGGTTAACCGAGGGACAGACACCTCCCAACACCGCTGCCACAATACCATTACCACACACCGAATCTCATTCCCAGCGGAGTTCAAAAGTTGGCAGCCCCGACTGAAGTTTGCAGTCATGACTGTACAAGACTGCAGGTTACGACACACATTTCACCAGTGCCATGTTTTTGGATTCAGACCTTTTCCAAATTCATGGAAAAACACAGGAATACCCCGGAGCAGTTCTTCAGAAGTCCATAAATCAGTCATGACTTGAAGCTTAAAAATATTTCCGTGAAACGAACGGTGGGTTTCTGAGAATAATGAAAAAGGCCTGTATCCAAACACACTGCATTGTTGACACTGGAATTCCAGCACAGAGTCTTTTACAGTCTTGACTCCTGGCTTTAGGTAACCATTGCAGTGGCGACACTGGTTAGCGAGTACAGTAAACTGCTGTCTATCCCTCGCTCATCTGCTCCCCTTTTCTCAGCATGCTAATACAAAACTGCACACCCTCGCCATGGCTTGGACAGGTATGTACACATGCATCTGCTTAATGTAGCTGTGTACAGTCTATCAAATCCCCAGGGTGGTTCCTTTGTGATTTCGGGAAAATTGGACACAATTTATGACCTGTGAAAATGTAGTTTCCCTCTATCATAGCCTATGATAGGTAGGTGTATACAGTCTTGGTAATTAACTAACACTGAAGGTGAGCTGCTGAACATCGCTGTCAGTCTCACCTGCACTCTGTTCCACATGACGGATGCTCGTGAGTGGCCCAGCTTGTACCTGCAGGGGCCTTTGTCATAGTGCCTCAGGAAGATGTCACCCTGTGTGGAGGCAAAGTGGTTACATCACCAGCTATATCTGTAACCTAGGTAAAACTAATGGAAAACACAACAAAACTACACATTCACAAAGAGGTAAATCGCTATATTCCTCATTAACATTTTTCCTGGAGCTCAGATTTTCAGGTACCTTGGGCCCACCCGTGCTGCCTGTGACGCTACATTGAACAAAGACCTCCTTGGTCAAAACACTGTGCAAATCAATCACTTTGGGAGCAGAAAAAAAAAAACTGTGAGCAGATATTCTTTTCCTGTTTTTTTTTACGTCAACTTTATCTTTTACCCAGCACCTGTTGTAGATCTGCATGCACTTCCACTTTGAATGCCTTAATGATTAGACTGATCTCAGTTCCTCAGTTCCTCAGCATTGCAGCTTTGCGTTTCTGTAGTGAAGGGAGGCCAGGGGGCCTTCTGGTGCTTACGTCTAAGTTCTGCAGGCAGTACCAGCAGAAGGTGTGCTTGCAGTTCTTGCACAGCATCTGGGCACATCCCTGGTTGCGCTCGATGTAGACGCCACACATGGGACACTGCTTGATGGCCGAGTCTGTAGAACTTCTAGATGCACACAGAAGAAAGTCTGGGTCAGTGATCCGGGTCCACAGCACACAGCGGTAGCTGATAAGCATGAAGGATTTGAACTTTCTATGAGGCCTTTCAGGAGGACAGAGTTGATGAGACTGACCACGTCATTTGACTCACATTTGACACATGGACACACATGCAGAGGTCGCATACACACACTCCCACATACACACACACATTCCCACACAGACACACACACTCACTCACTTGCACATAAACACACACACACTTTCCCACACACACAAATGCACACACACACACACACACACACACACACACACACACACACACACACACACACACACACACACACACACACACACACACTCCCACACACTCACCTGTCGTCATCAGACGAGGCTGGTGTGAGGGAGTGGCTGCTGGAGCATACGTGGTCCTCCTGCCAGAGCTGCATGCAGCCGCAGCAGAAGATGGTGCGGCAGGCCGGGCAGGGCACAGGGGTGGGCATGCCCTCCACGCCAGCTATGACACTGCACACAGCCTGGCAGTCTAGCACTGGGCACCAGGCCTTACTGGGATCCAGCTGCACCACTAAGGACACACAGTAAAACAACAACAACAATTCAAACAGAACCATGACCCAACATTCGGCCCACACAGCTTTGTAAAGTTTACTAAGGACTCATTCACACCGACCTGAGCATGTACAGCACGTAACCGTGTACAATATGTTTGAATAGTGACAGAATACGCTCAGATCACGTGTGCGGTGTGAATAGTCTAATTTGTTAACATGCATTCTAAACAAATATGAACAGAAAATGGGCACGCGCTGTATACGGAGAGTGTTTGGTGTGAATGAACCCTAAGGGCTCTTTTGAGCCCTGTGCAAAATACAGAGATGGATGCAGAATTTCATCCATATTTTATGTTCTGTTTTGTCCATCAACAGTCAGCTTACGTGATGGATGAAAAAGAGAAATACCACAATATATTGTATTTTCTAGCCATGTAGCTAAATAGCGTCAATACATAGGATCTGTCCAAATCCTCACTTGTTAACCACATAGTGCCCTACATAGTTACACTGGTTTACTTGGTTCACTATATCAGTGCATGCATGAGCATTTTGGAGTTGCCTATAGTAGGACATTTGCTTTCTCAGGCTCCTAGCTCTTCTCCTAGCTCTCGTGTCTTCCTTAAAGCAGCAACAAGACTCTGCAGTCTTCTTGGACAGGGGGGGTGGATGAGATCAGGCATACTAAGGAGAGCTTGGCATCTGCCAGGCAAGCATGTGAAGGGCAGAGAGAGGCTTCCTTATTCCAGTTTAAATAAGCTCTTTGTCTGCCCTGCTGCTCCCTGAAAGGGCTTCGTTCATGAACTTTATTTTGACTTTTGGTCTGTTGCTTTCCTTTGGAATTCACACAACGGTGTTATGTTCCCAGGGGATGTTTGTGGAACAGTTTTGTCAATATAACACGGGAAAAAAGGAGAGGAAATTAGAAAAAGAAATATTCTGAGACTTCAAAACAAGAGTATACAGCCTTAAATGGAAATTATAAGCTAAATAACTAATCAGGGTAAAAACCCAGTGAATGTTGGATGAATGTTTGATGAGAAATATCGTTGTCTGTTACCCCTGAGGGAAATTCATGTTTGTTAATGCCACCAGATGGCTAGCAGACCTCAGGTAACCTCTGGTCATATCAGCTCGCATCCTTCACCGCTAGTCTGTGTGAAATGTTATTGGGGGCCAAGCAGAAAAGCTGCTAAGGTAACTGTGTTTGTAGTTTTTCTTCTTCTTATTATTATTCTTCCGCCATGGAAGTCTATGGCAGCCCCTAGACCCAAATTTTCAGCAAGTTTCATGTCAGTGGACCACATGCTCTAGCGCCACCAACAGGTCAAAGTTGGACATGCGTTCACATGTGTAACTTTTGATCGCACATCCAATTTTCAAAAACTTAGTTTCAATGGAATCATTGGATCAAGCTGAGTTCAATAAACGCTATGACGTTAATTTCCACCTGCCAAATTTTCCCACAATTTTCAAAAAAGTCAGAGGGGAAACTAAAATTTCACAGGTCATAAATTGTGTACAGTTTTCCCAAAACCTGGCACATATGACCTTTAGACCAAGCCTCACAAAGGAATCAGCCTGGCATCAGTTAAAGCATTCGTGTGTCACAGCCAGTTGAATTGGGTGGCAAAGCCGCCAAACAGGAAGTTAGCAGAGCTGGCAGATATGATCTTCAGACCAAGCCTAACAAACTACACTTAGCAGTTTTTTGGTCAGTTCGCTTCCTGTCTGGTGAAGCCACCAAAAGCCTGCACACGTCACAGCCAAACAAAATTCATGGTGAGGGTGCCAAACAGGAAGTGAGGCCATTATCTGTGCAATGCTTTGACGTATACTAGTCAAACATGAGTTAAGCAATGGAGATGTGATTGGGAGCGTACAAGAAAAAATTGGCATCTTCAAACCGCTACAGGCAACTGGTTGCCCCCCTTGCAGCTATGATATATGTTATGTCGTTCTATTTGTATTAGCTGTATTGTTTTTTTATGGTTTTAGTGTTTTATATAGTTTGCGCCTGTACTATTTTATTGTTTGTAGTGTTCTTGACTCCACAGTCTGCTATGTATTATTTATTGATGTTGTTTATTATTACATCACAAGAGCTGACACTCTTATCCAGAGCGACTTACAGATATTTACAGGGTTTTAGTTACAGTCCCTGGAGCAGTGTGGGGTTAGATGCCTTGCTCAAGGGCATCTCAACCATGGGTAGGGCGGGATTCAAACCGGCAACCTTCTGATTGCAAGACCAACTCCCTCACCACTAGGCCACAGCTGCCCATATTATCTGTTTCTAATGTGTGGGAGTAGCAAATGAGTCCAAGATAAATGATCCTTCGGGTATATTGTATTGTATTGTGTTGTACAGTACCTCTCTCAAACCTGAGCCGCTTGTACAGTTCCGCTTGGTCCTCAGACACATAGCAGGCCACCTGTGACAAACATAGAAATGTCAACCATCAGTCTCAAGTGGGCCATTTCCAATGTCTTGTTTGCTTCTTCTCAGGAGTCACACTGCAGGTTTTCAGATGTTGTTTTCCCAGGAGACTGGGCACGTTGGCTGGACTCTGCATAGCACGGGCACAAGCATCTGGGGAGAGGCTTATCATGAAATTAGCCTCTAAAGCACCGAGGTTTAAGCGCTACATGCAACTAGCGGTATTATTTGGAGCCGTGTGGCTTTACTTTTGTCACATTCACTAATCCAAGAATGTGTGCGGATTGTGACTTTTAACCTTGGTCACTGGCCAACTAAATTGGACAAAGGACTTCACAGGTCAAATTCATAACTACAAAAGGGTATACACAACAAGGTATGCATTCATACAGCATGTGTATGTGTGGAAGAGAGAGAGAGAGAGAGAAAGAAAGAAAGATAGAGAGAGAAAGAAAGAGAGTGAACAAAGAAACTACAAGACAAAAAAGCACAATGTGACACAGATGAGAAAAGAGAAAGAGATATCTCTGGTCATGACCTCCTTTTATGTGCATGTTAATATGAGCTGTTGCCATGTTACCTCAGAGTCGGAGAGTCCTTCTGTGCCCTGACAGGCCAGGTCAGGGCAGGTGATTGGGGCACCCCCACCCTCACGCACTGACAGGTGGACATACTGCTGTAGACACTGGGAGAGAGACAGAGAGAGAGACAGAGAGAGAGAGAGAAACAGAGAGCATCAGTGCATGTACCTCTAAACCTAGTATGACAAGTTAAACCAGACCTGTCAGCCTGACATGCTTTCCAATCGTGTGGTTAAGCAGCTGTGACGTGCAACATATGAGCTCAGCGACGGTTGCGAAACTATGGTAAAAAGCTCAGTTTCTACCACCAGCTAGAAGTACTGTGTGTCTGCAAGTATGCCTACATAATCTACTGTGCTTGTGTAAACAAAAACAGTGCTTCTGTATCTTCGGTATGTCCATACAGTATGAACAGTATGTTTGCATTATCTTACAGCTGCATTTGACTTACGCATGTATAACACATCACAGGTATGACTTGTGAGATAAATATTAAACAGACAGTATGCTGCTGTGCCCAGTGTCTTTAGTTTAGTCATAAAACATTTAGTCTGAAAGTTTTTAAGGTCATGTCTGTCACTTTTAAACAATGACTGTAAGTCTCTGCTTTTAGAACTTAAATTCAGACTTGTATTGTCACTAGACATGTATTTTCAAAAGAAGAAGTAAACTTATCTGGCGATTCCAATCACCAAAGCGGAAAGGCCAAAGCATGGTTTGAGCAACAGAGTTAGTACTTCCCTTTACCAGAACAATCTCAGGTACACTACAGCACTTTCCCATCACCAGCCTCGTAAATATTGGCTACGTGGCCCCACAAAAAACGTGGCACAGTCTGCCGGTATTGTACTTATTCTGCTTACCAGACCAGAACTTGTTTGGCCAGGCTTAGCAGAGGCAAAATGGAAAAACAAGCAGGGTTTTCTCAGACAGACACTGAGAAGCCATTGTGTTTTGTTTACAGTCAGTCTGTGTGAGTGTCCTTACTGTTAGAAACCGAAAGCCTTTGTGTAGATAAACACCTGCTCGTGACTGGCAAAGAATAACCCTCTCTCTCCAGACCTGAGCACTCACCCTGTGTCTGAACTTACATGGTTCAGCTGTTCACTTCTGAATCTCCAGCCCTAAGGCACGCATACTGTCACTAACATGCAACACAGGATTTCATCTGACAGAAATAATAGAATTTTGGGCCCTCCTATAGACAGACAGACAGACAGACAGACAGACAGACAGACAGACAGACAGACAGACAGACAGACAGACAGACAGACAGACAGACAGACAGACAGACAGCCAGCCAGCCAGCCAGCCAGACAGACAGACAGACAGACAGACAGACAGATAGATAGATAGATAGATAGATAGATAGACTTTATTGATTCCAAAATTAATATTATAACAATATGAATAATAATATTAATAATTACATTAATAATAATGTCCTTAGTGTCCTCAAAAGGGTCCCCTGCTAATGCTGGACCCTGAGAATCCCCCTAACTTCCCTCCCCTTCCTTCCCCATGCATCCCTGATAAACCTGCAAGATCACTAAAGGAAACCTATAGCAGATATATGCACACAAATACCTCTTCCCTAGATTCCCCATGTTATTCACACGCAGCCACAGTATTCTGGTACTGACCTGAGTGCAGAAAACACACCCGCAGGCCTGCAGGGAGCTGGTGTCCTCTTCTGCGTGAGAGTTGAGGCACAGCTTGCAGAAGACGACCCCAGGTGCAGAGGTGCTGTCAGCCATGACGGGCGTGCGGGGGCGCGTAGGAGGGAGGGAGGGAGGCAGGGAGGAGAGCCTTGGGCTTTGTTTATCTTCTCACCTGGGCAGCCTCACGAGAGAGACCCTCCATAGCCCTGTGGATGAGACAGAGGGCGGAGAACTGACTGGACCGTCTGCACTAACCATAACCGCGCTTGTCTTCAGCGCATGCCTACTAGTGATTTTGTAAATGGTAAATGGGCTGCCTTCATATAGCGCTTTCATATACTCAGCAGAATACCCAAAATACCCCTTACATGGATTACCTCACATTAATCCATTCACACACTGGTGGCAAAGACTGCCATGCAAGGCGCTAATCTGCACACCTGGAACAAGACAGGGTTCAGTGTCTTCCTCAAGCCACCTTGCACCTTTGGCTCCTCTACCTCCTGAGCCACTGTCGCCTATTAGTTCAGCATTCATCTGATTCTGGAAAAAAAAAAAAAAACACGACACTGCAAAGTATAGTAACGGCCGCCACGTAGAGGACTTATTGTAATCTGTCACACCTCTCCCTTCTGTCCAGCCTCTTGTAACATCAGTGCCTACCACACATGCTTTAGACAGTGATGACATCCACAGGACATCGCGTAAGCAGGTCTATTATTGGCTGGGTGGTAAAAAAATTTTGGATATGAAATCAGTTTAAAATAAACGTATAAACGTTCACTTACTCCAACTAAAAGTTTATAGGGGGTGAATTTGTCTATTTTTATTGTGATAACTTCTTTTTCACCAGGTGAAACATTGTTTTAAGTGGAACAGCAGGGAAGTGGCTGATGATGGGCGATATGCCGATAATGGGATCTCTTCCGCTACACTGGCAAAGTAATCAAGTAAGCGCCCAGCAGCGTCTTCTTTCTACTTGTGCTGTAAAGGACATCAGGTATGGTTAGAGAGAGACTGAGTAGAGCAACATTCATCCTTCATAAGGAGAGTGCTATTTTATGAGAAGAGCAGTCCTCGTAAGTCTCTTAGAAGCGGTGTGGCCTTTCACGGTCAGGCTGACATGAAATATGTGTGACAAATTCACAATCAGATATCCTGAGGGTACAGTGTGCCACACAAAGCGTGTGTGTGTGTGTGTGTGTGTGTGTGTGTGCATCTGTGCCTGTGTGTTTGTGGGTGTGCTTTTGCATGAGACAGAGTGTGTGTGTGAGAGTGAGGGGTTCATTCAAATTATTACATAATGTATTTAGGGCAAAAGGGAATTAACTTTATCTAACAGCAGGTTTTTTCCAAGTTGTTTAGGAATTTGAGCAATTTATCAGTGAAATAAGAAAACCTGTGTTCACTAAATGGAACTATGCAAATCCAAAAAGTCTATCCTGTATTTTTAGCTCTGCAGTATGAAGCAAGATGGCTCACTGGCTCATCATTGTTGCCCCATCTTACCCAGCCAGCGTGAAGTGTGTGTGCGTGCGTGTGTGTGTTTGTTCCTTATATATAAACATACAGAGTAATGTAAAGTAGTAATGTAAGTAAATGACAGCTGATAGTCATCTTACATCTTTAATATCTTTGGAGAACTTGTTTTGGATGTCACTGTGTTCTTTTACCTGCTATTGTCATACTTGGCTTCAGATGTGTGTTTTGGCAAACACGAGTGGGAATTTCCAGTCGCAACCACAAACATGACCTTTATCACAGCTCCTGCTGAAACACTAGTTACAGCTTGCAGGTGATTATTAAGAGGTCTCTTTCCAGAACATGTCATGACCTCACTGATTTCATTTGTCCAGTGTACAGTGTATTTCCAGCGTTATTGTGTCACGCAAGAGCCCGTATCAACTGGGCATTGCGTCATTGCGTTATTGTGTTCTTCCACTCTTATGCCACTGGACTGCAAGAAATGTTGTCTTGTGCTTTTCTTGCCAAACTATGAAGCACTTTGAGCTGCATCTTGTATGAATTGTGCTATACAAGTAAAGATTATTATTATTATTACAGTTTTTCTCAACTGTTTAAACACATTTCCTGAAAGCATGCCTCATACTCTCAGAACTCTACACACAAGTCAAAAAAACACACACACAATGGGCAAAACCACTCACTTCTCCTGCAAAATGAAACTTTGCATTCAAAACAATGTTATTTCTTCTCAAAATGCTATTTTGTTGTCAAATGACAAACACAAACCATCATATGAATACACATTTATAACAACCAGTTGAACCCTGATGTGCTTAATGTAAAACACTATGATAAATGGAAAACACTTCTTCTCCATTCATCATAATGATTTAGGCATTTTTAGTTCAGTGTTACACTTACAGACAGTACATACATAAGTGTGCTATATTTTACAATATTGTTTTTATACTCAGAAAGCACATATACATTGTTACAAATATATTTTATTTTTCCCACAAAAGCAGTGTACACACTGTGCATCCCAATCAACACAAAGCTGCACCTACAGTGGTCTACAAACAGTAAAACACAACAGAAGAGTTTACTGTAGCCTATACAGTTACAAAAAAAATTACGCTGCATCCTTTCTTCTGTTTTGGCGTGGCCACAGCACCTCATCCACATCACATGCAATGTTTTTCCTGGCCTAGCAGCGAATCCATCCATGAAAAGCATCAGTTGCTATATTTTCACATGCGTCTTCCATAGCTTAGAGAAAGGGTACACGCATTTATGGATTTTGGTCATACACTTTCATCTCCAGTCAAAAAACAATCCTCAATTGGGTTGAGGATTGCAGAATATGGAGAGAGATACGTAACAACTAAACAACTACTGTAAAATAATTTCGTTGACCAAATGGTCAACCAAAATGGCTCTGATCTCTTCAGAGATTACGGTCCTTTCTCATCCTCGTTTGGGTCCTCCCCGTCCTTCTCCTCTTACTCTCACTCCTCTAGCTGTGGCTCTGCCTCTTCCAAAGCTCTGATAGCTAATTGTAAAGCTGTGTGACAGGTGTTTGCCAATGTGATGAGTCAGTGTGCATAGTAGGGCAATTGACTTTAGAATTTTGAATCACTGTGTGTTCCTTGTGAAAACAAGAGATTTTTGTCATGAAAATTGTGCCAAACGCAGAGAATTGTCTATAGTGTTTTGAAAAAAGTGTGTTTTACAACTGCAATTTGAGTGTAAAGCAGGAATTGTGTTTATAGTTTAGCAGAATTGGTTCATGGGGTTGGTGCATGAGTTACATGTTGTGGTCATTGTGTCTGAAGTACAAGGAATTGTGTTTAAACAATTGAGAAAAACTGTAATAACACACATTATGAAATGTGTCTGATGCAAATGAATCACATGACACTCTGTTTCGAAAGGGGCATCACAAAGACGCTGCACTAACTTCCTTGCAACTTGTGAAGCAACCACCAAAACCACAGCCCCTCAAATTACAATGTGAAAGTCCCATTTCTGTCATTCTGTTCACACGGCACAGCACAGCACAGCACAAAGTGCACACAACAAAATTCACCTCTGCATTTAACTCATCACACACGTGAGCAGCCCTGACAACGGCGCCCGGGGAGCAGTGTGTGGGAAGGGTACCATGCTCAGGGTACCTCAGTGGCACTACTAGCGACCCAGTATTCAAACCTGCAATCCTGCAGTCACAGGTCCGATACCTTAACTGCTAGGCCACCACTTTTTTTGTACTTCTTCCTGCTTGGAGAGCCAAACTGTATTTGCATCTCCCTCATGAGAAGGTGTGGCACACAACAATCATCCTTTTTTCTGTACAAGAGCAATAACATCTAAAGAAAACCTGTGGAATAGTTTGTGAAATTAACATTTACCATCACTTCTCACTTTATAAAGTGAGTAACTCCTGAATGTCTGATTTATGATGCATAATGTGTGTGTGTGTGTGTGTGGTGGGGGGGGGGGGGGGGGGTCGGCCCTGTGCATGCCTCTCCAGTTTAGCCAGAAAAAAAGGAGCAGGGGTGTGCGTGTGTGTGTGTGTGTGTGTGTGTGTGTGTGCGTGTGTGTGTGTTGACAATCAAGAGCAAGGCACCAGCAGATCCTATCAGCATTCTTGGGTCAGTGCCTAACCTCTCCTCCCCTTAGCAAGACAAACATACCAAACAATTCACTTGAAAGTAAACACACAGCACAGGATTAGATGGACTAGACACTCCTACTGTCCGTGTTTATCCCCGCTGTATATTTGAGTTGTTCGAGACATAGATGCACTCATTTAACACTGATTCGTACCAAGTCCATGACATTACAGTTGAAAATGTGCTTATCTCTGTGCCTGACACTGATCTATGACTTTCCTGTGATAAACCCATCAGGGTGCCCAATTCAACACTCTTTGCTCTTTTTTTCTGCAGTGTCATTCTATTAAAAAGGCTGCATAGGTGTTGTTTGTTGCAGTAGAGCAGATGCGAATACCACCGTGTCCCAACATTACACATACTTAAGTAAGGAAATCAGTCAAAAGCACCTGACCACATGTTCAAGTCTTCTGTCACACGTTTTGGATAAAATTGGGAGTAATTAAAGGTATTGTGTTAAGCTTTCCAGCAGTGGCTAAATTTAAGATATTTTCGTCCTTCACTTTGATTTTATATCTGTTACAACTATTTGTTCTCATCAGTTCCAGTGTCTTAAGGCTTGATGTTCCTCATGAACTTAAGCTTCCTAGCGCTATACTAGTTGTTACATCCCACGGCTCAGAGAAGCGCGTCTTCAACATTTTATTTCTGGGCATATGTCGTTACCATTGAATGGTCGTGGCCATCAACCACGTTTATTTGTAGTTACAGCCGAATCATTAAAATATTACCGATTACTGATCGGATAACATGGTTTGAATGCAATTTTAGGCTATACCAGCCAGCATCCAATGATGGATTTTAATTCCAACCTCATGACGCATTGGTCACGCAGTAAGCCTAGTCATACCTGCATTTCTTTGAGTAAAAAGTCACATATTTTTAATAAAGGAATGGGTCTTGTTAACATTCCCTTCTTTACAGTGATATGCGCAGGTTTAAATGTGTCCTCAACAGAAAGGTTGTTATGGGACAGTTTCACTTCTAGCCTACTAGCTAGCCTTATCCATGCGCTTTCTCTGGGAATTGCATATAGCTCACTATCACGATAGGTGAACACTGAAATTCTTACCTTACGTATGGCTGCTCCAGCTGCTTCCACACTACCGCAGTGTCTTTACTATGCCACTGGCACATCTGTTGAACACGCATTCATTTACTACTGTGGAAAAAACGAACGCTCAGCTCGGCATTGGAAAGCACCTCCCCATTTAAAAGTCGGACTGGCGAATGTGGAACACGACCCTCCCTGCCGTAGACCAGAAAAACCTGTGCTGTACGTCCGAGTCGAGAGTGTGAGCGATGAAAACGGTGCACTAATCGCCACTTCCTGCTTCCTTCTCTAACAGTGGGTCAGCGAATGATTCGAAACGTTTAACTCTTCGTGCCCTGTAGTATTTTAATAAGGTTAACATATTTGCAGAAAATCAGACGTGAACTTAAAGCAAAGCATAGTTTAGTTGGTTCCGTGAGCACCATATTAACACATTAGAAAGGGACATTTTTTGTTCCTGTTTTATACAGTTGGCGATTTTTATCGCTGATTTTATTTTACTTGGAGATATCCTGTTCTTAAAAGTCAAGCAGGTGCATAATTCAGCCTGTGCTTTGATCAGACATAGTATTGCCCCTAGGTGTCGCTGTTTGCTAAGATAAATTCTGATCTACTTCTCATCTGCCTGATTCTCTTTCATCCAGGTCATGGTAGTGAAAGGAGCTAAGTTGTAAGCAACTGGACTTCTTCTTGGAGCTTGAAGACCTTTCACCTTTCATACAAAAGGCACCGAAGAAGCCTTTTAGATGAAAGATGAAACGTCTTCAAGCTCCAAGAAGAAGTCCAGTTGCTTACAACTTAGCTCCTTTGACTACTTCTGATCTGAAATTCCAATGTATATTTCATATAGGCCTACACTGTGGGTAACTGGATTTTTTCTGTTCTCCTGTTTCAGTTGCAGCTGTAAATTAATCAGCTGAATATCTTTATATATTTAAAGTCATAATTCTTGTTAATTTGGTTAGCTTAAACACAAAGGTATTTACATTTAACCTTCAAGCAGTTTGTACTGCAGTTGTATTGTCAACTTTCTCTTTGGTAAATAGCTAACAAGCAGTCAGTCCTCTTAGGACAGCGTTCTTTTCATCTGTGTCTGCACAAAGTATAATGAATCAATTTCCTGTGATTATGCAAAACGCTAAAATGTCAGAGTCAGCTTTCGGGTGAGAGTTGCCCATGCTGTCTAGCAGACCGTTCAAGACACACACCCTGAATAACAAGTGGTTTATATAGAAGAAGAAGTATAGATACATAGGGTGAACTCAGGTATATTGGGCCACTTTTTGGCAACATTTTTAAAGACCCATAAAAATACTATTCAAATAAAGCAAAATAAATTCAAATGTAGCTATAACCATGTTTTTTGATAAAGGACATCAAGACAATATCAACGATATCTTACTATCATTACTTCATTCATTTCTCAACATTATAACAACCTTATTATATCAAAGTCATATTTTGCCTGCCAAAGCACTCACACTTAAAATCTTCCCACCAGTGTCACTGTAAGGAATTGCCCCACCTACCTTAGCAACATCAGATCAACCAAATCATTCAAAACACATCAAGCACAGTTGTAGCAACAATTTAAAATGATTAACAGTGATTGCTTCTTCAAATTTGGAGAACTATGACACATAAACCTTATTTGGCCCACTTTAGCTGATGGCCCAATTTGGCTGAGTTCACCCTATAGATACACGTGTCCCAGTCATAGAGTACAGGCCCAAGAGAGCTGCATGTGATGCGGACACCTGGCTTCAAGTGAGACCCTGATGACATACACAGAGCGTGGGACAGGTGTAGCTCATGACGCTGAAACATCAAGTCAGCCTTCTGTGCCAAGTTGCCCTGGGTGAATGAATTTGTTTTTCCAACTCAGTGATGCTATAAATAGTCGTCTCCAAGCAGGGGAGAAATCGAAAAAGTCCGTTTGGAGTTTGAGCTGGGTTTAATTTGTTACTGTCAGCAGACGGTACTCTAATTACAAAGCTTGTGTTTATGACACAAGGATTATGACGGTTAACAGTTTTGACCTTCATTTAATAACTCAGGGTACACTGTATTCCATTTAGATTAGCCAACTTTCACAACATATATATTGAGCAAGGATGAGTTGTTCTAAAGTTAAGTTAAATGAAAATAGCTCACCTCTTCACAGCTCTGAAATGTGGGCCTAAATCCCATAAGCTCACAGAAGGTATCTGGGACGCCTTCATCTGCATCAAGTTCACCTTTCCCCAGAAGAAATAAAAAACCATTAGGGGATTTTTTTCAAAGTCGACGACAACTGAGAACAGTCTGTTCTGATGTCATGGTCTGTGATTGCCTTCAACGTTCTTCACCTCTGATGTCACCAGAGTATAATAGCAACGTCTGACTCCACACTTCACCAAGCAGCCTTCCATGGCATAAATCGGGCACACAAACATCATAAAACTTCTAGCCCCTTTACTTTTACATCAAGTAAATGTGCCAGAAATGACTTTCATTGACTTCAATATGAATTTAATAAAGTTTATATATGCGCACAACTCAAAACCAAAACTTGACTGGGTGCTATTACCTAGAACATTGTAAACTTATAAAAAAGGGGGACAGCACTCCTAGTCATTTTCACACACAAAATCTTCAAATGTCTTCAAGAGTCTTCAAAATTAATTTGAAATATTTTGAAGAAGACTGTCAGGAAAAATGTAAGTAATTTCTTAAGATATACTGATTTGTGTTAATCATTTGGGCAGTGGTGAAATGTCATGGTTTGAGCAATAATTTTACAGGGGTCAGCTGAAGGGACAGAGAAACGTCTTTTTTTTCCAGGGTTCCAGCCAAAGTCCAGCAGGATCGGTTTCTTTGGGGTGAGGCATTCTCATCGCTCGCTACATCCATCATGAGATGCACCCACACACCCCTAAACACACACGCACATGCAAAGACATACACACATGCACACACACACACACACTCACAAACACACACACACACAAACATTAAAACACGCACGCACATACCCCTAAACACACACACATGCAAACACACACACACACACACACACACACACACTTATGACAGCACAGTTTGCTGTGTAGGTGTCCCATTACGGAGAAAAGAGGATCTGTGGAGACGCCATGCCTTTGGCAGGCGGTGGGGTATCTGTTCCTGAGGTAAAATGCTGTTGGCTGCGACTGCGGAAACCCGAGGCTGGATCTTGTGTGGAATGCCGCGGGAGAATTCCCTGTGTGTCCCAACGCATTCCCACTCATCAGGGAGACAGCGGACTTTTTTTTCACCCTTAATCCTAATAGCTCTCTAGAGCTGAAGTGATTTGCGGTAGTCAGCGATTGAAACATCATCCATTGATTTGATGGTTAGTCAGTTACTTTCATCAGCAAAAAATTGAGTAACTGAAAAATGAAAAACTGAAATCAAGTTGGGGAAAGCCTTGGAATTTTCTGCATTCACGCATATTCTTGCTTCCAGTTCCCATTTTCATTCTAAAATGAGCTGGGTGCTTGTTTTATCATGAAAGATAAGACTGCTTATTTTTTTCTGAGGTCAAGGTTGAGGACAAACATTTAGATGTTTGCGTAGAGATATCACTTTAGTTGCTCAAGGCCATTACCAAGCACTGTGACAACAGATGACAATGCACTCAATCTCTCTGTATATGGCAAGCTCAGATAACTACTGTGATTGACGGCCTATGTGGCATGGCATACTTCTACACTTAACATTATTCCAGCATGCTGTAGAGGCCACCTTCACTACTTTCAAGTTAGAGGGCATGAAGATACTATATCCAGACTTTAACAATGGGCCATTGAAAGCTTGGCAGGCCCATGCTTAATGTTAATCATACTGCAGTTGTTATTATTGGGATATAGAGGCACCCGAGTGATGTAATGACTTTATGAGCACCTCAGGCCTGTCCTTCAGCACCTTCTCTCTGAAGACTGCCATGTGCGATGACAGCTCTCTCACAGACGAAGACCTCCAATCATTGCTAGTGTCTGAGAAATTCTCTCCCTTTAGTGTATTTTTAACCTTGTTGGTCTTCTAAACATTCAAACAAGACAATGGATCATCCACAGCTTTCAAATATCATCTTTCATCTGTCATGCTTAATCTGTTCTCTTTAAAAGAACAGTTGATGTTGAAAGGTTTTTTGGTGACTGAGGGAGGATGTTCACAATCAAGTCATTCACTGGTTGACCTTTCGTGTGAAACTGGAAAATCATCTCCTAATAAAAACTGCGTAATGGACATTAAGTAAGTTGTGTAGGTCCATTTATGAAACCTTGACCTATAGAAGCATCTGAGGCACTTAGTAAACTTCCACTGAGCAGCACATGGAGCAGGTATAGGAAAGATGAGACGAGGACATGTCCCTCTCCCCCTCTCCAAGAAGCTGTGTGATGTATGGCCGTGGGATTGACATGGGATTTAGTCACTGCCTCAATTCATGTTGTAGTAAGCCAATCTGAAGACATGTGCCCTGGCGTAGTGGGGTAAAAATAGACCGAGCATTATTTAAAGGGCGGGGGCAGCCCTCGGCCAGTGCACTGTCATGTCCACAGAGACAAAGGTCACTCTAAAATAAATCATCATTCAAATCAGGTGGATTAGAGCCGTTTGTCCCAAAGGACAACGAGGATGCACTGCTTGAGCCGGAACCCCCGCACCTACTTGGTGAACTCCTACAGCGACCTAAAGGAGAAGAATGAGGAGAGGAGGGAAGGTTACGATGCCACCTGGTTAGATGTGGTGATGGAAACAAGACCAGAGCTGAAGTATGGAATGAAAACCATAATAGTTTGCTGAAAATAAATGCTTTCAAATTATTAATATTGCTGTTGGGAGAAAGACCACATTTCCTCTGTTATTCAGCTATTATTACTACTACCAGTAGTAGTAGTATTGTTATCATAATCATTATTGTGGTTGTTGTACTTTTATTTATGTATTGTTTGTTTGTTTGTTTGTTTTTTCACAGTGTGGGTCTTATCGAAAACAATACTTCAAGGAGAGAATCATATGAACAACAGCAGTGGGTACATTTCGTGGTACGCAGAAACCTTGATCAAACGCTGCGCATTGGAAGATACGGAGAGAAGTTGTGTAAATATCAGCAGCCTTACAAAAATGTTCTGCCGCTCCCAATATTTGTGCCAAGGAATATTGCACAGCAGAATGACTTGAACCAAATGCCTGCAGAGGATCGCTCTTTTGAGTTGTTCAACACAGAGTTACTGACAGGAGTTTGCGCCGACAAGAAGGATCTCTCACAGATCTCTAAGGACATGCCGCCGATTATACAACCGGGCCGCGTGGACTTCAGAGCGTCCCGCGCCTGAGGCTATGGTCACCGGGGACGAGTAATGACCGCGTTGGAACGCAGATTGGATGAGGCATCACAAGAACCGGACAGGACGTGGTGTTAATTTTTAATTGGTTGGTTCCATTTGATGACAACCTCTCAATCAAAATGTCTGATGTGATCATGTAGTCTAACTTTGGTCTGTGATGTGATATGCCACGCGTTAGTTATGGCATATCAGTTTCCTTAAAACGTTTTAATTAGTTTATGATAAATACAACACATAAAGGCAACTACCTTGTCAAGTGCGGCCACTGACCTAGATTAGATAAAAATTATGGCCTATTGCTGCAGGCGATTTTGGTGATTTAAGCAACGAAATGTTAAAGCAAATGCACTGTCTACAAAGCTGTTAAATTACCTGGACAAATCTAACGTTGATAAATGAGGAGTGAGTGAAGTAAGCAGACAGAAGTATGAGTGACGTGCGAAATAATATTACAGATTGCAGGTGACATTCTATGTCTGTACAGGGACGTCAGTAATTGTTTTCCAACATTATACTGCCATCGTATGGAGAAATGCGAATAGCACTGAAGAGAAAAACATTTCATGATGAAAGCAGATGCAACCGATTGTAAATGAAATATTAAAGACTGTGAATTATCCATGAACTGATTATCTGGGATCGTTTATTACCATTTGAATGTGTTTAACCCTGTTCAACAGTTTAGTGCTCAAATGCTACCTAGGGCATTACAGCATTAAAATGTAAATAACTAAAAGTTCCAAGAAAACTTTGGATTTACACAATTTGCATCCAAAAAGCTCACCTTCCCATTATTATGGATTTTAGTAACAGAAGAAGAAGAACAGAAGAAGTCATACAGTTTTTTATAATATAGTTTAATCTAGTAGTGATGATGACAGACAGGAGAAAACATTATGTCCATTGTGTGCAACATAACACACAGTGCAACCTCTTCTTCACTGAGAAAATCATTACACTGGCAGCAATTTCATCTTAGGTGACAACATGGTGTCTTATAGTCTGAGTTAGAGGTCTACAGGTAAACAATGTCTTTCTCCACCTTGATTTTAGAAATAAAATGGAGAGAAACAGAAACACAAACAATATAAATCAAATGTTGTTGCCGACTACTGAAGTGATTGTGTGAACAGCCAATACTCTCAGTGGGATTTCTAATATCAATTGTTTTTTCCCATACATTTACGTCTGGACAATTCAGCTGCAAGACTTCATTACTAGCACTGTCTGTGGCCATTTTGGTTTCTCCTGAAGGACCTGCAAAAGCTGTCTGAAGTCTTCATGGATCGTAGTAGTGTCAGTTTGCCTGTAGGATGGTGGTACTAGAGGAATACACTCAACAGTAATGGCTTTCCTTCCACAGCAAAGGTCACTTGGGTTGGGTGGCGTCTGGTCCACCCTTTAACGCTCTCTCCGCCCTCTGGTGCTTCTGCAGCGTGACCTGTAGCTGCCAGTACCTGAGATAGAGCCACATGAGGCTGCCATTCTTGCGCTTGTCCAAGTTCAGCCTGTCGGCGCAGTGCCTGTCGTTCTTGAAGATGTCCCTGAGGTCGCCCTCCAGCTCCTGCAGCTCCTGGAGCTCAGGCCGCCTGGCCGCGTGGAGCAGCAGGTTCCTCTCCATCTCGTAGCGGTGCTCTCTGGGCCTCAGCAGGTTGCAGAAGGCCCCCTGCCTCTCCACCAGCAGCTCCTCCAGCTCGCGTAGCGCCGCCTGGGCCGGTCGGCCTCGCTCCTCCTCCTGGGCCAGGGCCTGGCGGAGCAGCTCCGCGGCTGCCCCTGTCTCCACCTGCCGGACCTTCTCCTGCTCCAGCTCCTGCCGCTGGGCCTCCAGGTGCTTACGCTCCTCCATGAGCTGCTGGCTCTGGGAGGCCAGGGCCTGCCGGTAGCCCTGCACGCGCTGGCGCTCCTTCTCCAGGGCCAGCTCCAGCTGGGCGGCCGAGCGCTGGCTCTCCCGCAGGGCGTCGCGGTACTTCAGCTCCAGGTCGTGGGTCACGATGGCCACATCCTGGTCATGTCGCGTCTTCATGTTGTATATTTGCCTCTGGGACTCCCTTGTCCATATCCAGCCTTATTAGAGTATGGGAACGGTTGGGTCATTAGAATTATTATGCCTTCATAATACACACGTTATTAGTGTTGTTTATTGGTGAAATTATTTTCAAATGGTATTTCTTTGACATCGGGGAAGTTTAGGTTTTAATGAACAACCAGAAACTCATACCACAAAGCCAGACTTTGCAGACAGATTGAAGAAAATGATAGCGGTGTAATAAATTCGGGAAGTGCGTCATTAATGCATGCACACTTACGAAAGGCCGCCAGGCCCAGCATTGGCACAAGGAGAGCGTAGTTCCATTTCCCCCCGTCAGCCGCACCTCCTCGCGGCTCAGGCGCTATGTTCCACCGTGGAGGATCATTCAGATTGTTCATGGAGATGTCCTAGTTTGTGGAGTCATGGGATACATGAAAACGAGTCCACAACTCACCCTCCACATATTTTTTTATATCAGTTATTCATTTCATAATTAACTGGATGACCTTCAAAAAGACTTGACTCACTTAAGTCACTGTGCCAGAGTTCTCTTTCAGTGCATGACACAAACCTACTATAATTAGGTGAGGTTAGGGCCTGTTTGGCTGTCGTTTAGGCAACTGGTGACACGCCAGTTCAAAACATGCAAATATGATATCTATATTAACAGGCAAAGGAACATAATCTCACACAGCCTCGCACATAAACACGTATGCTGCAGAGGGTCAAGGAGCTGCAGCAGTTTGTTTACGTTAGCTAACCTACTTCTCGACCATGACAGTCGTAGTGGGGGTAGGATAGGATGGGACACAGTGCCCAGAGAGCTGGTTTTCCACTAATAAATCAGTGAATTATGCCAATGTTCTTATTACCAGTTAAACCTAACTTTTACTGCAAACAGCAGATGCGCTCACCTTCAAAGCCAAAACAACTCAGCCCGGACACTAATGCATATATTCTTCCTGATTCAGCGGCGCAATTACTGAAGTCTTCATGCAATGACAACAAAAAAATATACTGTACCATTCTTTGAAACAACAGAGATGTTTTGTAGTAGTGCAATTCCATTTTAGTGGAAAGACCGTTTGCTTATTAATTTCAATGGCAGAAATGTTTTTTTTGTGTAGCACTAAGGTTGGGCTGACTTGCATAAAATGGATCGTTTACCGCTGGGCATTTACAGAATACATCGATTCAAAAGTCTTCTACCTATTCTATTTAAGTTTGCAAGTGGTTTGTTCCAGTGGGCGGTGCTGTGCACTTCAACTATCCGTCCCAACATCGCCTCCAGTGCAAGAGCGGTAGGACTACACTTGAATAAGGCATCATGTCATCTGTATGTGCGGCATCTCCTATTCTGTCAAAACAGGCTTTGTCATCAAAAACCGTACGTATCAGGCAATCAAGCATTTCATTTTATATTTTTTCCTAACTGATAGACTTGGTCGTGCTTGTGTAAAAGCGTTTTCATGATGTGCACAAACTTGCTTTTAACGCCTTCCTCAACGTTTCGTAGCCTAATTCTGAAATTTCACCTTGTGTAACATCCAAGGCAATCTTGTTTTTTGACGTTCTTTTTGTTTATCTGTCAGGGAAGTTTAGCTAACAACACTTATTACACGACTGTTTTTCATGTTATTTGATTTAAGTCTGGTTTATTTAGTGTTCCCTGAAATAATGAGTTTTTCATTTCACTGGGCTGTTCACGTTGGCATGGTTGGTTAAAGTAATAGTATGCCAAAGTAACACAGATCTTTTTCTTTTAAGACCTCTTTTGCACTAAATGACAAATGACAGTGACAAATTTGTTGTTTTGTGCTGCTGTCTGTCCTCTTGGCAGTCCAGGAGGCTTTAAGAAACTTCCATTTTTCTGTCTATGGAAAAAAAGCATGATGTCCAAATCAGACAACATAAAATTTTACAATATACCCAGTTCATTTGTTGTACTCCAATAAACTATGAGACTGAATGAAGAAAATGAGCTTCATGTATCCCATAGATATCCACCCAGTACCCAGTGGTTGTGCTGTGGTGGTGGGGCAGGAGGTGCAGGCGTGATTCAACACAGCTTGCGTGACCAAACTCTTCCCCACCAGGTCCCACACAGTGGCTGCTCAGGTACATGTCTTTCCAATAGGGAACTAATGAATCCCCTTTGAAATATCCGTGCTAGAAATAATCAATATGTGGCAATGGCTCACTTATTTAGAGTGGGATCAATGCAGCTCTCGGAAACATGGAGAATGACGACTGGCGGTGGCATTTCTATGACACAGTAAAGGGGTCTGATTGGCTTGGAGACCAGGATGATATTCATTACATAATGGAGCAAGACCCAGCTGCTGTTGTGGAGGTGAGATACTGTTTTAGATAACTTATGCTATCTAGATAACTTTGGTCATTTCAGGAAGAAAGTGGAAGATGTTGCTGCTGCCTGAACACATGTTGTTATTCCGTTCAGCTGGAAAACTTTAGGAAGCCTTTTACGCAGAGGATGGCAAGATCTACCAGAGGGCTTTTGGGATACAGAGCCTGAAGTTTGGCAAGGGCAGGCAGGCACACAGGTGCTGTTGTGTGGCAGACAACACTGGACACTCTCTCCTTCACACACTCTATGGATGGGGAAGAGGCAACACACCTCACAACTCACTTACAATCATCGGTCAACCAATTATAAACTCTCTCCTTGTTGTATTCCATCACCACTAGGTGTCATAGTGTACTCCCAAACAATTGCATGTTAGAATCAGCTTTGTAGTCAGGGAGGCTTAACTCTCTTCTCCCAAAGGTACGCTTCTTAGTACTGCCTATAATTCAAACTATATATGCTGTGCCCCCCACAGTGGTTACGACCGAGCATACTTCTGCTGCACCTCAGCCCACACCAGCACTGGGGATGGCAATACCATGGTGACTCGCACCGATCTGCCCTGCCAGGACGTGAAGTTCATCTAGTTCCACCCCACAGGTGAGCCAGATTGTGCACCCCATGCATAGTCAGTGCAAAGTGCTGTGAGAGGTCATAATAAGGTAATAAGCCATTAATGTTAACAGTCCTGATATAAGAAACACTACAGATAGAGCAACTTAAAGCAGCCAGTATGTTGCTTATAACATGCTTTCCAGGACAAAAAAAATGTCTCAGTTACTAAAGCTGTTCTTTAAATGGGTCCTCCCAGTCTATTAAAGTGATGATGATGATGATGATAAAATACACAACATTTCTTAAAAATGTGAAGTCATGCATGATAAGCTTTGACCTAACATGTATCTATGGAACCGGATGCCTCATCACAGAGGGTTGCCATGGTGAAGGAGGAATCCTCATCAGCAGTGAGGGTGAGCGCTTCATGGAGCGGTACGCTTCCAGTGGCAAAGACTTGGCCTCTGTGGTTCGAATGACAGACAATTCCGCTTCCAAACTGTAGAGTTGAAGAGTTGAAGAGTTGAGGCTGAAGAGTTGTGCCACATATATGTACCACTGTACACAGCAGAATGTCATTTGTCTGTGGTAGTTACCCCCCAAGCATGGCACTAATTAGAAGGGACAAACATGTTGGAAGGCACTTCATTTATGAGATGAAGCTTTGTTTTTGTTTTTATTTTCATTGTAAGTTTTGTTGTCATGTTCAATGTGTATTTAATTTATTCTTTATTATATATAACTATGATGGATAAATATTTGTTGAAAGTTCCTGCTCCCTGTGTTACTGTGTTCACGAAAATAAAATGACATCATCAAATGCTATCCAGTCTGGATTACACATCAATTGTTCCAGTTTGTTTCACATATGTTTTCCTCTTAATACAAAAATGTCAAACATAGTATATCATGTCAACAATGTGTAACACCCCCTCACATAAACCTCCCACCCACCCACTTCCATGCCCCTGAGGCACACTCATTGGCTTAGTATAAGCTGTCACTCCACACATCTTGTGTCATCACTGTGAACCAGTCACCCATGGAACACACATCTCTCTCTCTCTCTCTAAAGCCTGTTGTTCAATGTCCAGCTGTGGGACAATAAGGAGAAGTGAAGTGTTTGTGTGTGTGTGTGTCTGTGTGTGTGTTTCTTTGTGTGTGTGTGTGTGTGTGTGTGTGTGTGTGTGTGTGTGTGTGTGTGTGTGTGTGTGTGTGTGTGGGTGTGTGTGTGTGTGTATGTGTGTGTGTGTGTGTATGTGTTTGTGTGTGTGCGTGTGTGTGTGCACGTGTTTGTGTTTGTGTGTGTGTGTGCGTGTGTGTGTATGTGTTTGTGTGTGTGCGTGTGTGTGTGTGTGTGTGTGTGTGTATGTGTTTGTGTTTGTGTGTGTGTGTTTCTTTGTGTGTGTGTGTGTGTGTGTGTGTGTGTGTGTGTGTGTGTGGGTGTGTGTGTGTGTGTATGTGTGTGTGTGTGTGTATGTGTTTGTGTGTGTGCGTGTGTGTGTGTGCACGTGTTTGTGTTTGTGTGTGTGTGTGCGTGTGTGTGTATGTGTGTGTGTGTATGTGTTTGTGTTTGTGTGTGTGTGTGTGTGTCTGTGTTTTAGGGGGTGGGGGGGGGGGGGGTGGCAATGCCTTTCTTGCCTGGCATTGGCCAGGTTCTTTACCAAGACAAGCAGGGACTCAGCACGGTGTTTACAGTGCCGGTGCAGTTCAGTCAGTGGAGGATAGTCGTGACGGATGAGCTTTGGTGATTGGTGGTGGCACGCCTCAACAGGCACAGGGAACATACCTTATCTGCAGCGCTCGGGTAGCCTTCAGGTGTGGAGATGGTCTCACAGGAACCACACAGTGCAGTGCTGGCCATTCTCCGCGGCTGAAAGACCCCCTCTATGATATATAGGTAGGCGTACTGCTATTTCTGTCTACTTTCGTGATTTATTGGTTTTGATATGTTGTATTTGGAGTTTGTACTGATTATATCTGGACCAGTAATAAATATGAAAGTTAATACCACTCTGTCCCAGCCTGCGGTGTGTGGCATGAGTGTGAGAGTGTACACAGTAATGAAATGTAATCTGAAACGTACAGCATGCTAAATGTACATATTGCATATTCATATTAACATATGAACAAGACTTTGCAGCTGAGATATACATATTTAAAACAGCACAGGCTGAGCAGGACCTTCTGCTGAATTGATATTACTGTTGCTATAAATGTGGGTCAATGTCAGTTACTGTATGCATGTAAAAATGAGAAAATGAGATACAGATAATGGGACAGATACAGATACAGATACCTCTGTGTGAAAATGAGATACAGATAATGGGACAGTCTAGCCTGTTTTCTTGACATCATAGAGTTGTCTACCAGACACCTTTACTAAAAAACTTGAAGCGATGAAAATGGGAACAGGATCAAAACAGACGAAAACGTGTTATATAAGCTACCTGAAAAGGTGTTGCCAAGCCTAATTGGCAAAAAAAAACATGCTGCGGACATTGTCATGATATTAAATATTAGTATAATTTCTTTCTTTTTGTAGAGTTTAACACTTTTCCATGCCCGTTTTTCATTCCCGTGGCATCATGGCTATTTTGATTTGGGTTGCCTTTCTGCTGAGTATATATCAGACATCAGCCCAGGGCTCTGAGTACCATCTGACAATCGATGGTAAGTCTTATTTAAGTTCCCAATTGAAAATGCAAAGGCTGTGAGCAGTGTTTGATTGTGATGCCTTGGCTCTGTGGTGGGATATACGTTATAAACAGAAAACAAAGTATAAAATAGCTATTTCCATTCAAGATTCTAATATATTTTAAGTTTTTTTATATTTCATGTGCGTATGTTAATTTTTTAAATATGAATTAAATTTAACAAGGGTTTATCATGCTGTGTTTGCGTGTACTTGTGTGTCCCAGGGGGTCATGAATCCTGCACGGTAGGAGTATACTTTGCAATTGACACCTCTGAGAGCGTGGCGCTGCGGGAGTTCCCATGGGGCAGTCTGGTGGAGCAGCTCAAGACCTTACTAGGAGTGTTTTCGAGGCGCTTGGAGGCCTCGACGTTAAAGGCCCAGGGCGTTCGGTGGACTTACGGAGGACTTCATTTCTCTGACCACGTGGAGATTTTTAGCCCGGTGACCTCTGACGCATCAGCATTCCTGCGCGAGGCTGCGAAAGTGCGCTACATCGGCCGCGGCACTTTTATTGACTGCGCCCTGAGGAATGTGACGGATCAGGTGCGGAGGTCTCCCGGCACAAGGCCACGTTTACAGTACGCTGTTGTGTTGACGGATGGACACAGCACAGGCAGTCCCTGTGGAGGTGTTCAGCAAGCCGCTGAAGCCGCCAAGGCAGCCGGTATCAGGCTGTTCGTGGTGGCAACCGATGTGGACACCTCGGAGAGCGACCTCAAGCAGATCGCCAGCTCACCTGTGGAGCTGTACCGCAAGGATTACCTGGCCTACCCTGATGTTCGGCGACAGGCTGCTGTCAACAGGATCGTTGATATTATAGTAGGCACCAACCAGTTGGCCCAACACATTTAAATGTTGCTAAATGTTTTTATTTGTCTTTATTCACACCATGTTTCTCTTTTAGGTGAGAGATGCTGATCATGAGGTAAGAAACATGTGTGGTCATGAAAGACTGTTTTGTAGGCTGATTTATCACTAACTCCATGACACTTCCTGATGAAGCACTACAGCAGTAGCTGCTGTTTGGGGACCGCAACATGATAGCTAACAGGTAGGCCTACCTGTCCTTAAAGGAGAACTTCGGTGTAAAATGAAAATTTGCCTGTTAAAACATCATCCCGAGTTGGTATGTGTACCGAGGAGCAAAAATTATTCAGCCCGCTGCATTCAGAGTTAAACTATTTTTTATCGTTTGCCCCAGAAGGCTAACAATGGAAGTGGTAGGTGCCCTTAGACGAAGCACGACGACAAAGCTATTTTTAAACCATTAAAACAGCTCGAAGAAACTCCACACTCTATCGGTAGTACAACAAAGGCCCTGACATTAAAAACGAGGCACTGAGAACTTTGTAAGTGTACACAACGTCTATTAATAAAACAGGTTTGATAGGCAGTACCTTGCTGTAGTTTCTCGTCGCCGCCATGTTGGACGTCCACACTAGCCGATTGTCGAACACGGACCAGCGGTCAGAATAGGAGGAGAAGTAGTGCAATTTAATTCCGTGAAACTGGAGGGATTTCATCTGTTGGTGACAATATCCAGTCATTGTGCCCATTTAACAGAGCCATGGTCCCAGCAACGGCACCTAATCCACCAAAAAGGCTACATCTGAAGAGAGGTGCCATTCGGAAACCTGTGCGACTTGGTGGAGATGTATGTCCAACAACAAAGTCAAGAGAGAGCTGCAGCCATGGCGACAACAATCGGGAGATATTTCACAGGTTACCCATGCTTGATAAGGACACTTTGCAGCAGTAACTGGTCTTGCAAATCGTCGTGAAGACGCACCCACAGGCTGAAACAGAAAGATTATCGTGTCTGTAGCCTGCATTTCAACCAAGATGATTACATTGTCCCAGCAACGGCACCTAACCCACAAAAAGGCTACATCTGAAGAGAGGTGCCATTCGGAAACCTGTGCGACTCGGTGGAGTTTTAACAGGCAAATTTTCATTTTACACCGAAGTTCTCCTTTAAAGAGTAAGCTACAGGCTAAGCATAGCAAACTTGATTTTATGTTAAAGAATTTTTGTAAGATGTAGGCTATACTGTATATCATACATCCGTATGGCTGTTTTGATTCCTGTAACCTTTTTTAGTTTTTATATATAGCGTACTCACTTTTTGATCCTTCAAAAGTATTTAAGTTTCTATTGTGTAACATTTTGCTTCCCTTTTCCCAGTGCCAAGAACAAATATGCAAAGAAACAGCAGGTGCAAGAGGGCAAAAGGGACATAAAGGAATTAAGGTATAACTGTTCTGTGTCATCTATGTTTTATTGGCAAAATATTTTATATCTAACATTGGCTAAGGTGTTTTTTGTTTATACTTGATGTGTTTGATCCATAGGGTGCAAAAGGAAGCACTGGTGACATCGGTGCTCCAGGAGCCCCAGGGCAATCGGTAGGTATCCTTTGATAAGGTGATTATGTAAAAAACTACTTATTTCTCATACTTTGAGCTGTCTGAAGTTCAAACGGAGTCCAAATTGAGACTGACAGAGACAAAATTAAAATTTAGCACGTTTAACAGGATGATCGCATGGAGATACAGTATGACAGTTTAATTATATTTGGCTTTCCACACTTTTTTGGTTTACTTTGTAGGGTGATCCTGGCATTGAAGGTCCAATTGGTTTGCCTGGTCCAAAGGTATCGGTCCATATAAATGGACACAATATAATTTATCAAGCGTCATAAATCATAACTGTAACATAATTATAAATCATAAAATGAAAATAATTTATATTTTTAGGGGTATCCAGGGTTTAAAGGTGAAAAGGTAAGGGTCATTTTACCTTGTTTAACATTGTAGATGTGATATGCCTACATATGCCTACTTTCAAAATTGCTTATCTTTTTCACAGGGTGATATTGGAGCACCTGGACCTAAGGTAAATTTACCAAACCAGATCATTACTTATTTTCTGCGGTTGGTTTGTGCTGATAATGATTTTGTGAACACATAGGCAAGTACTTTTTTTCCAGAGCATTCATCTGAATGATCATGACCAGCTGTCAGAACAGTTTAGCTCAAGCATGAACACATTGCTCAGCACCTTTTAGCAGCAGATGTGCGCAGGTGTTTTGACACTGAACAGCTGAACACCTTGATGGAATTCAATCTGTCTTCTTTTATTAACTGAATATCTCAGGGACGATCCGGTGCCGCAGGCTATAATGGAATAGATGGAGAGCAGGTACGCATTTTTACTCACAATCATGTAATACAACACCTGGTACATGCAAGTCATCTAACTCTTTGCACCCTGTCTTTCCACAGGGAAAACGTGGAAGCATTGGTGCACCTGGTTGTAAGGGTGACCCTGGTATGCCAGTAAGTATGAGTTTTCAGTGTTATTACACATGTAATCAATTCTTTTTCCTAAATGTCTGTACAGCATTTAGTTAAAATGTTGCTCCAATGCAATACAGTGTTGCTGTAGGAGTATAAAATTGGAGGGGAGCCTTCTTTCAGCTGCTTAGTTCATTCACCAACAGCCTCTAGCCATGATGGAGCTCTGGATGTGTAGTCCTGTAATACCCTCGTACTGTATGTGTTCCTGTAGGGTGACCCTGGTGCCACTGGTGATTTTGGGCTGAAAGGAGATGCCGGAGATCCAGGTGAAAAGGTGATGTTTGCATCCCTCTCCTCGGATGTAAAACAAGAGAACAAATGATAGAAGATAGTTGACTTATACTTCGATCAGTAGTTACATGTATTGTAACTACAGTACATGTAACTAACTACAATAATTACAGAATTATAACAACATTCAGTTATTGTAATCATTACAGCGCCATACTGGACTAAGCTGCAGTACTCCATAGATGTATCCTGTGGTCATGTTGAGCATTGATCATCTGATGTGTGTGCCACTCAGGGTGCTGCTGGGCAGCCTGGCAGGCCAGGTCCTCAGGGCCCTCGTGGAAACCCTGGGGAGAAGGTACTGGATGGCCCATATTACATCTCACGCTTCTACATCATAGGCATCTTAGGGTGCTTTCACACCACCAGTTCGATTATTTGGGCTGGACTAGGCAGTAAAATTGTTACTGTGTAGCATACAGACTATGGTGTGGTCTGCTTTCACATCGGCAAACAAACTAAAATTGGTCCGCTTGATGTTTCCTCATCAGCATTTCTCTTGGCTACCCATAATGCATTGCAAATAATTTGTTGGTGCAGAATCAAGAGTACTGAGACCACCTCTTTGGTCTGAATGGACCATATGATACACACTAACTGCTGTTGGTGTGATAGCACCCTTACACAATACATGCAATTCTAGAGTCTATTGTGGAAAGCTGTATTGCCTTCGCTGTAGTTTAAAGGTCAGCATCCCTCCAAAGCCCTTTAGAGGCCTGGGGGTCCCAAGCAATTATTATCTGTGTTGTGTGTTAGCAAGCTAGGCCTCTGCTGCACACAGATCTCATGCTGTTGAGGTATAGAACATAACACAGATACAGATACTATCTTACAGTCATCTTTGTTTGCAATAGCTGAACATTTCAGTGCCACTGTGAAGTATGGACTATTGGGTACTATTGGTACTATTATACCACAGAATATATGATTAACCACATCTGTCAGAGACTCCACATTCATTGCCATTGGATTTCAATTGTGTAAAATTTGCTGCCCTCTGAATTGATGGTTTGATGAAAGTTAAGTCAGGGATTTGTATATAAATTCAGTAATCATTACCAGATTTTAACGGACAACTTTTTTCAGGGTGTCGTTGGGTACGTTGGCAACCCTGGCATTCCAGGGCAAAAAGGAAACAAGGTGAAGTATACTTTAAGTCACACTCTTTGTAGTGTTTCTCCTTGGGGAACAGAACATTTGGGGAGATTAAAATGGGTGAAGGCACACCAGAGCATGTGCCAGTACAGCGCCCCCTTGGTATCATTAATTTGTAGTAACTCATTATATTAACTTTTCATAATTTGCTGGCTAATCATGGTAAAACACATGGCTCTGTACATTATAGTAGACAATATTACACCTGCTTTTGAGTCATAATAAATTTTCTAAACCTCTACTGTATAGGGTCAACCTGGGCCACCCGGACAAACAGGTGACATTGTAAGTATTGAATCAAGATGCAGGTGGAAAAATATAAAAAAACTAGAGGGCACCAAATAATCAGGTGCTTTGCAGTTATTGAAGACATCATGTTCATATGTTCTCCGTAGGGCCCCAGAGGCGATGCGGGGAAAGCAGGTCCACGTGGCAAAGCAGGAGGAAGAGGAGAGAAGGTGAAGTGATACTAGATAATTTATACCAATACCGCTCTGAAAAATTGTTGATGGACAAACTGCGTCAGAAGCTACAATAGCTTTTTCTACAACACTACTACATATTCCACATCATCTGGTTTTACCTGTGCAGTGCAGGTAGAGACCCAGTAAAGTGAAAATAATATTGTCTCTTAAGATTGTTATGATAATGAAAGAGTTGTTACTAATCACATTGTTGATTTTGAGTGAATATAAATGTTGCAACAAGGTAAAATTTGGTCTCAAACCTGTGAGAATACAAGCAGTATATTCTATGCTAATTGCTCAAATGTTCGTGTCGTTTTAAGGTATAGCACTGAAGCCCAAGCCCAAATACAGTAGTGAATAGCTGTTAAACTGCAATAGTTCCTAATGTACGTAAAACTGATTTCAGAGTTTTTCTTCATCATTTCAGATGGTTTTCTGATATATATTTTTTTACTTTATTGGGTCTTTAAGATGAAGTCACTCTTCTACCTGACTGAAGAGTTGTGCGGATTAGGACCAGCCAATTTGGTGGAGGGCTGAAATAAACATGTGGGATTGTATTGGATCTTCCAAAGCTTCTGATCCAGCAACTGTGGCCTAGTGGTTAGGGAGTTGGACTTGCAATTGGAAATTTGCCGGTTCGAATCCCGCTCTATACATGGTTGAGATGCCCTTGAGCAAAGCATCTAACCCCACACTGCTCCAGGGACTGTAACTGAAATCCTGTAAATATCTGTAAGTCGCTCTGGATAAGAGCGTTAGCTAAGTGTAATGTAAGCAATAATTGTAATGATCACTCTCAGTGTGTGCCATTGTATTGTATTGAAGTGACGTCTCGAGTGTGATGTTTTGGTTAATGCTGCTTGGCTCTGCAGGGCGAGGCTGGGCCTGAGGGCGAGAGGGGCCCGAATGGGGAAAGAGGCCGTCCAGGGGTGACCGTAAGTGCACTTTCTCCAATGGGGACATCAGCAGAGTAACATATGATGATACGAGATATATGAGATATATATGAGATGATACTTGTATTTCAGCTAACTTTTTTTAAAAACCAACAGGGTTCGCCTGGTTTTCCAGGAATCAGGGGTGAAGCAGGCGATGGAGGCAGACCTGGTCCGCAGGTGAGCTCAACCGTGGTGTGCCGTACCTCAAATGAAAACACACATAGAGCTTGTGCAGGGGGTAAGTAATGAGACTGATGTAGGACTTTTGTAGGGGCTGAGTGTTAAGGCTAACATTTTCCCTTGTCTTGCAGGGCTCTGCTGGGGAACTGGGGGACTTTGGCATACGAGGAGACAATGGAGCGCCTGGTCCAACGGTATGAATCAGAGGCCCCTGTATCCGTTGTCACATTTGTGCATGCTGAAACCTGCTCAACCATTCACAAACACTGAAAACTCAATGCTGGTGGTATTTTTGTGAAGAAGAACCTGAGGTTAGAAATAGGGGCAAATCATTGCACGGCGCTTAGCAGACCACTCCTTTATGGAAACAAAAATGTAAAAATGTGTATCCATATCAATAACTCTTGCAAAATGCACACTGGTCAGTTTAATGTCAAAAAATGGTGAGTGTAAGAAGTGAGAGCTGAACATTTTCAATGTTTCTAACGTTCCAGGGAGATCGCGGGAAGAATGGGCATAATTATCCAGGTGCCAGAGGCATACAGGTAATTCAGTGGAAGTGATTGCGAAAATTCAGTACATGCAAATTTTTTAGTGGAAATACATACAACCAATCCTCCCCTCATTCCCTTAGGGAGACAGAGGAGAACCTGGTTTGCCAGGACTTCAGGTAATGCCACCATACTCCTAATATCCAAATTAAGCCTGAGCCGATTGTTATATGCATGTCTTTAGCTTTCATTCTTCACTTACTTTAGTTCTCTTAACGTGTCTGGTAAGAAATAAATGACAAAATAAATATGTAGAATAAATGACAATTTTATAACATGTACATGTATTTATATATTATATATATTATGTTACAGGGCCCAAGAGGATTTGCGGGGGAGAAGGGTTCACTGGGACCAAAAGGACCAAAAGGAGAGCCAGTAAGTGAGGTGGTCAGATGAAGGCAGATAATGTGCAATGGGCAAAGAATGGAGCTAAGTTGTAAGCAACTGGACTTCTTTTTGGAGCTTGAGGACGTTTCGAAAAGCCTTTTTCAGTTCTGGCCTGATGATGGGGAACCAGGAGCTATATCTCCCATCATCAGGCCAGAACTGAAGACGCCTTTTGGATGAAAGATAAAACATCTTCAAGCTCCAAAAAGAAGTCCAGTTGCTTACAACTTAGCTCCTTTGACTACCATGACGTGGAGTGCAGTCCCATTTTTGCTTATAAATATACTGTTGTTTCTGGCAGTTTCTGCCAAACAAATATACAGCATATAGCAATAATAAAAGCCTAGACAGTGTTCTCTGTGACTATTCATATGTCTTTGGCCCTAGGGTGAACCAGGCCCTGAGGGCGTACCAGGAGACAGAGGGCCGAGGGGTCCTCCTGGGCCTCGTGTGAGTAATAAACACCCTATCCTACACATCAGGTTCACATTTGGGTTATGACAAACACCTCTTTCAAGTGTTACCTCAGATACCTTTACATATGTGTATGTCTATGGGCAGTCTAGCTCTCTGGTTACAAAATGACTTAAGATGGATAAAAAAATAATCTTTTTTTTCAGGGTCCACCTGGTCGAAGAGGTCTTGCTAAGTTGTCTGTAAGAGAAAATGAGTTCATCATTCATTATTCATCATTATTGAATAAATGTTGTCTGTCTGTCAGAAAATAAATTGCCATTTACATTCTTGTCTTTTCTCTAACAGGAATGTGACATCATGAGTGTTGTGAGGGAGACATGCGGTTGCTGTGGTAATATATATATATTTTTTTGTCTACAAATTTTATTGTATTAAAATATTTTTGAAATGAATTGCTATGAAGAAACAACAGCACTTAAACATACTTCTTTTTTTCTAGACTGCGAGAAAGTGTGCCCTTCCTTGGACTTGGTGTTTGTGATTGACAGCTCAGAAAGCATTGGAAAAACCAACTTCAGCCTTGCCAAAAACTTTGTCATAAGTGTTGCTAACAGACTTGGAAAGATGGCAAAGAATGTCACTGATCTCTCAGGTAATCCTTTTACACATTACAATGAACTTCTGTCACATAACCCTTGACCTCGACACTTTCATTCATTTATTCCGAAAAGACAGGGCCTTCAGCCTGGTATGTGTACAAAACAAAGACCTTTCTTGTGAGGCATACTGAAAGGATATCTTCCTGAAAGACACTGTCAGCCTTTTGCGTATTTAATAAGAAAACACTAAACACGACTGATGTCACCTCACGAACATCATCCATCTGTCCTTTGGCCCTCAGGCTCACGTCTGGGAGTAGTACAGTACAGCCACCAGGGGGCGGTGCAGGCAATCCGCATGGATGACCATGGCATCACCTCAGTGTCCACCTTCAAGGCCAGGGTCAAAGCCCTGGAGTGGATCGCTGGAGGCACCTGGACGCCCTCGGCTCTTAAGTTCACCTACGAGCACCTGATAGTGCCCGGAAGACGAAAGGGGACAAAGGTGGTTGCCATCGTCATCACAGATGGCCGCTACGACCCAAAAGACCTGGACAAACTGGAGGCGCTGTGCAGTGGAGTGGAGGTGTACGCCATCGCCATCGGGGACATGTTTGACACCAGCGCCGAGAGGCAGTCGCTGGAGCGCATCGCCTGCAACATGCGTGACAGGGTGAAGACTCTGAGTGTGTACGCTGAGCTCACGGCTGAGGAGTTCCTGGAGGAGATTGAGCTGATCCTTTGCCCAGGCAAGTCTGCTCGCAGGCTGGTCCTCTTAACACGCTCAGACCTATCTTTTCACACCAGTGTAACTCGCTGACAGATTGGTAACAACCCCTCCTGTTCACTCCTTTGTTATAGAGCCGGAGACTATCTGCCCGGACCTGAAGTGTGCCTCAGGTGAGAGAAATCCTTCATGCAGACATACATTTTTAGAAGAAGAAGTGTTGACATTCTTACTTAATCATATGCACTGAACACAGCTTGTGTGGGTTGTATTTGCTTAAAGGAGAACTTCGGTGTAAAATGAAAATTGGCATGTTAAAACATCATACAGAGTTGGTATGTGTACTGAGGAGCAAAATTGATTTAGCCTGTTGCATTCAGAGTTTAGCTATTTTTTATTGTTTGTCCCAGAAGGCTAACAATGAAAGTGGTAGGTGCCCTTAGACGAAGCATGAGGACTACGCTATTTTTAAACCATTAAAACAGCTCGAAGAAACTCCACACTCCATCGGTAGTACAACAAAGGCTCTGGCATTCAAAACAAAGCACTGAGAATATTGTAAATGTACACAACGTTTATTTAAACAACTGTTCTTACATGCAGTAGTTTGCAGTTGTTTCTCGTCGCTGCCATGATGGAAGTCCGAACAAGTCGATTGTACTACCTCTCCTCCTATTCTTCCTGCTGGTTTGTGTTCGTCAATCGACTTGTGCAGACTTTCATCATGGCGGCGACGAGAAACTACAGCAAGGTACTGCCTGTCAAAATTGTTTTATTAATAAATGTTGTGTACACTTACAAAGTTCTCAGTGCCTCGTTTTTAATGTCAGGGCCTTTGTTGTACTACCGATGGAGTGTGGAGTTTCTTCGAGCTGTTTTAATGGTTTAAAAATAGCGTATCGTCATGCTTCGTTTAAGGGCACCTACCACTTCCATTGTTCGCCTTCTGGGACAAACAATAAAAAATAGCTAAACTCTGAATGCAACAGGCTAAATCAATTTTGCTCCTCAGTACACATACCAACTCTGTATGTTGTTTTAACATGCCAATTTTCATATTACACCGAAGTTCTCCTTTAATTTTCTGCCTTCTTGCCAAAATATTTTTAAGAGGTATTTCCTGTGCATGTTTGAAAACTATGTTAATATCCAAAAGATATCTCATCCTATGCCAGCTGGTGATGGCCACACTTTTTTTTTTTTTTTTTAAAGAAACATGCAAACACAACAACGTAAATCCTACCGACCAAGTCAGGCCCCTGTCATGTAAACCATGAGTAGGTCTGAGCCTTATTTTACAATGGTTAACAACAAATTAAATCACTTAACTAGTTAAATAATATGCTATTTAAATAGTTGTATATAATAATAGTATAATGTTATACAGTTTAAAACCCAGACCACTGTGTCCATTTTCATGTCACTTATTTGGAAACATTTTCAAACATTTTCACCAGGTGTGTAGTGGTAAAATCAGAGGTGGGTAAACTATGAATGTGATCTTGGTGAAGTGAGGTGGATGCAGTGTAACACCAGATGTTTTACAAAGACATGCAAAACAGTCTCAGTGCATTTTAAGTCTCTAGTACATATATAGATGACAGCGTGATTTTACAATGTTAGAAATTGTGTTTGGTACATTCATTCTATTATAGGGTGAATAAAGTGTATTAATAGGTGGATAAACACTGTTGAGAGGTGAGTAAACTGTGTTTACTTGTGTTTATTCTCCATTACATCCCCTGACAATAACACTAAAAAAACAGGTTCCATAAAATTGGGAACCCCTACATTCATACTGAAGAAAGACCATGAAAGTTGGACAAGAGAGTATTTAGGCTGCAGTGGTACCCATAATGACATTATGTTCTGATTGCTTCATCATGACAGATTTGAGTGTGGCTCCTCTGACTCAGCGCCCAGTCGACCTGCTGTTCTTCGTGGATGGCTCAGAGCGGATGGGCTCCGAGAACTTTGTCAGAGTGCTGCATTTCATCGAGCAGCTCTCCCACGCAATCCCCCTCTCCAAAAAGGAAGGTGACTACAAAGGGGCGCGTTTCGCCGTGATGCAGTTCGGTGGAGAGCAAGACCCGGACCTTTTAATGGATTTCACAGCAAAGCGCAGATCCTTCGTCAACCTTGCCTCTCGCACCGTGTACCGCGACACTTCCTCCACTTTGGGAAGCGCCATTCTCTTCGCCGTCAACAACCTCGTGAAGCCTGGTGGTCGCTATCAAGGAGTCCGCTCAGATGCAGAGCTGGCATTTGTCTTCATCACAGATGGGGTCACAAGCGATAGGGGCTTTACTGAAGGATTGTCAGCAATGCGCAAGTCAAATGCTGTGAGCTTCGCAATAGCAGCGGGGTCTGATGTTGACCACGAGCGGCTGCTTCAGCTGGTCTTCAAAGACAAGTCACTTATACTACACTTGAAGAGTTACAAGGACCTCTCTCAATCTAGGGTCATCAAGCATATTGCTCATTGTTTGGGATAACATTGTGGGTCGATGTTACAAGCTTGGAAGCTTGGACCAAGGTGCTTAATCTAGAATGTTATGGTACCATGTAAGATGATGTGGACATGTTTGCCACAGCGTCTATGTAATGACTTAAATGTAGTTATTAAGGGACATATGCTCTGTCTAGTAAGTGCTTTCAAGTCGTGAAAATACTTGGCACAGATTCTTTGTACCTTGCACTGTGGATGTTGATTATACTTAATCAGTGATAAATAAAGATAACGAGAAAAAAACAATGAAAACCATAAGAGCTGCTGTCTATATACAGACATAATTTATTGCAAATGCATGCAACACAGTGATTTCACACAAACAAACAAGACACCAAAACACCACAGCCCACCCGTGTTTAGCTGAGGTTGAACCACGAGGGGCGTTTTCTCGGCCGCTCCACTATCCTTTTGTCCTTGTCGACCTCCGTAGCAGTCTCGCCGTCGTACAGGACCACAGTCTCCACGGCTGGCGTGTTCAGGGGCTTGCCCTCCATGGCGTAAATCACTTTGCGGATCTCGCCCGTCTCCCTGCGCACCTTGGCGTAGCAGTACCCACACAAGACGTGCTTCTGCTTCAAGTGGCCACACTCCGGGCACGGCTCAATGTTTGTCTGTGGGAAAGGTATAAAACGCACAGCGTCACTCACTCTGAGAACTAGACATGACAAGAACATAACATTTTAAACAATTTGTTTCGATAGAACCTAATATAAAATATAATAAGATAAATTAGCATGCAATAATATAACTATATTATTCATATAGGAGAACTGATGGGTTGATTTTTCTAGTTCCTGTAAACGTATGACTAGTTACCTAACTTTAGGGGCATACCATGTGTAGCCAATAACTATTGTGTCTTGTGAACTAAACACAAGTCCTTACTGTCTTCACTCAGGATTTGTATGTTTATTTCAGGATTCACCATAAGAAAGTCATTGAAGTCGTTTTCACAGGTCTAATTTGGTATGTAGTGTGGGTATTACAATGTCAAACTCCTGGTTTGATGTGGCATGACCCTGATGCCAGATCTCTTTCTTCTGCCAATCTTGTCAAACACACACTGCTGTTGACTCCATACTGTATGATTCTTGATGAGAATCTATGTAGATAATACTATGAAGATGACACTTGCCGACACTTAAACATAAAAGTAGCCACTTGTATAAATTTCATTGCCAATCTCCACTGCATGGCCTCTCTTTCTATATAAAAATGTTTACATGGTTGAATACAGTCACATTTTGAAGTGTTATACCTTGACTTTCATCAGTTTAGATGTAGCTCTTCTTCTCGTTCTGTTGACCTCTATTGTGCGTCTCTTTTTCGGAGCAGCCATCCAAAATATGCTGTCCAGAAAACTGGGTGTTGAGGTTTCATCATGCGCAGGCTGGGGCAACACACTTGGACCATGAACTGCCAAGGCTGGTGCTGAAAAGCCAAAAAACATGTTTTGGTGTTTATTCACACGGGAGGCATCTGTTGATTTAAAAAATATTTCCTGTGATTCTAACTTATTGGCTACAATTACATTAATCAAAGATTCTTTCAGCAGACGAAAAACTGTACACACAACTGTACATATGTGCCATTATACGCCACTGACAAATGCTGTGAATAACGCAGATTGTGTTAACAGCAAGAGTAATAGCAAACATGTCACAGGTTGATGGGCAGATAGAAAGACATGGACAACTTTACGAGGGTCTGGATTTGTAGATCAAGCAAGGGCACTGAATTATCCCCCAGTATACTTGCCCAATTAAATCAACTGCACAAAAAGCTGAGGTACAACACATGGGCCATGAACTGCCAAGCACAAAAAACTACTGCGGTAAAGTCTGCTAATGGTTTAACTGTCTTTATCATACAAGGGCTTGCTATGCAAACGTAGCTCGCTTCTGCTAAGGTGGATATAAAGCTACTAACTCACCGACGCTTCTGTTCAAGCCAGCGATGTCTGTCAGCATGGATTCAGCTCGTTGCAAAGACCGTCTAAGGAAGTTTAAAACACTTACAAGACTCATTATTGGATGAGACGCAAGAAACTATGAAGTAAAAATGCTATTAAATGTTAGTTAGACAACATGCATCTACATTCTCACGGTCACGCTGGAGTCAGTGGAAGCAGACAGGACAAGTGAACTACGACTGCGCAACCAACCACAAGGCATTATGGTAACAGAAGTGTTTTATCCTTCAAGAAGTGTCAAAGCATACACAACTAAGTCAGTAATCCACGTGCCGCTCATATAAATTACAGAACTTACATTACAGGAAATATAGGTGTTGAAAATATTTTACAATGTTCAAGAATACGCAAAAATATAGAGGAAACAAAACTTTAGGAAGTATATGCTGAACTTCATTACCCATTAACCTCTTCTCCATGCCGTCAAAACCCCTCCGCCAATCACTTGTATTAACCCTCTGACGAAGACGGGACAACAGCTACAGAAGACATGGCAGAAAGAGGCTACAGTTTCTCCCTCACCACATTCAGGTAACAATTTAAGGCTTTAAAGGCTCTGCATAGAGCAGATAACGACCTGGTAATTAAACAGGGGAATGTTTGGTAGTACTGCAAATGTTTTGATAACCACTGAAAAGCAAGTCTATATCACTTCTCAGTCTAGCTAGCCCATTAGCTCCATTATTAGCAATTGCAGAGTCACTGTCGGCCTCTAACGTTGTAATGCAAGTTAGTGGTTAGCTAAACGTGTGTGGTACTTTTACTCAGTGAATTATATTATTTGTTTGCATACTCACTTTTAAGCATTTACTTAATATGCCCATTTCTTTGATCATCGGCTGGCTACTAAGTTTGAGTGTCAAATCCGTAGAAGCTGCACCTAGCCAGCTAAAAAATAAGCTAGTTTCTTCACTTTGTCACATCTTTCTGGCTTTCACTTTCAGTTATCATCCGCTAGCTAGTTAGCCTAAATAGATTTTTAAACACATTACGATGCGGCTATCAAAATATGTATTTTGTCTGGTTAGATTTGTTATATGTGACCTAAGCGGTTTTTTTTATCTGTTGGGCTTGTCTTATTTAGACAAGCGAATTGTCATCATCTAACGTTGACTCCTAAACGTCGAATATCAGCGCAAAGTGTCATGAGTAATTTGGTGGTGTAACAACCACCGGCTAGTTACTATCAAATTGGGTTTTAACATTTTTTTGTATAACCGTTTGTTTAACAAGTATTTTTCTTGTGTCATTTTTCAGCCCATCGGGCAAATTGGTGCAGATTGAGTATGCCCTTGCTGCTGTTGCTGCAGGAGCTCCATCAGTTGGAATTAAAGGTAAGAAGTAGGGCATTTTGTTATGTAATAAAACACAAATGTCTGCAACAGTAAGACCATGCATTTCACACTGTCGGATGGCTTGTTTACTCTCGTATTTTATGTATTATGCAAACCTATTTTATCTTTGTTTAACTTATGTCCTTCATCCTTTAGCTGCAAACGGGGTGGTTCTTGCAACAGAAAAGAAACAGAAGTCCATACTATATGATGAGCAGAGCGTCCACAAAGTGGAGCCCATTACAAAACACATTGGCATGGTGTACAGCGGAATGGGTCCAGACTACAGGTATGAATGACACCTTTATGGTTGACATGGCTTATGAGATATTCTGTGATATTACATGGAGGTACTGGAGGTATGGGGCTATTGTTTAAATAGGCTGTTGTCACTGTGTGTAAGGGAAGCCTTGTGATGGTCTAAATCGATTAACCCTCTAATTTGTGGTGACAGGGTGCTTGTGAGAAGAGCACGGAAACTGGCTCAGCAGTACTCCCTGGTGTACCAGGAACCTATTCCCACGGGGCAGCTTGTACAGAGGGTGGCTTCAGTCATGCAGGAGTACACTCAGTCAGGGTGAGTACCACATTCGTGGCTTTACCAGTGACATGAAACTGTACCTGGCATGAAGTGAACAGCATTAAAAGTCTGCAGCTAAATTTCTCAGCAACTATTCAAGAGTTCAACAACAACTTGGAGAGTTTGGGTGCTATAAATGCTCGTTGTCACTACACTAGGTCAACCGCTTCTACCTATTCACGTTTAATTTTTTTTTAGAAATTACTTGATCCTTCAGGCTTTAAAACAATATTGTCCATTAAAATTTCTAAAATTAGATCTTTCTGTTAATGACAATCAAAGTATGTGGACTGTTGTTATGTAAGGCACTTATGTGCTAGCTCATATTCTATCCCCAAAATGGATAATACTGTTGATATGGGTGTTACACCTTGAGAGACTTACTTACTCAGTGAATAAATACAATTGGGTTAAATATACAGTTGTAAGTCACCATCAAGTTACCATAGTTCATTAGCTAGATGCATGCGTGATATCAGTGGCCTAGATGTAACGGGTGATGATGCTGTTGAGGATAATTTCACAAGCAGAGTGAGGCCGTGAGATTAATTCAACTGAAACAAAAAATATAGGGATATGACGATCCGTATTACATTTTTCAGTTCAGAGCGCTTTAGTTTTAATGCTTCTGTTTACCCTGAGTTGATGTTACTAAAACCACACTACTTAAACAGCGTACCAACAAAACTTTTGCGACAGCACAAAACACGGACTCATTAGGGCATTCTGTGTCTCAAATGCTATGTTGAAAACTAAATGCAAAACTGGCATATTTTGCGAGGAATAGACAGTATTTAAAGGTGTACTTCCACGAGAAACCGTTTAGTACTTGCTCTTTTGAAATATGATAGGTCACCCCGAGTTGCATATGCATGCTGCATATCAAAATGTTTTTCTACCCCCATTTTCTATATCAGTCAAAAGAAGACAATAGGCGGGAAAAACGACCCAATGCGAAAAGGGCCTGCAGCGTGACGTAGACGTGCAAATGCATATAAGAGAAACTGACCGAATGGGCTTTAAATTATGTTAGCCTGTGACTGACTCGCATAAGATTAGCAGGCTAGTTGAATGACTGAACTGCATTTAGCCGGGCACTTGCACTGTTTTGTCATGCAAATATTACCATTCTGAAACGCTCATTGACAAACGGTCAGGAAGCGACTGTGCTTGTGCCATCTCTCCTTCCTCTTCGGATTCAGGATCAAACACATAAGGCTGTATCTCCGAAGACATTCTGTGGGCAGTTTTAGCGCTGTCAAGTTGACTTTTCCCCTTTACCTTACTCTGCTATCAAGTTGACTTTGGGGCAAAGGAAGCTGCAGGGAGCTGTCACGCCTCTGGTGAAATCGTGTCGTTCTCCCGGCCCTACCCCCTCCACCAAACTAAAACAGCCTGAAACAGAAGCACTAGAACATTTTTTTTCATCAAAACCAGCGCACAGGGCAATTATTAATACTAGAGAACACCGCAAAATTAATGAAAACACGATGGAAGTACACCTTTAAAACGTAGGCCATAATTCCATCCACAGGTATTAGACACAGCTTGGCAACAAAAATTCCAGATACAATGTCAATACCATAATTACTGATGCCACTGGAAATTGTAGCTACTTTTAAGTTTTCTGTCAGTGTTTTGTCCACTCAAATACATTTTGCTATTTAAAGAAGCACACATACACACATGATGGTGAAACATAATTATCTGGTACTGCTTAAATCATGTTAACACAAGGAACAATAATAAACCCTATATATATATCACACAAATGTTTAATGCTATACAGAGAGGGGAGAAACTATATTTTGGGCCACCCAAAAACAATTTAAGTTTGTTTTGGAATCGTCCATGAACAGTTGAAAACACACATACACACACACACACGCATGCACAGAAGTACTGACATTTCAAGAAGGCTTGCTTTTAAACGTAAACAGGCATTACCAAACTAGTCGCTGAGCCTGACTGTGACTGTTCTTCAGTGAAAGACTGAATCAGCATCTCAAACCATGTGGACACCACTTTAGAATTGACTGACTCATGATGTGTGATTGACCTCTTCAGATTGAGTGTTGCAGTAGGTCCTATAGTGTGGATAAAGGTGCTAAATAGGTAAGAAGTGTAAGAAGTGCAGGTAGCCACAGTGTGCTCCTATTTGTTTTGTCTTCGTGATTTGACTCTTGCCTCTGTAGGGCAGCGTTTGGCTATATTTTGACTTGGGTTACAGTGTCAGTTTTGCCCATAATCCTACACAGGGGCGTCGCTAGGTTGTGGAAACATTCGGGGCTTTAGCCCAGAAGTTATAGTGTTCTTTGAGCGGGGGTTCGGGGGTTTTTACCCCGAGAAATTTTTAAAAATCGAACTGATGAAAATGCAATTTTAGCGTTGTTTAAGAATGAAAAGAAAGGACAATCGTCATGAGTCGAATAGGTATTACCAGCATTTATCAAAAGGCTGACTGTGGCTGGGGCTGCTTTTCACGAACCTGTGCTGATCGAAACGCTCTCATGGGTTGCCGTTGCAGTAGCCAACGCCACACTCTCGGTCTGCACCTCTTGTCCACTCTCTGCACTTTTTCCCCTAAAGAAATTTCTAATGTCCATCTTTTCACTCTAGCTAGAAACACGAAATAGCCCTACGCATGGAAAGAATACCGACGTCTTGAATTTGTAACATATTGTAACAAATGATTCTAAAGCTGCCCATATATGGTCCCGCAAGATTTTCCAGGAGCGCTCTAGAATCTTTGGTTTTCACTGGCTACAATGTTTCATTTGGGACTACTGGTAATGCAACCACACAAAAGTCTCTTCTACGGGCCCATTTTCATCATTACCATCATTACTTATTTACTTTTTTTGACGGCACAGAGATCCGGGGCTATTCCCAGGAGATCCGGGGCTATAGCCTCGAATGCCCAGGTCTACCGACGCCCATGATCCTACACCCAGCTCCCTTTTAAAGTCAAGATCTGTTCAATTACTAAATTGGCATGTAAAAAGGAAACTGATTTGAAATATAAGCAAGCCATTGTATGACATTTTCTGTTGCCTTCCATGTGTTGTTGCAGGGGCGTGCGTCCATTCGGTGTGTCACTCCTGATTGCTGGATGGGATGAAGACCGTCCATACCTTTTCCAGTCTGACCCATCTGTGAGTATTACAGTAGTCTACAGTGCTATGCTTACTGTACGTACAGACCAGGAGTGACCAAGGCAAACAGGTCGCTGAAGAAGCTTCACTGTTGAATTCGCCTTGTTAGCTCATGACGTATCATTTGGGATGCTGGATTTAGCTAAGTAATTAACGGACGTTAGTAAATCTGTGTATTCTGGTTAGTTTTCGCCGAACTGTGTCATAGCTCATTACCATAAAGTTAACTGACATTTAACTTGTCTTTTTCACTCTGGTCGCCCAATTTGCTTCGCTGCCGGCGAATTCGCTTTGTTCTCCCAATTTGCAGACTCTCCATAGAGAAATAATGACTTCCGTCGCTCTGGTTGCTTTGGTCGCCTCTGATGTGAACACCCCTTTACTCCCCTCCAGTTGCTAAAATGCACAGGCACTGCTTCCGTTTGTTGCTGTCAGCAGTATAACTTAACTCGCGAATAGATTTTTGTCATAACCAGGTCATGGAAGATTTCTCTGCAGCTGAAATGTCTATTTCATCTTAATTTTACAGGGTGCTTACTTTGCCTGGAAAGCCACGGCGATGGGGAAGAACTATGTGAATGGGAAAACGTTCCTTGAGAAAAGGTATTGAAACACTGATGATATATTTGAATTTTTTCCCCCTGTTTAAATGGACAATATTTCAGTCATAAAATTGTCTATTTTGTGAATTTTACTGTAAGTTAACATGCAATGTGTTGTAACCTGCTTTTTAAGATGCCACATCTTGTATTTGATGTTCATTCGCACATTTTTCATTTTGCTGAAATTAATTTACCATAATTTTCTATCTTTAGGTACAACGAGGACCTAGAATTGGAGGATGCCATTCACACAGCCATTTTAACGCTGAAAGTAAGTCCAATGCCATGATCTTTCGTCACATTTCTTATAAAAATGAAAGGCCACCGTCAGCTTAGAGAAACTGTCTTGAATTATAATACATCATACATGAGCATAGTGGTACCAAGGTCTCTATCAGTTTAGTTGATTAATGATTAGACCATCCGTTTAATTGAATTTTAAACAGAACAGTTCACATTGCAGAATGAAGAGAGTTACCAGATGGGTTCTGAAATTTGATTCCACCAAAGAATCTTTAAAAAGTCTGCTCATAAAATATGAAAATCGTCTGTTTCTAATCCCTGTTTAATTAAACTGTGTTGCAGGAAAGTTTTGAGGGTCAAATGACAGAAGACAACATTGAAGTCGGCATCTGCAATGAAAACGGGTTCAGACGCCTGTCCCCCGCTGAGGTCAAGGACTACCTGGCTGCCATTGCTTAGCTTCTTGTGTGTAATATTTCATGTGATGGAACATTAAGATACTGTATGAGCAGTTTCACACCATTTTTATAAGTCGTGTTTTTTTTTGTTGGCAAAAAAATAAATAAACTAAGTCCAGATGGTAAATAACTTTTTATGTCGCAATATGTGGGTATATGCCATTATAGGAGTGTAATACTTGGATACTTGGATAGATTCCCTGTTTTTACACATGACGTTATTATTTTGAAGTACGGTGATCCATTATGCGTGCTTCCTGAATCTCCAGATGTATATTGTTTATTCATATTGATGAATACAGCCTTTGATCTCATCAGATAGATATGAAAAATGGTAGCCTATGTAGATAAAGTACACCCTATTATACAATTTTGTTTTTTATAGGCCTGATACCTTTCATTTAATATGGCTATTTCAGTAAGTAAAATGCCCAAAACAAAAGACATTACAAACTTTGCGGAAATATTAAAAACATCTAGGTTCTTCTCCACACAACTTTTAACATTGTTCACAGATTGTATCATCTTATTCATTCATGGGGAGTATTAACATCTGTTGCATGGTGCCGGTTGAGGGTTTGTCCCGTTTTAGCCAATTACATTTGATATCCATGCGTTGTGCAGTACGCGCCAAAAAACCTACCGGTACCTCTTTCGTCATTTTAATTTATCAGAAAAAAGAATGTTTTTACTGCCAATGAAGGTACTCAATAATTGGTCGGTTATTATATTTAGATCAACGTACAGGAAAATGTATATTGGGCTATTAAAATGATTAGTTGGTTCAGAACTATATTTTGATTCGGAAGTATATTCGCTGCGTGCTACCACAGGGTTTCGAGTGACGTTTGTGGCGCCAGAAATCAAGCGCTGAGAGACTGGTAGGAGGGTGTTTTGAAATGTTTTAGCGGGTTAGCTATCAGATTATTAGTATTATGAACTGGCGCCATACTGAGTAGTTCGCGGCTTTCTATCAGGTAACAATAAAAGTGCTAGTATTCAACATGGTGATGTTACGCAGCAGCAGTGGAGGCGCAGAACCAGCGACTGTGAGGAAGAGCGTTGATATGGATTCGAGCTCCGAGTTTCTGTCCTTGCATCCACCACAGCGAAAGTCAGCGCGGCTAAAGAGAGGCCTTGATGACAGCTTCAGCAGCGCTGACAGCACCCCGGGAAATGTAAGTGATCGGTTCCACAAACGTGAATCGGATCTAGTTTTACAATAAGATGTTGGATGCTGCTCAAATAGCAGGTAGCCGCTAGCTGTAAGTTTGTTTGGGCGCCATCAGTTGAGCCAAAGTTTATGAAAGTAATCTTAGCAATAGCCCCTCGGCTTGTTAGCTTGTTAGCCAACAATTTGCTATTCAGTTAGCCCCTAATCGCCTGAGTTAAACAGCGCCATTCATTCGTAGTAAAATGCTCTTTAAACAACCTATGTAGTCAGTATTTACCAGCTCATTTTAGTTTGTTCTTCAGTACTGTCATTGGCTGGTTTACTGGACACTTGTAATGATAGCACTGCATAGCTGTCAAATAACTTTTAGCTAATGTAAAACCATCAACGTGAGCTAGCTTTGACATACTGACAAAGAAACATACAAAACTGCTCTTTGAATGCAAGTTTGTCATGTTATGTGCCACCTGATTATCGAGTATTAAAATCCACGATATCCATGTGCGTTTTGTGTAAGTTCCTTTATCAGCTGTCGGAAAACGCGCCCTAGTGAATTTGAAAACAAGCCCGTAACGTCCCCCGTCCTACTTTTGTACTATGGCAAGCCAGCAAGCTTCTAGGACCTTAGGAAAGAATGGCACATGCCTGAATTGAATGGAAACTACCAGGATGGTTGGGTCTAAGAGTTATATTGTTGTTTGCACAGGCTTACCTTTCTCCGAAAAAAGAAAACAGCCCTCAAGTGATGAACATCAGAACAAGAGGCAGAAGAGAAAAGAGCACAGTAACCTTTGCAAATCTGAATGGTTCAGCCGAGGACCCCCAGAAATCAGATGATGAAGGAAAACATTTTCTAAGGTACGTTTTATTAAATAACATATCATAAATTACCTTCAAATTCAATAAATGATGACCTTACCCCTGATGCTGTAGCCAATTATGGTGACCTGAATTTTGACCTGTTCTGATTTTGCCAATTGTATTTGGCAAACGTAACATATTTTTACCCAAGTCATTAAAGAGGAATAGTTCTGTTGTTATAGGTCATTGACAAAGATATGATGTGTAATGATGTGGTTAAATAAGCATAGTCTATCTATCTCTGTCTGATATAAATGTTATAAAGTCAGAATCTATATGTTGATAGATCATCCATTTTATTTTTGGCTATGTTCAGATTTGTAGGCAATCAGTTATTATCACTGAAGTTGAATTCTGCATTACATATGGCACCATCACAGATTGACTGATTGATTAATTGGTTAGTAATGGGAACCGCCCTCTGCTGTGTATCAGTGTATTTTTCCATCCACATCTATTTGGTTTGATGTACCTGATGAACACCACAGACTGAAATGTACTATTAAAATTACTTTTTTTGGTGGGGAAGCTTTAGAAAACTGTGTGGATATAGTATTTATGTGTCCTTATTGATGTGTGATCTTGTTGAAAGTCTCACATGTGGGTGCACTGGCAAAAACACCCATCCTTTGTGCTGACCGTTCTTCTGCTCACCAGGAAATCTCCAAGACTGCAAACAGAGGGAAAGGCACCTCAGGGAGAGCAAGCTGGTAAACACACAGACAGGCCACAATACAGTACAATACAATACACATGTCATCACATCAAAGCTCCCTGCGTGATATGTGCATCCATGCTTATTTGGCTCCATCCTGTGCCGCAGATGATGTGGAGGGCACTCCGACCTCACGCAAGCACCAGGGGGCCCTGCGGGAGCGGGACGTGGACAGCGCTTTACGCCGCAGCTCCAGAATCACCAGATATAAGCTCAGTGCCAGGAACCAGTCCGTGCTCTACGACCGACTCATTACCAAGTAAGTGATGAGGGATATGGGCTGTGGAGTGGTCTAAAAAATGCTGAGTAGGTCATGTGTACTGCTGTGGTAATTTATAGCTGTCGCTATACATTCATGTACAGCTTCACAACTTTCAAATTGTAAATCATCCCACTATGACTGTAAAACTACTGGCAAACTTTTTTTTTTTAATTTGCTTACACAGCAACTGCACTTTCTCAGTGCTAGAGCGCCATCTTTATTTTAGTAAATTGTGACTTCAGGTTAAGTCACAAAAAGCACAAATTGGTGTGTTTTTGTAAACACTGTGAAACACCTGTGGCCTGTGTGTGCGCAGCACTGCCGAAGCGGTCCTCCAGAAGATGGACGACATGCAGAAGTTGAGACGCAGGCTGCGGAGCAGAGACAATCAAGACGAGGTCAGATGTTCTTTCGTTGTTTACAGACAAAATCCTCACTGTCCACTCCTACTACTCCTATAACTACTGTTATAGTGATTTGGTGCTACTGTTCTGATCTTTTTAAATGTTATCTTCATTTTTAATCATGTAATGTGTTTGCTCTCAGTTTTGTCCCATTTGTTGTTTTGTTTGTAAGGTGTACTGGGTTTATAGCCCACGCCATGCTTTAGACCTTAAAATAAAAATCACAATAATCTGTTGAGTTAATCATTGATTGATTGAGGTAACACATTTGCTCATCTTGTTGCTATTAGCTGATATTGCATTGAAATGCAGAGTTTTATTCATAAGCATAAACATTAATCAATTTATTGTTTTCCACCTTGATCATTTGTAGGGTTTGAGAATTTTCCAGGGTGGCAAGAGGAAAAGATCCCCAAGACTGTCTGCAAGAACTGGTGAAGGTGAAGATAAGCAGGAGAATGTCAATGGAGGTAGGAAATAATTCCTTTCAAAAAGTAAGTAAATAAATATACATTTTTTAAAGGGAGTGGAAAAATGCAGCTCCTCTGGCACCACCTAGTGCTTCATTTGCAAGCCTCCACCATGACTGAAGGACATTGCACAGTTGCAGCCAGGAGGAGTTTCTGATAAGTTTCTGTCAATCACTGCTCATGCACTCACTGTGGTCAGCCCACCACCTCCCCCTCCCACACATGGTTTTAATTGGTCAAGCATGGTCTTTAGTTAGTGGCCTTAGGAGCTTTGCTGCAGCACATGCAGATAACCAGCCACCAACAATGAAAAAATACTGACCACCACCGTTGCCCGCCACAGCTTACAAAGTTACAGTAAAGAGAAAAAGAGGAGTGACGTAAAGCACACTACAGAGAATTAAGATATAACCAAGAAAAGAAAAGTACAGTAAACATTGTATAAACAAGAACACAGAAACAGCATCATCTTCTCTAAAGCTGTGTTCACAGTTAAACTCTGAAAAAATTGGCATACATTTAAGTCCAGACTTTTTCTTGTAGATGACCATTTGCACTTGAGGCTCACATCTGGATATTTTTTTTTTTGACAAGGGAGATGCCTTTACGCAAAACTTTGGAGATATGGTTGCCCACCTGCTTACCCAAAGTTTCACAGGTCCTGTTCACTCATGAGTCCACTGGCAAAATATTATGAATTTTGACTAGGGCTGGAGTAAGAAAAAAAGTCAACAAAAGCTGAGCAAAAAAGCAAACTCAGCAAAAACGACAACATTTTTTCTGTTGGTTTCTTTTCACATATACAGTGCCTTCAGAAATAAGCTGGAAATATTCAGGAGTTCAGGGGAAGTTTGAAAGCAGCTCTCATTTGCTCTGGGCTGAGTGACTGTGTAGCCACAGCTTGGAAGAAGAGGATGAAAGGGTGCAGAAAATGAGCTTGACAGCTTAGTGAAATGCTTAACCACAGGGACAGGAAGCCAGGCATTTAGTGGTGGTGGTGGTGCTGTGGCAGTTCACATATTAAAGAGGTCTTCAAACCACTGCAGTCCCAGCAGCTCAGGAGGCAGTGGGAGAGTGAGTGTTGAACATGTGTTTCTGTAGGGTCTGTATTTCTCTTTTCTGGGACAGGCGGATGGAGTTGGTCATTACTTTTCTGAACTAGGTAAACTTGCTCAGGGTTCCCACAGTCATGGAAATCCTGGAAAAGTCATGGAAATTAAAAATGTAATTTTTCAGGCCTGGAAAAGCCATGGCATTTTGTAAATTCACTGAAAGTTTTGGAAAAGTCATGGAATTGTAGTTTCTCCCTAATGCAACTACAGTGTTCTGTTATCATTAGGCCTTAAGAGTCGACAATAAAGGCATTGACAGCATTTTGAATGTTAAACATTTCAAATTTAGCCCTAAAAGTATGCTACATTCTGCACACTTAAGGTGCCTTGAAGTCATGGAAAATTCAGTTTAGGTCATGAAAAAGTTTAGAAATTTTGTCAGTGAAAAAGAGTGGGAATCCTGCTTGCTATTTACGCCGCTTATGTAATAGCAAGCATATGTGTACACGTGCGGAAACACACCTGTAGTCATAGATGCCTGCACTGTAGTTAGTTGCACAAGTGAGATTCGTATTTCTCTCATATTAGTCTAGGCTAGCCTCGGCCAGAATGTTTTAGTATGTGAGTGTGAATTTGAGATTTGTGACTGTAAGAATGAGACATGAAATGGTGATATTAATGTTGGCGATCAAAAACTGTTCCTGTGTCCCTCTCTTGACTCCAACTTCAGGAATCCATCAGGTCAGGTAGTACACATTCATTTTGAAAGGCGTGTCTGTGTCTGTGTTTACTTGACACTTTTCCTGAATGAGGCACTAATCAGCACATAAATGTGTAGATTTCAGTGAGGTGGAGGGAGATGAGGAGGATGATGATGAAGAGGAGGAGGGGCAAGGAGGAGAGGAGGAGAATGATGAGGCTGAAGATGACGATGAGGACGATGATGATGATGACGATGAGGAGGAGGAAGAGGAAGAAGATGAAGACGAAGAGGAGGACAACCAGAGGCGCTATGATTTCAGACAGAGGAAAGCCATTGTGCGTTACCAGCCACCCATGGAAGGTAAGTTCCAGTGCAGTTAGGAAATGAAACAATTTTAGACTAAAAAAGCACTTGGAGAGCACAGATCTCCACCAAGGCATGCCTATCTTCCAATAATAAGCAATGCTTTTTAAAAATCCTGGATCCAGGCGGTGATACGAATCATCATGAAAATCTAATCATCAATCAGTCGTGCAAATTAGTTAATAACTTTTTGTGTAATGTTGCTAACTAATAAACAGACAAACAATTCAATGCTGGCAAAAACATATATTAGATAATTAGATAATTTCACTTGTCATATTTTTTAAAGCAGTTTTGATTAGTATTTATGTGTTTGTTTACTTAGCAGCACTCATAAAGGGTGTCTCTTTCACTGTGCCTTTGGACATGCTTCTAAAGGATCAACCAATGGTTGAAACATATGTGACTGAGCCAGCTTTGTGTTTTAATACAAACGCTTTTGTTTGGCCCACTGGCCGCGGTGCAGAGCCGAAGAAGCGGAGCATATTCTACAAGCGCCACTCGTCCCCCACCCGACGCCGCTACAGCTTCTCCTCGTCCGCGCCCAGAAGCCCGTACAACAGCAGGCGTGGCAGCAGGTCAGTCACACACACACACACACACACACACACACACACTCGTACGCTACCTCACTTGCTTCTCTTTGCTGTCCTTGTAGTCATTTGTTTTGCACTGGCACTATTTTGGCTATCTTGGCACTCCTTTCTTCTATGCGTGTCAGTGTTACTAACGCACAGCGTCCCATTGTTGCAGTGGCCTGGGTTCTCCAAGTGTGACTGCCTCTCTGCTCTGTGAACTTAGGATCTTTTCACACTTGGTCCATTTCAGCCTTTAAAGCCAACACGGATCGCTAACTGAGCATTCTTGGCCCATATGTCAACATTATAAGCGCGCTCAGACCACTGTAAAGCAAACCGAAATGAACCCAACTCAGGAGATGGTCTCAGTACGGTTCGCTAAAATGTCAGTGGTACGGTTCGCCTAACCTGCACAGTATGAGCACGAAGCAACCTGGATGCACTGTTTTTTAATCTTCTACCTGAATCTATTGGAGATTGTAGACTCACCAGCGTCTGTTTGCTTCCGTGTTGTATTTTCTGAAGGGAGGGGGAAATCAGCCTTATATACTACACAATACAGCTTTATAGCATTGAAATAAAACGTATATGTCGTGACGTAATGTAACCATAAATGTCATGCACCCAAAAAAGAAGCCCAGTTGCATACAACTTGACTCTTGACTACCATGACCTGGATGAATGAGAATCATCACAGGCCGTGTGCTTCCTTCTTTTGACTTGAAGGCCTTGGGGGCCTTCTCTCTGTCTCTGCCTCTTGAAAAGATTACACTAGATGAAAGATGTGCATGTTTCTGAGTCATCTGTTGTCTTTCTTTCCTCCTCCTCTAAACGGTCCCATTACATCAGCCGGACTCAGGCTCATGGGTAAGGCTCTCTGCTCTCACTGAGTGCTCACTCACCACACACATGGGTGGTGCAACCTTTTTTGTCTTTAGAAAAGTCGCAGTTTAAGGTCGTGTCTGTTTTCTTTAGTCTTTTCCTTGTCCTCACCTTGGGTCTTTCTCACTACTCTCCCTCTAGCCCACTGGGAGTATAGTAGGTAGATGCTGATAAGTGTCTGTCTGTCTGTCTCTGTGTGTGCTGTAGTGAGCTTCCCCTTCCACTGAATCTGACCTCCACCCTTTCTGATATTCTCAGGGTCTTTTGATGGAAGCTGTTTTAACCATCAACATGGTCCATGGCAGTGGACACAGGACTGCAAATGACGTGTTTTCTGTTTGTGTGTTTGTTTTCTTGCAATGCCGGCCTGCAGAAGAAGACATGCCATCCACAGCAGCGACTCCACCTCCTCCTCTTCATCCTCAGACGATGAGAAGTTCGAGAGACGCCGGAGTAAGAATCGCAACAGGGCCATAAACCGGTATGAATAGTTTCTCACACACACACACGATTGTTTGTAAACCCTGAGAGTATAAGTCTAAAATCAGTCACCTTACCGAAAGTTAGGTCAAATTCTTGCTAAACTTACACAAGGGTGGACCAGACTTTTGTGGTTTTTGCAGTGTTGATAAGTGAACTGGGCGTGTGTGTTTGTGTGTGTGTGTGTGTGACTCCCTGCCTCTCCCAGATGCCTCCCACTGAACCTCCGTAAGGAAGACCTGCTGGGTATCCACAAGGACCGGATGAAGATCGGGGCCAGCCTGGCCGACGTGGACCCCATGCAGATAGACCAGACAGTACGGGTGCTTTTCTTTTGCAGGGGATGAATGATGTGGTAACAGTATGTGCTGTGAACGACGAACACAGTCAGGCAAAGACGCAATGACACATAAACACACACACACCCACATACAATCAAACACTCATGGTTAGGCTTAAAAGAAGAACAAAAGTTCACCGCACACTTCTTGACTTTGCTACATTTATTTAGAGCGAACAACGCGTTTCGCCTCTGTGCGTCATGAGGTTCGCTCAGGTACCTGAGCGAACCTGATGACGCACAGAGGCGAAACGCGTTGTTCGCTCTAAATAAATGTAGCAAAGTCAAGAAGTGTGCGGTGAACTTTTGTTCTTCTTTTAAGTCTATCTTATCCTGCGTTTACCTGCACCTTTAGTTGTGCATGGATGTTTGAACCTTTGGACTCATGGTTAGGCATTCCTCTCTATTAAACCTTCTTTGAGAACAACAGATTACAACAGATACATTACTTCTCTTTGTAGATTTAGATTGCATTTTGTCGTTATCATTTCATTGCAACATATTATCTGTTTACCAGTCAACTATTAAATTACTTGAAAGACTAAAAAGCCTTTTTTTTTTGGTCAGGTGCGTTTTGACAGCATTGGGGGTCTGACCCGTCACATCGCCGCACTGAAAGAGATGGTGGTCTTTCCTCTGCTGTACCCAGAAGTGTTTGAGAGATTCAAGATCCAGCCTCCAAGGTATGCACTTCGCTGGGATGTAACTTTGTGTGGCCACATACTTGGACACGAAAAGTGTGATTGCAGTATTACATACTTCATAGAGATGCGTGGATGGGCTATTTTTTCATCCGCAACAGCATCACAAAAAAGAATCATCCGTCCGCTATCCATTTGCACCCACGTTTTTTGACCAGCTTTCAAAACCGCACCCGTATGCCATATTTAACAATATAGGCTATATTTTTTATTTATTTGAGTAGTTAAACCGCCATCTGCCTCAATTTAATTAAAATATTATTTTTCATCACGCCATCCGCCCGACCCACGGTTTAGCCGCGGAGTCCGCGGCTATAACCACCATCTGTGCATCTCTAACACTTGACACTTATGATGCTAATGGCATACTGTAAGTCCTAGTAATGAATAATAATTAACTTGCATATAGATGTCTATCAAGTTGTCACATGACATGCCTATACTTTTTCAATAGGCAGAGCTTGAACCCAATTTTTGAGGCATGTACTGTAAAGAATGTTCACCTAGCTAATGGCTGGTTGATGTATCTGTGATGATGGCGTGTGCGTTCACAGAGGCTGCCTGTTCTACGGCCCCCCTGGCACTGGGAAGACGCTGGTGGCGCGAGCCCTGGCCAACGAGTGCAGCCAGGGCGACAAGAAGGTGGCCTTCTTCATGAGGAAGGGCGCCGACTGCCTCAGCAAGTGGGTGGGCGAGTCCGAGAGGCAGCTGAGGCTGCTCTTTGACCAGGTCAGTATTCCCGTCAGTGTTGTTACGGCTGTATGTGCTTTGTGTCTCTTTTGCTGTTTGTCCCTCTGTCTCCCCACACCTGCTACCTGCTCAGATGGTCATGTGATGGAATTATGCTGATTAGAAGCACCTGGCCAAGTCATCAAGGACTGCTTTAAAACCACCTGGTTCCTGCTGCCAAGGGGAGGTTTTTGGTGTGGGACTGCTGGCTGTTGCTGTTGCCTCTCAGCTTGGGATTGTCTGTGTATTATGATTTGGACTTTGTGTTGTGTCTTAGTCTTATGTGTTAATGTAATAAATTCCCCTGGTTGGGTTGCATTTCAAAGGTGCTTCTTCTTCTTACTTGGGGTCAGTGGTGGCTTGTTGTTCGCCCCAGTAGGGCCATCCGATAGTGGGGTGTAACAGTATTCCCATCAGCATTCCCAGCGGTATTCCCATCTGTCATGGGAATTTGGAAATTACATTACATTACATGCTCTGGGGCACTTCAGCCGTGGGTGAAGGCCAACTCCTTTACCATTAGGCCACAGCTGCACCATATTAACTGCCCTAAATTAAATGAACGGTATTAGGACTTTCTGCTCTCAGTTGTTGGAAATTGGTGTGAGTAATGCAGATGAACACTATTTATTCAGTATGGAGTGGGAGTTTTGATGAGTCATATGAGCACATTAATATATCAAATGCACCAGTTAAAAATATTATTAAAGTGATGAGCTTATTTCCATCTCCATTTCCCCTCCTTTTCTTGCCCCCAGGCTTACCAGATGCGTCCAGCAATCATTTTCTTTGATGAAATCGATGGCTTGGCCCCTGTGCGATCCAGCAGACAGGATCAGATTCACAGGTGACTCCTTCTGTGTGGGTTAAACCCCCAGAAACATGTCCTCCACGTTTATGTCCCCACACTGTTGTTGGATCATGTGGTAAGAGTGTGTGTGTCTGTGTCTGTATGTGTTGACGTGTCTGTGAGTGTTATCGTGTGTTGTCATCGTCTGTGTGTGAACGTGTGTGTGTTGACATGCATCTGTTCATCCACAGCTCCATTGTTTCCACACTGCTGGCCCTGATGGACGGGCTGGACAGCCGAGGTGAAGTGGTGGTGATAGGGGCCACTAACCGCCTAGACTCCATCGACCCCGCGCTCAGGCGCCCAGGACGCTTCGACAGGGAGTTCCTGTTCGGCCTACCAGACAGAGACGTGAGTACCACTGGAGCCCACCTAGTTTAGCCATGGTAGAGCCACAGACGGTTTTAAAGAGTACAGTGACTTAGATGTGTTTATCAGTGGTGAATTGGAGGATAAAGACACGTAAAGTTCTGTTTATGCACCTCATTAAATAAACATTTATCTGCCTTCTTATAACTGCTATGCATAGTTTAACCACCTTTTTTTTACCTTTCACGTGTCGTTTGCCAACCTTTTCTTTTTGCCACTACACGACTGGTGTCTGCTTATAGATACTTGAAATCGCGAGTCAGTTATTTTTTTAGAAATGCACTGTAAAAAAAAAAAGTCACAGTGTGGCCATCTACAGTAAAGCATTAATCGTCATTTCTGTTCTTCAGGCCCGCAGAGACATTCTAAAGATCCACACCCGCCAGTGGAACCCTCAACCATCAGAAGCCTTCCTAGAGGAGCTGGCAGACAAATGCGTTGGTGGGTTTACCTAGAATCTGTTCTCTATTCTTCTCTTCTCTTCTCTTCTCTTCTCTTCTCTTCTCTTCTCTTCTCTTCTCTTCTCTTCTCTTCTCTTCTCTTCTCTTCTCTTCTCTTCTCTTCTCTTCTCTTCTCTTCTCTTCTCTTCTCTTCTCTTCTCTTCTCTTCTCTTTGTGGGTGTGCCTTGATGTGGTTGTGGGTGTGCTGCAGTCACAGGTCAGATAACACCACTCCCACCCTGGGTGCTCCACCCTTACGCCTACCCTCTCCTCAGTTGGGGTCAGAAGTGCACTCAGGTCACTCAGAGAGAGTGCAGGCCTCCACTAAAGCCAGACGGTGTAGTTCGCAGCAGTAGTAAAAGAGAAATTCAGTTTGTGAAGCAGTAATTGAATATCCTGTCCTCGTTCAAAGCAATAATGATGAACATAAATGAAGTGTTTCCCACTCTTTCAGAGGACAGGAGTGCATTTCAGGCTTTTTGCTTTGCATGGTTAACAAGTACCCCTAACTGTGTTGACTTGCATAGCTAACAGGCACCCAAAACTGTGTTGACTTGCATAGCTAACAGGCTCCCCAAAACTGTGTTGCCTTAGTTTGGCTAGCAACAGGCACCCCTGACCGTGTCGCTTTACATAGCTAACTGGCTACCCTAAAGCTTGTTTTTTTAACACGTATATTGACATCATTTTGACATCAGATTGTCGCGCAACGTGACTGACACGGCGAGTATAAACCAGGCTTAACTGTTCCTGGATTGGCCAACACGCTCCCCTAACCATGTTTTCTTCACTGGCCAACCATATCCTCTATCTGTCTGTGTGTGTGGTCTTCCAGGTTACTGTGGCGCTGACATCAAGGCGGTGTGTGCAGAGGCGGCCTTGTGCGCCCTGCGGCGGCGCTACCCCCAGATCTACGCCTCCTCCCAGAAGCTGCAGCTGGATGTGGCCTCCATCAGCGTGGGCGCGCGGGACTTTGTGTCGGCCATGCGCAAAATGGTGCCCGCCTCCCAGCGCGCCGTGGTGTCGCCCGCCAAAGCCCTGGCGCCCATCGTGCAGCCGCTGCTGGCCGCCTTGCTGGCTGACGTCCTGGGCGTGGTGCAGAGGGTGTTCCCCCACGCCGAGCAGGGCCTGAGGAGGAACCCACACAGGGAAGGTGAGTTGCAGTAGTACATCTCTGCCCTGCAAAGGCAAAATGCAGTAACTGCGTGAACACTGGAATTGAGAAAAATGTCTTTAAAGTTGTCAAAATGCCCAGTCAGACATGTTGTACTTACATGTGGCAACTGTGGCCTAGTGGTTAGGGAGTTGGACTTGCAATCGGAAGGTTGCCGGTTCGAATCCCGCCATATCCATGGTTGAGATGCCCTTGAGCAAGGCATCTAACCCCACACTGCTCCAGGGACTGTAACTGAAACCCTGTAAATATCTAAGTCGTATGTATGTATGTATGGCTGTGATGTTAATGTAATGTTTACTGTTGTGTTTCTCTTGTAGATTTGGCCAATGGCATGCTGGACGAGGAGATGCTGTACAGTGATGACGAGGGCCCACCGGTCAGCATCACAAACGGCCCAAAGCACCCCACTGAGGCTGGGAGTTTCCTTTGCCTTCACAGGTCAGTATAAAAAATGCCCACCTTTCTTTTTTTTGTGTACCATCCTGGGATTGAACTGGCTTCTCTTAGATCCGGTTGTCACAGATGTGAAAACAGCTGTTGTCTAGTGTTTAGGTAGTTGGTCTTTGGAGTGGAGAGTTGCAGGTTCGAATCCTGCCCTACCCAAGGCTGAAATGCCTTTGAGCAAGGCATCTAACCCCACACTGCTCCAGGGACTGTAACTGAAACCCTGTAAATATCTGTAAGATGCTCTGGATAACTGGGTGTCCACATCAGAAGCAACCAGAGTGACGGAAGTTATTATTTCGTTATGGAGAGTCGGCAAATTGGCCGACCAGAGCGAATTCACCGGCAGCGAAGCAAATTGGGCGAACAGAGCGAAAAAGAGAAGTTAAAAGTCAGTTAACTTTATGGTAATGAGCTATGATGCGGTTTGGCGAAAACTAACCAGAATACATAGATTTATCGTTAATTACTGAGCTAAATCCAAAGTTATTTGGCTAAATCCAGTATTCCAAATGATGCGTAATGAGCGAACAAAGCGGACAAGGCAAATTCAACAGCGAAGCTTCTTCAGCGATCTGTTCGCTTTGGTCGCTTCTGATCTGTACATACAGTAAGAGCGTCAGCTAAGTGTGATATTATAATAATAATAATAATAATAATAATAATAATAATAATTACAAATCCGCCTCCGAAGCCCTCACCTCTGTCTTACTCACAGCCCGTCTATCTGTGTGTCTGACCCCCAGGAGTGTCCTCCAGCAGCCCACCTCCTACCGGCCGCGGCTGCTGCTGAGTGGGCAGCCGGGCTCGGGTCAGAGCTCCCACCTGGCCCCCGCCGTGCTCCACACCCTGGAGAAGTTCACCGTCTACACCCTGGACCTGGCCGTCCTGTTTGGGGTCAGCAGCACAACCCCAGAGGAGGCCTGCGCTCAGGTACGCACCTCTGTTAGCCATGTTGGCCATTAGATGTTTTTTAGCACTTACCTTGCAGTGTTAAAGATATATTGAGCACTACACTCAGTTTCTCAAACCAGTTCCATACTTGCACTGACTAAATCTCAGTTTCCCCAATAACATCTCTTTTAGCACATTAAGAGAGACTCTTAAGCTATACATTACCAAAGTTGTTTACTTTCCTCTGTGGTACCCAAACAACCTATAAACAGTATGTTTGTGTAGATCTTATCAATTGGAGTTACTCTAATCAATTACTGACTTAAAGCCAATGTTTGCCATGTTTTTCAATTATTTCATCTTCATGTCTGGAGACCGTAACGAGAGAATTTTCTGTTTTTTTTTTTTCTAATGATGTCATGATCTGCTAATGTTCCTACCTTAATCTGTATTGGCACAAGCACTTCACCTTCCTCTTCCTCTTCCTCTGTGGTGTGGCAGCTGTTCTGCGAGGCCAAGCGGACCGCTCCCAGCATCCTGTACATCCCGCACCTCCAGCGCTGGTGGAACACGGTGGGGCCCGCCCTGAGGGCCACGTTCCTCAGCCTGCTCAGCGACATCCCCCCCTTCTCCCCCATCCTGCTGCTCGCCACCTGCAGCCGCCAGTACCACCGCCTCTTCCCCGAGGTGAGCACGAGCGCCCAGCATCAGGCCCCCTGTTCACCTGTCAAGAGCTGCCACTCTGCTACTCTCTCAGTACCTTCACAGAAACACCACAGACAAGTCCTCCATTGAGGGCTATAGAGTGAACTGCTTGTCAGAACCTTCAAAAAACAGAAAGCAGGATTATTGACTTGCTTGACTTAAGGCTTTTTGTATCGTTAACAGGAGTGTCTCAACGTTTTTCTCTATTTGCACTGATACAAAGCAGTTTTTTTGGGGGGAAAAAAAAAAAAACAACAATCCCTTGTGTGATTTGTTCGTGTTGCTGCAGGTGCAGGACCTGTTCCGTATGGAGTACGGGGAGGTGTTTGAGGTTCCACTGCCCACGACCCAGGAGAGACTGAGGTTCTTTGAAGATCTCATTCTAAACCAGGCAGCCAAAGCACCAGCATCTAAGAGGAAAGCAGGTTGGTTAGATAACCATCATTTATTAGTCTGGGCCAGTATGTGCCAGTATTTTTTTTTATTATTTTTTTTTTCCCCCTAGAAAAATACAATATAAAAACACCACATTATAAACGAAAATACTTGGCTAAAAATTTAAATCTAAGTATTTTAGTTAAAACGGAAGCATAACTTACAAATGGAAGTAAGAATCAGTAACAGGCGGACAGCCGTCAAATCGGAAAGCAGCTGGCTTAGTCTTGTTCAGACTTCATCATCAAACAAATCATACAAAACCTCATACAAAAACCTAGCGGGATCAAGAAAACTTGAGCCTCTGCTTTCCGTTTTGACAGTAGAAATCTCATTCAGTCTCATTTGATGTTATTTTACACCAGCCAGCCTTAAGGGCCCATTTCCACCAAACACTCTCCATATACAGCGCGTAGACAGAATGTGCCCGTTTTCTGTCCGCATTCATTTAGAATGCACGTTAACAGATTAGACCGTTTCCACCGCACGCACAAGTGTATTCTGTCACACATACACACATATTGTATGCGGTTACGTGCTGTACACGTTGAAGTCGGTGGAAATGAGGCCTAAGATGGCCGACGTAAAATAAGCCCATTCTTTCCCCGTGTCCCTCAGTGATGCAGGTGCTGGAGGTGTTGCCCGTCGCTCCTCCTCCTCCACCCCGTCAGCTGACTGAGCAGGAGGTGCAGCAGCTGGAGGACCAGGAAGAGGACACCCTCAGAGAGCTCCGCCTCTTCCTGCGAGACGTCACCAATCGCCTTGCTCAGGACAAGCGCTTCAAAGTCTTCACCAGGCCCGTAGACCCTGAGGAGGTGGGAGACGCTTTATTATGTTGTCTAATGTGATGATCTGGGGGTTGAATGAACAATGTACCTAACTGTCTGTAGATTCTTACTCATCCAGGTCATGGTAGTCAAAGGAGCTTAGTTGTAAGCAACAGGACTTCTTGTCCAGTTGCTTACTACTTACCTTCTTTGACAATGTACTTAACTACAAGTAAATAATGTTTCTTCCTGCTATACACTCTGGATGTTGTGCTTTTCAATTTAAACAACTGTACAGTACTCTGCTCTTGTTAATCACTAAGTGCAGATGCTGAGAAGCATTTTTACCAGTATAACTTATTTTCTCTTGATATTGAAAGCATCTTGATGTTTTTTAATCATAATTTTATGTATTCTGGACTCATTGCAGGTTCCAGACTACACCACCGTTATCAGACAGCCCATGGATCTGTCCACACTTCTCTCCAACATCGACTCGCACAAATACGTTACTGTGAAAGATTTTCTCCACGATGTGGATCTGATCTGGAAAAACGCCTTGGAATACAACCCAGACAGAGATCCTTCAGGTAAAAGAAGGCCATACCTCTTTCTCAAACCTCATTTCTTAGTAATTTGACTTAGAGCCTCTTAAGCCTCATTTCTTAGTAATTTAGTAAAACAGTAATGCTTTGTTTTGCTATCAGATCGTCTGATCCGCCATCGTGCCTGTGCCCTGAAGGACACGGTGCATGCCATTATCAAGGACCAACTGGATGAAAACTTTGAGACGATCTGTCAGGAAATCAAGGAGTCAAGAAGCAAAAGAGGTTCTTGCTTTGTCTTCTATTTCTTTCAGATATAACCCTCACCAGTTGATAACCCTCACCATTTTGCAAAATAACTTTCCTAAGTATGTCTTCACATATTTCTAATATTTGGGCATGAAAAAAGCATGTGTGTTATTTTGTCTGTTTGCCTCAGGTGGTACAGGATCTAGGTACGCTCCCCCGTACTACCACGTCCAGCCCAAACCTCCAGCGACACTGGAGAAGGCTGGTGACCTCGCCCCTTCCAAAGACACCGTGCCAGCTTTGCCTGCTGCCGCATCAACCCCACGGCCCGCACGTAAGTTACGTTGTACTGGAAAACATCGCAGGAAAGTTAAAGCAACACTTAGTAGTTTTTTCAACCTTAAAATGATTTCAACATCAAAATCATTGTAGTGGTTCATCAACTTGTAACAGGGTGAAAGGCACTTCTGAATTCGCTTTGCCGCCCTCCATTGGCTATAACCACATTCAGTAAGTTTGTAGGAGCGGGCCGTCTCTCTGTAAGGCAGAATGAGAGGTCAGCCTACAGGTTGGAGGCGGAATTGTCTATGACAAAAACAACTTAGCTGTAAAAACATTTCAAATCACCTTTTAAAGCAACACTGATATGATAAGAAGCTTCTTTTTTTAATCTTCAGCAGCCAGCAAAAAAAGACGGCGGAAAAGCCGCTGGTACAACGGCGTTATTACCAAGAAGAAGTCCTCTCACTCCCGAGATGCCGCTGAGTCTTTGGATGAGGAGGACAATGAGGAAGAGGAAGGAGAGGGTGAAGAGGAAGACGAGGAGAAGGTCGAGGCTATGGACGTGCTGGAGCAACAGGAGGAGGAAACACTAAAGAAACTCCGCCTCTTCCTGTGTGATGTCACCAATCGCTTGGCACAAGATAAACGATTCGAAGCCTTCACTGAGCCTGTTGATCCAGAGGAGGTAGACTTTTTTTTGTTTTGTTTTGTTTTTGTCCTTTCAAAAGTCACTAATGTTTTTGGTGCTCGTTTACACTTATCTGTACATTTTAGTCTCAAAGGTAATGTGCAATGCTATTGCAGATGGGGCAGAGTAATAATAATCTGTATATAGTATGTGTGTCTGTGATGCCTTGAAAATGTGTATTACTGGATCAGAAATTATATCAGTAAGTTCTGCTCAAATTCTCACAGGTTCCAGACTACAGCACAGTCATCAAGCAGCCCATGGACCTGTCTACTGTTCTCTCCAACATTGACTCGCACAAATACATTACTGTGAAAGATTTCCTGTATGATGTGGATCTGATCTGGAAGAATGCCCTTGAGTATAACCCTGACTCAGACCCTGAAGGTCAGTGCTGCTACATGTACCAACTTCTTATTTCTGGGAGATGTTGGTATTGATTATATGGTAGATGTGTTTTGCGTTGGTGTGTGTTTTCATGTTTGTACCTACATGATTTTACATATTTGTGAAGAGTAACAGAATCGTACATAATTCTCATATCTTGACAGATAAGTGTTGAAAGACTGCCTTTATGTTTACCAGGTCGGCTAATCCGCAAACAAGCAGTGGCCCTCAAGACCATGGCGCATGACATCATCAAGGCTGAGGTGGATGAGCAGCTGGAGGAATCTTGCCAAAAAATCAAAGAGTCTCGTTGCAGGACAGCAAATGATTCCAAAGGCAATGATGCCTGCGTGCCATCCACCCCACAAACGGGTAAGGCGTGTTTCTGTAATAATATTTTTTTTTATTTATATAGTGCTTTTCATACAGAGGAAGTAGTTCACAGTGCTTAACAATAAATAAAAAAAGTAATTGTGTTCTAGAGCTGTCCGTCTGTCCATCAATAAATCTGTCTGTCTGCCTGTTTGTCTGTATGTAGCTTTTTGATCATTTCACTGTATAACTTGGTAAACCCACCCCTCATACTTCATTTAATTTTGTACAGAGGGTCTGGACCGGAATGTCTTGAGGGTCATGTAGTCGGCCTCAGCAAGACTGATCCAATCAGCGAACAGAGGGTGTGTTTGTTAGCCATGACGTTGACCTTGTGTGCTACATTTGAATTGTAGTGCGTAGGTAGGCTAATTGCATACGTGACAACCACACGTTAGCGATTGGGTAAAGGCAGAGGCACTTGTTTTAAACTTCAACTGGAGTCCACACCTCCAGGAAGAAATCGTTTCTGACGGTGTCTGGTCCAGACCCTCTGTACAAAATGAAATGAAGTACCAGGCTATGTATACCTAGGGTATGCTTATTTTTTTTTGTCAAAAAAAGAATTTGATCTGAATCTGGTATGTTTCTGGTACTTTTCTGCAATGTTCTGCGGGTCAGCAGCTCAGAAGAGGAGGAGAAGGAAAAGGAGGTGGAGCAGCGGCATCATTCCAAAAAAGAAGTCTTACTCCCAGTCTCGAGACAACTCCACCGCCGCCGAGTCTGTGGACGAGGAAGAGGAGGAGGAGGAGGCCGCCGAGGGCAAAGAGGGAGAGGAGGACGCCGAGAAGCCCCAAGCGACGGAGGTGGAGAACAGTGTGGAGGCTGCTCTCGTCGAGACAGAGGAGGCGGTAGCCGTGGAAACGGAAGAGGGCGTGGTGATGGAGACTGAGGAGACCGGCCCCGCTGCTGTGGATGGAGGTGACGCCAACCCTCCATCCCCATTGGCTGGTGCGCTGGTGAATGAACAAGCCGCCAATCAGGGTGTAGACCAATCAGAGGAGCAGGCTGTGACTGAGCCTGAGACGATGGCCACTGAGATTGCGCCGGTTAAGGCTGCTGAGCCAGAGAGGGCGGAGTCTGTGCAGGCTGAGCCTGAAATGGCCAAACCGGATAGGCCGGAATCAGACAAGACTCAACCTGAGGCGGAAGAAGACACTGGAATAGGTCAGTAGATCGAGCTGTCTTGGTTCACCAACTTTTCCAACACAAGCTGTCAAAATGAACCCTTACCGCTGCTAGTGTGTATTGTAATAACAGCCTTCTGGGCTGACAGACATGTCGCTGTGGTAAACTGGAGTGTTGTCTGTGCTGCAGAGATTGGGAGGAGGCGGATGACCCGGGCCCTGAAGAACCAGGTACAGCAGCAGCAGGTCATCAACCTGGAGGCAGCTATGAGGATCCTGGAGCAGAGCACCCCGCCGCTTGTGGTGGACCACAGCAAGCTCAAGGTAGGCGTCTAGCGTAAAAATTAATTAAATAAAAAAAAAAAAAAAGTGAGTGGCTGACCGCTCATATTTTTTTGTCTTTAAGTGTGTGGCACAAAATAAAAGTAAAAAAAAGTATGCAGACTTATTTTTCTTGTTTAAATTTTAATCATTTTGCCCTGCACCTGGTATATGCACAAAGATTTATTTTCTAATTATTGAATAACCCAAGCCAGTTGTAGCTGCATGGAGAGTTGGTCAGCAATCCTCCATCCTGACACCTCAAGGTGATACTCTACTGACTTGGTACCAAGTGAGCTAAAAAATGGCTGATTAGCCAAGTCCTCCTCCCAATCCGTGGGTGCTGCGGAGCTGAGACTGGGCCTAGAGCACTAGTTATTTTAGTCCTCCACCCATATTCTTCCTACTGGAATGGGATTCAAACCTTCTGATCTCACGGCCAACTTCCTTACCATTCGGCCACAGCTGACCCATGTAATAATGTCAGCCTATGTCAGCCTTTATATAGCACTTTGCAAAGAAAGACATTACATTATTGTAATAAAATATGGACATTATGGAAATGGTAATTGTGTAGCAACCCTGTACAACTGAGTAAAATGATAAGCCCAGATGCCCTGTCCTGTGTGCCTAGCCAAACTGTATTGGTGTCTGTGGTGCTTTATCATTTTTGCCGATTTATGTGTTTATTGTTGTTTGAAGTGGATGCTCTCAGCTCCCAGCCACCTGTGCCTATGGAATGTCCTAGGTTAACTTCCTCAGACACCATTTTAACTGTACAGGGTGTAATTCACTATGTAAAGGCAGTCAATTTGCAAGTAATACTTGACAGTGTAAAAGATTTGCAGTTAGACTTGCAGTAAGAATGCTCTTGGAATGGGAATTGCAGTGTAATAAAGCCAGTCATTACACTACTACATTTTATTACACTGCTAACTAAAGCTGTGATGTTGCAGCTAGGGAGCAGCCTTTTATTAACACCAAAGAGATCTGTGATCAGGTTTTCGTAGGGGGTTGGTTAGATGTTGGGTGGCAATCAAATGTTGCTCATGGTCAATATTTTCCAAAGAATTTAGTTTGTTTTTGGATTATCATAATTAACCACAACAAAGTAAACCGTGTTTGTCTCTTTCAGGATCTCCTGCATAAGGTGGTTGCTAAGACAGAGGGCTATGAGGTGGATCGACTAGAGAAGCTTTATGCCCTTCTATGCCAGAGTGTGTACCGGCACAGGAAAGAATATGACAAGACCGCTCTTTTACAGGTATGTAGCCTGCTTTGTTCAGGCACCCAAATTATAGGCCGTTCTCAGATGTAGCAGCCATAAAGGAAATTAAATGTGTAGATCTGAGTGGTCAAACTAGTTGATGAACACAGTTGGACGATAACATTTTCATATCAATACGCGATGATCAGTCAGTTTTTATTTAAATGTTTTGTGGTGTGTTAATGGTCTAATGGTCTGTCTTTGTTTTTCTCTTGCAGGAAATGGAGAAGGAAATTGAGGATTTTGAATAAATTTGTAGCATTTTAATTGTGCAAAACACCATTAACTATATTATATTTTGCTAATTATTTTTGGTAGTTGTTTCTTGGTGTATATATGTCTCTTGGTCTTATTAAAGCTTTTTGACTATTTTATACAGTCTCCCTCTCTATTGATTGGTGTGGTTAATATTAAATAAAACCACAGAATTTTTAATTAGCATACAAGTGATGACTTGAAGTGGTCAGTCAGCAAAAACCCCTTGGAAACAATTGCGCAAGTCAGCAGGAAGAGCAAAAATATGTTTCCCAATAGCGGTGTTAACAGCATGCATGGATTTTACTGAAGCACAAAATGTTCTCATATGAAGTGTGAGGTGGAGTAGCGTTCAAGACAAGTCTTAAAACGTTATGTGTACTACAATCGAAACATATCACCGCACACATTAACATTATTATTAAAGCCTGACGAACGTGCGTGTATTTATGATGTGACGTCATTTACTAAAATATTAATCTGAGTTTGTGAACTGCAAAGCTTTACTATTATCAACTCCAACATCTCCACTGACAGTCGAACAAGTGAAAGAAATTGTTTCCTGCTGATTTCACCATAGACATACTATACATACATATGTCTATGGATTTCACGACCTATTTAAGTTACGGCGGGGAGTCGCCTGGCGATGACGTAACGACGTAGTACATTGACAGTGGTGACGCCTGATCATTAAAAACTGCCATTAAAATGAACAGAAATTATCAATATCTCCACCGAGTACGTGATGCACTCGTAGCGAGTTAGGTGGGCCATTCACCGCCAGACTTCATGCTCAAGCTTTAGGGGACGATCAATCATATTTGTACTGTTTCAGATAGAAACATGTTAAGTGTTTTTCTGCGACTGTAGACAGCGGCAGACTCAGTTCGCTGCCTCCACGGCTTCCGAGAACCCGCAAGCTAGCGAGCTAGCTTCATTGCTGCAGCCTGAACCTCTGAAACAACGCAGGGAGGCAACAAGCAGACAAGAGCGGAAGACACGTCGCAGTAGGCAGCACTGAATCCTCCGTTGTGTTGCAAGGGCTGAGGCTGTGTCTGCCCCGGTAAGTTGGGTAGCTAGCATCACAGTTCAGTGTAGAACGTTTGTCAGTTGTTTAGAAATCCTTTTCAAGTGGTCATAAATAAATCAGTACATCTTTAAAATATTCGCACATATTGCCATTTAGCCATTGTTAGCTTTGAAGTGTTTGCGTCGGTTCACCCGGGGGAATAATGGTCTTCACTGTTGAATGTTCATGCTTCCTGGGCTGGATGCACGTAGCATAATGTTGCACGCCTGGTTCTACTTAGCACACAATACGTAACGGCAACAGTTAGCAAGACAACCATCTCTCAGAGCAACAGCAAGTTAATTTTTAATGTGCATGTACCCACTTCTCAATACTTTTCTTACTTTGTCAGCATATGTTTTAAATCAGTGATTTTGAATGATGTCTTGGAGACAATCTAAAAGAAGTAAACTATTGCAGTTAAAAACAAATCCACTGTTTATGTGCACAAGAACTCAATCACAGTTGTCTATTTGCACATTTATGAACAAAACCTGTGAAATACCAGTAGAAATTCCTAGACCTACTAGTTTATATTAAATTTTGCTTCCATTTGTTGTTTTTCAGGAAACACAGATGAAATATTGAACGTAAACCAGCCACTGGCGTGTGAGGCCAGCTGTCTTGCAGACAGGGCAGTAAACTCTCATCCTCAAACACACACACACACACACACACACACACCTACACCTACATTTCAGTTAGCTTACGTTTTGGTTCCACCAACTCAATGGCAAGCAGGAGAAAGTCCACAACCCCTTGCATGGTCCTCCCGTCAGATGTGGTGGAGCAGGACCCAGAGATGGAGGCCATGGATGCCAGCGAGGGAGCGGGGATTGGCATCTCAGAGGCGGGGCCTACAGAGGGATCCGTCCCACCTGCTGACCTGGAGCCAGGTGAGGGGCTGTTGGGAATGCATTTAGGATAAAGTGACCTGTGAGCTTGGTGGTTCTCTTGGTGGTCTGTATCCATGTACTGTATTATGTCTGTACTACTACCTGTCATATGTTGGGTGTATAGAAAGCTAACATCTTCCGGAGTCAAATTCCTTGTATACGCAAGTGTACTTGGCCAATAAATCTGATTTTGACGTAGATGGATACCAAGGTGCATCTTGAAGATTCATAATTAAATGCATTTATAACAAGTGCAGTCTTCAGCGTATTGTAATGTAATAGGCCTAATGCGCCTCTTTTACTTGCTGCAGTTTAGGACATTAACTCTTTAATACTTTATGAGGCTGTTTGATTTTAGGGAAATTCCTTTGGTTGGCTTTTGCTATTGTTATTTTACAGTGTTATTGTAAATGTGTTTCAGAACATGATGGGTGCCACTATACCGGTGAGGACAGCTTTGCCCGCATGAAACGCCAAAGTCAAACGGCTATCTTGGATCCATCACCCCCGGACCTCACATACGAGGGTGGCTTTTCTCAGCCTGACATGGAGGAGAGCGAAGACCCGTCAGTGTCCAGCATTTCCCTCAGTAAGACCCCCATCATGAAGATGAAGAGTAAGTCTGAGCCGAAGAGGATCGCCATGTCACTGAAGGGTACAGATGAGGGTGACACCGTGCCAGACAGCGACTGCGAGCCGGAGTCCATGGATACGTCGTCTGTAGTGGCACCCATGCCCGGCGACTTGCTAAGCCAGATCACCGTGGACCCGACCAAGCCCAACGTCCTTGTCAACATTCCCAGTCCCCTGGTGGCAGACGGCAAGAAGGCGGTTCTCAACCCGGCCACGGTTCTCCCCGCTGGCCTGGCCCAGGTGCTCTCTGCCTTACAGGCCCAGCAAAGTGCCCAAGCCCAGCTTCTGATCCCGGTGAGCAGCATCCCCACCTACAACTCCGCCATGGACACCAACACGGTCCTGGTGAACACCTACAAGAAGTTCCCCTACCCGTCTGTCTCCGAGATCATGGGGCTGGCCGCGCAGACCAAGTTCAGCGAGGAGCAGATTAAGATCTGGTTCTCGGCCCAGCGGCTGAAGCACGGCGTGAGCTGGACCCCCGAGGAGGTGGAGGAGGCCCGGCGTAAGCAGTTCAACGGCACCGTGCACACGGTGCCTCAGACCATCACAGTCATTCCTGCTCACCACCTGTCCGCCACCAATGGTTTGCAGTCCATCCTGCAGACCTGCCAGATAGTCGGGCAGCCCGGATTGGTTTTGACCCAGGTGGGCACAGCCAACAGCCTGCCTGTCACCACCCCTATAACTCTGACAGTGGCGGGGGTCCCCAATCAAGCCCAAGCCCCCAAGGTCATCAGCAGTCAGGCCAGCCCCGCCGTGAGCGAGACCAAGAGAGCCACTACTGTCCAGCCCCCTTCCCTGACCCCACAGGAGAACTCGGCCCTCAGTGCAGACCACTTCGGCATGAGACCCAAGAAGTCCAAGGAACAGCTGGCGGAGCTAAAGGCCAGCTACCTGAAGAACCAGTTTGCCAGCGACGCCGAGATTGCTCGTCTCATGAAGCTCACCAATTTGACGAAGGGCGAGATCAAGAAGTGGTTCAGCGACACCCGCTACAACCAGCGGAACTCTAAGAACAGCCATGTCATAGTTTTTCACGACAACGCCCGGTCTAATAACAGCAGTGGCCCCATCGTCATTGACTCCAGTGACGAGACACCTCAGTCCCCCACGCCCTCGCCTGTTAAGGAGAAGGAGACGCGTGCAAAGACCTGGAACCCTTTTCCTGACTTCACGCTACAAAAGTTCAAGGAGAAGACTCCGGAGCAGTTGGTGGTTTTAGAAGAGAGCTACCACAAATGTGACACGCCCACAGACGAGGAGCTTAACAGGTTAAGGGCAGAAACGAAGCTCACCAGGCGAGAGATTGACGCATGGTTCACAGAAAAACGGAAAACCCCATCTGTGGTACCACCAGCGGCGACAACCGCAGACCAGAGCGACCCAAAAGGTGACAAGACAGAGGGGGATTCCAGAAAGGGGAGTCAGACTCCTCCAGGAGCGAGACGCTCCAGCAAAGACAAGGTCACAAAGAAAACCCCTGAGCAGTTGCACGTTTTGAAGAGTGCCTTTGTGCGCACACAGTGGCCGACCGCAGAAGAGTATGATAAACTGGCCGAGGAGAGCGGTCTGCCAAGGTCCTACATCGTCAACTGGTTTGGAGACACACGGTACGCATGGAAGAACGGAAACCTCAAGTGGTATTTCTACTACCAGAGCGGGAATGTCGAAGGCATGAACGGCAATAAGAACAGGAAGAGGAGAGTGCGCAACCGGGGCTGGGGTAGGTCCCGTAGCCGGAAACCCAAGAAGACTGCCGACCTGGAGAAGTCGCCGCCAATCAAGTTCAAGTCCGGCAAGGACACCCTCAAGGAGTACTACCTAAAGCACAAGTTCCTCAACGAGCAAGACTTGGATGAGCTGGTGGCCAAGTCCGACATGAGTTACGAGCAGGTTCGGGAGTGGTTTGCCGAGATCCGAAGGAAAGTGGATCTGGGCGTGGATCCCTTCGCCGTGGATGCAGAAGGAGGAGCAGAGGAGGAAGAGGAGGAGGAGGAAGAGTCGCAGGGAGAAAACGAGATGGCGGCCGAAGCCGAAAGTGCTGCTACTGGCGGTGGAGACGGGGAGGGGGAGGGGGATGGGGAAGGGGAGGGTGAGGGGGAAGGGGAAGGGGAGGGGGGTGAGGAAGATGACGATGACACTGATGACAGTGAAACCTGGGAGCCTCCGCAGAGTGTCAGGAAAACTGAGTCGGGTTCCGAGGGACAGTGAAGGGGTCAGAGGGCGTTTGCCGATGGATACAGCACATGTACAAGTTCAGTATTGTCAGTGTGATTAAAAGAAGCACTGCCTGACTGACACTCCCACTATTACCTGCCACCCACTCATGCGTTGCACCTTACACACCTAATCATTCAAGCATTTTAGGCCTGTGTTAGTACTTGCGCTTTAAAGACGATGACAACCATTTGAGCAAAAAAAAAAAAAAAAATTGGACATTGATTGTAAAGAAATCCACCCTAACCAGAGTAGCAGTATTTCACAACATGAAGAATTCTAATCAATCAAATTTGCGTGTCTGATAAATGTAGTCAGCACATTTCTTATACATGTAATTACATAATAGTTACTAAGTGTATTTTGAGTCTCCCCAGAGGAACACGATTGCTTATGTATGGAAATGAGGAAGGAGGGGGAAGGATTACTGTAAAAGGGTTTGTTTTCTGCTACTTGCAAGGAAGACCTGTGGTGCCAAAGCTACTCTGTTGAATGTTACGATCCCCTGTGCTATGGCAAGAGGTGCCCACTGGGGGAGCATGATCTGTGTGGTCTCCAGACGAGCTGGCAGGTCAACACACAATTAGGCACTTTGTCAACCACTTGTATTACTGAATAGTGGTTTTAAAAAAAGAGAGACACTTGACTAGCCACCTTAATTCTCAACAACCATCTGATGGTTTTGAGAGACCAAACGTTTATTATTAGCCTAAAATGATGTAACCAAGAAATAAAAAAAAACACATTTTGCCTCTGGTGCCCTCTGTAGCCTTTGAGAGGCTGAGGGGAGAAGACCACATATGCCCTTATGCCCCACCATACTGACAATGATCTGTTGAGTGAAACAGCACAACCAAGAAACAACCAATGAAGAGCTGTGGCTATAGCTGCTTGTAGTCTATCAGACCTGCACTATGTGGATGGTATTTTTAATCTTCTTAATTGCCCTGTGTCTTTGTGTTTTTTTTTATTATGATAATCATGTAAAACAGTAAATTGCCTAGTGCCTGTGTCTAAGGGGGACTGGAGCCAACTTACGGACTCTTAACATTTTTTCCACTGGACTGTTTCAAAGCCAGTCTTTTCTAATTTGTGTGTAGATTGCATGTCGCTTTTTATCGTTTTTTGCGCAGTAGTGTGTAGGACTGCTACTTATTTCTTCTGCCTCTTTCTCGTCTTCAGTTTTCCTTTTTCTTCTCTCTTGTCACGGGAAGCCACACCGAGCTCTACCTTTTATGTGTGTTTGAGAGTGTGTGTTCTAATGGTATTGATCTGTTCAATTAGATGAAAAAAATACAGCAAAATCTGTTTGAAATATCTTTAATGAATATTGTTTCAGCTTAACGGTTCTGAAATGTTCTTCTAATCAATATAATTTCCTTGAAAAGACACTTGTACGTGCATCACAGCATAGTTTTTTCTTTAATTTCATTTCTCAAAAGTCACTGAGTAAATTCACTTTACCATGCAGCATGGTAAAGATCTCTGATTTTCATCGTATGTGCATGTAATGTTTTACCAGTATTGGCTTTACTGAACAATTTGAAACATTGACTCCCCAGTACAGCATGCAATATCAGTCATTTAGCCACAGGAGAAAGGTTCACTCATTTTGTACATACAATCTTTTATGCTCCCAAATTTTACAAGTAGTTTTTAATAGTTTTATATATGTTTATATTTATGACGATAAAACCCACCTTGAATTTTCTCAATTCATTTTATGGTATGCTGTGGATGACTGGAAGTAATCAGTGCTGGCAGGCTACTTTGCAACTTTTCAAAAGAGAAATTGATGTAGATTCAGCTGTGAAGTTGAACTCGTTTTGAATCATTTCAGTTTTTAGTCTAGCTTCTGTGTGCATTTTCTGGTAATGTAGATTTCCCTTTAACCATACTACCATATTGTGCAGTTGAGATAATGAGCGTGTGTGGTGGTAAGTACTGTCTTAACATAGTCGTCGCGCTAATAATTTTAACCCCTTGTGTCCTGTTTCTTAACCTAGACGTCCACTGGTTGCGCAAGCTTGTTCTCTAGTTTGATCATTAATTGCTTCTAGAAACAATTTATTTTGGACTTTGTGTCAGTGCAGAATAATTGGTGGGTTGTACGGAAATGTACCTGTTGACCTTTCAACAAAGGTCATTTCACACTGATCACATTGGTACAGGACTTCAGACTAATGTATTAACAGTTATCAGCGTGGGGTCTATTAAGGCTCATAGCATTTTAGGTCAGATACTTTGAAGTGCTCAGCAAAATTACAGAAAACGTGGAACTATCACTGAGGTGCAACTGTTTTCACTGTTATTGATTTTAATGAGCCTGGATGGATATTCTGTAGACACCTCTGCTGTCAGTGTCAAAAGCTTTATTCCCCTGAGCCATAGGCCTTGTGCAATGCTATTAATTTAAATTGAATTGTCCTTCTAGGCTGTGGCTTGATTTAGACAAAAATATATATTTTATACTTGTTTGAGGATCAAACAAATAAATTTGAATGAAAAAGTCTTTGTCTTCATTGTGCACATTGATTTTGATTTGAACTGCAGGACTAGGATGACCTAAGTTCACAAAGCTGGGCCTATACAGACTAGGAACCTTTCTTCACTTCTCTGTTTCCTCACGGATCAATTTTAGTTGTACGTAACATGCGGCACTAATGTTTACATGGAAAAGGATGGATGAGTGAGTACAACCCATCCTAGGGTGCATTTCGAGGTATCCTGTTTGAGGTTTTAATTTTGTTTCAGTTCAGATATGGAGATTTTGGGCAGCACATTCGATGACTCCGTGTTTGAGGAGTCAAGAAACAGGGTTTCGTCAGTTCTTCCTACTTACAACGCCAAGTTCTGTGAACCTGAGGTAAGTTGGATGCACGAGTGCCTATTTTTTGGCATTCGGAGTTGTATGTAAAAGCCATATATAATAGCGTGAACTCTGAACTTCACATGTCATCCAATTTAGTGGTTTTGTGAAGACGCTGATACCGAAGATGTGTTGGAGAAACAGAAAGCCTTCAAATTTCGGGCGGACCTGGCATACAGACGAAAACAGTACCAGGCAAGCAGGATCCATGAAATGTACCAGTTTAATCATAAGCTAGCTGCTCAGTAACAACCTTACCTGTAATGAAAAGCTCGGCGTTCCGTTGAGTTCAGGAGTGTGTCTAACAGACTTATATGTTTCACTTAACAATGTCGTTTTTCCTAATGTGTCCAGACTGCCTTAAATGACTACACAAGTTGCCTGTCATTTGTACCTGATGGAAATCTGTCCATAAGGCGTGATGTGCTCGAGGGGATGGTACGGTGCTGTTGCCAACTTGGCAGGCGAGAACAAGCTCAAGAGCTGACGGAGAAACTTGTAAGTGCTTTCATGTCTTTGTTTTTTAAGCACCGGAATTAATATTTGCTCGAGCTTTTGTAGACGCAAAGTCAACTTTTAAACATTTCCCTCATAACTTAAGCGAGCTTTGATCACCCGAAAACAACCTGAGTAATGTGATACTTGTATTTCCTCCTGCCGTTTTTTAAAGGCAACTCTTGAACTCCAGTAGCGTAGCCGAAACACTAGGGGGCAAAATTAGCCAGATTTCTCAAGGCCCCCGTTTGGTTGAGGAGATGCAAAGCATGCAGAATGGTTTCCCTTGGTTTTGTTTTCGTGTGTGTCATGTTACTTGTGACATTTTTTAGACATTTACTGAGAGTATGTTGTATGGATGGCACTTCTAAAGGATTGCAACCCTTAAAAGCAGCATCATGTTGATATCTGACAATGTTGACTTACTTTAGAGAAAGGAAGCATCGAACACCTGCCACCTCACTTGTGTCCTGCAAATGGACCTTAGTATTGCGGAGCATTTTGGCGACCCAATAGCCTCCATCGCTGCCCTACAGCAACTCTGCTCCCTCCATCCCTTCAACCCCTGGCACTGGCACAAGCTCGCCTCCGTCTGTCACGCTCTACTGGACACCGACTGCGCCACTCCGTCACCCAGTGCTTCTTTGACCAATCCCATCGCTGGAGCTTTGAGCCAGGAGGCGGGAACAGCACCTGTTGAGCAGCAGAGGGACGAGAGGGAGCTCTGGCTGAAAGCCTGCGTGGGTTTCATTCGGACAAGGTGAGTGTGGTTCTATGACGTTACCTTGACAGGGATGGACAAGCCTGCTTGAGAAGTAAAAGTCCAGCCATGTATTCCTTCTTGCCTGTTAACACAGATGATTTCTCCAGTCAGGTCATCTACCTGGCTGAAGAGTTGTGCTAATTGTTAGTTCAGTGAATTGGCTGGAACAAATATGTGGGAGGTCCCCCTCTGTATGTTGATAACCATGTAAAATTTCAGTAATCACTAGTCATTTAATTCTCCTCAGTTTATATCTATACGGCTTTCTTGTCCATGAATACATGAAGTGTTGCTGAAGTTGAAGCTAAAGCTGAAGCATAGGCTAAAGGTCACAGGTTCAATTCCCGACACCGACAGGTGGGTGGGGGGAGTGACTGACCAGCACTGTCCTCCATCCTCCCCCATGGCTGAGGTGTCCTGAGCATGGCCCACATACTGCTCCCCGGGCGCCGTTGTCATGGCTGCCCCCTGCTGATGTGTGTGATGGGTTAAATGCAGATGGTGAATTTTGTTGTGTGTGCTGTGATGTACTGTGTGATTACAGTGATCACAATGACTAATGGGACTGACTTTCACTTTCAAGATGGTAATAGCATGGTTATGCTCCCACAGGCTCCTGATTGCCATTCTGCGCATCCAGCAGTCCTCCTTTGTTCTGCAGACCAGTGAGCGGATGGTGCTGGAGGCAGACGACGCCCTGCAGCAGCTACAGCCCTCTGAGAGCACGGTCCAGATCATTGCACAGGTCAGACAGCAACACACATGTAGATGAGCTTTTATTAACTACTCAGATCAAAGGGTAGTGAAGGTGAATGCTGGACATCTAATGCAAAACTTAGTTGGTAGTGTTTGCCAACTAGAAAAACTTGAAACCTAAAATATTTCACCCAGACACTGGGCACTGACAAAATGACATCTACTCCCATCATGGTCGCAGCACTCTTCACAGCAACATAGTCTGGCCATGGCCTTCACCTTTGCCCTTACCCTGTCTTGTAGAACAAGCTTCCAGTTGCTACAAAAGCTGGGTCATCCCCCTCTGTTCTCAAGGTCTTGAAGACACCTCTCTTCCAAGAGCACCTTCTATCCTAACTGACCAAACAACCCAGCCTACACCTACCTTCACTTCTCTCCCTGTTCTCTTTGCAATTATTTTTTATGTCATATATTCCATGCATTTTATCACCTGCAATGGCATTTGCTAAATGTAATGTAAAATGCAGTATTTGGCTTTAATAACCAAATGTTTTACATTAAAGTGTAAGTCTTTTTTAACATTTCAAGAGTAGAAAATAGTAACCCACAGAAGAAATCTTGTGTTGCAGGTGATGTCAGAAGATCTGAACCCAGAGAAAATGAGAGAGGAGAACCAGGATGGGGAAAGTCTAGCTGGGCTGGCTGGGAGGGACTTTGAGGAGAGGTGGTGGGACCGACTGGTGTGTGCAGGCTTGTTACAAAAGGAAGAGGAACGAGTCAGTGTTACAAATGAGGGTACACAAGCGACCAGTTGACTGGGTTCTCCAGGAAATAACCTGAATGTATTTATTAAGTACTTTGTGTATTTACATGCATATCTTATGTGTGTAGGTATCAGCAGACTTCAAATGTCTTCAGTTTATCAAAATACATTTTGTACAAATACATTTCCATTGAATGGAAGTGTTGAGTTGATGTGCTTTCAGGCTTGATACAGAAGTGAATGTATTTAGTTTTTTTTTTTTAAAGATCTACAATAAAAAGTCAAATATCTTTTTTTTAACAATAAATTTAAATTCTACATGGAAGTCTAGCCCATCCCTGATTCATTAAGTAGTTCATGAGGACAAAAAATATTGATGTTAAAGGAGAAATTCTGTGTAAAATTAAAATTGGCATGTTAAAACATCATCCCAAATTGGTATGTTTGCTGAGGAGCAAAAATTGAGCTTGCCTGTTGCATTTAGAATTTCCCTATTTTTTACCGTTTGGCCCAGAAGGCTAACAATGGAAGTGATAGAGTAATCTTCATGCTTCCAATAAGGGCAACTATTTTTAAACCATTAACCAATGCAACAGGCTAGCTCAATTTTCCTCCTCAGCAAACATCCCAACTCGGGATGATGTTTTAACATGCCAATTTTCATTTTACACCGAATTTCTTCTTTAAGCCCTATATGGTGTGGTGGTTGCAGGGCACTGCTTCCTGCACACGTCAATTTTACGTTGGGGTCCACTGAGCCCCCTATCGAGTGCATTGGGCAGGTGGTGGCTGTTGCTACCAGCAACGATGTTTCGCCAAGGCAGCGCCGATACACTGTGATCCCTGGAGAAGGATGAGTGGCGCTGGGCAAGCAGCAGCTGGAGTCTCGGAGGGAGCGTAGTGGTGGGCTTCAGGGGAAGCCTTTGGATAGTTGGCCCGACTAGAGGCATCTGGGGCGGGGCTTTGACCGGGGAGTATGTCCCTGTCTTGAGCGTTGGTGGTGGTGTTGTGGAGATCAGTAGGCCCCTCGGGCTGACGTCTCGCTGGTGGTCCAGGCCTTTGACTGGGGAGTATGTCCCTGTTTGGAGTGTAGGTTGTGGTGTGGAGGTCAAAAGGCCTCCAGGGCTGGTAGGTTGCTGGTAGTCAAAGCCTTTGACCGGGGCATACGTCCCCATCAGAAGTGTAGGTTTTGTTGTGCTGGAGATCAGCAGGCCTCCAGGACTGGCAGGTTGCTGGTGGTCCAGGACTGCAATGCTGTTTTGCCTGGAATCAGCAGCACACAGAGCAGCTGGTGGTTGTTCCTCTGACGTGGAGGTGCTGGAGCTTGTCGGGACAGACGGAGTTGGTGAATACTTGGTGTCCAGGTGGAAAGGGAGGCCACTGGAGTTTCCTTCTGCGGGGAGTCCATGTACTGGCGTGGATGTGGCGTAGAGCCGTCGGAACTCCAGGTCAAAGGGTTTGACCCCACTGCCCTTGAACAGCATAGCCATGCTCCTGTGCACCTGCCAAGACAGCCAGGTGAAGCTGTGGAAAAAGACCAGTGAGTGGGAACACATTATTAGCATGGCTGATCAAACCAAGGCCATGTCTAAAATGTTCACTTGTGCACTATAAACGATGTCAGTTACATTTTTTGATTCCCCACATAGTGCACCATATACAGTGAATGAGTGAACATTTAGGATTTGGTCCAATATTGTATATAGTGGTATTAAGATGGCAGGTTGATTGGTACCTGTATGATCCAACAAGCACCTCAGTGCAGTCAGAAATGATGAACTTCTCCTGAATCTGACCATTGAATTTCCTCCCTGATTTGGCACAGTATGTGTTCCCAGCCAAGCTACGAACAGACATTCTCTGAAGAATAACAATTGCTTGTCAATCGACATTTAGTTTTTAAAAACTTCAATAAGCATTTAATAATGAATACGAGTTCAAGGTAGTGTTTTCTGCTCGGTCTTCTACCCGTCACACCGCCTCCAGTGCACTTTTATATTATTAATTACTGATCCATTTCATGCAGTAACACGTTAGGTAGATCAGGAAGTTAAGTTAGTATTAAAATGTTATTCTGACGGTAAGAAACAGAAAACTCACTGAAAGATGGGAAGCGTTGATCTTTAGATCGTTGCACATTCCCTCAAAAATGGGTACATTCTGGTGGTCTAGCAAAATGTATACGGACACATTGCGCTTCCGCATGGCCTCCAGTAAGTCACAGAATATCTCGATGTCACTGAAAGTATCCATGACTATGGCCAGAACCTGCATGCAAAGATTTGACATCAGCCGATTAAACCTTGAGTTAAATATCTGAGAGAGACAGACACGAGAAGGCTTTGTGTTTGCCATTAATTACCTTAGTACAACTTACCTTTGTGGCTTTGCTAATAAACTCACGCAGCATGTCTTTTAGGTTTGTGGATCCAGATGTCTGGAAGTACACATCAACAGTAGGTGTCCCCTGCAGGTAATAACTCCAGTCTTCCACCGGCCAGCCATGGTCCAGCTCCGGCGGGGAACTCTCTGTGACTGACGGTAAATAGGTCTGGGAAGAATCAGAGTCTGATGCCTCCAGTGCGTCATCGTCATCTTCATCGTCCTTCGGGTTACCGCTGCCAGTTGCCGTGTCCAATAGGTTTTCAAGGATATAGTCCTTCTCCTTAGTAGACAAGAAGTCGACTTCTCCGTCTTCGACCAGGACCTTATTGTAAGCTTGCAGACCTCCATCCAACAGTGCGTCAGTTGCCAGTCGAGCGCTCTCGTTGTGGCTCAGGTCGACGCTGGTCTCCGGGAGTAAACGATATCTCATGTCTTGTAGTCGACTCTTCACTTTCCCGACTAGTTTGCGTTGGAAAGGAGAATGCCTAAGAGCAGCAGAAAACCCACCATTTGGGTCCATGTTCAACTTGACACGGGGGTTACGTGTTCCTCTAAAAGTTGACCACTGTAGATTATCATATTCTAGCCCTTATGAAATGCACTGACTAAAATGACCCATGTGCCGTGTTGCTGTTCAGTTATCCTGTTGAGTAACTGAGAGTACACTCAAAGCTTGGAGCAGTTTATCAGTCAAGTCTGCATGTGGGTTTGAACAGGTGAACCGCCCCAAGGGCACAGCGTGAATGCCCGTGAAGGCCCGTCATTCCAGCGCGTCTCAACGTGAGCAGAAGCGGAGTGACAGCTTGGGTGTCTGATCAGATCAGCAGTTTTAGAGGCGGGCGGACAATTTCAACAATGTAAATGAAATTTACTGCGCCCCGCCCTAACCAGAGGGAGTGCTCAGAGTTAAGAGTTTTGATCACTAATGAATGTAAACACCAGGGAGGATTACTAGTAGTATATCCGGATTTTTTTCAGTTCACTTCACTGGCAATGCATTTACTTGTGTTGACTAACGTACGGTCAGAATTCCTGACACCCTATCCAATCAAGTGACCTGCGGGAAAGCAGCTGAGGAACAGCGCTGATTAAATAATAATACCTGCTTTGCCAAAGTGCACACGGTTTGGTGTATTGGATTTGTCTGTCCATGAAAATACTGTCTAAGTCACAATGCTTTTATTTCGTTTATTTACAAGAATACAAGACTCTACAACACACACAAACGTTAAACTTAAACCAAGAAAAATACTTTAGGCACAAAATGCTTGACAACACATAACGAATCCTATTCTGCTGTATTGATCAAAGGTGCAGAAACTACCAACAATAATGAGGTGTGACATTGTAGAGTGCAAACAGGTGAGGGTAGTCTTGCCAAAGTGTGACTTGCCAAATCGCACTGCCTGGCATTTAACAGCAGATATCGTCACATAATATTGTTTCCTTTCACCTTTTAAGTAACTAGTCCTTCTACTTGATGGATGTTGACGTGGGGAGTTTTTGCAGACAGGTTCTGCTGGTCACTGTGACATGGTGCTGCTGGAGTACGTGCTGCTGTTGCCTGCTTTGGCCCGGGCCAGCTTCTGCCGCAGTTCCATGACCTCCTTCATCAGCTCACGCTCCCCGCAGTCCAGCGCCGCTCGCCCACGGTCCAGAGAGACTGCAAAGTCACATGACCACTTTGTATATTAGTGAGGTAACTCGGGTGAAGTGAAAGTCCCATTGTGCACATCACAACACACCGTGCACACAACGAAATTCAACCTCTGCATTTAACCCATCACACACGTGAGCAGGGGGCAGCCATGACAATGGCGCCTGGGGAGCAGTGTGTGGGGACGGTACCATGCTCAGGGTACCTCAGTGGCACTACTGGCGACCCGGGACCTGCGGTCACAGGTCTGATATCTTAACCACTAGGCCACCACTGCCCCACCACCCACACCACTGGGCCACAGTGTGTGTGAGTGCAGCAGGTGTGCTTGTTGTGATTTGATCCCTACTGTAGTTTGTGCCTAGCCTGATGCTATCTTACTTCGTGCAAAGCATCTGAAATCTCTACATTGGCATTTGTTCGCTCCAGTAATCGGTGCTAGCCTGGCTACTTTATGCCATCCTTCATTTCATTTATTTATATTACTTGATGGGGACAATTCTCATTAATTAACAGACATTAAGTTGCTTGAGGTAAATAAGCCAGAGTTAGCAAATGCTTATTTTCATCTGTTTTCTCAAATCAAATCTTTAAATTGTAGCCTAAAATACAAACACTGATAAAAAACAAAGATGGAAAACCCTAAGCAAACAAACAAACAAAATGCAACCTTATGCATCAAACACAAACATTGATGGTAGAAAAGTGGGTTTCTGGGTGCTCACAGGGGGTGGAGCTCTCTGAGGGTGACTGGTTGTTCAGGCAGACGGGGGTGTCACTGGGTTGTGTGGGGGCAGATCTGGGCCGGCATCCAGGGTCTCTGGTTGGGCAGGTAGAGACTGGGGTGTCACTGGGTTGTGTGGGGGGAGATCTGGGCCGCCATCCAGGGTCTCTGGTTGGGCAGGGAGAGACTGGGGTGTCACTGGATTGTGTGGGGGCAGATCTGGGCCGCCATCCAGGGTCTCTGGTTGGGCAGGGAGACGGCGGGGTCTCTTCCCTTGGCTCACCTATGAAGAGAATGCAGATTAAGTGAACCACAGTATGTGTGGCATCCACTATGTTCCTTTACATCTCTGCGCTTGTGACCTGCCATCAAAAGATTAAGGAGCTCACTTTACCTGCAAGGCCTCCAGCGTCAACACACACACACACACACACAGAATATATATATTTTTTAAAGTGACCAAGAGGCAAAGAGGTGATATATAAATACATGCACTGGTGAACAAATAAACACATTTAAAAATCAGGCTGTTCAGTATTATTTACCAGCAAAATGAAAGCAATGTGGCTGAACTTACTATGCATCTCTCCCTGACGGTGAGATCTGAGGTACTGCTGTTGTTCAGCATGGAGTCCCCCCTGAAAGATGTGATCCTCTCGCAGGGCTTCCAGTGGGACAGCACTCTGCTCCTTCTTCTTCCTCTTGGCCTCCTCCATCTGGGCTTGCTGAGAAACCACTTCCTCCCACTGCCCACACAGCACCATAAAGAGCCATTTAATAACAAACTTGAGACAGTGAGTTGAGACACTTAGGGCTCATTCACACCAAACTCTCTGCGTATTCAGCACGTGGCCGTATTCTGAGCGTATTCTGTCCGTATTCATTTAGAATGCACGTTGGCAGATGAGACCATTCCCACCGCAACCGTGTTCTGAGCGTATTCTGAGCGTATTCTATCACCATAGAAACATATTGTACGGACAGAATACGGCCACGCGCTGAATACGGAGTGTTTGGTGTGAATGAGCCCTAAGACAGTATATATTATTGTTTTAAGTGTGTTTATAGTGTTATTTGGGCAACAAGACAGTCATATGATTGAAACTCTCATGATGACGAAACTATGTTTAAGCATGTTTGTCCTTTGTGTGGGTGTATTAGGGATGCAAAATCAGGGAATCTTCAGAGTTGGAATTTTTGCATGGGAATTAACAGGAATAAACTGGAATGAACAATTTTGAAAACAGTTGAACAATTTCAAAATTAATGGTTGGAACTAAAAATATATTGTAACAGAAATCTTGGCAAAAACAATGAGATTCACAAGCACACAGCACACAACTGACTGCAGGGCTATTTAAGCCACACCCCCTGCAGGCGTTGTACATTTCTCAGTCGCATGCTGAAAGATTCCAAGAATTCTAAACTACTACAGCTACGCTTACTACAGCTACTCTTAAGAGCCCACAGCACAGACTGACAGACAGACAGACCATTGAAGTCACACATTTAAGCCCAAGGATTGCATAAAGTCAGGAACATTTTGATAATTTCATGAAGTAGATATCTGATCTATGGTGTTTAAGTCTGACTAGCAACAATTAAAAAACTATATACACATAGAGTTGATGGCTAACAGGTAAATCTGGTTTGCCAAATGTAAGTATAGTGGTGCTGGCAACCTGAAATGTGTGTGCAGTTTCTTCTGGCACCTGCTACTGTAGATGTTTTTCTGTAACCGCATTGGGTAGCCAAGTGTACGCTTATTTGCGATCCAGGGGAAAAAAGCTTCAAGCTATGTAATAAAAATGCTGAACATGCAGTAACCAGGCCAGCTTGAAGGCAGCAAGGAAAATCTCACTCAGAGAATTAACCATTGATAAGCTTGTACTCTAAAGCTATATCTAGGTCTCTAAAGGTACTGCAACTCTAAATGCATCTGAGAGTACTTCCAAAATTCCCAAACCAAAGTTCTCATAGGAAATTTCAGAAAATTTCCATACGTTTGTCAGCCCTTTACAACCCTAGGTGTATACAGGCTGTGCCAAAAGTCAAAGTATAAATATTTTATTGTATTTGGTTGGAAAACACTATGCCCTTGAAAAAAATGTTTGCAGAGGTATGATATGGCATCAGACCCAGCAGGCATATGACTCATTACAAGCATTTTTTTTACTAACACCTTAAACACTATGGTCACAAAAACCCCACAACCTTCACAGTATGTGCAACCTGGTCAACCAGATGAGCAACATCATCAGCTGATTGCCGTTTCAGGTGCTTGCTCCAAAACCACTTTCATGTGACCTCTGACCTTTCTGGCCTCCATGTCCATCATGAGTTTCACTAGCTCCTCCTCTTTGGCGCGAGTCTCTCGGGTCATCTGTGCCAGCAGCTGCTGCTGCCTCTCCTGGTCAGAGCCGGCCCGCTCCAGACGTTTCAGAACCTCCATCTGCCAGTCGTGGTCCACTTCGTGCAGGCTCGCCTCAGCCAGAGACTCCTCCAGCACCTGAGAGCCAGCACAGGACAAGGTACTGATCACTCGGTCACAGACACATCTAGACTGTCAACAACACTGCCCTACAAAGCCACAAGACAGTAACTACATGTTTTGACAAACCGAGTTTACACTGGAAATTGACTTTATAACAACTTCTTCTACTATTATACCAACAACATGTTTGACTGGGAAGCATGACAATGTTAAAGGCATTTGCTCAGTTTCTATGTTCACATAGTTACTGTACTTTGCCTTTGTAGGACAGCACACCACACCACAGTGAGATGCACAATATCATGCACACTATCTTCATCTCCAGCATCACTGGGTTAAACACAGAGGACATGACTAATGGAGAAAACTAAATGATTAAATGATGCAACTAGTTTGATTAAAACTCAGGGGTCAGGGGTGTCAGTGTAAAGTGTGCTACAGCTACAACTAAAAACACTGGCACCTCAGCTGGCACAGATAAACACCTTACCAGCATGATGCTAACTCGTCTTTTTTGGGACAGACATAATTGGGGATGAACATAATTCTATCCGTCTATTCGTCTTACCCTGCTTGTGTATTGTCCCTTGTGACTGTTAAAGGCACTTTTAGATAACGTGTCTGAGTCGTATCCTGTCCCTGCTTTGACTGCTAATTTGGCACATTTTGCTTGGCGATATGAGATTATTTGAATTTGAAGGGAAGTAACACAGACACACCTTATGCTATTTAAATTTACTTGGTCACGATAACATGAAACTCTTTTGCATCTCCTCTGGTGTGTGTAAATTTTCTTTCTTTTTTTGTACCTTCATTTTATAATTATTATTTTTTTATTTCTTTCATTCTGTGTGATGTTAATCAGGTTTTAGTCCTGTGTTATGTTGATATACACTTGGTGGAATGTACAGGTACATTATGCTGAATGCTATGAGTGTGTGTCTATTTTTGTCTAAGTTGCAAAAAAAAAAAAAAGGTAACACTTTATTTTACTGTTTCTGTTACATCAATTAAGTACAGTGTAACAATGTGTACAACAATATGTAACATTATGTACTTACACTGTACCACTGGGATAGTATTAGGTATGTATGGTGTAAGTACATAATTTTACATGCTGTTACATGTAGATACACTAAAAAAGGAACCGTAAAATAAAGCGCTACCAAAACAATGCACTTGGTCATTTTGTATGACAGCCACACATTGTCAACAGCATAAGCTGGGCCGATATACTAAACATACCATACATTTCTAACCTCCTGTATAGGTTTCTATGTGGTCTGCCTCACAATTAAATACACAAATAATTAGGAGAGCGTTTTCATCTCCTTTTTCCTCCTTTTTCATCTGACATAAGTGTTGCATTTAACAGGAATGTCTGTCTGTTTATGTCAGTCAGCACAGGCCCTGAGTGAACGAGTGGGTGTATCTGTGTGAGAGTGTGCTTGCCAGCTGATGTGCCTGAAGGTCACATAACCGAAACTGAGACTACACTTGAACGCACCCAGCTATTGGCCGATTTCACAAGAAAAACAGTTCCTTTCTGGATTACCTTTAAATGTTTATAGGAACATTATTTCAGGTTATTTTAGGTTGTTTTATGGAGTTCATGTCTGAGCTTTCTGTATCTGTATCCTGCTCTGGATGCTGTTAGCTTTATTTTAATAGAGAGTGTCATCTGTCTAACATGATTTGTATGAAGTCCCACCCTTCTCTCCCTTTCCTCGGGCTTGTCTTCTGGGCTAAGGCAAGAGGCTCTGCAGTCACTGTGACCGTTGTTCCTGCTGATATTCCCGGAATGTAAAAACTCCTGAATGTGATCGTCAACATCATGAATGTTTTGACTTGGCTGTTAAAGGGATACTCCGCTGTAATATGAAAATGGGTTGTTATGTTTGCCAAGAAGCAAAACTGCACTCGTCTGTTGCATTTAGGCCTTCATTATTTTTACCATTTTGGTCAAAAAGAATCGACTTGTACAGACCTTCCATCATGGCGGCCACTAAAAACTACGGCAATATACTACCTGTCTTTTTGATAAATGATTTGTGCACTTACAAAGTCCTCAATGCCTTGTTGTGAATGCCAGAGCACTTGTTATACTACCAAGGAAGTGTGGAGCTACTTCAAGCTTTTTACATGGTTTAAAAAAAGTCATATTGTCAAGCTTTCTCCATGCCCTTAGTACTAGCCTTGTTAGTTGACCAAAACGGTAAAAATAGTACATGCAACAGGCTACCACAGTTTTACTCCTCAGCAAACATACCAACTAATGATCATATTTTAACATACGCATTTTCATTTAACACTGGAGAATCGCTTTAAGGGCATTTTGATGAAAATACCAGAAGGCTTTTTCCATCGAAAGATCATTTAAATATTGAATATGTTACCATCAACATCTCAACACGCAAAATGTTAGAGGCGTACCCTCTTGGTATCTTGGGCAAGGTCTGTGACGGTGTGCAGCATATCCCGGAACGCCGTTTCCTCTAGCTCGGCCCGATGCCTGTGGGCACCAAGCTCCACCTCCACTTCCTGGTTCACTCGCATCTGCTCCTTGGCCAGTTGCTATGGATACAGAGTGGTCCGAATCACACTCAGCTTCTTGAATACAAGTAACATAACCCCCAAAACCACTGAAGAACAACAGTCAACTGTTACCAATACATATAGATGACTCGAGTAACGTTTCTTCACCTGTTCGAAGAGACGTCTCTTGGCGTCAAGCTCCATCTGTCTCACTTCGATGTCCTGCACTGCAGCGGCAGTCTCCTGATCTCTCAGTGCCATCTGGAAACACATAACGGGAGACACAGTTGCATACAAAGGTAAACAACAGGACAGAAGATAATTTGTAACTGTTACTATACTTTTGGGTTATGCCCTCTATGAAGTCTTATAGATGTTATATATATTGAAGTCCTGTTCATATTTAGAATTATATATTTTCAATGAAAAACAGGAGAGGCAATAAAAAGTTGAATACATGCAAAGTGCGGCCTCTCCTGTTTTTCATTAAATTCACAGGTTAGGCCAGCACTGTAGAAAATCTTTAATATTATACTTTGAGTGAAGCCTGCTCCTATCCTTGCTTTACATTGATTTATTTGTCAATTATATATTTTGCCACAACATATGAAAACACTACTGCTGCCATTGCATTTTCCAGACTAGACCAGCTGCACAAACACAGATTGAACTGTGACACAGAAAATGCAAAAGTAAATAAATAAATAAATCAAACATCAGGGGCACTGAAGGAGGACTGTGGCACTACAGGACCCCTGAGGGACTCTTTGATGAAGTTCATGAAGTTCATGATGTGGGGTCGCGACCTTCCTGTGGATCTCGTCGTCCAGCCGCTGCAGCTGCACCCTGCACTGGCCCTGCTGGTGCTGCAGGAAGCGGCGGCGCGTGGCGTCCACCAGCTGCAGCTCCTTCAGCTTCAGCTCACGCTTCATGGCCGCCAACCTGAGGGCATGCGGAGCACGGGTCAGTCACATGGAGACCACAGAAAACTAAGGGACTGTAGTGTGGGGTATGTGGGGTATCTAGAATTACAAGGATATTTATTTGTCACATGCATAGACATACTGGGTAGTAGGACATGCAGTGAAACTGTTGAATTGAAGCTATTGTGATAAATTCAGTGTAAACAGAAGTGGAAAGCCACTGGAGGTAGTCCAGAGATATAACTCTTGGTTGCCCATCATCAAGCCAGAACTGAAGAAGCTGTTTGGATGAAAGGTAAAACTACAAAAGAAGTCCAGTTGCTTACAACTTAGCTCTTTTGACTACCATGACCTGGATGAACAAGAGTCTTCTCACAGACAGAAGTGGAAATACCTTTGAGTTCTGAGTTTAGTGAACACTGTGTGGACAAAGTATGCATGAACTACTGCAGCACAATAGATTAAATGTCATTATAATATTGTTGCGCTCCACATACCAAAATATTTGGCAAATCAGATGGAGGCCTACTGCCCTACAGCATAGGTAGCTTTGTCTAGGGCCTTGTGGTAAAGGCAATGTTGAAATACATTAAAGTTTTATATTTAAGTATTTGTTTATGCATCATGAAACATTGTTATTGCAATATTTAGCAACTTCGAAGTATATTGCACATTTTCCTAACACTGCTTAGTCCTACTATGAAATACTATAAAAAGTTACAGTGGGCACTCTTGTCTGTGACGTTTTACATGTAAGCTGTCATTAAAGCTGACGCACAGTCACTTTCCACTTCCATCACTGACTGGCACAGCGCCCCCGCTGATGTCACTGTGAATTCATGATCTGAAACACAGCTGTAAGCAGCAATGAGGGGCCGAGCAGCCAAGCAGGGAACAGATGCCGTAGAAACCTGATGTCTTTAGGTGAAAGGTGAGCACTCACAGCCACAGCATGTCAGTTAGTGAAGGTATGGGCAAAATGACTTTTGTCACAGTTTCCTGTGAGTGACTTTAAATTGTTTTATGAATTCATGTCAGCGGCATCAATCACCTCACATCACATTGCTGTTATTACGAAACACAAGAGGCAAACATCAACGCTTTTTAGCCAAAATATATTTCTGCTGATTAGAGCAACCAGTCTGGTCACCAGATATAAAAAACAACAACATGTCATCTGCAGTAACTTAAAAAATATCCACAACGGGGGTTCTTCAGTGCTATTAAGCTTTAAAGGGCTATGAAGATTTTTAACTTATAATATTCAGTCTAACAATATTGGTTTATAGGCCGTGGTTTGAGCCAAGGAATCCAATACGAACCGTCTGGCCGTACCCTCTCCTAAGACAAAGTGAGGTCACTCCAAACTTTTCTCTGTTGTTGTCCCTCCATGGTGGAACAACCTACCAGTCGCTACAAGAGCAGCAATATCCCTCTCAACCTTCAAAAAGCTAGTGAAAACCCTTCTGTTCCGAGACTGCTTTTCTTCCTAACAAAACTAATCTCTACTAACCAGCCTTCGATGTTCTCTACACATCTGTTAGCTATTATCTCCTTTTGTAAGTCGCTTTGGATAAAAGCGTCTGCTAAGTGTAATGTAATGTAATCTAATCTTTTCAAAATTCAGGTATAGTGCACGTGTTCTGCGCATTATTGCACCACCACTGACCTACCAGTGTTACAGCCCATAAAACACAGAACATTACTTGCTGCAAGTAGTAAAGGGACTGTCCCCATAGGGTGTGTCACATTTCAAAAATGCTTTCCTAAAGATGAAAGAAAAGTCCAATCCTGTCCAACCATGTTTATCTTTCTAACTAAGTCAGTAGCTTTAGTCATGGCCTATTGATGGGCCTACTTGATCAAGCATATAAAACACCTAGTCCTATTAAACAAACATATGAGCGATGACTGGTGAAGGAAAACTCTCCTCCTGTCCAACCATGTTTATCTTTGTAACCCTAACTAAAGTAGAGAAGGAGAACGTCCGCTCGACCAGAAAGGGTGAGAGCCCGAAATGTCACACTTTTTTTTTTACTTAAATCAATTTGGGAGCATAAATTCTGGTCGAGCTGACTTTTTCCTTCTCTACTTATGTTGACGGTCTTTTGGTCCTGCTCCCAGTGTTCACTTAGGATGAGCGTGCTTTGTTTGAACTCTTTCGTACTTTTCTAACTAACTCAATAGCCTCAGTCATGGCCCATTGATGGGCCTACTGATCAGAGATATAAACATTTAGCCATATTAAACAAACATATGGGCGATGACTGAGTACTGAGGCCTACTTGCTGTTTTCTGTGGCAGGTGTTTTTTGCCCTGTCACTATACAGGCCTTTCAGTGTGCAGCTGCAGTAAAGGAAAGTGTGCTGTTTATTATGCTTTCTGTGCGTGTGTGTGTGTGCGCGTATGTGTGTGTGTATGTGTGTGTGTTTTCAAGGGCGCAGCTTTGGGGGTTTTATTGCCCCAGTGACAGAGGGGGAGAGAAGGAGTAAGAGTGTGTGTGTGTGGGGTGGGGGCTATGGTCTCACGTGGCTCTCTGCTCAACGAGTTCTGAGGAGTATACTGTGTGTGTGTGTGGGGAGGAGGGTGGACTCTCAAATGATTCTCTGCTCAGCCAGTTTGGGAAAGTGAGTGCTGTGTGTGTGTGTGTGTGTGTGTGTGTGTGTGTGTGTGTGTGTGTGTGTGTGTGTGTGTGTGTGTGTGTGTGTGTGTGTGTGTGTGTGTGTGTGTGTGTGCGCGCGTGTGCGTGCGAGTGTGAGTGTGTCTGTGTATGTGTAAGAGAGAAAGAGAGAGTGAAAAGAGACTGAGAGTGAGGTTGGGTGTGTGATTGAGTGAATAAGAATGTGTGTATGTAAGTGAGAGATGGAGAGAGACAGAGAGAGCAAGAGACAGAGTGTGTGTGTGTGTATGTGTGTGTGTGTGTGTGTAAGCAAAAAGAGACAGAGATTGAGGTTGGGTGTGTGATTGAGTGAATAAGAATGTGTGTATGTAAGTGAGAGATGGAGAGAGACAGAGAGAGCAAGAGACAGAGTGTGTGTGTGTGTATGTGTGTGTGTGTGTGTGTAAGCAAAAAGAGACAGAGATTGAGTTTGGGTGTGTGATTGAGTGAATAAGAATGTGTGTATGTAAGTGAGAGATGGAGAGAGACAGAGAGAGCGAGAGACAGAGTGTGTGTGTGTGTGTGTGTGTGTGTGTGTGTGTAGGGGGTGCTGCAGTGCTGTGTTACTTGGATCTCTGCTGTGCCAGTTTGGCCTCCTCCTGCTGTAGGAGGTGCCTGCGCTGCGTCTCGGCCTGCTGCAGGAGCTCCTGCTGGGCGCACCACGCCTCCTCCTCCGCCTGCTGCCGCACCGCCTCCGCCCGCAGCAAAGCAAGCGCCTGCCTGAGCACGCACACACACACGCATGCATGCACACACACACACACACACACACGTACACATATGCATGCACACACATACACACACACACACACACGTATACACACACACACGCATGCGCACACATACACATACATGCACACACACACACACAAAGATGCCAACACACATTAGCTACCTGAAGCACTGCTGGAACAACTCAACAGCTCACATGAGGGCAAGCACAGACACGGTGGCACGCACACACACATACAAACAAGACCATCTGAACAAACACGCCCCACGTTTCACACGGTCAACTGCCACACCCTCCCATTTTTTGCCTCCCAGAATGTCTGGATGTTCTCAGTGGTACTACAGCTCACGCATATTAAAAAATTAACATTAGCATTATACACACTCATTTTACCATGTACACAGCCCTGTCTGAGGAGTAGTCTTCAGACACACAGTCTAACGAGGTACTGAAATGGTGTAATGTAGGTGGACGGACAGGTGGGTTAGGTTGAGGGGTTGCTTTTAGCTTAAGGGGGTGTGGGGTGTTGGGAGCGTGTGATTACAATGTGTGCTTCGAGCTATAGGTTGTGGGGTGGGGTTAGGGTGTGGTCATGGTGTAGGGGTGTGGTTAGGCTAGGCGGCAGGGGTGAGTGGGGTTCGTCTCTCAGGTACCTCTCCTGGAGATACTGTGCCTCCTGCTGGCGTATGCGTTCCCGCTCCTGAGACTGGTACTCCACGATGAAGGTGGGGTACTTGTTGAAGACGGGGTACTGGCCGCGCAGCAGGGGCTCAAAGTCGCTCAGCGCGGAGCGCGGGTGCACCTCCGCCGGCGTGGCCTCCATCAGCCGGTACGCCTCCTTGATCATGCCGTCAATGTCAAAGTTGTTGCGATGGTGGAAAAAATACTGTGTCCATTGGAGAGGGTTGGATAGGAGTGCCAAGGACAGAGCAAAGAAGGAAAAAATGTAAGTGAAAACAGCATCCTTAGAATAGCAAACATCCTGCTAAAAATTATGGTACGCAATCTAATACAAAATCACATTTCATTCATCTACAGGAACCTTTCACAGACACTACTTTTTTCCCCACATATTCCTAAAAATATTTCACACCATCTTTTAAAGGAGTACTTCCATGAGAAACCATTTAGTACTTGCTCTTTTGAAATACGGCAGGTCACCCTGAGTTGCATATGCAGGCTGCATGTGAAAATGTTCTTCTAACCCGATTGCCTCCATTAATCAGTGAAAGAAAGTAGGCGGAAAAACGAGTGAATAAGAAAAAGGCCAACAAAGTGACGTAGGTTTGTAATTTAGAAAAAGCTATGCCATAGTTGTGATTACTGGAGAAGTTTTGTTGCAGCACACATTCACTTAGCGAAGTATAGGTAAGTAGGTGTGTTTTTAGTAGAACGTTTAGATCTCCTATTTGGTTCGCTATGACCGAATGGGCTTCAAATGATTGTAGCCTGTGACTAGCATAGCCGAGAACCTGTCATTCTCCCTGCACCATCTCCTCCACCAAACTAAAACAGCTTGAAACAGAAGCACTAAAGAATTTTTTGTTTCACCAAAAGTGGCTCACAGGGCATTCATTAATACTAGAGACCACCGCAAAATTAATGAAAACACGATGGAAGTAGAAGCCATGTTCCTCATGGCGTGGCTTATCACCGTGGTTAAAACAGTAATGAGATACCAAACGGCACTCTTAGTTTTGCTAATTGCTGAGGAAAGGCGCTGCCGACAAATGATACAGGATGATTGTTTACAACGGCGACGACAACACCACCACTTATATCATCTCTTTCTACTTCCGAGTGACGACATGGGGGCGGGGTTCACAAGCATGTGTAGAATGCAAAGTCCTAATCCCAATCCGGTTGACCATACACCTTCACCCCTGATCCGATTAACAATCGAGTTATCTCGGGGTGTTAATTCGACTATCGGCGTCCGATTTCTAGTCGAATTAAGGTGTTTACATGAAAACAGTAACTCGATCTTAGTCAAATTAAGCCAAAGATTCGAATCATTACACTCCCATGTAAGCGCACTGAGTCATGGGGCAGAATAGAAGAGGCGTGCTGGTTAGTCACCCCACCCCTCCCTCCCCCAACCACCTGTCGGTGTGGGGAATTGAACTTGTGACCATTTGGCTGCAAGTCCGACTCCTTAACCACTAGCTGATGACTGCCCACGGCTTGCCCACTGCCCATGACTTGCACACTGCTCATGGCTTGCACACTGACTATTCTAAATGCACACACAGCGAACATGCAGTCACCTGTGATCTGGCGCACGTGTGCAGTTACCTCAAAGTCGTCCCTGAAGGTGAGCGCCAGCAGCTGTGCGCGGCAGCAGGTGACGTATGCGGCGGCGGCGAACAGCAGGAAAGCCGGCGGGTTGGAGAAGACGTTGTCAAACAGACGCAGCCACTCGTCCCTGGTGAGCACCTCGGAGAACAGCGTCTCCAACAGGGGCCACACGTACAGCTACTCAGGGGCAGGAATCAGGATGGGGGTTGGGGCAAAGGGTAAAAGAACCCTAGTTAAGCTGGGCTAGGGCTGAGCGCAAATAAAAGAGTAAACCGTAACACAAGCAGAGCGAGCGATCCGACAAAACTCCGGTTGTCTGAACAGTGTGAACACAAGAATAAGTGGTTTTGATAAAGTGTTATTGCAGCATAGGACATATATCAATAAGGCAATATAGTGTCAAACACATATCTCCTTCAAAAATATATTAATATTACGATAATATCGATATATTGCCCAGTCCTAGGCTGGGCTAAAAACCACAAGCACTATTCTCTACAATTCTAATCATTGCTATGTGAGGAGTCCACGGGAAAAACGGTCACAAAATTATACAAGTTACTCCCCCCTATCAGTAGTTGCATTGAAACTCTAGCTTTTTCAAAAGTAATCCTGTGAATAAACGAGCGGAGTCTCAAGAGAAGCATTTACTCACAAAATCAAATCAAAAATCAAATTTATGAATTACATCTTCTCCGTTTCTGCATTTGTGACCATGATCGTTTTTCCCGTGGACTCCTCATATGGTATGTGTGTATGGGGTGTTTTTGTGTGTGTAAGGTACGTGCCACTGTCACCCTCTCACCTGTGAGGTGATGCGGCAGTCCACCAGGTGCTGCAGCAGCTCCTTGTCATGGTGGGCCAGCACGTTCTCCACCAGGCTCAGCACGTTCAGTGGCGGGTTGGGGAAGTACTCGAACCAATGCTGGCACCAATTCACTATCGACATCACACAGAAAAACCTCCCATCATTACAGGTCTTTTACAAAGACATTTCTTAACTGGGTGCTGAATCCCATAAAACGTGTATATGAAGAAATCAAGCATAGGACAGCACTCTTCAGATTTCTACTTATTTTATTCGCCCACGAACGTTTCGGGCCAAGCCCTTCCTCAGCGTGTAATGGCGATTGCACCCATAGGTGGTAGGTGTGCCCTAAATAGGGTGTTCACCTTTGACCCAAGTGATTGACATACAAACATATTACTTCCCCTCATTGTAACACATTGGGGTGTTGTGTCAATACCACGCTATGCCATTCCCACTTTGACTGACAAAACACCACAATTTAAAAGTAACGATGCAAAATTGTATTCGGGTCCATGTAGTGCACTGTAACTTATGGACAACAATGGTTTCTATTTACCCACCGATGACTGTGGCCACCACTTCAAAACAGATGAGTGGATTGTTCTGGAAGAGCTTGGCGAACGGAAAGGCCACCAGGGGGAGGTAGTCCGTCTCCCCAAAGATGGCCGACCAGTGAGCAAGTGCAGACAGCAGCCTGAGGGACAGAGAGAGAGAGAGAGAAAGAGAGAAAGGGCAGGAGGGAGGGAGGGAGCGAAGCAACAAGGGACAGATGTCATGGTGACGCAGATGGGAGTTCTGTTTGCAATCAGCGCTGTAACCAAGCTGCAGAGGCCTGGCGCTCCGGTACTGGTTACAGGATAGGGTGACGTTTCCCCTCAACTAACCCCATGACCACACAGTGGGGGCACAGCTAGGAATGTTGGGCCCTAAGAATCAATAACATTTTTGGGCCCCCTCTCCCATTTACAATAATAGCCATAGTGTCCTGAAAATGGCTCCTTGTCAATGCTGGGTCCTTAAAATCTTCCTAAGCCCCTGACTGTGCCTCTTTGGCCACCCAACCAGAACACAAACACTTTTACATTTCTACATTAGGCACCACATGCAGTAATTGGGCCACACAGTGATTTCAGGGAGAGGGAAAAAGGACTTCGAGTGTGTCGGTGTCGACTCATCTTTCTTACACTGAATTCTGACACTGTTTTTCCAGCACCTGGAATGTGCACAAAGATTTTGTGTTTTGTTCTGTTTGACTACCACATGCAGAGGTGCAAATAAAAAAAATGGCTTGCTGCTGACAGGAAGGCTGCGTACCTTTGCAGACCTCGCTGCAGCTTCTGGCTTTTGATGGGGTAGCGCTCCTGAAGAGTCAGGAACGCAGGGTGGACCCCTTTCTCCACCAGGCTGCTGAAGGCTGCGTGGTTCTCAGGGAGCTGCAGTAGTGAGCGCCACAAAAACATCCTGAAAAGACGAGATAAGAGCGAGAAGAAGCCTTTAGCTTTAACATTTTAAAAAGCTTGTGGCACAGTGTGGTGCATAAACATCTGCTTATCTCGTAAAAGCCGCACCTGTACTTGGCTGGATATTCCCCAAAAGCTTTCAGTAAGCCAAGAAGCCGTTTCTTGTTCAATCCGCCTGGTAAATCATTCTGTAATGCAAAATTTCTTGGTTTTACACAGAGGGAAAATCTATTTCTTCGCTGTGAAGAAGGGCAAATGATCTAGAAATTCTACATTCACAACCTTTGCCACTGTACTGATGACAACAGTGTTGTCAGTGTAACTGGGATAATTAAGAATGGTACGAGGGATAGTGGATCGGGGCAGGGCTCACCTCTTTCTCATCGCCGGTGATGCCCGCTGCTGGGCGAAGCACCTTGGCTGGGACGCGACGCCCAGAGGTTCTAGGTCTCTGGACCGTCCCCGATCGCACCTTCACCAGCATCCCAGAGCTGTCCGACGTGGAGCCCTGGGACACCACCTTTACCAGTGGCTGCGGTGGCTGCAGACACAATTTAAAGTAGACTATAGTGTCATAGGCCAAAATGAGCACTTTGCAATCATTAGCACAAGGCTGTTTACTTTACACAACAACAGTACCAGTATACCATGATAAAAGGTTTTCTATAAACTCTTTTACACAACAGGCTATTTGATTCAGTCAAAACATTTTAAGAAGGACATAGACTCTAAACACTATTTCAGAATATGGCTACAACTAACAAATGAAAAATCATGACCTCTGAGGAGCTAAAGAGTAATCCTTGCACATGCTGCTCTGAAAGTCAATGGCATTCGGTTTCAGTATTGTGACCGTCCTGTGCGCTACCTTGTTGACCTCTTGTGTAAGGGCCTGAACGCTGTAGATGTTGAGCGCACCACTGTCCATCACAGCCACAATGTGCCGGCCCTTGGGGCAGATGGCCAGGGTGGTTATGGCGTTGTCGATGGAGCCGATCTCAAAGAGCTGCTTAAAGCTCTGAATGTTGATGAAACGCATGATGCCATCCTGGCTGAGCACTCCCAGGACCTACAGGTTAGCAGTAGGAGAAATAGATAGCAAATCGAAAGCCTGTTTATGCTAAACCAACAACGCATTAAGATGTACACTGACAGTCAATAAAAAACGCATCAGACAACTTTCTTGTATTTTTTTACCGAGAATCGATTCAAACCATATAAACGAGTACAACGAGTGCACTTGTTTGGTCATAAGAGAGTGGGATGACCACCGAATTGTTTACAATTTCCGCTTCAGTGAATTGGTGATCAGCTGTTACATCATGTGTTTTTCCTGTCTCATCTTGTCGATGCGTTTTCATTGACTGTCAGTGTAGTTCCATGAATAGGGACTATTGCTTGTTCTCAAATGCAGAATAACTATTTTGATCTTAACATTTTTGACTCATTCCTTCAAAACTATTAGTCTGGCACACTTAAATCCAATTTGTGTTATTTTTAAAGATGTTTATTAACAAAAAGTCATCTTTTCCATTCATGATCTCATTAATGATTAATTATTAATTACTTCCATCAACAAATTAAGGTGTTCTGGTAAGCTTTGAATTTGTCATCTATATACACAGAGCTGACAAAAGCTCAATGGTGCTGCACTGCCAATATAAGAATATGAGCCCCAATAGGGCACAACACCAGGCAAATACAGCCTGACTTTTGCGTTCAACACTCAAAGAAGTTTCATTGAATGATATCTTGTTGATATATCTCAGCTACTGTAGAATGACATGCACACTTACAAAGGGGGCAGGCTAAGGGCTCATTTCCACCAAACACTCTGCGTGTACAGCACGTGCCCGTTTTCTGTCCGTATTCGTTTAGAATGCACGTTAACAGATTAGACCATTTCCACCACACACGTGATCTGAGCGTATTCTGTCCCTATATGAACCTATTGTACACGTCGGTGGAAATGAGGCCTAAGGCTAATTTCAGTTGGTTGCGATATACGACCTCACAATGACAGGAAGAAATATTCACACAGTAGGTCTTCACGCTCATGACTGTGCTCTGTGAGGAGAAATGGCAACATTACCTGGCTGGAGCCGCCATCAAAGCTGTCGGGTACGAACTCTAGCTGACGCACGGTCCTGACCCTGGGCGGCATCTGGACCACGCGCATAAGCTGCCTGCTCTCCAGGCACCACAGGTGCAGCAGGTTAGCACGCCCCCCAGCTGCCAGAGTCTTCCCGTCCCTGAGGAGCACAAAACTGGATGTACTACTACTGACAATGCATTAATCTTAGGCCCTGTTTACACGTATCTATATATTTTTATAAATACATATTTTCCTATGCATTTGGGCCTCTCATTTACACGTAAACAGAGTTTTAGCAAATTCAAACGGGTATATTTTCCAAAGTTGAGATTTTTTTCAAATGCTGTATTTCCTGGATTTCACTGGATACGTGTAAACGCAATTTAAAAAAAATATATATATATATATATAAAAAATATAATATATAAAATAGTGGTGGGCATAGATTAATTTTTTAAATCTAGATTAATCTAGATTAATCATAAAATTAATCTAGATTAATCTAGATTAAAATGGCTCATTTGAATTCTGCCGAAGGCATTCAGAATATGTGTGCTACCTAAATAATGACTAGAAGTAAGTCTTTGAGAACGGGTTTCTTAAGCCAGGTGGCACAGTAGACCAGGGGCTCATCTCCTGTTTCCAAAATGCATCACTAACTGCTTGAAAAAGCTGTTCTACTTTGATACTTGGTGATGAAAATAAATCATGTTCAATAAAATGTACTTGTGTTTACTAACTGTTTATTTAGTTAAACATGAACTGAATGAAACATGAAACATGGATTTTGAACTAGCCTACATAAGAAGTTGTGATTAACTGTTTACAGTCAGTAGCTTTGTGTCAATCAGTCCAAGCTCTATTTCTCCTTCTTCCACCAGTCACTTAGGCAGACCAGCTTGTTCACATTTTCTGGTGGCAAAGTAGATCTCCTTTTCTGCACAATATGGCCTGCTAAAGAAAAAAGTCTCTCGCATGGGACAGTTGTGGCAGGAGTCCCCTTCAGTGCAGTGCAGTATACATCCGCACTAAAATATAGAGATAGGGTATACAGTACATCCGCGCTAAAATATCAAGGTAAAAGCAGAAAGTGTTGAGGAAGGGAGCAGTTTGCTTCCGTGTTCTATTTTCGCAAGGGGGAGGGGGGAATCCCCCTTTATGCAGTGCAGAGCAGATTCTAGGTTCATTTCACTGAAATGAATGGGACACATGTGGAGTTTAACTAATAAATTGGTCATTACGTTTTTCTGGAGTTGTTAAGGGTTTTTTGGAATCATGTGTCACAATCTGCAACTATTTGTAATAATTTCAAGCCTAATAGTGTAAGTTGTTACTTGTTACTGTTTGGATTTTGAGAAAATTAGCTTTATTTTAGGTCAGGCAGCAACCACTTACTAGGTGGTTGTTAGCGCGCTAACGCTAGCGAACTACGCTAACGTAATGTTTTGAATTGAAAGCTGTCACTAACACCCACCTAGATACTGTTACTGGTTATAGTGTAAGCAGACAAAGTAATATAAAGTTATAGGGCTACAGCAATGTATTAAATTCAAGGTGAGTCCAGTCGCTGTTAGCGTTTAGCACATGATGTTGTTATAGTTACTACTATTCACTTGAATGAGCTAGAGCTAGTTCGTTAGCTTGCTAGCTCGCTTTACAGACACACTAAATTATTTTCTAAGAGTTCGAAATAGGAATTTGTTGGCATTTTGGTCCCATAGTAACGTATTATGTTGGCTTATCTTTGTAGAATCTAAGATCTTTGGTGAAAGTCATCATAGTTTGTGTAGTATAGACCCAGCTCCCAACCCAACTTTGAGAATAGATTAACGGCGATATATTTTTTATCGCGCGATAAGAGTCTCGCGTTAACGCAGCACGTTAACGCCGATAACGGCCCGCCTCTAATATAAAATAAAATATATAATGGATAAAAAATATCCATTCATAAAAATATCTAGCTAAATATGCATAAACAGGGCCTTAAAGGGTGAGTGTTCTACAACAAGGTAAGATTCTAAAGCAAGATTCACATTATATTCCATGATGAACCCCAACATTTTTTAGAACTTTAATCCTCCCAACATTTTATTCACACTGGTGTGACAGCACACCCTTTAAGGTTGAAAGCATTTGCCATTGAGATTTACACAATTTACATCGTAACCTTATCATTATGAGGCGCACAACCTAGCAAACAAGTATTTGAAAACACTGAGGATGAAATATGGGTTATTGAAAAGTATCTGATCAACTTATAAACACAGGTTACCTGGTAACAGCGAAAGCTTTGTAGTGTATTTTGGGTCCATCTTGAGGTGCTGACAGCTGATACTTGCAGAAAAGGGTATCACTCTCCCAGGCAAAAATGGAGCCATCATTAAAGCAGCTGATGATAGTGTTGCTCAGTGGTAAAAAGAAAACCTTGAGAGGAAAACAAATATGTCTGCATGTCAGTCATCAGTTCTGTCTACATTACAGAATGCCAAAATATGTGTAATGTCATACAATGACATTACGAATGTTTTTAGCCAGTTCAGTTATGCTAAGTTACTTGGAACACACTGACCGTCCAGTTTCATTTCAATTTAGTGACCACAATTGAATTGAAGAAGACAAAGTCCGCAAGACCAGTAATATGCTCCCAACAATGTTTTAATAGTGACATTTCAGGTGTTAACAACTGGTGTTGAGGACCTCATCTTCATTGTACAGGCCTCTTCTGTGGTCCAGCAGCCAGACTTTAGACAAGGAGGTGTGTCTTTTGCTTTACTCTCTAGGCCACAGTTAAGTTCCCACCCTTTGGATGCCCACGGACTGGCGAATGTTGAGCTTCCTCTTCCTCTGAAATGTGTCCAGGTCCCAAAGCTGAGCAGTGTCTGACGAGGTGGTGATGGCGTATCGCCCGGAGCTGTGAACTGATATAGAGGACACAGCCCCTTCATGCCCTCTCATCCAGCTCACCAGCTGTTTAGTGTCTGACAAAACAACAGCTATTAGGTAGAGGAAGTGTAAATCTTCATCTGAGGCTTGAACTAACTGGTTCAGTGAGTCAAATAAATGTCACTGCAGTACATATACCACGTTTAAGATGTAGATATATTCCTAGATACCTACCTTTGTCAAAGCATTTTATGGAATAGTCAGCTAGGGCAACGAGGAACTCTGTAGTTCTGCGCAAACTGAATGCAAGAGCAGTGCATGCCTGTCCAGTCTTCTGAACCAGCCGGAATCTGTGAAGCAATAACAAAATAATAGCAATGCACGTGTTACTTAAAGAATGAAATACAGTTCACAAACGACAAAACGACAAAACTCTCTAAAACCTACCTGTTTCGAATTATGTCGAATACATAGATATTTCCGTGGTGGTCACCAGCGAGAAACGACTCTCCTGTTGTGTCAAATGCCACATGCAGAAAACGAACGGTCTTGTTTTGATGAGTATTACTGCGAACACTGGCGATGATGCTGTAAAAGTCAGACAAAAAAGTTATGTGCGCGATTTCTTCAGCCCTTTTATTTATTGACAAGATGAACACTCTTGCCACAACACAAGTGAGTCGTGACTGGAAGATCATGCATACTAGTCACAAGGGTTTGCGAACTACTGAACAATCACTACGCATATCATTCAGAGGTGCAGTTTATGATGCTCACTTACCCGTTGCTTACAGATGGATTTGGTTTGCGATGCCATACTTTACCATCTTCTTTCGAACCAATATCGGTGGTCTGCATTTCTCACCTGACCAGCAACAGATTTTTATTCTACTACTTTTGTTAGGGGGAAAAACTATCTAGCAAGCTAGCTAGCATGACTGTTCGGCGATAGCCACTGTTCGCTTACACAAGGGCGGTAACTGCCGCGGGAAGTTTGAAATATGCCACACTTGTTAGCTCAAAGTATTCCCGCTGTCTAATGGGAACAGGTCACCAGCACATAAAACCGTGATAGTGAACCATGTTTACCCAGTAAATGCAAGTGGCTGACTGGACTCAACAACAGCCAACTGTTTAGGTCTTGAGAATGTTCGTTACCTTTGCTTGAGGTAGACTTTTAAATACTTCAGGTGCTTATGGGTAATGAAGTTTTTCCTGACTCAAATAAACTTCATCAGGCAAATGCACTTAAAATTAAAATACTTTCAGAAAACAAAATAGTTGTTTGTATGTTTTACGTATTGTTTGTGATTCTGCACAAGGACCATCCTTAATATGATACATTGTTGTCAATGCGCATGAATTAAAAAGGGATGTTCTATAATTTTGTGTTTTAGTAGCAAACATTAACATTGAGGGATTTTCCACCGCAGGTTATGCCTGGATGTGTAAATTAGGTAGGCCATGCGGTGGATTTGATAAAGCTCCTCTAGGTCTTCTGGTGTGTATGTACGCAAATACCACACAGGAAGTGAAAGATCTGCCACTACTCTTGCGCAGCCACGTCATGTAAACTGAACTACTGGAGTGAGGGGCTTTGAATAAATAGCATGGCAGCACCGTAACCGTGAATTTTGAGAAGCACTGACAAGTCTACGTCTACTTAAGTAGTTACAATTCTATTGGATTTACGTGTGACCCAGAAGAAAGATATCGAAGGTTTAGTACTGTGCCAAAATGTCAGATATCGGGGACTGGTTCAAAAGCATCCCAACTATCACCCGGTTCTGGTTTGTTGGGTCAGTTGCGCTGCCATTTATCGGAAAGTTTGGATTTATCAGTCCTATGTATCTCGTTTTATTTCCCAGAGACTTCTTTAACAAATTTCAGGTAAGCATGCAACAGTATTTATACCTGACAGCTAGTCTCTTGATTTGGTTGCTAGCGAGAAGTCAGCTATTAGCCTTTAGCAAAAGGCCTCGTAGGCCTCTTTTAGTGTAGCTGCTAGTGGGCGAATGGATTCGTTGTTTTCTTGAGCGCGACCAATGGCAACAGCTGTAGTAGGCAGGTGAGGTTGTACTTCCGGGATCCAGCTAGATAGTATTTTTGCCATTTAAAACCTAAACACGCTGTTTCAGGGTACTAGACATTTTATTCCACAGCTGTTTTAATTACACATAGATGTCGACTTTTTTGAACATGCAGTTTGTCACCATATTTCCACTGAGGCAAGGCTTTAGAATTGAGTTGTATGATGACAATGCACACAAACACGGTAGCATGTGGACAAGTTTATCGAGATATGCCCTAAAACACATCGCCGTTATTCTGTCACTGGAATGTTACTTTCCTCTGACATCTGAAGTGTACATTACAAAATATAAAATATAAGAGTCTTGCGACTTGCTATTGAAATTAATGATGTTAACACAATCATCGAGCTGTTTGACACTGCGCTGTCACGTAAATGAATTCTAATATACAGTGAGTGCATACAAATGTTTTATGTGGCTGGCAATGGACAGAAACCCAAAGGACAACAAGTCTGACATAGAAACTGTACTATGGCTCACAGCTGTGCAACCAAACAAGCTGTATAACCACACAATATAATATTGCACTCCCCTGTTTACACTCCCCTGTGTGATGCTGCTGCCAAAGAGAGATGCATCACATTATTATAACTGTGAATCTATATTATATAGCAAGCAGGATGTAATAACACCGTGGCTGTGATATCATAACTTGTAAACTGCCGTGGACACAGTCAGAAAAAAATAGATTTGCACGAGGAAACTCGAGAGCCACATGAGAAAAAAATGTAAAAAAACAAAAACTGTCACAGTGGGGATCAAAGGAGCAGTCATATATATTTTCCTTTTTATTATTTGGGGGGGTCCTTTCTTACATGGGCAACTCGATTCTGATCGACAATATTTTGCTCTGTGTGTCTACCACAAGATGGTGTTATTTCAGCCTCTTGAAGCAAGTTGAATTACATATTTGCCAGAACAGATTCACATTTTGATTTGAAGTCATTTGATAAAAAAAGATATTTCATTAAGATAATAATGATTTTACTTATAAGGTAGGCCTACTATTAAACATGTAACTAGTGTAATTAGGCCATGCGTTCCCCGTGTGTATAGCAAAGTGGATACTCACAAGACTACAACACTAGGAGAGCCATTTATCTTGGCTGACTGAGGTCACTGTGGTGACGTTAAGCCCCCACCCCCCTCGTCTGACTCCTCTGGGCCTATCCTACTCTGCTGGGCCAACTCAGCCATGAGGCCTGAGCCTCACCTGGCAAACGGCAAGAGTGCCAGCCGTGCCACCTACCACCCCACCCCCTCCACTGCCCAGCTTCATGATGAATCACCCTTATCTTTCCAGACAGGTTTCCCTCGGTCGTGCAGTTTCCAAAGCCGACACGCCTGGCCTTTTTTTTGTGTTTAGTGGCCACTGGGTTAAGCGGACCAATCAGAATAGCCGGGGCCCACAGCAGCCCCTGTGTGTGTATGGGTGTTGTACAGGATGATGAAGGCGTTTGCAATCAGGCAAATACAAATGGCCTCAGTGTTTGTTTTCATTATCCTATCTTGGCTGTGCGCTGAACAACACAGTTGAAATAGATGGGTGATGGGTCTTATTGAATTTACAAGTGGTGTTTTGTAGGTGGCATGTATAACATTTTCAAACATTCTCTTCGTCTGAGACACAGGCACATTGATTGAAATTGGGAACCTTTCTTTCTAATTTTATTCAGTACTTAGATTGCCATTTTGTACTATGGTTATTTAATCAATAGTAGGAAATAATAATTAATTGGTAATTTAAAACAAAGATTAATCAAGCAGCTGCATGAATAATTGATTGTTGGTATGAAATAGTCTGATACAATTTCAACATGAGGACTGGAAGAGGGCTTTGAGCTATTAAAAAAAGACATTTTCAGCCACAAATGTCTTGGATTTAGTTTCAGTAGAAGAATTTTCTTTTGTGACTAAAATGGCAGCACAGCACACAAGGCATGGAGCTGCAGTAAAACGGTGCGGCGCTTGGACCCCGACTGGGCCAAGTTGGGCACACAAGGCCACCGTTTAACTGTTGAGACGCGGCCAAAAAACTAGTCCCTGCTGGTTTAGTCTCCCCCACTACACACACACATACACACTTAGACACACACACACACACACACACACACTCACACTCGCATACAGATACGCACAAGCACACTCACACAAAGACAGACACACACACACACACACTCACACACACACACACACACACACACACACACATACACACATACAGATACACACACACACACACTATACAGCATCATGGAGAGTCTCTCTGCTGCTTCTTTAACCCACTTTTTCTCACTGCTGCAGTCCCACAAAGGTCACCTCTACACGGGGGCGAACAGGCTCGCTGCTCTGCTGCCACTGCTGCTGCAGTATGTGTGTGTGTGTCTGTGTGTGAGAGAGAGAGAGAGAGACGGCCCCCGCCGCTAGTGCAGAGCTGTTTGATGCTCCCGCTTCAAAGGGCCGGTGCTCAGCAAACACAGAGCAGTGGCCAGCTGGCTCCCAGTGTCAATTTATCCGAGCCGAGAGAGAAAAAGTGGGAAGGATCAGTCAGTCATCAGTGGTGGTGGCGGTGGGGGTTAAAGTGGGAAAGAGAGGACAAATCAGAGCAAGGTAGCAAAGAAAAATGGCGTGTGGAAGAAGAGAAAGAGGTGGAGAAGAGAAGTGTGTCCAAGAGAAAAGGATGAAAGTGAAAGTTAGAGGTGGAAGAAGGGACATGAAAGAGGCAGAGAGAGAACAAGTGAGTGAGTGAATGGAAGATGTAAGAGGGAGGGAGGGAGGGAGGGAGGATCTCGGAGGGCAGTGGAGGGAGAGAGAGAAGGAGGGATGTTGGGAGTGTTGGAAGGAGCAAGGGAGGGTGAGGGGGGGGAAAAAGTGCCTGTTGTTTACTGACCCAGATTCTCATGCCAGGGAGTAAGCAAGCAAACATGGAAGACGGAGCAGATGCATTTGCCCTTTTTTTCTCCCTTCTCTTTCTCTCTCTCCCTCCCTCCCTCTCACTCCTTCTCCTTCTCGCGCCGCCTGTCTGGGGTGGCTCCACGGCTCCACCCAGGCCACCATTTTTCTCTCAGCCTGTCGATGAAAGCCCAAGTCTTGGCGCCAGGCGGCTAGGGGGCCTCCTAATGGGACTGGGAAGTGGTGGTGAGTGGGTGGGTGGTTGGTGGAGGTTGGGTGGGGTAGGTGGCCAAGCTATGGCTTCACCATTTGACAGGGTAAGGAACAGCAAAGCAGCAACATTAAGACCACACCACCACCACCACCATCACCCCTCTCCAATAATCACCCTCCACCAGCCCCCATAGTGTCTTAGTGCCTGTCAAAACACAAAGCCCAAGTGCCCCGTGGTTCTCCCTCTCGCCCCGCCCACTTATTTCAATCAGTGTGTGACATATATTCCGGTAGCAGGAACCTGAGGCTTACATCCAGTGCCAGCCTTTTAGAATGTAATTAGGCTGGCTGCCGACGCCACTGTGGCCTGGCCCTGCCCATGTGCTGATATCAACCGAGGAAGCCAACAGCAGACAACAGAGCAGGGCATCGATCTGATGAGTCATCTGTAACACTCTCGTGCTTAACGCTCTCTCTCTTTCTCTCTCTTCTCTCCCTCTCTTTTGTGTTCTCTCTCGCTCTCTGTCTCTGGCTCTCTTTCTCCCTTCCTGTATCTCTCTTTCTCTCTCGCTGTCTCTCTCCGTCTTTCTCTCTGCAGTTATGGAGGCCGCTGACAGCCACTCTGTACTTCCCGGTCGTTCCAACAACGGGGTTCCTGTACCTGGTTAATCTCTACTTTCTATACCACTACTCTTCACGGCTTGAAACAGGTGGGGAATGTTTTTGGTGTATGCATTTGGCAAGACCTAGTTTAATTTAAAATTTGGGCCTGTACACTGCAGTTTTCTGGATCACAAGTTGACTGCCTCATGTACAAATTCCATATACACCAGATGTATTAAATGCATGTGACATTTAGTCAATTGCTGTACAATGAAGACATTAATCTCAATGTGCACTGTTAAGACTAATCAAATTAATAGTGTGAATGGTATGAATGTTGCCCTGACCCATACGTTCTCATAACCTGTGTGTGTGTTCGTGTATCAAGTGATAATGCTATAATTATACTCTCTTCATAGGAGTGTTCGATGGCAGACCTGCTGACTACCTCTTCATGCTGCTGTTCAACTGGATATGCATTGTTGTATCCTTTGCTTGACCCTTGCCAGACATTAGCACACCTTTTTGGGATAATTATATCTCACTTTGTATTTAGTTTATTGCCTGTTCAGCTGTTGTCCTCAGATTCTCTGGTTACTTACCTCAACTTACTGCTGTGTATACTATAGTCTTTGGAGCAACATGCTTGCATGTAGGATTTGTGTTTGGTGATGGGTCCTCTAAAGGTTGGAGCATTGTCATATGTGATACATTTACAACGTCTTTCAGCTTTGTCTTATTTTCTAGGCCGTAGACCATGAGTAAGATGAGATAAGATGAGCCTTTATTGCCTCTTTAAAAGAGAAATTTGTCTTGGGCAATTGAGTGTGTGATTACATAGAACGTAAAAATAGACAAGAAACAGAAAACATGTAAACCATAAATACAGGCTAAGTCACATCCACCCAAAAACACCCATAATACCAATACCAACACCACCACCAGATATTGCACACAGCCCTATTCCTGAGAGGCCTTACTAAAAAATGATATCGCACACAACTCAGAATGATGTATACCGCCCCCCCCCCCTCCACACACACACACACGCACGCATACACACACATACACATACATATACACACTCACCATTAAGTAATTTAATTGACCAAGGAACCATTGAAAATTTAAATCTGTTCGTTTTACAGTTTGGAAGCCTATATCTTCTTCCTGAGGGTAGCAACTCATATTTGCCATTCAGAATATGTCCATCATCCTCTTGAGACTTTTAACCCTTCCTTCCTTACTGTTTCATGGAATAGATCCTGTAGTGACATGGGAAGAAGTAGCCCATGCTTTAGGGGGGGGCATCAAGGGCAGTGGGCATCCATCTAATTTCCCAGATATTTACATGTGTTCTGTGAAAGCATAGCATGCAGTGATGTACCAATTATTGCAGCTAAGCTTTACGATATGTATATTGTATGTTGAAATGTGATGTTTTTTATATATTGTGCAGCCCTAATTTAAAAGCAGTTACCTCTGCCCTCATGAAAGTGGCCTTAACAGCTTTTTCCAGATCACTGGCTTAATAATGGACATGCAGGTGAGTCAAATTCTAAAGTTGTACTGCAAGGGAGGATATGTAATGTAATATGTTAGATGTTAATATTTGATGAAAGGTATAAAGTTTTACAAATGTAGCGAATGAAACCGTGTGTGTAGTCCACTTATGATGATACTGTCACTTTGGGGCCTTATCTTTAAACCAGATGTGTCTATCTCTGGTCATAAAGGCTAAAGGTATTTCATAGCCATTTCAGCGTATTTATTGATTTCAGTCAGGGTTGCACCGTGAAGTGCGTCGAGTGCCTCAAGTGCCCCGATGACGGCCCCTCTGTTCTCTTAAAAAATGAGAGATGGGCCAGTGTATCGCCTTACAGAGTTCTCCGCGAAAGAGTCCTTCATCAGCACGCTTTGACAGCTGCAGCGGGAGACGGACTGTTCTCCACTTCCACCTCACATCGTCGCTCCGCTGCACCTCGTAAATCTGTCCCAAGGTTGAAGTGGGAAATGCTAAGCAGCAGCAGCAGCAGCTACACAACTCTGTTACCACTGGACGTTCCAACGTCAGATGTTCCACTGAAGAGGTGGCTGTAGGCCCACTGGTGAATGAAGCGCCACTGGCGAAGAGGGGGTTTTTGTTCTCGAGAGGAAGCAAAAGTGTATGTGGCGTCCAAAAGCACACGAGGGGGGAAAACAGTGCTTTTGCAACACTTCTGCATCCCTCCCACATTATTTATGCTTTACCAGTCAAGAGTTGCAGATGGATTTCAAAATGACGTTTATTGGGTGTGGCTTAAAAAAAAGCAGTGTAAAGGTCTGTTGTGAAAGATCAGGCTTGTGTGGCTTGGTGTGTGTGTGTGACACTCAAGATATGTCTGCCTTCTGTGTTTGCTCAATAAAATATCAGCAAAACTCTCTCCAGTGTGCGGTGGTGACTACTCATTTTCTAATCTAATGTCTGTCTTTGTTTCAGCTCCTAATGATCCCCATGATCATGTCAGTCCTGTATGTTTGGGCCCAGGTCAACAGAGACGTAATCGTGTCCTTCTGGTTCGGGACCAGATTTAAGGTACTTACAGGGCTGAAAGATCTCAGGCATGGTGCCTGAAATCAGGTGTGGGACAACTGTCACATTTAACTTTTGTAGTACACATTTAACTTTTTTTTCTGCCTCGCAGGCCTTTTATCTTCCCTGGGTAATTTTGGGCTTCAACTACATCATTGGAGGCTCGTAAGTGTCAACATTTTAATTTGCTTGTTTTGTTTTTTAAACAAATCACACACCTTAATGTCTTGCTGCCTGTAAATATTTCGTGGTTTTGCAGTATTTGCCTCCATTCTGTGATTTCCTGCCCATGAACACATTTATTTACTTTCCACACAACACAGTTCACGGCGCTTAGTCATGCTATGCAGATGTGTATCTCCTAACTATGTGGAAAACATCGTCTCCTCTGCTCTCTCATCTCCAGCTTCGTGAACGAGCTGATTGGGAATCTAGTTGGACATCTGTACTTCTTCCTGATGTTCAAATATCCCATGGACCTCGGAGGCAGGTCCTTCCTCTCCACCCCACAGATCCTGTGAGTCAAACATCTGCTAGCCCCAACACCAGCCAAGCGTAGCTGCACTCACGGGGAGAAGGGTTGTTCCCCCTCCCCTAGTCAGAAACACTACTTAAGTCTTTTTTACAATGTTGAGGGACATCTGGCCAAGCAGAAATGTTGTTGGAGAGCTGTGAAACTAAAATGTGAATAACATATGAATGGCTAAATGAGAGATACATGAGTGGCCATGTTATTTAATTTACTGTATGTTAAGGACTGGGAGTTAAACCCACATATATTAAATACAGGCAGACAAAAACCTTATTGCCCAATGGCCACTGAGGAAAATTTAGTAAAATGCAAACTAGTGTGCATTTGGCAATGTCTTGCTTAGAACATTTTCTTTATGCAGAGCTGCACTGTGTGTATCCTGGATGACTAGAGGAAATGAACTATACTTGAACATGATTATCTAGCCATCGAAATGAATTTGGAGACAAGCAAAGTCAGCTGCCTCGCGAAAACATGTTTAAGTTAATGCTTGGTGCCTTTAACAGGGATTGAACAGTACGGGTTCTCTAACTCTGTGCCCACAGAATATGCAGAGTTGTGTAGTCATTGCATGGTAGTTGCATATAACTACTTCCTCAGTAGCTACTTTCTCTCTCTCTGGTCACATTCTGTTGCTTTGTTTTGTCTACAGATACCGTTACTTCCCCAGCAGGCGAGGCGGAGTGTCTGGCTTCGGCGCACCACCCAGCAGAAGACCGGTGCCCCAGGAGCAGGGCGGGGGAGGGGGCAGGGGTGGCCGTCACAACTGGGGTCAAGGTTTCAGGCTGGGGGATGAATGAGGTTCAGGCACACACATACACACTCACACACACTGCGGAAACTACCTCCCTCCTCTCAACCTGGAGGGTGAAGACTGAGACATTTCACGTCAGTGATGCAGAATATGGATTTTCTCTTTTTTTTTTTTTTTTCCTTTTTTTTTCTTTCCTTCCTCCCTCAGACTGTAAAGATTGTGAGGTACAGGGGTTGCACTGCCACTTCAGGTCACTATGTACTGGTTTCCTCCTCTCACTGTCAGTGCCGTATCTTGTTGCGGTGTAATACATTCTCCATGTGTACAGCCTGCATTGAGAAGATGTGATGTAGGAGTCGGTGGACAAACCCATTTTGTGTGCAGCCTTCTTTTATTGCTTATCCCTGTTTCTTTGTTTTGTGTTTTTCTTTTTAATAGGCAGTGCCTGAGGACTCTCTTATCTCTGACATGGCTCCATTGTTCCATCCCATAATGTTCGCTTCTATGGTTTTGGCATTGTGCCGTCAGTGTATCTCTAAAACTTTGTACATATGGAAGTTTTTTTTTTTTTTTTTTTCTTTGTCTTGTTTTTTTAAAAAGAAAATCAGTTTAAGAATGTTGGAGGCTGTAACAAGTGACATGCAAACACAATAGAAATAAGAAAGATGTAGAAAATTGATTTGAAGCACTGAATTGTTGTTGTTGAAGGGGTGTGAAAAGCAAATGAAATGCAGAGGATAGAAAAACAGTGTGAGCTTCCTGATGACAAGGAAAATTGTGTAGTCTAGCTTTTGCAGATAATAGTGCTGCCTAATGCAAGTAGATCAGGTGGGCTGAAGCATTGTGTGTAGCACTGTGATGTTCCAGTGTTGTCCTCTCCTCTCAGAAAAAGGTGCCTCCCACACTTGCAATGAAAACCTACTGCAAGGGTCCACTAGTCTGCCCCCTTGGGTTTTTGCTAACACCGAATTGCAACGGGATGCCACTCTGTTTGCAAGTGGACATCCACAGAAGCAACAGCTTGCCAAAATCTTTTTGTCCCAAACAGGAGGTACAATAAACATGCTATTTTGGCATTTGAAAGTTTCAGTTGATTTTTTTTGTTAAGTCCCTAGAAGGCAACTCCGATGTGGTTGTTACAGGGTTGCACCTACACTGAAAATAACAGAATTTCAGAATTGCATTAAGGTGTAATACAACATGCAGTGCTACTGAATTCAATTCCATAGCCTTTTGACAACCTCCAAGTGGATAAATTGACATTGACATGACATAAAACTTCTTGTATATGGCATAAGTGTGTATTGTTGCCTGGGGCATTGGGCGAGATACAGACTGATCACTTGGTTGTGTTTTATTGAGTTACAGCAGACTGTTTTAAAAAAGAGCAAGCAGAATTCTCGGTAGCAGTACAGTATTCCTGATACATGTCCGAACATGACACCATAGCAGCAGCCGAGGGAAGAGAAAAAAAAAAAAGTTCATCAAGCTATTGGAAATCTAGTCTTGTCTTTGCAGTTGAAATGGAACTACCTTGAATACAAGCGGAGTCAACATGATTAAAAGACCAGCGGCAGAAGTATTGCAAACAATGAAAATGACTAATACAAAAAAAAAAAAACAAGTACTGTGCATAACTATTGATTCAGTTTGATTATGTCCACCTTGTAACTCCATGACAAGGAGTTTATATTTTTTTATGAGATTGCAGGCAGTGTTTTTGTGGTCCAATGAAGAGATGTCCAGGATTCCAAGAAGTCTTTTGTCTGTTGCTGATGCTGCTTGTCCTTACTGACGTAATAAGTGCCACCATGGACCACACTGTAGTCTCGTGAGTATAAAGTATGACAAATTAACCAGACAGCCTGGTTAGCGGTCCTCTCACAAAAGTGTTTTTAACATTCCTTTGCAAAGGGTTTAAGCGAAATGGTCAAGGGACTCCTATTATAAATGTAACAAAACTTCCCCTTTTCCAAAACAATTGTACAAATCGGTGCCATATAGAAAAAAATATTTACAAGGGCCCTTTTTAAATCTCTCAAAAGAGGGTGATAATATAGCAGTCCAGCTTTGGCACTCCTTGGTTCAGCCCTCCAGGTCAGTGCTTCACACAAACTGTAAATGGAGCCGATGACGTCACATTCCAGGAATGAAATCATTGGTTCCCAGTTTTAAAATGCAACTGCCTTTCCCATGGCATAGGCAAGTGTATGCGATGTCCCCTTTCTGTCCTGCAAAAACAAAAACCCAAAAAAACAAGACAACATGAAAAAAGGGAAAAAATAAACATGGTAAACAATTTTAATATGATTTTTCAACCACCGCACACCAAAGCACAACATTTTGTTCAGGGACAGACATAAAAATCTGAAATGTCTGAAAAGGGGTGAGATTTTGATTTGCAAAATATGGACAATAGCTGTGTGGGCTCTTTCCCTGCCAAGATGTTTTCTTTTTTTTTTCAAAACCTAAATTACAGGCTGCCAACATCCTGTGTGGATGAAAGCAGCAGCTGCATAATCAACCAGAAAAGACACCCAGTTCACCCATTTAGCCTTCCATGTCTTCAGGAAATGTCCCTCAACATCAATCAAGCAACATTTTTGGATTAATTTTCCATTTTGCTTTCTTAACATAGAACATTTAATGACCTTCTTTTTCCCCACCACAGAAGCCACATTTTAGGATTAGCTGTTGCAAGCTTTCATAATGCTGGCCTCTTCAGCAATACTTACCATAACTATTTCACCCAGTTACTCTGCCAGGGTGCTCTCCAGTAAGTACTTCAAGGTCTGGGGTCACTTTCTGTGTCTCCAAACAGGTCCTCTCGTTATCAGCTGCCATAGTAACCTTCACCCATCTTCCGTGATCCACACTCGCTTGTCCGAGTTGGTCCCTGCCCTTGCTGATGTCCGACATTGTGTGTCCCAGCTTGGAGGTGAACCAGTCAACGATCTCTTGATTGGTGAGTTTTGACCGCTCAGACAGTCGCTCAATGTCCTCTCCCTTTAGTGTCTTTGTGTCCTGGAAGTGCCTTTGGAGGACACTCTGCGCTTGTTCGGACAGCAGGGCAGAGCTCTGGCCGTTCTGCTTCTTGTTGCTCAAGTTCTGGAACTGTTCCATCCACTCCAGGGTTCCATTCTTCAGAGCCAGGCGGCTGTCCTTGAACCAGCGCACGATCTCCGTGCGCACAAGGCCCGTCTGGATTTCCAGGTGGTTGTATTCCTCCGGAGATGGCCACTGCGTCTGGGTGAAGACGTCCTTGAGAAGGCTCAAGGACTTGCTGTCAATAGACTCCGCAGCGCTCGTGGAAGTTGTGAGAAGAGGCAGAGGCAGGGGCGAGGACCTGGCTCTGTTCTCCTGCTCGTGGACTCCGTTTTGCGAGCCCCGCTGCTCGAGTCGTTTGGAGCCCTTGGAGTTCAACAGGGCCTGCTCAAGGTTATCTCGCAGCGCACGGCGCTCCGTGAACCAGCAGTCGATTTCGTTCTTAGACAGTTTGGTGTCCACCACCAGATGGTCGATCTCGGCCTGCGTTGGATAGCTGGCTCGCTGAAAGCTCTCCTCCAGCGTCTGCAGCTGCTCCGATGTTTTGCCTTTCACTCTCTCCAGGAGAGGGAACTGTGTGGGAACGGACTTCTGGGGTTGACTGTCCTTCAGCAGGACCTCTGACTTGATCTGCTGCATATTTTTATGGCTGCTGTGGCGCTGGTCGCTGAACCATTTCTTGATCTCACCCCAGGAGAGACCAGTGACCTCAATAAGGCGATAGACCTCCTCATCATCTGGGAACTGACACAGGCTATAACTAGCCTTAAGTTCTCTTATCTGATCGGGGGTCTTGTTGCAGTCTGATAGGCTGGGAGTAGGGGAGGCCGATTTGGGCACGGCCTGAAGGGACTTGATGATAGAGGGTCGTTTCACCTCGGGGGCAACAATGGGCGCTGTGAGGGGCCTCTTGACTGCCTGAGCCACTTGGCTGGCCACAGTCAATGCGATCGGCGCGCACGTCACAGTCGACCCGTTGGCGACCGGAGTCAGCACCAGGCTGGACTGCCCGAGCAGCTGGCAAGGGAGAGTCTGAATTAGGGACTGCGAGGACTTGCTGGACTGGGTCAGCTGAGCAGGCAGTACGGTGAACGCCTGTGGGACCGACTGGATGGTGCCGTTGAACATCTTCTTGCGGGCTTCCTCCACCTCTTCGGGTGACCAGCTTATGCCCTGCTTCAGTCTCTGCGTTGTGAACCACACTTTGATTTGCTCCTCGGGATGTTTGGAGGCGGCGGTCAGCCAGGACAGCTCCGCCTGGGTCGGGTAGGGGAATTTATTGAAGGAGGTGATGAGTGTCAAATTACCATCCAGGGAGGGGTTGTACTTTGAAGTGTTTAACGGCACGGCGATTTTGGGGACAAGGTGAAAGTTAGGCGGGCGCTGCAGGGCGGGCATGATGTGAGAGAGTCCGTCTTTCAGTGACGCATCCGGAATAAACACAGTCCCGTTCACATTCACCGCAGTGATCTGCTTTTTGGGAAGGTCTGGGTTCGGTTCCAGCTGACCGTCCACCGACGAACGCTTGATGTCGGTTTTTGGCTTGCCAATCTTTACTGTAGTGGACTTGCTGAGGGGAAACGTGGCAAAGTCCTCTCCACTTTGCCCACTACTCGTGTCGTAGATGACGGCACAGTTTGACCCCTCGATGGTCTGCTCTAGTATGGTCTGGCTGTTCAGTTTGATTCTTCTGAACTTGAAGTTGCTTTCGCCAGGGTGACATTTCTCATTGTGCTCGGTCAACGTGTCAAACTTTTTTGTGTTAAAGTTACAGACGGCACACAAGTACAGCGGGTTCAAAATGACATTGGGGTGGTTAGAGTCCACATGTTCTTTGAACTCGTTCAGGTTCTGCGTGGAGAACGTACAGTATTTACATTCGTAGCCCCCCTGCAGTTTCCGCTGCGTGCGAGGCTCTGCTTCGGTTCGCTCTGGCTCGGTCACCTCGCGGGCCGAACTCGCGGGGTCGCTCTTCAACGGCGCCCCGTCCTCGCTGGGGAGCAGCGAGGTCGATCCGTTCTCCACCGCGGCACCGCTGACCAGGGCGTCCATGTCGTCTGGGTCATCCTGCTCCATCATGTCACTAGGTCGGATCATGCAGGGCGTTGAGGACTTTCGTCGGCTGGCCATTGTTGAGGAAGGCAATAGGATGGCCTCGGGGAGAAACTGTGGGTATGAGGTGAGATTCCGTAGGCGGGAGAATCTTCACTGGGCGTGCCTGCTGACTGTTAACGTCAGCTCCAATGGAGGACTTCATGAGATCTCATCACAGATCATTAGACCTACAAGGACAAAAGAGGACAGAGAGAGCACTAATTATAATTGGAATGTACTGACCGTTAATTAATGGTAAAATATACATATCATAAAAGCAAAAGGCACGAAAAGCAATGCTAATGGATAATGCTAGCATTAAAGTATTGTACAGATGTTCATATTCTGTATTTCTATTTTGTGAAAAAAAAAAAAAAAAAAAAAAACACCTGTCCTCACATAGTATGTGACTGGCACATCCAGTTGACAAAAATGGGCTCACAAAACTAGATTGAGAGGGAAACACGGATCACATCCCAAAACCTTCTATCAGATTTTAGGTAATCTCTTTTAACTAAAAAGACTAACGGGGAAAAAAAACGAACAGCCTGAACAACAAAAACATGTTTTGGCGGTCAGTCTCCTCCGCTGAGCTCACAGTCGAACAGCACACAGAGTGAAGCAATGGGTGAAAAAAAAGGAAAGGCATTAATAGTAAGAACCCTGAATGCCATCAATGCTAGACATGGTTAGTCAACACTGTAACACTGACCCAGTTAGGAAACTTAAAGCTAGCAAAGCTGACACACTCTGATCGGTGTCACTTATGTCAGAGTCATCATCCCCACTATCTGAAAATGTATTTTTTCCAAAAACATTTGATCGTCTCCGTCAGGGTGATTCATGGACACGAACTTCATGAGTCACACATACTCTCTTCATTAAAAATTAAGACCAGCTTAATTTCCATGCAGTAGTTATGGCAACAGCAGACATGGAGATGCCCTTGTGTGGCACTGCAGCTGCGGAAGAAGGAGGGAGGGAGGGAGGGAGGGAGGGAGGGAGAGAGAGAGAGAGAGAGGTGGAGAGAGAGAGAGAGAAACACTCCCTGCAGGTATTAATTAGACGGGAAGTGATGTGGTAGGTGAGAGTAAGGAACGGAGTGGAATGGGAGCTGAGATCCGGTGCCAAGCTCTGGCCAAGTCTGTTTAGCTCCGCTCCGCTCCGCTCAGCTCTTCCCTGCCCTGCCCTGCCCTGTCCTTCCCTGCCCTGCCCTGCCACTCTCCGCTGCCAGAACTCCCCTGGCCTGCGGTGGCCCCGATGGAGCCGTGTGTGTGTGTGTGTGTGTGTGCAGCAGAAACTAATTAAAGATGCATGAGGCTCCGGCCTTCTCATATCACATCCCCAACTCACTCTAGGAGTGCCAGTCTGGGGTGGAGGCACCAAGGGGAGGGGAGGGGAAGGGAGGGGAGGGGAAGGGTGGGGAGGGGAAGGGAAGGGAAGAGAGATAGGGGGTGACTGAAGACTGTGTCTGCTTGTGCATGCTTGCATGCATGCTGTAGGCTCCTTCTTCCTAGACCAAAATAAGTGTGATTAAGGTGGTCAGCAAATTAAAGCAAAAATTGCTTGCACATGACACGTAATACAAGTTATACTCGTACACTAATTAGTAAATGTTCAGCGTTTATAAAAGCAACTTCAGCAAGTTAGCCCTGTCTGGACTGCATATTAATTCGGGTATGTAGATCTGAGCCGAGATACCGGAGCAATACTGTAATGTAATCTACCACGGAGAGGTACTTCTTCGGTGAAGGTCCGGAGGGCCCTTCTAGTAAGGCCTATAAATACAGTATCACTTTTCTGATCCACAAGGATGTCAGCAAGGATGCTGTCTTTTAAATCAGAGACCAAAGACTAGCAGGCGTCATTTTGTCACGTAACATAGTACAGTGTTTGACGTCTGCACTGCACAGCACAGTATAGGCATGTTTGATGCTGATGGCTCAAGAACTCTACTTGACAGAGTGTCAGTCTGCATAGGGAACAGGGTACGACTGATAGCGAGGCGCTGCGGTGGTTTTTTTGTTTTGTTTTTTTTTTTTTGAGGGATGGCAGCTGCCGTGTAAACACGGAGCAGATCAACAGAAGCGTGAGACACGCTCCGACAGACAACCTCCTGTTTCCTCCCCGCTTTGCCCTCAAACCATCAAAGAGCTAAGGGGGGGGCGACAAACATGAAAAAAAGTACTTTGCTCAAAGCACTGGAAAAATGACTAATAGCAATAAAAAAAATAAAAAAAAACCTGACACACGCAGCACGCAGCACACACACACAAAAGCAAACTCACACTGGCGTCACACTCGTGTCTCTGCAGCAAGCACACCTACTGTGCTTTACAGACGTACTCTGGCACCCAGCGCAGGGGCGGATGTGACTTCCTCATTGCGGGGGGGTGTGAGCGGGATGTGGGGTCTATGGCTGGGGGTGTGGGGGGTTTTTGGGGAGGGGAGGGGAGGGAAGGAAAGGGGTTGTGGGTGGAGGCTATAGTGGTGGTGGGGGTCAGTAGTGGGGGTAGGGGGGTGGAGGGGCAGTCGTGGGGCCGAGGCAGCGAGACAGCTGGTGGCTGCAGTTTTCAGGCGTGGGGAGCGAGAGAGGGAGTGGAGGGAACGGCAGATGCTGGAGCACTCAGGTTTTTTTCCCCTCCTTCTTTCGTTCTTTCTTTCTTTCTTTCTTTCTTTCTTTCTTTCTTTCTTTCTTTCTTTCTCCTTCTCCGCTCCGCTCAACTACTCAGTGTTTCCAGAGGCCCGCTGTTGCCGTGGTGCTGCCATGTGGGGGCGGAGCCAAAGCCGAAGCCGAAGCCGGAGCTGCGCTAATGCCACGCGGCGCGGCGCGGCGGGGGGGCAGAATTTCGGACGGGGGGGGGGCAGAATTAATTTAAATCTCATCAGGAGCAGGGGGTCTTCAGAGAGCCGCGGCTCTGCATGGTAACAACCGAACGGCGTGCTGTGGTGCGGCCTGACTCTCTGCAACTCGGGCACACACAGACGTTTACGCTGAAAGGAGAGGTTAGGCAAAAACGTGTGTTACAAAATCAGTGCTGTATTGATTCCACACAGCAAATATCTATACACCAGTGTGTGTACTGTACGTTTATAAAGAGACATAAAAAGATACTTTATTAACCACTGAGGACATTTAGGACAGAGCTACAGGAAAGGCAGACACTCGCATCGGCAGCAGAAGCAGACATGCCAATAGTGGAAATCTAATTGCACAACAGAAAACAGTTCTCTCTTGGTGTGTGTGATGTTCCCAGGCTTTTTGATAGCTGCTCTGGCACTGAAGCTGTCAAAACTTTTGAACAAAATCGAAACTGCCCAGGAATGGAAGGCAAGCAGACTCTTCTTACTGCAGTGCCTGCCTAACTCCTGCAGTTCTTTAGTAGGGAATTCGCAACAGCAGGCGAGACGCAGGAGACCTGACAGCATGTTCCTCGATGTATACACTCAAATTAAGTGGTGTCAACACAGATTAAGTCTCTCCACTTCAGTCACCACAGCTCAATATCTCTGTAGGCTGCATCACTGACAGACAAACTCTAAAGGTAAACAAAACTCTTCAGCTCACTTAAGACTTGCATTCCTAAGCAGTGGGTCTTCGCTGTCAGAGGTGGGATGCAGCACCTCCTGTGATTTCCCCTAGGTCTGCTGTGTTTTTTGAGGGCTACCTGGGGGGTGGGGGTGGTGGGATGGACTAGTAGGTTGCCATGGCAACTCATAACCAGCTGGTGGGAGAGGTTTTCATCCTCCGAGAACCAGAGGAGGAATGTTCCGCATTCCTATTTTTGGCTTGCGCGAATCCTTCCAGCTCCAATCAACTGCGAGGGGAGCTGTGCAGTGTGGTGCGCGCGGGAGGGGGTGGTGGTGGTGGTGGTGGTGGTGGTGGGGTGGTGGAGGTGGTGGGGTACCCACCATTATGCTGAACTGCTGATCAGTGGTAGCTGGAAGCAGCCCACACCTCCCTTCCCCTCCCCTCCCCTCCCCTCCTACTCTTGCAGTCACAAGGTTGGCCACCTCCTCCCGCTCACCTGGCCTTCTCAGGTCCTTATCTGCAGCCTCGCTGTGCATGGGAACGAAGGCAAACAATGGTGCAGGAGTTTCGAGGCAGAGAGAGAAGCTTGTGGTTTAGAAACACGCCGACCTAAAAATACACAGCTGCAGCAGGACAATGCAACTCCACAGAAAACAAAAAAAAAAATCTTTCTCCCAGCTTAACTTCTGAGTAGACAATATGCTCATCTCCTGCAAAATAACCTCTTGTCTCTCCAAAAAAAACTTTCCAGTTCCACTCAGATTTGAAATGGGCGTAAGCATTTTTTAAAATGTGCCGAGTGACGCACATAAATGCAGGGATCCATCGGAAAAGAACAGAGAGACAAACTAGAAACCGCCGTTAAACTTTTCAGTTACAGTTACACATGTCCATCGAGCTGAAATGAGCATCAAATATTTATGTCAACATAAAAGTGAACTAGGTTTAAAACAAAAAGGCACCAGGTGGACAGGCAGGGTGAAAATCACACATCTCAACCCCCCCAAATGACCATTTCTGTTAAAGACACAACCAAAATTCACCCTGGGAGCACACAAGAGGCCTGGTGTGCCTGTGGATATGTCGCTAGTCTGCTAAAGCCATCCGAATTGGCCGTGTCGTAGGGCCCAGTATGGCTTTTCCAGCAGAAACCAAATCTCTCCGCTGCTGCTGCTGCGTGCTGTTGCCGCAGACGACACCTCCACCGCCGCGTCTCTCTCTCTCTCTTTTTCTCTCTGTGTGTCCCTCGCTCTCTCCTCTCTCCCCCCTCCGCCCTCCCCTCTCTCTATCTCCCATGGCTGCCTTCCCGAACATTTACGAAACGCTGATGGCAGAGAGGTCACACCAGGGATTAGGATCAGTGTCATATTTGAACAGCCTTCTTACACCCCCCCCCCCCCCACACACACACACACACACCCCATCCCGAGCTCTTCCACTTCTTCCCATGACAGTGTGCAGCTAACCCGAAAAACGAGACGAGGAGAAGAAAGCGACTTAAGCTCATAATCCACATTTGTGCTCATTTTAAGGGATGTACGAGGAGATGATGACAAGGCCCTAAAAATTAAGAAGAGCCTGGCTGCAATAGCCAAACAAGCTTGGCAACAGGAAATGGACAAGCGGTGAACCTTAAAGGTGTACTTCCATCGTGTTTTCATTCATTTTGTGGTGGTCTCTAGTATTAATGAATGCCCTGTGAGGCGGTTTTGGTGAAAAAAATGCTTTAGTGCTTCTGTTTCAGGCTGTTCTAGTTTGGTGAAAGAAGATGGAGCAGGGAGAATGACAGGTTCTCGGCTATGCTAGTCACAGGCCACAATCATTCGAAGCCCATTCGGTCATAGCGAACCAAATAGAAGATTTTCACAAACACACATACTTACCTATACTTTGCTAAGTGAATGTGTGCTGCAACAAAACTTCTCCAGTAATCACAACTGTGGCATAGCTTTTTCTAATTTACAAACCTACGTCACTTTGTTGGCCCTTTTCTTATTCAATCGTTTTTCTGCCTACTTTCTTTCACTGACTAATAGAGGCAATCGGGTTAGAAGAACATTTTCACGTGCAGCATGCATATGCAACTCGGGGTGACCTGTCGTATTTCAAAAGAACAAGTACTAAACGGTTTCTTGTGGAAGTACTCCTTTAAAAAAAAATCAACTCTTCTAATAGTGAGTAGGAACACAATACGTAATCCCAAACCATGTCAAGTAAATCTCAACAGAAAAAAAAACCCTGTGATCCCACATCATGGCCCTTTTTTGGTTACCTAAACACACTGATCTAAATCTAGCATAAATATTTACATGCTTACTTATGCAGAGATATGTTTGCTACCCGCACCAGCTGGCTCTGAGACAGACACTAACTCTTACATAACTGCGCATGCATCATTTATCCGTGAATGCCCTAGAGAAGCACACACAGATAATCTACTCCAGGGGTCGAAAGTTTAACCCAACGCCAAGCGTTGTGGGGACTTGTCGGTAGCGGCAAACACCAAACACTGTCAAATCAAGATTAAGTATTTAATACATTCCAGCTTGCTTCTGCAAGTGTTTTATGTAGAGCATGACAGGCTGAAAATAGCTGTGGTGGCGGTGGTATAATAGACATACCAGAGACCCATTTTTCGATGGTATGTTTACAAACATCCGGAAGCCGTGGCGGTAGCATGCACCGCTAGAAGAAAGCACTAGTCCCAGTGTCTGTCTGTGTACCTGGGTTTTCTGTCTCGTGTCAGACGCACATGTCCTACCTTAAATAAACCCCGTATTTGCTCAGACTAAAATGGATATGAACTCACTGAACTGCACTCCGCAGAGTGGTGCAACACGGAATGGCGTGTTTGTTAGGAGGAGGGACGGTTTTTGGAATGAAACAGAAAATGACTGTTGATTGTATTCTATCCTGCAGTAAGTGCTGAGTCCCATTTACCCAACATGACCCCCCCCCCATGAAACATGAAACACACTTCATGAAACATACTACACATGCTATTTCGCAATCTTGAACCTACTGCTTCAACAAGACCCCCCCCACACACACACACACACACAACCCAAACACACACTTTTAAATTTCATGAAACATACTACATGCTATTTCGCAATCTTGAACCTACTGCTTCAACAAGACCCCCTGCACCCACAACCCACACACACACACTTTTTAATTTGCTGAAACATACTACATGCTATTTGGCAATCTTTAACCTACAGCTTCAACAAGACCCCCCCCCATACACACACAACACACACTTTCCCTTTCATGAAACATACTACACGCAACTATTTGGCAATCTTAAACCTAGTGCTTCAACAAGACTCTGGATTTTACTACACCTCCCACTCCACTCCCCGTTCCTGGCCTCCTCAGATCAGATGGCAGAGCCATGAGCTGTTCAGCCCGCGCAGTCCTCCCTGCCCACCCGCCACTCCGTCGCGATGGCTCACGCCGCCAGAATGTCGCTGTTGCTACCGCCGCCGCCACCACCACCACCACCAGCGCTCACATTCGCCCGAGAGACTGAGTCACAGCCTCCATCATCTCGATGAATCAAGCAGATCCCACAGATGTGCAAACCCCCATTTACCCAGAGCCACACACACACACACACTCGCCTCAGTAGACAGGCAAATGCGTAAACAAGTCGAGGTGCGTGTATGTATGGACACACACACATGGACACGGACACACACACACACACACACACACACACACACACACACACACACACACACACACACACAGTCTCTCTCACACTCACACACACAAAATCTGTCTCTCTCACACTCACACACACACACACACACACAAAGTACCCCTTTATTGCGATCACAAACGCCTTCCGGTCCATGGCCTCCATGACGGAGACAGGCACAGGGGGGTGGGGTGAGCAGTCAAGCTTCGTTACACCTCGGAGGACAGAAGGCCCCTCAAGAGCCCACCATGAAATGAAAAACGGCCTCCCTCCTGGTTCCGTTTTAGCGCTGGAAGGTTCTCACTGATGGATGCAGACCCTTTGGAACCGGAGAACAACCTACTGTGGTTACTCTACTCCATGCTTACTCCAGGCAAGTCCTGACAGAGCCAAGCAGCTAAGGCATAGCAGCTGTCCCCAAAAAGAAAAATGACCGTTTCCTCCATCTACTGAACCTCTGTCCTCTGTCTCCACGTTGTTCCTTAGACAAGATGTACATCATCATTATCAAACACGTATTTAACTGCATTCAGGTCACCTGAGTAGAAGTAGCTTAATCCTAAGTTATAACGTTGTATATTTACATCAGCCTGAGACTGGCCTAACAAATATGTAGGCCTATGTGGCCAAGTAAGCCAAAGATCCTATGTGATCGAAATTTTGCCTGCCAAAGATACTACATGGCTTAAATTTTTCCTGTTCATTAAGTTCATTAATTTCAATTTTGCGTCGTTAAAACAGTGTGCAGACCTCCATCACAACAAGTAAAAGTTCACCATATTGAAATAAGAATCAAAGGCATTTCCATATGCGTACAGAGGGGTTTGCATGTTAAAACGCTAGACATCAGACGTGTTTACTAGACTGGTGTCTTTCAGGGATAACCAACCATATGAGGATGATGCATATGGTCCACATCACCACAGACTAACACAACAAGAGAGAAAAAAGGCAAGGTTACCGTGGAGACCAGTGCCATGCGCAACAGGGATGGTTTGAGCGGACTATTTACAAACACCATCTGTGAGTTTGAATCATTTCTCTCTCTGATGCCAACTGCCATCACACTGGGCTCTTTTCAACTTTTGAATTTACTTCTCACATGTGGATGCAAACTGTCTTGATATTCAAACAATATGACAATCCAATTTCAAACACAGTTTTAGAGCTAAATGATAATCCTCAAAGCAAAAAAAACATCAGAACAAAGTGTGAGAAAGAGACATCTTTTAAAAATTCTTGAGTGCAAGATAAATGCATGATGGCATGTTCGTCAATTCTTTACTGTAACACTGTTAGCTAGGCTAATTTCCCCAGCCATCGCCCTCAAACGAACTGAGGTATACCCAGCTAGTAGACATGGTTGTCTATCTTTTTGGAAGTTCCATCATCTGCTGTTTGCACATTGGATAGACCCAGTTCCCTAATAAATCTTTGGATGTAACAAAACTTGTTGCTTGGCCATAATTTCAAATGCCAAGCCAACTTCGTCAACACTGCCAACAGAGTCCATTTTAAAACAGCTGTGGGGCTCACTTTTGATAAGAACGGCCAAACAGCTGTGCAGGCCAATCTACAGGATCGGCTCTTCCTGTGCAGAGAGGAAATTAGGAAAATCGAGGAGGGGGGGACGGCTAATAAAGAACACGGCTCCAGACCTCCGCGGGAAAGAGGCCACCGTCTGTCACAAAGAGGCTCCCTCTCGCCATGGAGTCATGACCACCACCTCAGATGAGAAACAGGGAGAGAGAGAGGGAGAGAGAGAGAGAGAGAGGGGGATAGGGAGGGAGGTGGAAGGAGAAGGAGAGAGCCCAACCCACAGGTATGACATCATCATGGCCCTAGCCAGCTTAGTCAACCAACAGCTCTGTTGGCTGGAAGGTGGGGGGGGGGGGGGGTGGTAGGGCTGGGAGGGTGGCAGCGAGGGGGCCAGAGGGACGGAAGAGGAGAAGAGGGAGCAGCGGGGGAGTGGGGAAGGGGAACGACGAAGACGGCAGCAGCCACAGCAGCAGCAGCCTCCTCCTCAAAGACGTCTGCAGGCGCCACGGCAGGAACACAGGCAGCCATTTTGAATCAGCCACAGAGCACAGGGGGGACTGAAGTGAATTTAGGGGCAGTAAAGCCCTGATACTACTGGCCTCAAAACTTTCACCCCGGTGTCTGTTTTTTGTAGAATGAAAAGAACTTATGTTTGCATAATGTCTAGACCTTTCCTTATTGTCATATTTACACTTGGTATTTAGTCACACAGGAACAGCTAGGCCTATAAATCACTTGCTACAGTTATTCTTCTTCTGGTTGTTTTTTTTTATGGTTAATATTAGTAGTAGTAAAAGTAGGCAAGTAGTATTAAAATTCTCTTGTATCTGACATTATTAACACAAGTGATTCTGTGATTCTATGAAAGATGTTCCTTTAGCCTAAAATAGGGCACAAAAAGTTGTATTTCGTTTAAACTTAGGGTAACATTAAACTGTTTTTGGGGACAATCTAAGCCACTACTTCTAAAATAAACATTACCCTATGTTGGCATGATTTAAAAAGAGAGATAGTTGCAAAACAATTAAACACTGCAAACAAGACTTTTGACCTCTCATAGTTTTACATAGATTGATCCACTTTCTTAGTAGATAGTTATGGATTTTGGTGACATTATGAAAACTTTTTTCGATGGACAATCCTATCGACGCAGCACATTAGTAAATAGTGATAGTTGAGATGTGGGTTACAAGATCAAACAACGTGTTGCACAAAAAATGTTCAGTTGCTTGATCTATTGCCTGGATACAAGGCAGCTGGATATAAACGCGTCGCCCAATCAAACAGCCCCAAAGAAGTTCACAGAGGGTAATGTGTTTTGAAAATACGGACTGTGCCTTTAACACAGACTGAAGTTCAAATGGACCGCTACAAAAAGAAACAAAAAGCATTCAGCAACTCGTAGAGGGCAGCACCTCATATGCAACTGAGGCTACTAAATCAGGTGAAACCTATGAGTGAAAACAACACATAGCAAGTCGCATCCTCAGCTTCCAAGGCCGAGCACGGGAGGTGGCCTCCATACCATAGATACGCAGGCGAGCCCGTAAGCCACTCTGTGCGACTAGTCATGGTCAAGAAATAAGCTACGTACTACGAGTACATCTCCATGCCCGAATGTGGCGCAGAAAGAGGACTACAAGAGGACCACTTCAGATTTTAAGATTCTGAACTACTGTCTTCGGAGGCATTGGGAGCTTAGTAATATGAATGGTTATCAACACCCAAACTTCACTCTACTAAACAACAAAGTACAATACCACTGCAACTTCCTTGAAATGTTACTTTCCTGACGCAGTTTACAAGGAGAATGTGTGGGCACCACGTCTGAGTGACTAGCTACTGCAATGGGGCTACGTGATCCATGCAGTATGGTCGCGGAAGGCGTCACCACTGCCTACATCATACCGCACGAGCCCCAAATCAAAGTGGGGAGTTTGCCAGCTAACTCGCCCGTGTGTGCTAAAACAACAATATGAATTAATAACAGCAGTCGTGGGGTGTCCGTTTAGACCCCCCAGGTACCAGTAAAATACGAGCATGATATTTGGCGGACAAACGATGGTCTTTTAATCAGTCTCACCGACGTAACGCCATGTCGACATTGGAAGCCATATTTTGCTGGTTATTTCGACATCGGGAGAAGAAGACATGTTTCCCATACAATCTAGTCCACTGATACACTTCAATCAAAACTTCCCGCTTATGCTGACAAATCACTGGCTAGTAAACATGCTAGCAGAGGTTATCTCTCTAGCTGTAGACAGTTAACCAAGTCGCAGCCATTCAGATGACCACTTTCCTCAATATGGCTGGGACGACCAAAGTTCAGAGCAAAGCCAAGTTTACGCGAATTATTGTGTGTCTAAAGCAATTTAGAAGTCAAGGTGCACGCATGTTTCATGTAAAGCCTTTTAACTTTGAGACGTGTTTGCTATTATACAAATTATACCATTCCGCGTGTGTTCTTACCTGCCCACGTCGTAAAGGCTCTAGGATGCTGGGTTGTTGACAAACAGGTTCCAGTAATCGGTTTGACTTCCAAGGATAAGGCAAATACAAGGATTATTTGTAAAGATTCTACCGAACCCTACAGACAACAGCCGAAAAAAATTCGCGATCACAGGGGGATCTACGCCAAAACCCACATGATCATCTACGTCAGCATACGTATTTGCATACGATACAAGATGCACTTCCATGCTGGACTTTTGGAAATTAGCTTTTTCAGAAAACTTTAGAACCAGCCAAGCGTTTAGATTGGTTAAACCTATGTCTGGCATTCAATAGGTGCTACAACAGGGACTTCCGACTTTGAAATGAATGAACCGCTGTTGTTTTGACGTATTCCTGCCCCCTGCACTGGTTAGGTGCTAGGTAATTGAATATTAAGTATGATGTCCAGCTCTTCTGTTGGCTGTAGAGGAGGCACCGTCACGAAATTTTGGGTTGTCGGTCAAATGTTTCTCTCTCGCTCTTTCTCTCTCTCTCTCTCTCTCTCTCTCTCTCTCTCTCTCTCTCTCTCTCTCTCTCTCTCTCTCTCTCTCTCTCTCTCTCTCTCTCTCACACACACACACACACACACACACACACACACACACACAAACACACACACACACACACACACACATTATCTTTTGCATGCAGTGTGCATGGACTGATTAAGCCACCTTATATTTTTGTAATCATTATCAAACAATTATTATGTGGACAACTGTCTATTCGGTGAGACGCAAGAGTTCACGAATTACGGGTATGCATTGTTTGGTTAGATACATTTACATTTAGATAAAAATACAAGTTATAAATGATGAATAATCACAGAGAATTTTACATTTGCATTAGTCCTGAAGTAATAGCCTTATAGTGACCTGTATAACCTGTAATAGCCTTATAGTGGCCTATACCCTATGATTTGGTTCACTCAGTTGAGGTCAGTGACTCACTTCTGACCTGACAGCATGTGAGGAACAAAGAATTTAATTCCCTATTATCAGTGATGATCAACCACATAACAGCATAAGTAATAAAGTATAAACCCTTCTTACTTTTATGTCTTTATCTCAGGTAGTGTCATGCTGTTCTCCTATTCGAATGTGGCCTCATTGAAAAAAACTCATCAACTAAACTAATGTAAACATAAAGTGACTTGCTTTTAAAAGTGACCTCTTTAAAATAAGCTTGACAAGGACAGACCAATCAATGAATGCTCCCTTTGTTTTCTCGCTAGTTAGAAAATATGCTCTTTGCTGTCACCTAGTGGACTTTTTGTGTGCTCCAACCTGCTGTGTGGCAGAGTCCACACTGATCTAAAGTGAGAAGGGAGTAGTTGCATTTGTTGACGCCTTTATAGGACAATTTATACACTATCTTTGTTTTTTTCTCTTGCTCTCCCTGTTAATGAGTTTGCCGGTGCTGGTTGAGGTGCTGGTTTTATGTATGCAATGCTAATGATGAAACACTGACATCAGTAAGCAAAGTCCTATCTCCCTGGACACAGGAAATCGAAGTTAGACTTTGACCTGTTTGAGCCACACCAGGAAGTTATAGTGAAGCGGGGAACCTAGAGAGAAGGTAGGAAAATGAATATGTGACTGGTTTAAAACTGTTAAATGACCCAGTACATTTAATTAAATATGGATTAAAATGGCAAATATATGCATTTAATATAATTTGTAATTTCTTAATGAATTAAAAAGAAAATTACTTAATGTAATTACTTGCTATGAGCTTCGTGGGTCTCTTATATTGTGGAATGTATTACATACTTGTTTTCTTCAGTGTTTTAGGTCTGTTTATGAACATGTGCTTACATTCTGTAAAAAGGGTCATCTGTTTTTAACATAACTGCTTATCCATGCATTGTTCCACCTGTGTTTAATACAACGAACCCTTTTGACAGGAAAATATGGCCAGTGATAACAGGAGTTTGAATCCACCACCATACAACCCCTACGCTCCTCAGCACACCCCGAGCTATGGCAGTGAAATGGGGCACAAGGACGGCACAGTGAACATAAATGTGATCTCCCCAATGGACATGGGAGTGCCCACGGATCAGCCGAATGGCAGTGGCCCACCATCGTACATACAGGACTTCGAAGAGACAAACCATTTCTCAGATGCATCAATTAGAAGAGGTTTGGTTAACTGTCCTTTTTAAGCAATTAACCAGAAAATGTAAAAAAAAACACCCTATTGTTGTGACATGGTAATATATAAAAGTACATTACTTTATAATCTTAATAAAACAGTTTGTTGGGAGACACAAGAAATTATCTGTTATATAAAAATCCAAAATGTACAATAAAAACAGTAAAATAAAAAGTGCTGGAATCAGTAAAACTGACGAGAATAGTCCAACTTATAGGCCGGAAGTGAGACACCCTGAAAACCATGCTCGGACCTAAGAGTCATTAATTAAACTGAACAAAACTATTCTTAAATCACAAACACCTTTGTTCCGAGATTGAAAATGTATATCATGTAGGCTATAGCAGTATAATTACAGATGTGACATTGTTCTCCATTTCACATCAATGAAACTTTTGTAGGTTTTCTGAGAAAAGTGTATTTCACACTGATGATTCAGCTGTTGGCCACTGTGGGAATAATCTGTGCTTTTCTGTATTGGTAAGTGTAGTGTCCATTTCAGGATATTGCTTCACTTCTTTAATACTTCAGCTTTATTTACAAGCTCATTAGGCTTTAAACGTCTCTGCACTGTCCTCTGTAGTTCTCTTACTCACCTGCTGTCACACATATTAAAATGCTGTTCATTTTCCCTTCAGGACCGATCTGAGAAAGTGGACCTATTACTCCAGTTGGTTTACATATGCTACGATGTAAGACTTTTTTGTAAGATTTGATTCAAATAAATGTTTGACATCACAGTGGAATAATTGTGCGATGTCTTCTAATAGGGGGACGACTGTTGTTCTCATCTTGGTGTTAGCTTGCTGTGGGGAAGTTCGACGAAAAGTTCCCTTGAATTTCCTATTTCTAGGCCTGTTTGTAAGTATGTGTGAGAGCGAGTCAGTGTGTGTTTTGGACATTTTTAATGTAATAGCTCAGTTATGTGTGATACTGATATAGGCTGGTATGAAGTAAATATCCTGTCTTTGCCTTCAGACAGTTGTAGAGGGGCTCATGCTTGGATCAGTGTCTGTGTAAGTATATTTGATTCTTTTTACCGAAGCACTCACTGCAGTACTTCAGTATAAACCACAACTTAAAATATTGAACAGCCTGTTATTAAAATGGAATAACAGAATTTTCTTCTCCATATGAATTTTAGGTATTACAATGCTGAAGCTGTTCTTTGGGCTGTTGGAGCCACAGCATTCGTGACTTTCACTTTGACCCTCTTTGCTATGCAGACCAAAGTAAGTGCATGGGTGACCTCAGTATAGTTTTTTTTACTTGGCATATTAATGCGCAACAAAATCATGTCAACGTGTGTTTGTTTATCACTTTGTCAGATTTTGGATATTTTACTCCAATATTGTAGCTTTGGGTTCCTCAACTTAACTAGGACTCTGCTTGAAATGAAGATGATTTGTTTTACCTAAAAACAAAAAACCTCCTTAAAAATATTTAAAGTTTTACCCTTTGTAGACACTAGGGTAAAACTGTGGAAGGCATTTAGACTATTGTTTATCTTAAACAAATTAGAAAAAAATGAAATAATTTGGCATAAGTTACACAGTACACAAACATATGACAGTAAGCTTTATGAAAGAATTTTACCTTTGGCCTCATTACCAATGAGCACTAGTTAACTAATTAACTGTTAAATACCAAAGGCCCACTGTCAATGCTGGGTCCTTGAGACACTGGCTTTGATAAAGTGTAGTGCCCTGCACTTCTGACTTTTAATTAGTTTAGATGTCAATTTCCGCAGGTATTTGTTCGGATCATCACAGACCTTGGCACATGCAAGCACACTTCTAGCATTTTCTGCGGGAATGCAGTCTAGTTTTTAATGCCACTCCTCCACACATGTGTGTCACACTCTGCTGCTGATGGCATGTCGATGACGAGAGAAGTGAAAGTGATGTCTGTGCCTATGTCTAAGTTCCGTGTTTCCCCCGGTGTGTAACTCCTAAAACAATGTTTCCAATCGTCATTACAGCCTGTATTGTTTTCGTCTTACTGATCTGATACAGTTTTTGAAATCATTGAGCCTTTGTGTGCGTTCTCTACCCTCCATGCAAATGTCGACTATAAGACAAGACACAGGTTTATATTTTGCTGGTGCTGCTTAATGAAGTCCATTGTTTATCATAATGCCTGTGGATGAAATCCTATGATATTTGCTGTTCAGCTGGTGTGCAGTTGCAAAGGAAATTTGAAAGTGTGCCGCAATCATGTCAAAGCTGGTGTGCCGAAAACCTTAGAATCACCCTTCCTGTTTTCAGTAGGCTTTGCGAATCCATCGCAGACATCAGAAACTCTCTGAAAATGCATCTCTTTAAGTCGCCATCTTTAACCTGAAATGGATTTATGGCATTTTTTGTAAATATTGGGTTATTGCTACTTGTATGTTTTTACTTGTGGAGTATAAGGAATCATGAAATAAACTGTGTACAAAAATCCATATAGCCTACCACACTACTAAACAAAAGACACAGCGTATCTCTCAAAGGTTTTGGCTGTTCCAAGGGCGGAAAACCTGTTTTTCTAAACAAAAACGTATGCGATTCTCATTAACAGTGGGACTTCACCAAATGCACCGGAACCCTTTGGGCCCTATGTTGGTCCCTGATCTCCTTTGGGCTCCTGTGTGCCATCCTGAGATCAAACGTATGTGCAATTTTCAGTTTTCTTTTAATTAATACAAAAAGTGTGTCCATTTTATTTTCTCTTGTACTAATTGGATCTATTTCTGTTTATGTTACCAGTATCTACACATCGTGTATGCTTGTCTGGGGACAACAGTCTTTTCTGTGGTAGGTTAACAGTGCAATGACTTTGTTTTATGCTCAAAATAATTCAGGCAGACATCTTGCAGATATAAGCTTTTAACACTCAGACAATGTCAATATTAAGCATTTAGCTCTTTATTTTTCTCATTTGTGTGTGTGTGTGTGTCCTTGTAGTATCTGGTGGTGGATACTCAGCTGATGTTAGGTGGTAACCACAAATTCGCCCTGGACCCAGAGGAGTACATCTTCGCAGCACTGAATCTGTACTTGGACATAATCAACCTCTTCCTGTTGCTGCTTCAGTTAATTTCAATCTGCTCGGATTAGACCAAGCCTCTGATGCTCCGTTTGTCCTATGCCTGCCCTGGCATACTCCACACACTGCTTTTTGTGCTGTTTTTATCTTAATCTTGTGATGTATCATGTCCAACGATGCTGTGTTTACAGTGACAACTTTACAGGGTCATACCATGTTAATGCTGTAATTACATTATTTTCTATTTTGTGTTTATTGTTTTAAAATTTTAAAATATATATTATTATTAGTAAGTATGCATTTGCTAAACTGTCATTTGTACACTTGAAAGTCAGGACTCAAACGTGTTTGTTCTCAGCTTAAACATCAGTAAAGAACCCCCAACCTATTAGCTCAGTGGATGAAACGTTCTAGAATGAGCACTCAATTAATGCAAACATGACATTTCAAAGCGTGCAGACCCTCTAAAAAACATGTAGTGCTCCCTGAAATTCCATGAGAACTGGATTGTAGTGACCTGAATTTTGGATGGCAGGGGAGGTGCAAGATGACTGTGTAACCGAGCCCTGGAGCTACCCCACAGTATTGTGTAGGCTGAAATGCTGGGATGTAACACTCATAGCACAGCTGCTCCTGCAGGGGCATGTAGCCTTTGCTCTGAAGCACTGCAGGAGATGGGCGGCGTGAGCAAGCCATTCCTGAGGTCATGCGTGATGACAGCAAGCTGTCCAAATGATGGAACCTTTCCCTACACTGCAGCTGGGCTGCACTTTGGCGCAGGCACCATGAAGATAAGGGTATGTAATACAGGTGACCTTCTGCAATTCCTGCCAATGCAGTAATATGAAGGAAGCAGTGATTACGATAAGAGACTCCTACAACATAACACCTTTTGGATTCACTTTCTCAACACATGTCTCTCCACGGTTCAAACAAGGACCTTGCACCTGGATATAACATCCTTCACATAATCTAATGTATTTATTTAGGGCAGGGGTGGCCTAGCGGTTAAGGTATCGGATGGACATGTGACCGCAGGGTTGCATGTTTGAATCCCAGGTCGCCAGTAGCGCCACTGAGGTACCCTGAGCATGGCACCAGCCCCTACGCACTGCTACCTGGGCACCGTTGTCATAGCTGCCCCCTGCTCACATGTGCGTGATGGGTTAAATGCAGAGGTGAATTTTGTTGTGTACACTGTGTTCTGTGATGTGCCGCGTGATCACAGTGAGAAAAATGGGACTCTCACTTTATTTTCTATCAAGGTTCTCTTCCGCACTCTATTGTCTGAGCTCTAATAATTGGATCGTGTTGTCTTATTGATTCAGCTGATGTGGATGGTCAGCTAAGCAGGTTGTCACCTTTATAGACCTTCAGATGTCAAGAGAACTAATTTGCCGGATTAAGACCCTGGTGGGTTCAAATACTGACACTGTGAATTGAATAAACTTTTTGGGATCCATATCAGTGTGTGGGGTCCGGGACTCTAATTCTTTCAATTACTGCTAATTTTGCTCTTGCTCCTTGGCCTCACCGAGGAGAGATCTGCATACATTCAGTCTGTTTTTTTTTTTATTTTTACCTTAAATATAAAGGTAGGTAGGTAAATATAAAGGTAGGTAGGTAAATATAAAGGTAGGTAGGTAAATATAAAGGTAGGTAGGTAAATATAAAGGTAGGTAGGTAAATATAAAGGTATCTATGCACTCAATAGTGCACCGATGATTGTTTACATGATGGTCGTTCAGCCCAGAGTGTAACCCTTGACACTCTAATGGTTTTTCAGATCTGTCTTGTGCTTTGTTCCTTTTTAATGTGTCCTCTTCAAAACTAACTCATCAATTAGCCAATTCTTTAAGTAAAACACACACTGACTGTCTTCTTGTTGATAAATGAGACATTAATGTTGATAAATGAGAAGTTTAATTATGCTTCACAGAAGAGAAAAACAATCAATTACACCATTTTTTTTCTTTCCAGTGAAATAACTCTTTGCTGTCATCCAGTGGATTCTTCTAGTGATGTGTAAAATGTTGAGACCTGAATCATTTTGCTTTACTGTATGTGTAACAAAAAGCAGACAGGCTTCTGCAGTATGTGAGTATATTTTGTGTAAATGGTTCTTTGTGTGCTTTGTTTGGTGTTTGTGTTGTGTGGTGTTTTGTTTGGTGGCATAGATTGTCTGCGATGGTGGTGCAGGTGGTAGGGGTGGCGTTCGGCAACTGGAAGGTTGCAGATTCGAGCCCCCCTCTGCCCGACCCCATCGAAGTGTCCTTGAGCAAGACACTTAACCCCAAATTGATCCCAGTGGCAGGTTGGCACCTTGCATGGCAGCCTTTGCCACTGGTGTGTGAATGAGTGAATGTGAGGCATGCACTATAATGCGCTTTGAGTGCTTGGAGGAGTAGAAAAGCGCTATATAAATGCAGTCCATACACCACCCTGAGCTGCACTGAGAAGGAGGAAGCACTGCAATGATTTGTTGTCTTTTACGTTGCTATGCTTTTTTGTCAGTGTGTCAGGTGTCACAATCAGTGTCGGTTTGATTATTAGATTATGTCAAACCTTTCACTTACAGTAAGTAGTCAGAGTCCTGGGACATGGGTAGATAAAGGTTGGACTTTGTTATGAATGAACCATGATTCCATGATGATGAAGCTGAGCACCAATGAAGTAGTAGGGTAGGTGATAGTGCAGGAAGTGCACATCTTAATCTTGCACTGCACATCTTTTATTATTTTATTTACTGATATCCTACCCTTTACCCCATGTGTCAGCAACTGTAGCACAAGAGTATATGAAAATATGCAAAGTATATGAGACAATAAAACTGAACTGAACTCAACTAACATTATATTGGACACCCTGCAAGTCCAAGACCTCATATGGCATACTACCTCTAGGGAATACACATCACTCGACAGTTTTTCTTCAAAGGTAAAAAGTATTTTATGTGTACTTCCAGTGGTATTTAAAGTTGACCTTTTCCTTTCTGGTTCCAAACTATTCTAAAAAATATTTTTTAGACATAATTATGTTCCAAAATATTTATAAAATGACACTTTTCTTTTGTTACTTTAATGTGACAAGTGTTAAATGCTAACTGAAGGAATTAATGTATACATATAAGACATTAATTAATCAGCAATGTGTTTATTGTGATTGTATAATTTCTTTCTTTTATAATTAAAAAATGACAAATTTGTGGGCTTTGTGATTACAAAATATGCTATCAGAAATCTGTTCCTTCTCAGCTAAGCACACAGAGCTGTTAAAATTTGACTGTAGTCAGATTTCAATACACCCCTGTAGCTATCCACTGTTGCAGCAGTGAGATCTCATACTACACGTCCCTTCACTAGGCAAAAATGGCTGCAGATTCAGATACAAACAGAAGGTGGCACCTGCCGCGCTACAACACCAGCTTTAACTCTTCTCAGCCATACCATCCCCAAACCCCATACTATGGTTTTAGAGCAAGGCAAGGGGACACAGCCACTGATTATACAAACAGTGGGTCAAGCCCCCTACCACTCTACAACACCTCTCCGTGTCCCCTGTGCAATGGCACTGGAAAACAGCAACAAATGGATACGCCCCCTGACAACATAAGCAGGGGGCCCTATTTCCCTCGGTACAACAACTACAACAGCTACTCCTCTCAAGGACCTCAGTACAGTGGAACAAGTGCAAGGGATATAGCCACCAACAACACCAACAGCGGGGCAAGCCGCCCCCCTCTAGTGCCCCCCACCCCTTCCAGTGCCCCCCACACTATGGTGATGGACAGAGGCAAGTGGATGGTGCAACAAACATCGCCGTGATCTCCCCAGCCAGCACTGGAGTGCCTGAGAACCAGGCCCTGTCACCATACGGGGTACCACCACCAGACTACGCTCAGGTTGAGGAGGAGCCGGAGGAGGTTGACTATTTTTCAGATCCGTCAATTAGAAGAGGTTTGCATTGCTCATCATTTTGAAACCTTTGACAGAGAGCAGAAAAAAAACACCACTATGTCCTCAAATGACATAGCCTACGGTAAATGTCTGAAAATGAAATATTTATATTATTTATCTTACATGCTAACACAGCAGTCTGACGTGAGACTGTAAAAAATAATCTGTGCCATATCCAAATATATAGGCTATGCAAACAGGGAAATAAAAAGAGCTTGAATCAGCAAAGGTGACCTTGAATGATCCAGCTCAAAGATAGGAGATTAGACAAACCAAGTACAGTGTTTAGGAAGATACCTAAAAGGCCTTTGCAATGAAGGAAATGGAACTTATAATTGAACAAAAATGTTTACGAATGAGTGATACCTTCTGTCAGAGACTGAAAATATATACTGTGTGTAGCAGCATAATGGTGTTGGTAATGTGACTGTTTCTTTCTCACTGATGAAACTTTTGTAGGTTTTTTAAGAAAGGTCTTTTTGACAGTGATGCTCCAGCTGCTGATCACTTTTGCAATAATCTGTCCTTTTCTGTTTTGGTAAGTATAGTGTTACAGTATTTAGTGTTGCAGTATTTTACCATGTTAATGTTTCAGCACTATTTGCAAGATCATCAGGCTCAGCATTCTGTTCTTTACTTATTTATTTTCTGTTACACCTGTGTATCAAATTGTTATTCATTTTCACTCCAGGAACCAACTGCGGGTGTGGGCCATTGTGAACTATCCGTTTACATACTCAATGATGTAAGATTTCACTGATATATGGATTTTATATAAAATATATATTTTAATATATTTATCTGTGGTTGTAATAAGGGTGGAATTTATTGGGCTCTGTTTTATATCAGGGCAGTGCCACCTGTTCTCATCCTTATGTTCATTTGCTGCGGGAAGATTCATCGGAAGGTTCCCTGGAATTTCATATTCTTGGGCATTTTTGTAAGTGTGAGTGAGTGAGTGAGTGAGTGAGTGAGTGAGTGAGTGAGTGAGTGAGTGAGTGAGTGAGTGAGTACATGTGTGTTTCTCTCTCTCTCTCTCTCTCTCTCTCTCTCTCTCTCTCTCTCTCTCTCTCTTTCTCTCTCTCTCTGTAATGTTGTAATGGTGATACAAATGTTGATGGTGTGATGAGAGCTAAACATGATGTTTCCTTACCTTTGCACAGAGCATTGCAGAGGGGCTCATGCTTGGATCATTGTGTGCGTAAGTATACTTAGTTTTGCTCTCTTGAGCCACATATATAAACACAAAATACTTGGCTAAATTTTAAAATGCAACATTTAAAAATATAACACTTGAAAATATAAGCATAGCTTGCATATAAGTAATACTCCCGAAACAATCTGCTCCACTGCAAAAAACAACATTTAACTCTATTCAGTTTATTCCACCATTATCAACCATGGCAACCATATCTGCTTATGATGCAATTATCTTTGATATGCTCTCAAGGCTCTTCAATGCTGAACCTGTTCTTTGGGCAATTGGAGCAACAGCACTGCTGTCTTTCACTTTGGCCCTCTTTACCCTACAGTCTAAGGTAAGTGTACTGGTGACCTTGATATACAGTTTTCACTGGATATACATTATTTAGGAAATCTTCTCAGTAAAATGTTTGTTTTTAGCTTCTGTGAATTTGTAATATACCACCAAACATGCCACAAAGCCCCTCTTTGAAATGTATATTTTTCCAATAAAGAGAAGATTTTTCTTCAAATAAATGTGATGTTATTGTCATTAACAGCTGAACTTCAACTGGTGGATTGGAATCCTGTGGGTCATAGGTTGGTCCTTGCCTTCCTTTGGAATCCTTTTCGCTTTTCGTTTCCAGGTAGGCTGTTTACTGTCCATATCCCCCCTTTGCTGTACCTTTGACGGTTGTGCTAAATTCTTGTTCTGTTTCTGTAACTAGTCTCTGCACATTCTGTTAGCTGGTCTTGGGACAATGCTCTTCTCTATGGTAGGTGAATTTCCATTAAAAAGGGGAAATACAGTGCTTGAGAAGCACTATTGGAAACAATAGCAAGGAGTCATTTCTCTGTTTCATTTCTCTGTTTCTCTATATGCTGACTGTATGATTGTATGTGTTCCTGTAGTACATTGTGGTGGATATTCTGTGGATGTTAAATGACCTGAGCCCCGAGGATTACATCTTTGCATCACTGAAGCTGTACCTGGATGTTCTCATTCTGTTCATCTATATACTTAGATATGTCGGATTCTCTTCTGAATAGACCACGTCACAGATGCTGTGCTGCCCTGAGCCTGCCCTGTACTTTAAAGTATTACACTTTAAACAACATTTTTCCTTTTCCTTGACAACAATGCTTTCTTTACAATAACACATTGTATAAATGTTTATTCAACACTGATGCTGTTATTGTGAAGTTTTTCATTCTTTTTTATATTAATTCATCATTACTGTTTACAGTTCGGTGAGTATGCATTTTGCAGTGTCAGGTTAAACTGACATTTGGGCACTTGGGAGTCAGAACTCAAAATGTATGGCAGCTTTCAATGAGGTTATACATTATTAATACTTATCTACTGGTGACCTTTTTAAAAACCATGTAGATGGACATGCATGCACATACAATACTATTAGATGTTGTTGGGGGTAGTAAAGTAGTGGTTGTAGGTCCAGTAGCACAGCCTGTACGTAGCACAGTCTTAGTTGGATAAGTGGTAAAGTTCCTGTGCAGTCCTTGTATGTGCACATGCTGGAGTAGGTCTCAGGCCTTCTAGAGTGTTCTGCAGGTTTGAGCCATATACTGTATATAAGAGAACTGGACAAACCCTCTGTGATGTCACGCATGGACTTTTTAACAGACCGGATGAAGCCTAAGTTAAAGATTCAACCTTGCTAATGTATCCTAAAAAATAAAAAAAATAAAAAAAAGAAAAGAAAAGAAAAGGGAAGGTAGTAGTGGTAGATAACTGTGTTCAAGTGGAGAAAAGAGGAAAAAGGTAAAACAGGATGTAAGTTGTTAATTTATTAAAAAATACTACTAATAATAAAGAATACTAACAACACGTAGGTCCTCTGGTCCTCTGGTCCTCTGGGGTGGCTGTATGCAGTTTAGAGGATGTCCACAAAAGAACCACACTCTACTAAAGCCTTGTGACATTTTTGCTGTCTGGTGTCTTAGGTTGTAACCTTTATACACCTTCGGATGTCATATTAATAATATGAAATATTATTTGCCTGATGAAGACCCTTGTGATTCAAAACGCTGCCATTGTAAATTGAACATTAACTATAGTAGACTATGCCTATGTCTTACTATAGTATTAACTATGAATAACTAACTAACTAACTGCCATGTTTTAAATTTGGAATTTGGAGTGTTAAGAAGTAGAACTCTCAAGTGATGATGCCATAATGCCCATGGAACCAACTGGTAAAACATTTTGAAATTTGCCACACTGATTCAGGACAGTCCCATGATTCTTTTCACCAAGTGCCATGTCAGCACCTCAACCCCCACCAAATGGTCAACGTTAGAGGTACATTATTCGTGTAAGTTTTGAACCGCACGTCCAATTTTCAAAAATCCTTGGGTCAAGCCAAATTCCACCTCCAAACTTTCCCTTGATTTTGGGAAATGTCAAAAATTAAATTAAATGATCACAGGTCACAACCAAATGTGGTACATTGGGTTCAGACCCCATCCAATGTATGCAAAACTAATTTGGTGTCATTTGGCCACTAAGTGGCGCTGTTATTAGCACAAAAAAAAAAAAAAAGTGTTTTACCACATATTTGCTCGGATGATCACGAAACTTGGCACAAGCAAGCACACTTTTAGTATTTTCTGCGGAAATGCAGTCAAGTTATTTATTAATCTTTTTTTTTCCAAAAAAAAAAAAAATTCTCATCATCCTTTCATTTAACCCATATGAATAGTATGCAATCTACTTCTGATAAGTATTTTTCACTATTACTTTTTTAAACACAACTCTGAAGTTCATTAGACATATTATGTGCTCTGGGGATGTGCATATGTCAGTCGTGAGACAACAACTACCAGCACAAAATGCAGGGTCTGTATTTACATCTCCTGCTTGTGCACCATATTATATGGCACACTGTGCTTCTTCGTACAGCAACAGAATCCCATCAGCATCCCACATATGACAGCCAACCACACAGTTACGATGAGAACCCCTGGTGCAACTTCGATCTTGAAGCAGTTGACGGAAAAGATGTTTTTGCACCTGAGGGAAAGAGGGAATGAGTGAAGATAACTGTTCCCTGCTTAAAAAAGATAAAGTCTAAGCCCCAAATAATCATATGATCTATACAGAAATGTTTCCAAGGTTTTACTCTAACTTCATAACACTATACTATACATACTGCACTGAATATATTGAAAATAATACTTTTTTTTTTAAGTCACACATCAAGGAGGGCAGCCACATACAGTTTATTTCATTGTCTTATCTAAATGATCTTATGCACAAACTATCTCTCCCTCTCTCTCTCTTTCTCTCTCTCTCTCTCTCTGTGTATGTGTGTGTGCATGTGTGTGTGTGGGTGTCCGTGTGTTTTTATGCTTTCCTAAATAGTGAAATACCACACCATGCACACAAAACGTACACAACTATTCATTTTTGTTTACCTGTATTAAAGACATGCCTGATGGTTCTTATTTCTGTTTTTATTTATTGTGTATACATTTTCATGTACTGGCATCTGTCTAAATGCATTACTGTACCTGGCAGTGGGAGGCGCTGGTGTTCTCTCTGTAATGTTGACATCTCCAGCCCTGGGAAGAAGAATAAAACAAACTCTAACAAAACTGACTTGTGTCTGCAAGGGTGAGACACAAGGTTGAACTCTGGATTATAATAACAATTTACTGTTCAGATTTCGTTACTGAACCTGTTGGTGGATGAGAGCATTGCATTACGAGATTCAGGTGTGGTGCTTCTCCCACTGATTTTGGTGGTTGGTTGCACTGTCAGACTGAGGGTGGATGATCTTACAAAATACAATTCGTTGCTATGAGTGTGTGTGTGTGTGTGTGTGTGTGTGTGTGTGTGTGTGTGTGTGTGTGTGTGTGTGTGTGTGTGTGTGTGTCTGTCTGTCTGTCTGTCTGTCTTTCTGTCTGTCTGTGTCTGTCTGTGTGTGAGCATGGTTTACTTTCCTCAGTGATGAAATATCACACCAGATGTCTAATATATTCTGATATTGTTTATATTTGTGTGTGAATTGTTGGCATGCCCATTACATTTTTATGTCTACACCCATTTTAAACGTGCAGGCATTAAGCTAAATGTATTTAGTTTTGCTGCATCCAGGGGTGTAGTGGTGAAAATAAGAAGGGGGTAAACTATGAATTTGGTGATGACAGTGAATTTGGCATCACGTGTTCTAAAAAGCTATTCAAAATATGTTTGAACAATACAAGTGGTATTGTAAAAATACAGTAAATATAAACATAAAAAGTGTGATTTGGTGGTGTTAAAATATGTATTATGAAGTAAACACACTCTATTACGTAATAGGTGGATAAACTCTATCTTTGAAATTTGAGAGGTGGCTTAACTCTCTGACAGTATCAGCCCTGAGAAGGTGCGTGCGTGTGTGCGTGTGTGTGTGTCTGTGTGTGTGTGTGTGTCTGGTGTGTGTGACAAAATACACAACTACAGACATAACTTTGCCTTTAAATAGTGTGGTTTCATACACTACATTCTGTAGTACCCCATCTAAAACAAAAGAGATTGTTAGATTAATTCACCTGATAGTTGAAGCGGTTGTTCTTGATGTTGTTTTGGTCTGGGCGTAGGTGGATGGCATTAAGATTGTGGTAATAGAAGGCCTGGTTGAGTTTACAAACATAGAAATGAAAACGTGAACTCACGTTATGGTTTAAGTATTTTGCATACACTTTTCTCCAGAGAGACATACAAACATAATGTTACAATATTACAAAAATTAACAAGTTACAAAATTAACTTGTACAAAATTAACAAAATTAACTATTTAGTTTTGCTGCATCCAGGGTAGTAGTAGTAAATAAGAAGGGGGTAAACTATGAATTTGGTGATGACAGTGAATTTGGCATCACGTGTTTTAAAAAGCTATTCAAAATAGGTCTGAACAATATAAATGGTACTATAAATGGCCCCTGGTGCACAGTAAGTATAAATATAAAAAGTGTGATTTTGGAATGTTAAAATATGTATATTATGAAGTAAACACACTCTATTACGTATTAGGTGAATAAACTCTATCTTTGAAATTTGAGAGGTGGCTTAACTCTCTGACAGTAGCAGCCCTGAGAAGGTGCGTGTGTGTGTGTGTGTGTGTGTGTGTGTGTGTGTGTGTGTGTGTGTGTGTGTGTGTGTGTGTGTGTGTGTGTGTGTGTGTGTGTGCGCGTGCGCGTGTGTGTGACAAAATACACAACTACAAAATACAAAATACATAAAATTAAAAATACACTAAATTCTGTAGTACCCCATTTAAAACAGAAGAGAATGTTACATTAATTCACCTGATAGTCGAAGTGGTTGTTCTTGATGTTGTTTTGGTCCGGGTGTAGGTGGTTGGCATTAAGGTTGTGGTAATAGAAGGCCTGGTTGAGTTTACAAACATAAAAATGATAATGTGAACTCACATTATGGTTTAAATATTTTGCAGACACTTTTCTCCAAAGAGACATATAAAAATATAATGTTAGAATATTACAAAAATTAACAAGTTACAAAACTGTCTCTGTTAACAAAAAAGCTCTTTTGTCTCCCAAAAACTTTCTGCCGTACCCCTCCTCAATTCAATGACAGAGAAATATTCAGTGCACTATAAATGTTTCTTATGCTGTGTAAGGGTTGATGTCTGTTTTTAAAATGTGTTTTATAATACTCAAAGTTTACATTAAAGGACTCATTCCATGAGAAACAGTCTAGTACTTGGTTTTTTGAAATACGATAGGTCACCCTGAGTTGCATATGCGTGCTGCACGTCAAAATGTTTCTCTACCCCCATTGTCTCCATCAGTCAATAGAAGACAATGGGCGGGAAAAGCGACCGAATGAGAAAACGGTATACAAAGTGAGGTAAGTTTGTAAATGAATATTCATGTCCTCATGCACCTTTGCTTTAGCCTGGTAAACCAGCCCCTCGTACTTCATTTCATTTTGTACAGAGGGTCTGGACCAGACATCGTCACAAATGATTTCTTCCTGGAGGTGTGGACTCTGCTGAAGTTTAAAACAAGTGGCTCTGCCTTTACCCAATCGCTAACGCCTGATCGTCACGTATGCAATTAGCTTATCTACGGACTACAATTCAAATGTAGCACACAAGGTCAACGTCATGGCTAATGAACACACCCTCTGTTCGCTGATTGGATCGGTCTAGCTGGGGCCGACTACATGACCCTCAAGAGATTCCGGTCCAGACCCTCTGTACAAAATGAAATGAAGTACGAGGGGCGGGTTTACCAGGCTACCTTTGCTTGCGACCTCCTACAGAAAGACAGTTTTGATTTTGCAGAGCAGAGCCCATGGCAGCAGATAGTAGAAGAGGAGCGAACAGCTAACAGTTGCAAATATGACAGAGCAAGTTCGTGCCTGTGTTATTTGCGGCAGTAAGACATCTACGTTGCATACCTTGCCCAAGAATAAAGACCTCAAGAAGAAATGGTTGTAATTTATCTTTGGAACACCACCAGTAAAATGTAACACTGCGATACAGTAGCTCTGTGTTCTAATCATTTCTACCACAGTAACTTTTCCAACTTCGGTGCCTACAGCAGTGGTTTGGCTTCAAGGTTGTTCAGTTGCATGTCACCACTAGATGGCAGTCTTCCACTAGATGGCTTAACATGACAGAGTTGATGGGACGAGATTTGCCAGAGTACAGCCATCAACTGGAGAGCAGCTGGGCAACAATCATTACATTACATTATTACATTACACTTAACTGACGCTTACAGGGTTTCAGTTACAGTCCCTGGAGCGGTGTGGGGATAGATGCCTTGCTCAAGGGCATCTCAACCATTGGGAGGGTGAGATTCGAACCGGCAACCTTCCGATCGCAAGACCAAGTCCCTTACCACTACGCCACAGCTGCCCCAATCATGTTCAAACGTGATAGCACAGTCTATGCTAAAACCTTGCGGGAGCAAGAAAACTTAAGCCAGCTGCCTTCCAGTGAGCTGCCTGATCTCATCCAGTCTGAATGGACGTCATGTTAAGCCAGCCAGCCAGCCAGCCAGCCAGCCTCCCACCCAGCCAAGTCAAATGAGCTCACTGGCTTTGGTTTGTGGTGTGATCTTACTGTCTGCCGCATGGTCCATAGTCCTTAGTCTGCTGCAGAGGAGACACAGAGAAGGTCCTCTTCTTCATGCTGGGACAAGAGAGGTAGTCCCTATACCGCAGAGCAGAAATGTCTGCGAGCCAGGAAAAGAGAAAAAAATCCATTATATTGTAAGGTTAACAGATAGGTATCTGGCTCGCTGTAACTGAACAAACTGTTTATTCAGAAAACAAGGGTTGTTATACACCCTCCAGTCCAAGACAAAATAAAAACTGCTGCAATCGCATATTCAGAAGCAAAAGTGTGCAAAAAAACAGGTGTGAACGGCAACAGAGTAACTTTTAAACTCTCTGCCCCCCGGCCCCCGCCAAACCCGACAGTGCAAGATAGACAGTGATACATGCACAGCAGTTATTGATAGGGAGCAAGGCACAGGCAGGAGAACTACACACCCACAAACACATTAAAATGCACTCAATACAGGTCGTTACAATATCAACAAATGCTATGAATGTCTTTGCTCGCTCAAGTGAGAAAAGAGGGAATAGAACAATAAATAATAACCTTTAACTGATATGGCTACAACATTGGCCCTTACAAATTTTTCTTTGAGTTGGTTTAGTTTTGATTTGTTTCAATACAACCTCAGTTGGAATAAATATGTCTTTAAAGGAGAACTTCGGTGTAAAATGAAAATTGGCATGTTAAAACATCATACCGAGTTGGTATGTTTGCTGAGGAAACATACCAAAACAAACAAAATTTAGTTAGCCTGTTGCATTCAGAACTTAACTATTTTTTACCGTTTGTCCCAGAAGGCTAACAATGGAAGTGGTAGGTGCCCTTACACGAAGCATGAAGACTACGCTATTATTAAACCATTAAAACAGCTCGAAGAAACTCCACACTCCATCAGTAGTACAACAAAGGCCATGACATGCTCTGTATGATGTTTTAACATGCCAATTTTCATTTTACACCGAAGTTCTTTAAGGCAGCAAAACAACCTATACCCCAAGGCAGTTATTATCAGATGGTTGCTTGTATATTTTGAAATCAAAATAAGCAAGATAGGGGTGGCTATAAATAAAACTCTCGGTGAAGATGGTTCTGTTTTGAGAACATAGAGAGAAAATAGCAGAAAATTCACTCACCTTGCATAGATATGAGAATAAAGACATCACCTCCCTTAAGGAACCCACTGGATCTCAGTTTAGTGGAAGACATAAGCAAACCATCATCCCACATTTTGTTAACATACACGCCATCTGGCCGACGTGTGCCGTACACTTCTGGCCGTCCAAAGTGCTCTGTATGGTTGAGAAGAAGAACATGTAGCTACTTATGCTGAATTACTGAGATGAACAAAGATTTTTAGATGACTTTCTTTGAGGGGCCCTTGATGTTTTAGCTCAGTAGCCTAAGGACTATGGAGAAAAAAGTGCAAGTGAACTGGAAAATCTGCATGTCACAAAGTTGTCGGACAGTTATTGTCACGTGTAAACTATTACAACCACTCATACTTATGAGACTCGGTGAAAATGTCGGCCTACAAGTAAACAAGTGTTCTTATTTTCCTCTTAGGTTCTTAGGTCTATTTGTTTTTAGGTAATGATATATTAATAATAAATAATGATATATTACAGAGTAATCACACGCAGTTGTACTGTTGCCAAGGTGATCTTCACTGTCTTTGAAATGGAAACTGTAGTCATCTCACGGAAAACAGCCACTAAAAAGGTAACCTATTCCGTGGCCATAAGGATGAGGTACATGCAAAGAACTCCGCAACGCAAAGCGAGTCATTATTTCCATGAAACAGGTCACCTCAAAGGCCGTTATCATGTGTATCTGCCATTTGCATCTAAAGATTTTAATCTACAATTTTCATCATATTGAAGACAAAATATGCATAAGCAGTTGATTTGGTACTTCACAGCAAGCATTAGGAGAAAGTATAGCGTGGAATAGAACGGTGTCATTTAGCCCTTCATTTGATTGCTGGACTTGTTATGGTTACCATCCATAAGCGCATTGATATGGAATGGCGATTCAGCTTTTCCTTTAAATTCGCCATGAAAGGTAGTCTGTTCTTGGAAAGTTAATGTCCACCTCATCAGCCAATCAGAAAAGAGAATTAGATAGCTAAGGTAATAATAATGTACAATGATTACTCAATCTCCTCCCTTATTATATAATTAGTGCACAGTGCCTAACTTCAGACCTAAAAACCCATTTTATGATATATGTGAGGATTTTTCAATTCGTTTGTTCCATCGTTTTGGTGGCTCTTCTAAAACAACCAAGATATACTCTATATGAACTGGAAATGCTGTACAGATACAGCTGATACATTAGCTTGCCTGGGAAAAACACAACCACTGAAGTGGACCTCTAAGTTCACTCCACTTCATGCTTTTATAGTAACAGATTGATTGACTGAGGTATTTAACAGCTTTTTCTGAGCTACTCTGCTCTTTAAAAACACCTGGAGTGATCATAATCAGGAAGAAGACACTAGATTGTAATTACATATTGCACATTTTACACTGGTGTCATTTCTCTAACAAAAAATGAAGCTGTGAAAACTTACCAATAAAGAGCCATGAGGAACTTGTGGTTGTGCTCTTCTGTTTCGACATGCGCCTCTGCATGTGCGGATTCTGGTCCAACAGCGTGAAGGTCACCTGTCTCCAGTTACACGGCCACTGCAAGCCAGCATCATAGAAGCCAGACACAAGGCGGACAAACACTGCAAACTCATCTTGATCAAATGCAGAAACTATCTGATATCTATAGCCATCGTGGGAGTAATACATCGGGCTCAAGAGTACAGTTGTGTTGCTGCTGGCGTTTAACTGTCTCTCAAAATCCCTGATGTGCCATGTCTGATGAGGGCATTCGATCTCTGACAGGTTGATGTCATCTACTGAGAAGCCTCCGCTGGAATACCATGATCCTTTGCGGCCCTCAAACTCCACCTGGAAGGTCTTAGTGGCATTCAAGGGAACGTGGTGAAGCTGCCAGTAATCAGCTGGTAAACCTGGAATAAAAATGTAATATTTACTTGTGAGTATAAAATTCGAGGCTTGTGTTCTCCCAATATTGTTAATTATGTATCTGCGTATGAAAAAAAATACATGAAATGGAAATAAAGATACGTAGGGCAAACCACCTTTTATCTGGCCTAAGAGCCTACGAGTTCCCTTGATGTCATCAGCACCATCGAACTCTCTTATCCAGATGTTAAGCTGGTCAGACCAACTCCCAGTGTGGTAGTAGAAGAACTCAAGGCACTGGACCTTGCAGCTTCTCCTGGGTGTCATCCTCCTGGTCTGCATTATAGCAGAGTTTCCCACTGTCCCTCTCCTGGTGCTGAAGTGCATGAAGAAACCTGTGCCTGCAAATGTTTACACTCATAACTGCATTAATCTGTACATCTCTACAGTACAGTTTGGTGATAGAGACGTTAAATCATTCATTTGTGCTGTATTGTGCCGATTGTCAACAGTTTCTCTAAAGAGGTGTAGCTGGCTAAGGGATCCATACCATTACTCTGGGGCCTGAGTTCAAGTCTGACTTAAGGTTATTCCCCAATTCTAACTTGGGTCTCTCATTTTCACTCAATTTCTGTCACTTTCTACTGTCCTATCCAATTAAAGACAAAAATGCCCCTGAAAAGATAACTATAAAAACAATTTCTTCCAGATATTAACAAAACAAATCACACTGTTTTCAAGTCTCTCCTGTTTCTTTTGGGGGGGGGGGCATGTTAGTACATGACTCATAATAGCTCTCACCCTGCTTGTCAGTGTCCAGGTGGGTGTGGTCGGAGTGGGGACCTCCATCAGCTCGGTTTACTCTCTCCCATCCAGATGAACCCCTTGAGCAGACAGCTAGCTCACACAAGCCCTCATCATCAAAGCTGCAGTGCTCCAGAAAGGAGATGGAGCCATCTGCCAACATAAAACATCTTTCCTGAACAAGGGCTCAAACAATGGCGTCATAGATATGGATACAGATACAGATGCAGTCTCTTGAAGTTGCAATCCCTACGTAAACCAGGCATCCAATGTGGAATTCCACATAGTTGGAAGTCACAATTGTGCTTAATTGACCCTACTTTTCAGGACTGCTGGTCCAGAAGATTTAACTCTTGTCTTTAAATCAAAATAAATTTCAGAATACTGTGAAGCCAAAGCAGACAACACACCTGTAACAATACCCCTCAGTTACGGTACAACGGTACAAAGACTGTTTGAAAGATGTGTAATTTGGTCATACATTTGATACAGTTCACAACCTTATTATGTTATGAGTTTAGTTACATTGCCAACAACAAAGATATTAATGCTTACTGCATCCATAGAACTTGTTAAGCTCTTCTACATCATAACGGCTCATGTCCAGGCGTTGACCAATCACATCTTGGAACTCAGGTTGTTTTGTGATGATTGTAGATCCGTTGCCATTGGTGAAGGCGTTTTTGGAATAGTGCAGGACAGAGAGGTAGTCATACGGCGTGCCCATGGTGCTGTTGGTATCATTGGTTCTGATTTCAAAATTATGCCTCCTCCCTGAAGGTTCAAAAGTAGCATTGGGTGTGCGCGCACATCCAAGTCATCAGGTGCTGGATCAGAAACGTATGAAGTTGAGTGAAAAAGTCACCGCACACTGATTCTGCTCCCAATATCCCAGGTGTCACCTGACGAAGGCCGCACTGGTCGAAATGTTGTGTGCAATAAATATTGGGAGCAGAATCAGTGTGCGGTGATTTTCTCCTCCCTGAAGGTTAACAATAGCCATCCATGTAGTGAGACTTTACACAGCAGGTCAATAAAACTGTATATGCTTAATCTAGGCATGGACCCCATAGTGCAGCACATATAGTATACCGTATTATCAGCCTTTCATGTCAGAAAAGTAGGCGGAAAAAAGACCAACAAAGTGACGTAAGTTTCTTAATTAGAAAAAGCCATGCCACAGTTGTGATTACCAGAGAAGTCTCGTTGCAGCACACATCCACTTAGGGAAGTATAGGTAAGTATGTGTGTTTGTTTAGAACGTTTAAATCTTCTGTTTAGTGTGCTATGACTGAATGAGCTTTGAATGGTTGTAGCCTGTGACTAGCATAGCCGAGAGCCTGTCATTCTCCCGGCTCCACTTCCTCCACCAAACTAGAATAGCCTGAAACAGCCCCACCTCCACCTTCACCAACCCCAGCTCACAGGGCATTCATTAATACTAGAGACCACCGAACACGATGCAAGTACACCCTTAAGTAAGAAGAACAACAATTAAAGACCTGCTTCAATGTTTGTCCAGTTGATTGTGATATAATGATCCCGGTCATGTCTGGACTGCTCGTGCCAGAAACCCAGAGCATGCATGAGTTCATGCTCCACTATAGCAACGGTGTCACAGCCAGAGCCTATTGAAAGATCCTGTTTCCACTCTTCTCTTCCTACATGGGACCAACACCTACAAAATAAAAAAATCTTATGTTTAAACATTTAAATTGTTATCATTAGGCTACTATTGATTAAGAATACATCCATTACAAGCTGAGTCAAACAAACCCTATGTCCTTCTTGATTGCAATGTGTTGTTCCCTTCTCCTCCACACAATGGGCCGGAAGTCGATGCATGTTTTCAGTCGGAACTGCTCGAAGGCTCTGAGAATCACTCCTTTTGCATTCATGTCTGAGCACAGCACAAACACAAGAAACAAAGAAGGTTTGAACCAACTGAAACAATAAGGCAAGTGCCATGAACATAGTTTAGTAAAAGGTGCAAGTTAAACCAATGTAAAATTTTTCATGCAGCACGTTGAAGGGTTTTTTTTTTTTTTACCTGGTCCCCGGAGGGAATGACCAGGTATTACAATGACCCTGTCTGTCTGTCTGTCTGTCTGTCTGCCTGTCTGTCTGTCTGTCTGTCTGTCTGTCTGTCTGTCTGTCTGTCTGTCTGTCTGTCTGTCATAAAGGTGGCCAGGTTGCCATCTCTGACTGTGCTTTTTACACAGTCAGAGATGTCTGCCTGTCTGTCTGCCTGTCTGCCTGCCTGTCTGTCTGTCTGTCTGTCTGTCTGTCTGTCTGTCTGTCTGTCTGTCTGTCTGTCTGTCATAAAGGTGGCCAGGTTGCCATCTCTGACTGTGCTTTTTACCTGGTCCCACGGAGGGTATTGACCAGGTATTGTAATGACCCTGTCTGTCTGTGTGTCTGTCTGTGTGTGTGTCTGTCTGTCTGTCTCTGTGTGTATTTGTTTGTCCATCCAGTAGGGGAGGAGCAGGTTGCCATCTCTAATTGCACTTGTTTAAGTTGGTTCTTAGCAGTAGTTTTTACAGTGGAGGTAAACACAAATGAAACAGACACACGCATATAAGCAGATCAGCCTCAGCCTCTTTATCCTTACCCAGGCTCCAGTCAAAGTCATAGGGAACAGGTAGGGGCCAGCGGTGATGAGCGCTGCGAATGGACCTTCTCCTCCTGGTCTAAAATGAGAAGACACTGATGCATGCGTTGCTTTACATCTTTGATATTTTCTGTTGCACTGCTGAATAGCAATGACGCATAAGAGCAACTATTACGGCTAAGCATATAACACTGACCCTATATAAGACAGACAGAGAAGACGCATGCATGCACAAAACACACACACACACAGGCGCGCTGTCAGTCTTGGCTGGGCACGGGACAAGATAATCTGAGAGAGCGAGAGAATGATAGAGCGAGAGAAAGACTGACCTGATTACAATACCCTCAGCCCTTACCATGGGTGAGATTGACAAATGACAACATGGTCAGAAAAAAGGCACCAATGGAAAGGTAAGGTCCCTTACCTTGGCGGAACCCTACGTATGTAAGCATGGGTGATGCAAAAAGAGAATAACAAAACAAGTCAAACTTTGGATTCAGAAGTTCATAAACAAAACATGAGAAAAACAGCACTGCTCATGCCTAAGCAAGTATGCTCTTGGAGGTTACAGGATTACAAGAATCAGAGTAGCATCGTTTTGTCATTTTTCAAATGTTGTGCCAACATGTTGCATTATTTAAATAAATTGTCTATCTACATTTCATTGTGAGAAATGGTGAGAGCTGTACAGATAAGGTGCAAATGCACTGCATTATTAAAAAATCTATTGCAATGAGAACTTACTATCTTAATGTCCCCTTCAAACAGGTCCAAACCTGTGGAAATGTGAATGATGCAGAGTTAATGCCTTTGCCTGTCATTCTATGTCAATAGTCATTGTACTTTACAAATCTTTACCTTCGTTTATTACTGTTAAGTCTCCATCATCTGTGTCAAGAAGGAAAATAATATGATCATAACCAACAAAAGAATGCAGATATTCATCTAAGTGATATTTTTAGTTTTACCTCCACAAATTCTTCGAATATATTATTATATTACGTATATTCTTTATGAATATTTGCAAAAATGGACTTGGGAGCATTTGCAATTGTACACTTTATATTAACATAAAGTAAGCCATGTTTATGATATTGTTTTAATTTTAGGGTATTCATTATACAGGTATCAGCTCCATGTTCAGAAAAAGGACTGGAGCCATGTAAACAAAAACCTAAAATGTTATTGATACCTAATTACACTGTTCAACTCTCTTTTAAACATACCTTTCATTCGTGCATGGGTCTAAACATAAAAAAAAGGTACAGGTTAATTTTGAACTGCTGATTATTAAACAACTGAAAATACTAAAAAATAACTGAAAGATATATTAAATTTTCATTGTGATACACACAATGTTTGGAATGTCAATCAATGTTCTGTATACAAACTTATAAAGTAGTCTCTGTTTAAACAATGCCAAATGGTCCCATGTGCACATATTATAAATGAAAATGATGTAGTGTGGTTTTTACTGTTGTCCAAGTTGTCGTTCATGCGTTCATTCTATTCTTAAAACAATAAACTCTATGGATAGGGGGATAAACTCTGTTGAGAGGTGGATAAACTGTATTTCTGAAATTTGAGAGGTGGGTAAACTCCGTTTATCTGCCTTTACCCTTCACCACAGCCCTGCTACCACATGCTGAACTGAGGTGCTACTATTGTGAAGTGGAAAAGTTAAGCTTCATCAAAAGCCTTACAGAAAACACATCCAGGAAGTTATCAAGACCACATCCTTTTTGGTAACTTGAAAACACGTACTGTGAGGAGTTTGGATGTGGTTCAGCATCAGCTGAAAATGTATCCACAGCTAGGTCAAAAGGCTTCAGATTGCACCCACAATATGTATTTTGGTGCACCTCATAGACAGTCCTGCATGTATTTAAAGAGCCTATCTACTTTTGATGCAACTGAACATACCTTTTTAGATCTATTTCACATATACGTCAACTGATTTATACACTTAACAACAACAACAAAAAAAAAAAAAAAAAGAATCAAAGGTTTTTGTTTCACATGTGATTGGAAAATGAGTCATATTCTTGTCAGGTGGTTAACCTAATTAAGTAGAACAGCAGTGGTTTGTAGACCTTCCAGTGAAAAACCAAAAATGGGTCTGTGTGTTTTTAGAGGAGGTCAATGGTGGGAAATGCATGCTCATGCAATGAGGTTGACTGCTGGTTGACAGCCTACAACAGTACAAGAGTGGTACGCTTAAAATTGTTTTGCAAAAAAAAAAAAAAAAAAAATTCATTCACAGTATACAGTGAACCTCTTCTCTATTAGTGGTTGTTTTTACTTGGTTACACTTTATTTTACTGTCCCTGTTACATCAATTAGGTACAGTGTAACAAAATGTATAACAATGCACAATTCATTATGTACTTACACTGTACTAGAGGGTTAGGGTTAGTGTTAGATATGTACAGTGTTTTTGATATGTAGATAGACTAAAAAGGAACCATGAAATACCTTTTTTTCGGTTCACTCTTTATTCCAGCTTCATGTAACTAATCTATCATAATAATGCCATGGCAGATCCCATATGCAGTGGAGGCCAAAATGATTAACACCTGACTATATTATTATTATATTATATTATATTATATTATGTTATATTATATTATATTATATTATATTATATTATATTATATTATATTATATTATATTATATTATATTATATAGATGGGAACAATATTTTTTACTATTTATTTTAACTGTACAATGACCCAATGCCCCTATTTAAAAAACAAAACCCATAGCCACAGTATAACACTGAAAATACTATAACGGTCTGATTGTAGATGCATCTCAAAGTTTCTCAATATCAAGACTTCTTACCGTTGTGGCAGTCTAGGAAAGCACAGCAGATGGATAAACAGGATGAGAGGAAGAGAGACAGAGAGGATTTAACAACAACTTAAAGAAGAACTTCGGTGTAAAATGAAAATTGGCATGTTAAAACACCATACCGAGTTGGTATGTGTACAGAGGAGCAAAATTGATTTAGCCTGTTGCATTTAGAGTTTAACTATTTTTTATTGTTTGTCCCAGAAGGCTAACAATGGAAGTGGTAGGTGCCCTTAGACGAAGCATGACGGCTATGCTATTTTTAAACCATTAAAACAGCTCGAAGAAACTCCACACTCCATCGGTAGTACAACAAAGGCCCTGACATTAAAACGAGGCACTGAGAACTTTGTAAGTGTACACAACATTTATTAATAAAACAGTTTTGACAAGCAGTACCTTGCTGTAGTTTCTTGTCGCCGCCATGATGAAAGTCTGCACAGGTCGATTGACGAACACAAACCAGCAGGAAGAATAGGAGGAGAGGTAGTACAATCAACTTGTTTGGACTTTCATCATGGCGGCAACGAGAAACAACTGCAAACGACTGCATGTAAGAACAGCTTTTTAAATAAACGTTGTGTACATTTACAATATTCTCAGTGGTTCGTTTTGAATGCCAGAGCCTTTGTTGTACTACCAATGGAATGTGGAGTTTCTTCGAGCTGTTTTAATGGTTTAAAAATAGCGTAGTCGTCATGCTTCGTCTAAGGGCACCTACCACTTCCATTGTTAGCCTTCTGGGTCAAACTATAAAAAATAGTTAAACTCTGAATGCAACAGGCTAAATCAATTTTGCTCCTCAGTACACATACCAACTCGGTATGATGTTTTAACATGCCAATTTTCATTTTACACCGAAGTTCTCCTTTAAATCACACAAATCTCACAAAATAAAATTTAAAAAACCAACACTGATCAACTTACTTCCTTGATGTCTCCTTCAAAGAATTGTAAGCCTGTAAATTGTTGACGGTTTTTGTTTTTGTAAGTGAATTCAAGAATGATAATGACACTAATGTGTGTTTCTAAAAGCTGCCTTATGTGCCATGTCCTAACCTTTATTAATCTCTGGGATGTCCAGGTCTCCATCCATTTCTGTACAACAAGCAAAGAACACCATTGATGAACATAGTCAACAAAGCATATAAAAGCAATGTGGAATGAATAGATGAGTACTTTTTGATAGATATGTCTATATTTATAGCTATGTGTCTGTGTTACTTCACACAGTACCTGTGACTCTTGGTTGAGGCTTAAGGGTACATAAAGAAAAATAAAATAGTTGTATTACTAACTCAAAAACAATTGCAAATAATACATTGCAAATAACATGTAAACAGGTACTTAAAGTTTTATATACCTGTGACAGTCCTGACCCAACTGTCAGGCTCCACAAAAGAAAAATAAAATACAGCATTACTCCTAGACACAGAATGAAACATTGTAAGTAATTTCAGATAGTTTTGATGTGTGATGATATGAGGCTAATATATTAAGTAATATAAGTATTTAAGTAAATACATATTGTGAAGAAAAATGATAATCCTTACCACTTTGTGTTTCCACTGGACTGATGTAAATGCATGAATGGGTTGCATGAATGGGTTGTGTTATATATGGGGAGATGCAATGTGTCAGTCACGCCTGTATGACCACTTCCTCTCTCAAAGGTAACACAAGTTACTGAGTTACACCCATCTACCACTTACATTTCAGAAACAGAGTTTGTTCAAAGAATCAAATATAAAATTTGTTAACAACAATAATAACAATTGTTGGTTTTGAAGATTTTTTTGGTCAGCTAAACATTGCACAAGACTGTTAGTGCTGTCAGAACTCACTGATGCAAAAACATGATTCAGACATCTTAAAGAACTTGGTGTATTATAAGAATATGTGTAATAAGGTGCTAAAATAACAGCACTTTTCATTTTATAGTACTTTCATCACTCTCTTTTCAGATTTTACAGAAAGACTGAAAAGATTAAAATGATTTCCTTATAGTTTAATGTGTACATACAGCATAACTGATTTCAGTGCCAGACAGTAAGTAGCAGCAGTTTCACTCCCATTCAGGGGATCATTCAAGAGTCTTGAGTCATATTCACGCATGCTTTCTGAGAAGCACACCTGTAAACATTGTCTACTGTGGTTTTCATATGCCCTTGAAATTCATGTTCAACACTCAAACTGTTATGTTTTTCAAAGTAAAGCAACAGGCTAGATATATGGCAGGTGAACATTTAATCCAAGACATTTTCAGATTTTAAGGTTCTTTGCATATCATTGGAATGCCAGAATTCAGGCTTTTGCAATACTGCATGAGGTGGCAATAATTTATCTTGGTCATCTAATTTCCTTCCAAAATATGCATTGTGTGTAATTGTAATTGTGTAAATGCGTAATTTTCTTATTCTCTTTGCTTAGCTAGGGCGAAGCCTTTACAAAATCAGACAGAAAATGGCTTGTTGATTGTACCACTTTTTTGTTACTGTCTGTAATGGAGTGCCATCACCAGGGTTGTGGGTGTGCTCTGACTGACATACCAACGAGCCTGGCTCAAAGTGCATGTTTGGTTCCCCGAAGACCTGGGTTTGAAGCTGGGTGGGGTGACTTCTCCTTCCCTTTGCTACACTGTCCATTTTTGTGAGGTTTGCCTGAATGTGGGTTTGATATCTGTCATCAAAGCAGTTGAGCCAAGATATGTATGCATACGAGAGAGCAGCGTGGAGCTCCAGTAGATGATTATGTGCACACAGCTTGGCTAAACTATACCAGGTTAAGACTTGTGCATCGACCTTTCTTTATTGTGACATAATGCATTTATAGCTACATAATACATTTTGTCATTACATTTGACATCCCAGAACTACATTGATAGTGCAGAGTTTCTGCAATCTGCACCCAACGATAAATGTAAAAACACTTTACCTCATAATCAGCAAATATAATAGAGCGGCACTGTGAGGGGTGGAGGCTACATGGCCTTCCTGGCAGGGGACAATGAGCAGGAGGACAAAATGGGTCAGGAGCAGTAGAGAATGTGAAAGGCTAGTCTTCCAGATGTCATGTTTGGTATTGAACATTTTTCAGTGCAGCTTCCTTCAGAAATGTCCACCATGTTTGTATTGCTCTCAGCTTCTGCACAATCAATCTGACATCTTGTGACCCAAATCTGGCTTGTGACCCAAAAACTCTGCCTACAGGTTGCTTTGCTTAATTGCTATCATGAAGTCCAGCACTATTCTGTGACAGAAAGAAGGGAGGGTGCCCCGAATTGCACTTCAACAGAAATCTCCACCAATGTGCCTGGATGTACACAAAGACAAGGGTTAGATATCAACAAAAATGTTGTCTAGAATAGAATAGAATAGAATAGAATAGAATAGAATAGAATAGAATAGAATAGAATAGATCCTTTTTCAGGAGGAGCAGAAAATGTTTCTACATTGAGCAATGAGAGTCATGAAGGTGTAGGGACATTCCATGGTTTAGTCATATTATATTCTCACAATAGTCTCACACCTACAGCCACAAACCAAGACAGAGGGCAAAACTAAAGTAGGACAGCTGCAACAGAGGTGAGTGGTGGGTTCCAACTTTGAGACCGCAGGGTTTATTGTAAATGGTTCTAATCTAACAGAAAGGTTACAAAAATGTTACAAAAATGTTTACTACTGAACTTCCTCTTATCATGAATGCCTGATATTCATTTAATTCCCCTTGCTTCATTTTATTCTCATTGCCTAGCTACACTGAGAGACTGAAAACAATAGAAATACTTTGTGGTTTTCACACAGGAAGTAAAATCATGACTGTGTATTTCTTTGCAAACAGCTGTGATTGCTGGAAATGATGTTTGCTGCAAGTGTTTCTTGGTTCTTTGTTTCTGGGCTGGATTACATATATGTTGCCGTGTCTTTGATACACCCTTTTCATGGTTCTTGAGATACACAAGACCTGACTGTTTGACAAGGCAGTGTTTGCATCGGACCAAATGAGAAGATTGCTGGTTTGAAACCACCACGTCAGATGTTATCATGCTTCTCCCCTGACATGGCAGATAGTGGTAGCTGCCACAAGATTATCATTCTAGATATCGTAAAGAAGCGATTAAAAGACATAAAATAACCTAAATGGAAATAAATCAAACAAACAAAAAGACAGAGGACTCCGGTGCTTCCCCATATGCATATGCCATGAACTGTAGGCTTAGCATTTTGAGGGTGATCAGACTTCCTTTTAAGCAGTGGAAACAGCAGGGCCCTGAATGTGGTCTAACAGAAACCACTTAATGTTTTGTGCTCTTTCATGTTTCCATTTCAAGACACTAATTCCAGTTAAAAAAAAATGTGTCTGTGTATGTGTGCATGTGTGTGTGTGTGTGTGTGTGTGTGTGTGTGTGTGTGTGTGTGTGTGTATTATAAGGAGACTTGTCAAGTTGTAGGCCCACTGATGTTCCACAAGAGATGATCATGCCTTCTGACATCTTCTTAGAGCACAGCACACAGGCAAGGCAATGCAAGCTTAATTTATATAGCACACGTCATCTACACAGAGACAGTTTAAAGTGCTTCACATAGACTTCATGAAGAAAACACACTTATAACTAGAAAAGCACTGAGAGAGCACAGACCTCCAACAGGGCAGCTTGGAACACACACACCAATAATTACATAATCTCCCCTGGCGGAGGTAAAATTCATAGAAGGGCGGTACTTGGACACTAGGGGGAGCTCCGTTGAGAAAAAGTACTCAGAGTTGCGTAGTATCCCTTTAAGTGTTGATATTTCCCTTTTCTGTAATGTGATAACATCCTTTTACCTTCACTATGTCTACCTAGAAAACTGCTGAGCTTATGTTGTACTCTTTGAACATCGGCTGCAACTGTTCATGGCCAAAGCATACAGCTTAAATAGAATGCATTGGTTCACGTTAAAATTAAATTATAATAAAAAAATCTTTATTTTAAAATGGAGAATTACAGCATTTCTAAATTCTACATTTAAATAATAATAAAAAAATCTTTAATTTAAAATGGAGACTTAAAGCATTTCTGTGTGAAGATCAATTTAGTGCAGTACACTTTAATACATTATTTTGTAGCCAACATCTCAACCAGTGTAATGTGTATTCCCTTAATACACACCATGGTCAACTGGACAATACACAGGTCTAAGGCTAAGCTCATTCTAGATTTTGACGTTTTGGGAAACTGACGTATTTCGTGCTGCTGTGATAAAGAGATCGTTTTACAGTTTTTCTCAATTGTTTAAACACAATTCCTTGTACTTCAGACACAATGACCACAACATGTAACTCATGCACCAACCCCATGAACCAATTCTGCTAAATTCTAAACACAATTCCTGCTTTACACTCAAATTGCAGTTCTAAAACACACTTTTTTCAAAACACTATAGACAATTCTCTGCGTTTGGCACAATTTTCATGACAGAAATCTCTTGTTCACAAGGAACACACAGTGATTCAAAATTCTAAAGTCAATTGCCCTATTATGTACACTGACTCATCACATCGGCAAACACCTGTCACACAGCTTTACAATTAGCTATCAGAGCTTTGGAAGAGGCAGAGCCACAGCTAGAGGAGTGAGAGTAAGAGGAGGAGGGCGGGGAGGACACGGATGAGGACGAGAAAAGACCGTAATCTCTGATGAGATCAGAGCCATTTTGGTTGACCATTTGGTCAACGAAATTATTTTACAGTAGTTGTTTAGCTGTTTACATATCTCTCTCCATATCCTACAATCCTCAACACAATTGAGGATTTTTTTTTTTTTTGACTGGACCATGACCAAAATCCACAAATGCGTGTACCCTTTCTCTAAGCTATGGATGACGCATGTGGAAATATAGCAACTGATGCTTTTCATGGATGGATTCGCTGCTAGGCAAGGAAAAACATTGCATGTGATGTGGATGAGGTGCTGTGGCCACACCAAAGCAGAAGAAAGGATGCAGCGTATTTTTTTTTGTAACTGTATAGGCTACAGTAAACTCTTCTGTTGTGTTTTATGTAGACCACTGTAGGTGCAGCTTTGTGTTGATTGGGATGCACACACAGTGTGTACACTGTTTTTGTGGGAAAAATAAAATATATTTGTATCGATGTATATGTGCGTTCTGAGTATAAAAACAATATTCTAAAATATAAGACATTTATGTATGTACTGTATGTAGCAAGTGTAACTGAACAAAAAGGCCTAAATCATTATGATGAATGGATAAGAAGTGTTTTCCATTTATCATAGTGTTTTACATTAAGCACATCAGGGTTCAACTGGTTGTTATAAATGTCTATTCATATGATGGTTTGTGTTTGTCATTTGCTATCTGTATTACATTCATGTGTATAGTTCTCACACTGTAAAAAATAGAAAAGAACCATCTTCACAAAATTATTTAAATGTTTGTATTTTTATGTTGGTTTAACTTAATAATGTCATGCATGCCCATCAATATACATGGCACTGTTAAACGTGTACTTCCATAGTGTTTTCGTTAAATATGCGGTGGTCTCTAGTACAGTATTAGAGTTTTTGCCCATTGCTTAAACACATTTTGCAAAATTTGGCTCGCTGTGCCAAAACTCTACACCCAAGCACATAGGACACAACACTTGGAAATAAACCATTCACATCTATGTCAAATTGAAACTCTGCAATCCAAACCTAACCATCCTTTGTCAAAATGTCACTCTGATGACAAAATTGCACACACTTGCACCTTATGAAAACACTGTCACATCAGCAGCAACACACTAGTCTACTTTACATAAAACACTGCAGTCTTTCGTTTTATTCAGTTCTGCAGAAAGTATGTCTTCGCAACAACAAAAAAATGAAATACTCAATAATGTACATTACAGTAGTCTACCTTACAGTGCAGTAAATTCATTTTAAGCAAAAACAGCAAAAAAACAACCACAATCAGAATTGGCAACCTGGTCCGCCAAGTGGACAGACAAGGTCATTGCGGGCAGACAGATACAGACACACGCACACACAGACACGGACAGGGTCATTGCAATACCTGGTCAATCCCCTCCAGGGGACCAGGTAACAGTACACTAATGTAAATATAGAAGGACACAATTGTGCGTAAGTGGGATTATGGATCTTGCCGTATGTTGGGGTCTGGCCGCAGGATCTCATCAACATCACAAGCAATGTCTTCTCTTGCTAAGCATATGGTAAGCATCTCTCTCGCTAAGCATCTCTCACAATACAGTAAGCAGCCATAAACTGTATTGCGGTTCAATCCTACTGTAAACATGCTGTAACATTCTGACTTTTCTAATGACATATAATCTGGGTTTTATCTTTTGAGAAATATTGATAAATAACGTGAATACATTCACGAAACACAACACATGACTAATACTGTTCACTAAATATATTTTACATAACTGATACAAATTTGGACTTGCAATGCAACATTTGTCAGTACGCTGGTGTGTACGCAAGTACGCAAGTGTTTGCTTGTTGCATGGTTGCATGTTGAAAATTGAAACACAATAATTTTCTACAAAGAATCATGTTCACAGTAAACACGGTAAAACACAGTGTTGTTGGAGACAAAAAACTACTGTAAGCATCATCTCTTTTCAATTTGGTGGCATGTCTCAACCTAGGGTTTTCCAGGTGGTCAAGCAATGTTATTTGCATGTTATCACACATTTGTCTTCCCTGTCCATGCTCTCCTCCACTAAGCCATTGTTTTGTTATTTGAGTGGTTCAAAAAATGTGGGAAAGATTTTATTTTAGTGTGTAAAAAACAACTGTAACTGAGGCCTTTTTGTAGCTGGCTGATTGGTGTTTAATTTTGTAAGTAAGTATTTTCAGGTGTGTGTCTGAGTGTTGTGTGTTTTGTATGTGTTTTGTATTTTGAATAGATGTGTTTTGCCAATGATACATCGGTATTTTATTTTTGAACGAAGTGTCTTATGTATGAAATAGCGTGTAGTGTGCAGGAGCAAGTGTGTTGCAAAAAGGAGCAAGTGTGTTGCAGAATTGCAACTAAAGTGTAAAACAGCGATTGTGTTTAAGGTATGGTTACACTGTGTTTAAGGCATGGCAACACAACTTCAAGTTATGTTACTTTGGTTTAAGCATATGTCTATTGCGTTCAAGCAATGGGCAAAAACTGTAAAAGAGCAAGTACTAAACGGTTTCTCGTGGAAGTACACCTTAAATAGACATAAAAAGATTGGTACAGCCGGTTGTGTTATTTTTTTTCCCAGTTGGCTCGAAGCAGCACTTTTTGCATTTTCCTACAAAGAAAAGAATAAAAAAACCTGAATCAAGCAGGGTGAGGTTACTATTGCTGTACCCTTGAAACTGGTCACTTTTTTCTCTTAAATGCAGTTGGCAGTTTACATGGGAACCCCAGGCACTACTGACATTGCGCAACATACATGGATATGTTTTTACATTTGCATGACTGAACTATCTTGTAGCAGAAAAAGGCAAACATCTCACCAAACTCCTAGAACTGGGGGCCCTGATTAGGGCCACAGGTTATCGAAAAGGGCAGCCTGGACAGACAGAGAGAGAGACAGACTCACAAAAACACACAGAAACGCACACACACAAACAGTGTAGAGTGAGTGTGTCTATGTCTGAATCTGTGTGTTTTTGTGTAGTACATGATGTGTGAACGTAGTAACTGCTTAGTGTCTGACTATTATTTACTATATACGATGATGAGTAGTGTCTTACTAAATACTATAGTGTTTTTCTGTAGTATTTACTACAACTATAGTTTACTGCAGTATACTATAGTTTACCACACACACACACACACACACACACACACACACACACACACACACACACACACACACACATTCAATGTTCCTTAGCTTCTTCACTCTCCAACACATACACACCCTTTTGTAGTCAGGGGGACTACAGACTTTCTAAGACTTTCTAAACAATTCTGCAGTAGACAGCTTCCTCACATTATCTATGAAAGTGTGTGTTTGTATGTGTGTGTGTTGCTAAGGGTGTGATTTCAACACCATCTTGCATATACAGTTTATCTGTTAGTGTGTGTGGTTTTCTGATCATCCTGAAGATATATCTTCCCTGTGTGTGTGTGAGTGTGTGTGTGTGTGTGTGGTGTGTGTGTGTGTGTAGTGGCCTCATCATCCTGACTATATATCTACTCTGTGTGTGTGTGTGTGTGTGTGTGTGTGTGTACGTGTGTGTGTGTGTGTAGTGTCCTCATCGTCCTGACTATATATCTACTCAGTGTCTGTGTGTGTGTGTACGTGTGTGTGTGTGTGTATGTGTGTGTGTGTGTGTGTGTGTGTGTGTGTGTGTGTGTGTGTGTGTGTATGTGTGTGTGTGTGTATGTGTGTGTGTGGGTAGTGCCCTTATTGTCCTGACTATATATCTCCTCAGTGAGTGTGTGTGTGTGTATGTATGTGTGTGTGTGTGTGTGTGTGTGTGTCTGTGTCTGTGTGTGGGTAGTGCCCTTATCGTCCTGACTATATATCTCCTCAGTGAGTGGGTGTGTGTGTATGTGTGTGTGTGTGTTTGTGTGTGTGGTTTCCTCATCGTCCTGACTATATATCTCCTCAGTGTGTGTGTGTGTGTGTGTGTGTTTGTGTGTGTGTGTGTATGTGTGGGTAGTGCCCTTATCGTGTGTGTATGTGTGTGTGTGTGTCTGTGTCTGTGTGTGGGTAGTGCCCTTATCGTTCTGACTATATATCTCCTCAGTGAGTGTGTGTGTGTGTACGTGTGAGTGTGTGTGTGTATGTGTGTGTGTGTATGTGTGTGTGTGTGGGTAGTGCCCTTACCGTCCTGACTGTGTGTGTGTGTGTGTGTGTGTGTGTGTGGTTTCCTCATCGTCCTGACTATATATCTCCTCAGTGTGTTTCATCGCATTGTCATCTGCCACACACACATCGGCTGAAGCGAATCTGCAACACACACACAAACATCAGCATGGACCATTCCCAAAGAACAGGTAAGACACACACACACACAAACACACACACACACACACTCACTGAGGAGATATATAGTCAGGTATGGAGTAAGATTACTTCCAAAAAGACGTATCCATGATTCTAACCATTCGTACTCGTGAGGTTAAACATTTGTACGTCAGCAAAAACAGTTGTACACAACATTCTGCTGTCATACACATAATTGTTAGATGTTGTGGAGGTTAGGACTGTATTTATGTGGGTATGAATCTAAAAGCTGTGAGTGCAAAGTCTTGTGAATACGACTGTAATTTCTACGACTACGAATTCTTCCTTGTGAACACGAATTCAGATTTATGGGTACGAAGAAAAAAGTGGTGACATGACGTCAGAGACAGGCCACAGGGGAAAGCAATCGATTCCCGATTGTTGGAAACGCGCATGCGCCAATTCAAAAAAAGGCGGACGGCGGGGAAAGCAGCGAAGCTACCGGTGAAAAATCAAAGGTAAAGACCACAGAATGTCTAATGATAAGTCAACGACACATCCCACATGTTTATATTTATTTAATGGAATTGCACTGTTTATATAATAAACAGCTTATGAAGGTACAGACTTAATTCTTTGCTGACGCTGACTTGGTCTCTAGTGCATTCGTTTACAACGACGCTAGCAGCTAGCGGGAAGTCAAGTCAAGTCAAGTCAGTCAGTCAGTCAGTCAGTAGATCATTGCGAGTAAATACAGTTCATGAGTGCCATCAAGTCCCGTACCATTTATGTAGACAGTTTTTACAGACCGCTGAAGCGGAACCCGTGTGTGAAACCGGCTATTGGGCCAGATGGATTGTCATAATATGACGTATATTTGTGTAGTCTTATTGGTCATAAACAAGAGATTATGGCTAACGGGGCGCGTTTGTGTCGCGGTGCTACAGAGAGGGGAGTTTGGATACAATGCGGTTATTCCAACTCCAAGTAGGTGGTTTAGGGATAGACGTCGGTAAATCAAGCCAGATGAAGTTGTAAACCTCTTAGAGAGTAGCCTGCTCGCTTTCTGTAGTTAGAGAAGGATTCCAGGCTCTTCTTTTATCTCTTTTGCCACTACTGGGTTAACTCTTCTCTAACTACAGAAAGCGAGCAGGCTACTCTATTAAGAATAACCGCACTGTTTCCAAACTCCCCTCTCTGTAGCACCGCGACACAAACGCGCCCCGTTAGCCATAATCTCTTGTTTATGACCAATAAGACTACACAAATTATTCGTCGTCATATTATGACAATCCATCTGACCCAATAGCCGGTTTCACACACGGGTTCCGGTTCAGCGGTCTGTAAAAACTGTCTGCATAAAATGGTACGGGACTTGATGGCACTGATTAACTATATTTACTCTCAATGATCTAACTGACTGACTGACTGCTAGCGTCGTTGTAAACAAATGCACTAGTCCAAGTCAGCGTCAGCAAAGATGAATAGAAACCGGACTTATACATGGACATATTTGTACACGAATTAAGTCTGTACCTTCATAAGCTGTTTGTTATATAAAACAGTGCAATTTCATTAAATAAATATAAACAGATGTGGGATGTGTCGTTGACTTGTCATTAGACATTCTGTGGTCTTTACCTGTGATGTTTCATCCATAGACATACTAGGAGCATGGGGCGTTACTGCCAATAGGCGCTGACGAGACGCGGAGCCGCCAAAGCTTAATCCGTTTGACAGGACAAATGAACTGTTAACGCATTTTATTAACAGTACCTCGCTAAACACCACTAATTTTAAACTGTCTGTATCGCTAGTAGGTTATAGTAGACTGTAACAAAGGCTTCTTGAAGGCTTTCATTATTCTTAATTAATTAAAGAGCAACTGTCTCTGCTCCCAAATCCCCTCAGTAACAACACACATTGATAAAATAAACATATGACATGTGACAACTGCGAATAATTGAGCAGTTGTCTCAAGTTTATTTGCAGCCCCTTCTATTTTTTTCATTTTCTGCTCCGTATAGCTTGGTGGGTTAATTTAAAGACTTGACTCACAACAGCATCAAACTTTTACAATCAGGTTGTTGTGGGATAAATCGCCTGCAGTGTAGGCTTGGTGCAACTGTTTCTACCTTCTGACATTGAACTACAGGCTGTTTTTTGTATATATCGGTAGTTCAGCCCAAGACTTTTCGTCATGCTTATTAAATAAATCTGTCACTGCATCCGACCCACCTATACGACAACACAGCCTATTGCTAAAATCAACATACACCTGTTTAATGTAGCCTGAATCAGTGATTCTGGTCGCCAAATTATTTTTAGCATGTTATTTCGCCAGGTGAAACTAAGAACAAAATAAAATTCAAATCTGTTTTTTTTTTGTAGGCTATTCATAGGCGCTGTTAGTGTTCAGCTTATAGAGAGGGCCGTGGTGCAAAAGAAGGGCAACTTACGGCGCATAGAGAGACTGACAAATGACAGATAAATGCCTGTTTGTTTATATTACCTTTGTGTTTATTGGTTAAACATGGCTATGTCATTAGTCTGTGTGTATAAAAAAGGAATTTAGACAGCGATTCACGGCTTCTTGTAGGCTACAGTTTTGGTTAGCGGTTCAACGTTCTGTTTTGAAAAGTTGAGACGGTGGGGTTGGGCGCGCTGGCTGCCAAACGGGGTCATCCCTATGTTCCCCGGGTCTCTTTCCAAAAAAGGTCCGATGTTCCCCGCTCAATCCAAATATATTGTGGCCACGCATAGGCGTTGCTTGTTGTTGTTGCTCTGTTTGTTCGCCACTGTTTCGTCACATGCCTAACAATGGCTACTTTTAAGCGTTGCAATATGCACTAGTTTTCTTTTTGATGATTAGTCCATATTATTTTTTACAACTTGCCACGCTGTTTATTAAATAAACTGCAGAACATTGCAATCGCTGTTTATTTAAAACGACAAAAGAAACTGCAGAGCATTGCTATAAACTGCAAAACATTGCTATACTCTTATTATTTGTGCCTGTTTGCTTACTAAAACATAAACATACATGGCTATACAGGCTATACATGTTGCAACTTTTCTGCCAGTTCAGCTCGCCTCTGCTGCAGCAGAAGGTACATCGGGGTTCAACGCGTTGTGCGCCGAAAGCGGTACAACAACGTTAGAAGACGGAAACAAAAGCCAACAAACTCAAAGGAAACATCAAAAATAAACAGAAGGTATAGGTCCATCAAACCATTAGTCCACTAGTTTTCTTTTTGATGATTTGTCCATATTATTTCTTACAACTTGCCACGCTGTTTATTTAAAACGACAAAAGAAATTGTAAATAAACTACAGAACATTGCTATAAACTGCACAACATTATGTTCTCATTATTTGTGCCTGTTTGCTTACTAAAACATAAAAATACATGGCTATACAACACGGTCTCACCCCCTTTCGCTATACAGGCTATACATGTTGCAATTTTTCTGCCAGTTCAGCTCGCCTCTCTGGCGCAGCAGCAGGTGCATCGGGGTTCAAAGCGTTGTGCGCCTCTAAAATAGCTTTTCAACAATGCGCCAGTGACGAAAAAAGGACCTTTTTATTGATCAAAGGCGTAAATGGTTTATGCCTCCTCATAATAGCATCTGGTGGGCTTTGCGCCAGACCACACCTCTTCTTTTCGCTGACCCGCCCGTCACGGCGCAATGTCATCTGCTATCTAGACAACGTGATTTTTTGCCTGAAAATGACAATGACAGCATGGGCATGTCGCGAATACACAATGCGCTGCGGCAAAATAGGGCCCATATTGTCTGAATAAAATTTAGGCATGTGACGAAACAGTGGCGAACAAACAGAACAACAACAAGCAACGCCTATGCGTGGCCACAGTAGCCTATATTTGGATTGAGCGGGGAACATCGGACCCGGGGAACATAGATAGGCTACGCTCCCCTGCCAAACGACTCGTTTTATGTACAGTCTGCTCTCCACTCTCGCATAGTCACAATGGAGAAAAAAACCATGAAAAAAAATTCTGGGCCACATTCATGGTATTAAAAAAAGACAAGACGGAAAGAGAAAGTGGCAGATAGAATAAGGAAGAAGTTGCGCTTGGAAACACTGCAAGTATAGGATGCATTTTTTTCTCTGACAGGTTGAGGGCAGCATTGGTTGACTAACGTTGCTTTTCCATAAGGTTACAATTGAGTTGCTAATACTTTACGTTGCGTTTTAGTTTGCTGACTAAACACTGGCTGAAGTGTTTTGTAGATATTGTTGCAATAGTCCTTGTTCAAACGTTTGACGTCGTTCGTGTTGTCTTTCTGCATTCCATCCACCTGCTATAGGCCTATAGCTTCATATTGAAGTTAGCACAACAAGCAAAGCTGCTATTGTGCTGTTGTTCAGTATGTAGTCATCCTAGTTCTCGTTTGAAATTTGTTTTAATAAATGTTCATTGTTAACATTACATTCGGTGTGGTCTCCCTTACGTTATCTCCGCTCTGAGCCAATCGGGCATAATACATTACATATCTAGTATATATAAACACCTGAGCGCTTTTATATCAGCTGAAACCACCAATCTCGTTCAATGCATAGAGATTAAAAACAAACTCTATCCTACCCAACAACATAAATATTTGAATATTGTTACTTGAATGACTTATTCATGATCACAAATAGGCTTCGCTGTATTGCTTAGACAGTCTGATCCCCGCTCCAAGATGGCGGCCGTATTTCTCGTGTCCCAGCCATAGACATACTATATAGGTATAGTATGTCTATGGTCTATGGTTTCATCCCCGCCGTCCGCCATTTTTTGAATTGGCGCATGCGCGGTTCCAACAATCGGGAATCGATTGCTTTCCCCTGTAGCCTGTCTCTGACGTCATTTCACCACTTTTTTTCTTTGTACCCATAAATCTGAATTCGTGTCCACAAGGAAGAATTCGTAGTCGTAGAAATTACAGTCGTATTCACAAGACTTTGCACTCACAGCTTTTAGATTCATACCCACATAAATACAGTCCTAACCTCCACAACATCTAACAATTATGTGTATGACAGCAGAATTTTGTGTACAACTGTTTTTACTGACGTACAAATGTTTAACCTCACGAGTACGAATGGTTAGAATCATGGATACGTCTTTTTGGAAGTAACCTTACTCCATAGTCAGGACGATAAGGGCACTACCCACACACAGACACAGACACAGACACAGGGTGTTGATTGAAAATAAGTTTTCCAGGCGTTAATTAAAAATGTGTAGGTATAACTGCTTCAGATGCCATATCTGTCTTCATGCTAGCGTGTGTGTGTGTGTGTGTGTGTGTGTGTGTGTGTGTGTGTGTCTGTGTCTGTGTGTGTGTGTATGTCTCACCCTTACGAATGTTGATGTATACAGCAGTATGTGTGGTGTGAAGTATGTGTCACCTTTACAACGAGTGCTGATGATGTCAAACTCCCCAGTGTGTGTGTGTGTGCTGATGATGTTAACCTATGTCTAGGTTATGGTAGGCTTAGAGACACACACACACACACATGCACGCATACACACACGCATGCACACACACACACACACACGCATGCACACACACACACACACACACACACACACACACACACACACACACACACACACACACACACACACACACACTGTGTGTAATTGTCCAGAACACACCATACTGAAGATCAGTGCCTGTGTGTGTGTGTGTGTGTCCAGAACACGCCATACTAAAGATCAGTGCCCTTGGCAGACCCCTGGATCTGGGCACACTCTACAACGCCCGCACCGACCAGCTCATACCAGGTACTGTGTGTGTGTGTGTGTGTGTGTATGTGTGTGTGTGTGTGACAGTTACTGCATTACTGCTGTAGTGTGTAATTTCGTTGCCATTTTTTAAATTTTTGTCTTAGTCTTAGATATTCACATACCAATTCTGTGACCAAGTTTCACTTGACTAAGTCTGGTAATTTTAGTCTAGTTTTAGTCACGACATTCCATAGTCTTATGAAACACGTTTACTATTATTGTTTCACACTTAATAGTTTCACACTTATTTATTGTTCATCCTTTCATAGCCCTGTAGATCTAGCCATGTTGCATAGATGCTAGGATTACACACATGAACATTTCCACTCGTTTTCAGCTCTTTCACAGCCTGACATTTGCCCAGTGTAGCTATAAATATCAGCCTGTATACTGGGTGGGTCATAACACCATAAGTATGTGGTTGATGTCTAGTATAGATCCCTAAAATCAACATTGGCTTATAACCAAAACATTAAGTAAAGTTAACGTACCTCTATGCAAACTGCAAACTCATTCAGTGTAACCAAATATTCTCCACACTAGAAACTTTGAATGTTACTCTTTTTGGTAACATTGTCAAGGCAAAATAAAAATAGTTTTTATCTTAGCTTTTATTTCACGAAAAATATGTTCGGCTTGTCTTTTTGACATTAACGAAAATGCATGATAATTTCGTCTTAGTCTGTGATCTAGAACACTGTTTTAGTTTCGTCGTCCCGTTTAAGTCATGGAAAAAAATGGTCCTTGACAAACATATTTTATCTCGTCTCATCTGACAAAATGAACACTACTGCTATAACCATACCAGTGTTAGTCATTTTATCGATATGTATGTGTCTGTGTGCATATGTGTGTGTTAGTCATTTTATGTGTATGTGTGTATGTGTGTATGTGTTTGTATTTCAGGAATCACCCTCTGGAACACTGAGGACATGCAGAGAAACACGGTGGTATGCCCCTTGCCCTACACCAAGTTTGAGTGTTCAGCTTCAGAGTCCCTGAGTGAGAAGATGAGTCTGCTGGATGTGAGTGCCTCGTTGAAGGCCAGCTTCTTCTGTGGGCTGGTGGAGGTGGGAGGTTCTGCCAAGTTCCTGAACCAGAAGACCTCCTCCACTCATCAGTGCAGCGTCACGCTCAAATACCACGTCACCACAGAGTTTAGGGAACTCATAATGTCTGAACTAGAGACCCCAAAGCCTGAGGATATCGACAAGACAGATGCTACACACATAGTGAGCCAAGTAACCTATGGGGCACACGCATTGATGGAGTTCCAAGAATCAGCCAGCGAGGAGACGAGGAAACGAGACATCCAGCAGAAGCTGAGCACAATGGTCCACATGATCCCCGTCATCGGGATAAACGGGGACGGAAGCCTCAACATGAATGAAGATGACAAGACGAAGGTACAGAACTTCAGATGTCATTTCTTTGGGGACTTTCAGACGAAAACTCTTCCCATGACCTTTCAGGAAGCAGTGGCGGTGTGCAAAGAGCTGCCCTACCTGCTGGGGGAGAAGGGAGAAAAGGCCGTGCCCGTCACTGTCTGGTTGTATCCGCTGAGCAAGCTCACCAACACAGAGGGCAAACTGAAGAGGATGCTTTCGGACATGTTGGTGGAGAAGTTTCAGCGGGCGATGGATGACCTCCACCAGGCTGAGATCAGAGCCAACGACCTGCTGGAGAAGAGCAAAGCCATCAAGGCCGAAGACATCGTTGGCAAACTGGAGAGCTTCCAAAGCAGTCTGCAAGTCTTCATCCCCGAGTTTTTGCGGAAGATGGCGGACCTGATCCCGGCCATTAGGGGAGGAGACGTGGTGGACAAAGCCCTGAGAGACCTCCTGGACTCCCAGAATGCATCTGGCTTCAGCAGGGCTGAGATGAGACACTGGTTGGACGGCAAGGACACGGAGATCCACGTGCTGACGTCACACATCAAGAAGCTGCAGTGCGACATCAAACCTCAGGGCTCCGAGCTCGACTGCTTCCTCATGGACCCTGACGTCTTTGATGCCTACGTGTTCAGCTTCACCTCGCTGAGTTACCTGGAACCGTACCTACAGAAGATCTCCCAGGCTGTGGAGAACCTCCAGCCTCTTACCCCTAACCCTAACCCTAACCCTAACCCTGAACTCCAACATCTTACCCCTAACCCTATCCCTAACCCTAACCTCCAACATCTTACCCCTAACCCTAACCCTAACCTCCAACATCTTACCCCTAACCTCCAACATCTTACCCCCAACCCTAACCTCCAGAGTAGATGCAGCAGCTCTGCTGAACAGGACGAAGAGGAAGCTGCTTGGTACCATAGACCAGACGTCAAAAGAGCCCTGCGCTCCTCTGTCGACGTCTTTAACAGTATCGTCCTCGAGAACAAGGTAATCACTCACACAGACACACACACACGCACACACACAGACACTCCCTGTGCTCTTCAATAGACATCATTAACAGTTCTGTCCTAGAGAACAAGGTGATATCACACACATATAGACCCACACACACACTCACACACTCCGAGCCCCTCAATCTGTAATACTTCTGTCCTCCAGAAGAAGGTGATTAGCTTCATCCCCGACCCGAAGAACCCAGGCGCTTCGGTGCGCTGGTACCATGATGCGGCTCTGGAGGACCCACATGTCACAGAAGCACCACAGGACAGCCAAGGCAAGGGTTAACCCTGACACACACACACACACTCCTGACTAGCATTACAGAATCAAGGGTTAACCCTGTGTGTGTGTGTGTGTGTGTGTGTGTGTGTGTGTGTACAGTATGTTAGCGTAACTGAGTTCTTGCCTGTCGCTACTCAACTGTACAAGGCTAATGTTAGCGTATCTAAAAATGTAGCCTGTCATGCCTTTTCAGCTGTACAGCTAATGTTAGCATGTCTGACTAGCTTATTGCTATGGAACTGTACACACGGCTAATGTTAGTGTATCTGAAATCTAGCCTATCACTATTCAGTTGCACATGGCTAATGTTAGCGTATCTGAATCAACTAAACAAGGCTGATGTTAGCCTATTGGAAATCTAGCCTATACCACCTGTATAACTGAACAAGGCTAGGTTATCCTATAAGCATACATGCACACACACTTGCACTGCCAATGGTTTATTGCACGACAGTCATGTTTATGTGCATAAAACATTAATTTTTTCTCTTTTCTTCAGACAACCCAGATTCCGTCTTCAGAATACTATCTCTACTGTGATGCCACACTCACACACATTTTCATGCACACACACACACACACACACACACGCACATCCAAACACATGCACACACACACACACACACACACACACACACACACACACACACACACACACACACACACACACACACACACACACACACACACACACACACACATTCACCCCTGTCGTGGCTGGACTCCCCAGCACCACAATGGGCTGTAGCAGACACTGCTGTTTCCTGGATATCTTGGGGACTGTGTGTGTGTGAAAACAACATGGACACAAATAGGAAAAAAACTTAAGAAAAGTAAGGGAATGTGTCATCCAGCAAAGCTGGTATCATTCTGTATTTATGGATCAAAGGTAACTTCCACAGATACTGTAGTATTTACTACAGTAAAAATGTGGTGTTACAGCTATAGTTTACTGCAGTATACTATAGTTCACTACACACACACACACACACACACACACACACATATTCAATTCAATTCAATTCAAACAAGAACAATGTGTGAAACAACAGAGAACACTGTGGCACAAGGAATGAATAACAACTTTTACATTTAAATCACCTTTTGCTTGCTGATTCTTTGAGTCAAGTGTAACTATTAGAAAGTTGTACAATTAAACGATCCAAAAGTTATTTTCAACAATTCATGCATCTAACCGATTAACACCATAGCCCTGCTTGGTCCATGACCACTCTTGCAGTCCTCAAAGTTGCTTTATTATACAGTTGAATCGCGGCCCCAGCTGAGGTCTTCAGTGGTCGGAGTGGTTGTAGGTGGTGAAGTTGTACAAATCTCGGGGTACATGACCTCATTAATCCAGTCCTTGTATGCGTACACACTGGAGTAGGTCTCAGGCCTTCCACTGCATCCGTCCGCCCCCTTGGCATTCACACCGTACAACACTCCACCACAAACCAGTATGCTCCCCTCATCCCTCTTGGGAAAGAAAGAAAGAAAGAAAGAACAAAGAGGGCAGGAAAGGGGTAAAGTGGAAAAAACATTATATGGGTTGCAGATCATGTGTAACTAGAAATAGAATTGACCTGCTACAGAAAGTAGTTATAATAATAATAATAATAATAATAATAATAATAATAATAATAATAATAATACAAAATAATAATAATAATAATAATAATCGTTACTTGTATAGCACAATTCATGCAAGATGCAACCCAAAGTGCTTCAAGAGTTTGGCAGAAAAAACACAAGACAACATTTCTTGCAGTCCAGTGGCGCCATAACAAGAAAGTCCAATTAGTTATCCAAGTCCTCTTCATGTCTCTATAAGAAGTTAGCTAGCACTGCGTCCTAAAGTATACCAGCTTATATGGCAGACCACCTTGAGTCAATATGAAGCACACATGTACATGTTGTTGTGTTCCTGGTGCAACTTCCTCCTTGGTGGCTGTGGTACCAAGAGGAGTTTTTCCTCACCCCTGTTGCTCCCTGGGGACACTAACAACCGACTGCGCCTAAATGAACTTTCCTCGTCTAGTGCCACTGGCCCGCAAAGACTGCCGACCTATGTTCACATAAGAGCCCACATTAACAGAGCATTGCATAGCTCTAACGCCACTGGACTACAAAGATTGCTGACTAGGGCCTACAAGGACTGCCTACCTGTGTTCATGCAAGAGTCAGTCTGCTTCTGTATTTATCTGCTCTGACATCACTGAACCGCAAGAAATGTTGTCTTGCAACAACCCTGCCAAACTGTAAAGCACTTTGAGTTGCATATTGCATGTATGAACTGTGCTATACAAGTAAAGTTTTATTATTATATTATTATTATTATTATTATTATTATTATTATTATTATTATTAAGATTGGCATGGCAGTGCCACAGGGTAAGACCTCCGCAAGGCTCGGCAATACTTCTGAGCACACAGCAGCGTGGACACTGGGTGCATTGCAAGCACTAGTGATGATATTTGAGTAAAAATAATAATCTTGTAAATAGCATTTTAATGTTGAAACATTTTATTATTATTTCAAATCCCTTGGTTGGTTTTGAAACTCTTGTATTAGGATCAAAAGCTTTGTATGTGTCCCTGGCTGAGCTAGGAGGTGTGAACAACTGGCTTTCTTAACCATTCTGAATAACCGTCCCTGTCTGGTGGATTAACATACAGACAATTTGGCACCTACTCTGATCTGATTAGGAAAAGACACTGTATACTAGAGTACTTCAGAAAAGACCATTGCATATTCATTTTGGGGTGGTAACCTTCTGAAACACCCATTGGGTGTCTACAACATTTAAGTCAGAATAACTACTGTTTGAGTTAGTCTTCTCGTGTCTGTCATCGTCCTGTGTGTGTGTGTGTGTGTGTGTGTGTGAGTGTGTGTGTGTGTGTGTGTGTCTGTCTGTGATGTCCTTATTGTTAAGAATAAACCTTGTTCTTGATTTTCAACCACTAGGCTGACTGAGTCTCCAAATTCAACTTAAAAGTAATTTTATTACTTTTACTAGGCACACTTGTTTTGTTGTCTTGAATGCACATCAGGTCTCTGTGTAGCTGGGGGCTTGCAGTTCTTTTATCCTGGAAGCTTTCAGGAAAGCATGGTGAATGAATAGTCACTAACTGGGAATATGCACAGTGTACAGGTTGATTCCAGGCATTATGGGAAAGTTTTCAACTGGAGTTTGTGTGGCATCACCCCAGAAATAGGAAGGGAGTTTTGTACAGTTTTGCACATTGCGCTGCAATAAAACTTTGGAGGCACACAGCAGTCTGCGCTTGCAACAGTGATGATGTAAATGCACGCACATGCACACACAGCCTTGGCAGAGTATGAACTCACAGGCACACACAGCTCCCTTTAGCAGAATTATGTCTTTTGATTTTTCATGTCAGTAAATTAAATGTTTAGTGAAACCTTTAAAGCAACACAAAGTAGTTTTTTGAACCTTAAAAAATGTCTCCAAAATCGTTTCACTGGTTCATCAACTTGTAGCAGGGTGAAAGGCACTTCTGAATTCGCTTTGCCACCTTCCATGGGCTATAACCACACTAAGTAAGTTTCTCTATGAGAGACAATTCCGCTTCTAACCGGTAGGGCGACTGAAGACGAAAACTACTTAGTATTGCTTTAAAGGGCTGCTTCAGTCTATGTAATAATGTACATAAAGCAAATGATCCAAGAAGGCCCTTTTATGCATAATGCTTTTATAGAGGGCTCAGAGATGCACATACTTACCCATATGCATGTGCACTCACTCACACACACACACACACACATGAGGACACACACACATGTGAGCATACACACACAAACATACACACACACATTTGCGCACGTGAAGACACACATATACCACACATGCACATGCACGCACACACCACACACACACACACACACCACACACACACACACAAACACACACACACACACACACACACACACACATTTGTGTGCACAAAGACACACATATACCACACGTGCACATGCACATGCACGTGCACACCACACACACACACACACACACACACACACACACACCCAAACACATTTGCACACACCACACACACACACACACACAAACATACATTTGCACAGAAAACACACACACACACACACACACACACACACACACACACACACACACACACACACACACATACACTCACCAGGCAGTTTCCCTCTGCAGTGTCCTCATATCCAGCACAGAAAATGTTGGGGTCCCCCCTGTTGTGGCAGTGCTCCCCAGCCACAATGGGCTGTAGCAGACACTGCTGTTTCCTGGATATCTTGGGGACTGTGTGTGTGACAAAGACATGGACACAAATAGGAAAAAAAATGTCAAAAATCTCAAAAAAGATAATAAAAGTAAAAAATGCGTCACCCAGCAAAGTTGGCATCACTACATATTTATGGATTAAAGATCAAACACAGATCAAACAATACAATTTTGTCTGTGTTTCCATATGTTTCTCTCCCTCTTTCTGAGACACCTGACACACACACACGCACACACACACACACACACACACACACATACACACACACACACACCTACACACACACACACACACTCAAGCACACACTTAAGCAATATGAAACTCTTCTCACACTAAACTTTTCCCTGTCATTGTCCCTCAATGGTGGAACAACCTACCAGTCGCTACAAGAGCAGCGACATCCCTCTCGACCTTTAAAAAGCTTGTGAAGGCCCTTGTTTTCCGAGACTGCTTCCCTTCCTAACAAAACTAATCTCTACTAACCAGTTCTTTACCTAGGTTCCTCGTTCCTCGGGGATGTGTGTCTGGAGTGTCTCTGCTACGGGAAACTTAGAGCTAAGGCACCTGTATCTCCTTGTGTGTATGTGTGTAGTTTGTTTACTTTGTGTTCCTCTACACCTCTGTTAGCTTCTCTATGAGAGACAGTTCCATTTCCAACAGTGGTGGCCTAGTGATTAAGGTATCGGGAGTGGCTTGGTCTTGCAATCACAAGGTTGCCTGTTTGCATCCCGCCCTACCCATGGTTGAGATGCCCTTGAGCAAGGCATCTAACCCCACACTGCTCCAGGGACTGTAACTGAAACACTGTAAATATCTGTAAGTTGCTCTGGATAAGAGTGTCGGCTAAGTGTAATGTAATGTATCGGACCGGTGACTGCAGGACAGGGGCTCAAATCCTGGGTCACCAGTAGCACCACTAAGCTACCCTGACATGGTACCGACCCCATGCACTGCTCCCTGGTTGCCGTTGTCATGGCTGCCCCCTGCTCACGTGTGTGATGGGTTAAATGCAGAGGTGAATTTTGTTGTGTGCACTGTGTGCTGTGCTGTGCCGTGTGATCACAATGACAAAAAAAATTTGTGACTTTCAGCTTATGCCCTTCTTTTGTAAGTCTCTTTGGATAAAAACATCTGCTAAGTGTAATGTAATGTAATGTAAATTCATACTTACTGTTCTCACATTTGTATGGTATGGTTGATCCCCAACCAGACGCCACACAGTGTTTCCTGGTCTGTGTGGGCTGTGTGGGCAGGGGTATGGGCTGCACCTGGGGGGTGAAGCGTGCGGGCCAGGCCAGCCTCACCAGTGCCAGGTCAAGGTGGGGACTCCTCTTACGGCGGCGGGATGAATAGGGGGAATAAGGTGAATAGGGGTCACGGTTGACCCACCTTGCCACAGGTATCTTTTGCTCGTAGTCTGCGGTTTTACTCAGGTCGTCTACCCCGAGTCGAGCCACAATTTCTGAAGGCCTGTATGTAGACAACATAAAAGACAGCAGACCCAGAAACAAGATCAGGAATAACCTAGGAGTACGGTGTATTGTCCCCAGACAGTAGGAAGATGCAGTGTTTGCACCCAAGCAACCAGGCTATGCAATGTGCAAGAAGCAAATGATGACTGTTCTTTTCCGTAAGCACTTAATATCTTCAGGTAAACATTTGGGAACAACTGGCATACTGTTTTGTCGTCTTTAGTCCTTTTTAGGCAGAGGTGTCAATCCTGGCTTTAGGAAGTAACACCATTCAACCGTTTTCTGAACTAGCTTACATTACATTTAGCTCATGCTGTTATCCAGACCAACTTACTGTTATTATAAGCGGTTTCAGTAACGGTCCCTGGAGTAGTGTGGGGTTAGATGCCTTGCTCAAGGGCATTTCAGCCATGGGTAGGGCGAGATTCAAACCTGCGATAACCACTAAACCACAGCTGATCCTAATGACCACACAAATCATCAGACATCAAAATAATGAAATGGCTAATTAGTGAAATCCATTGTTTTATGTACAGTACGTGAAACGTAGAAGGCATACAAGGCAGGGTTTTTACTTTTTAAAACTATGACTGACACCTCTGCAGTTTGTTTTTAGGCATCTGCCAAATGCATGTATGCAAAAGTGAGGATGGAAGATGGAGGATGGCTTTGCCTGCACTGGAGCTTGTTTTGTTTTGCCTACCTGGCATTGTGGGAGAAGCTGGTCAGCACCCAGTACTCATTGAGCAGAGCTCCACTCTTCCGCTCGTCGAAGATGACCAGCCACGGTCTGGCAAAAGGTCTGCAGTCCTTGCCCAAAGTCATCCCTGAAAAAGTCACATTTGTTAATCACACCTTTAAAAAAAACTTCTTCTGAATTTTAGCTACTATACACTCTTGTACGTTTCTTAGCACTGGTTTGAGAAAAATAATTTACTTAATAATTTATCTATCTTTATCTAACACCTTATTTAATTTGTAAAATAATCTTTAGAGCACATCTGCAGATGGCCTTTTGTTATGTAGTTAATCTATTCCACTCTAACCCCTCTGTTACTGATGACAGAAGGCATTCCAGGGTGTCAACTCACCAACACAACCCAACGTAACTAGCAGCAGCAAATGCCTCATGTTGGCTCCTCTCTCTGTGTGGCCTGGGTTTGAATCTCTCCATGACTGGCTTTTATATATTCTTAGATGTGTGTGTGCACCAGGGGAGAGCTATTACCCAGCCCAGGACCTGTGCCAAGCTTCCGACTGTTAGCTCTTTTGTGTTGAAATTGTGCTTCCTTATTGCTTATCGTTTCTCATGTCTTAGTAGTTAATAAACACTGTGTCATGATTCACAAATTTGAATGCTGTACAATGTGGACACAGGTGTAACGAGTGGTGTTGGAAAAAAAGACTGTCAAAATGTGTTCATTGTTTAAGCTGGAATTATTCTTTTTCTGTGAAGTTGCATTAGAATCAGTGATGATGTCAGATCAGGAAAGTTATGTACTTAACTACTTGTTAAGATATTAAATGGAAGGTAGCTGGTGATGGAAAAGCTAGCATTAATGAAATAACATTTACCTCTTTCTGCCTTGTGAAGCTGAGCACAAGCAATAGCCATCAAGAAACACGGTGGTCTGCAGACAGACAGGTAGGCTTCTTAGTCTGAGGGAAATTATTGGACCAGCCTTTTACAGCCCTATAGTTTCCACAGAACATAAACTTTCTTGTTGTTTTGGTCAGACAATCTATACTCCTAGCTGTAGGTAAGTGAAGACAATGTTGAGAAATATGAAACAAACAGACAAAAAACAGCAAACAGATATATAGTCTGGGTTAGGGTTAGGGTTAGCCTAACCCTAGATATATAGTCTGGGTTAGGGTTAGGGTTAGCCTAACCCTAGATATATAGTCTGGGTTAGGGTTAGGGTTAGCCTAACCCTAGATATATAGTCTGGGTTAGGGTTAGGGTTAGCCTAACCCTAGATATATAGTCTGTCCCTTCTTTGATAAAAGGAGAGGATGATACTGCGCACTTTTGCATCACTCTGTCTTCCTCAGGTCATGATTGGTTCTGGTACTACATTTATTGAGTTATAGGAGTGTTATCGTTGTAGGAAACACATCAGCACATCATAAAACCTGAGTGTATGATGTCATATTCCTATTCATAACAGGAAATGGGGTCAGGAAGGTTAGTTAACAGCTACTCTCTTGTGCAGTCTGCTGCTAGCTGTACATTAACTTACATAGCAAATGCAATGTGGAAGAAAAGATGAATATGACCAAATAGTTGTAAGGTTATGTAATGCTTTTTTGACTTTTATTTTTATTTGACTTTCTGAAGGTAAGTGTATTTTAGGGCTTGGCTTTGAATGAATGTGCTTTGTGTGTGTGTGTGTGTATGTTTCTTGTGTGTTTGGGGCTGTTGGGGGATCCACACAGGGGTCAGTGACACGATTGAACAGCAATAGGTTGGTTTTTCGTTCTGTCTTAAGAATAAGAAGGGCATCGGAATAGTCAGTAAGTAAGTTCACCTTTTGGGCTGTTCACAGTGTTTGCTTTTCATGTTACATCACTCCAGGAAATGTGCAAACCAAAGACAATAGTGTTACTGTTTAACTAAACGTGGGATAGCACATTGATCATAAAAATTAGTTTGGCAGATAAGGCAGTTTATGTAAATAATGGACATAGAAATGAACAGGGTCAGGGACAGAGGCAAAGGCATTTAGAGTTTGATATGTGTCACAGAATTTAATTCATATTCACTGTATAAACAAACCCTGATTTGAATTAAAGACAGGTGCTGAGAGATACAATGGGACATACTGTATTTTAAAGGATTTTGGCATCAGACTCAAAGCTGTTTGTCTGATGTAGATAATACCATAGAATATATTATATGTTAAGAGGAGTCTTTCCAAACAAGGGAATAATATCCTTAAATGCCTTCTTAAAAGGCTTTATTATTTCCTGACTGCTGTGCTGTTTCTTCCATATAAAAAAAAACAAAGGACACACACATTCTGAGTGTAATCAACTTGGATTGCTGGATCCTTCCTGAAGTGTAATCAAAGTTACTGTAATCAAATATAGGACAGAACTTATCATTTAATTCAAACATTTCCATTGCCCCATGGACATTTCAAACAAGTGCCCTTCTTCAGCATGTTAGTTGTTATTGCGATTATGTGGATTATATCTCAGAATAAATGATTTGGTAATTGGAGTCTTACCAAACAAAATGAATAATGGCCAACAATGACTTTCCCCTGAAAGCCTATCATATTTTCTGAGTACTGTGGGGCTTCTTTCATATGGATTATGAGTTATCTATTTCTGTTAAAATCGAAATACTGTAAATTCCAGCTATACCGCTATATTTTTGGAATAAGCCATGGAACCCTTTATGATTGCTAAACACCACTCGCCCATGTCCCTCAACAGCACGCTTACCTCACCGCCCTCCATCATGCGATCAACATTAGATGCATTTTATATTTTTTTACCCTGGAAATCAAACTACATACAAATTCTTAGCGAATTTGCCTGTTAAAAAAACTCTTACAGTTTTAGAGCCGATAAGCAGAGTACAGTAGTAGTAGTAAGCAGAGTATGACAGTAAAATGTAAAAAAAAAGGCCGAGCAATGCACCTGTTTTATGAGTAAATTAGGTTAGACTTTATTTTACTGTCCCTGTTACATCAGTTAGATACGGTGTAACAAAGTGTGTAACAATATGTACTGTATGTAACAACACAATGTACTTACACTGTAGCATAAGCTTGGGCTTAGGGTTAGTGTTAGGTATCTAAAATACTATTGCATGCTGTTACATGTAGATACACTAAAAAAGGAACTGTAAAATAAAGTGTTACCGTAAATTATAGCATGAAACAAATCAATCCCTCAGGACAAGCAATTGGAAATTATTCTCAGTTCTTCCTAAGACTTCTCTTTCATATCAGCTGATTGCAAATCAACATTTATTCTTTATATCTCCAATATGACACACACTACAAATACAGTACATTATCTCATGTATACATTCATCAGGGCCTATTTGTGTGAGTAGAGCATCAAACTCATAATGTTTAGGTTTCTTAGCACCTTGCTACACCAACTAAGCCATAGGAGTGCGTTTACCAAGCTGACTTAAGACACAAAGTCGTGATCCCACCACCATGTGGTGGTGGTGGTTTCGGGGGGCAGGGTGAAGGGGGGTGGAGTGGTGGGGAGCTCGGTCGGGGTCATGCTGCTCATGGTGCTGTCTATCCAGCGCCTGTACAGACACACTTTGGAGTAGGTGTCAGGCTTCCCGGCTGGACAACCCTCGGACAGCCACCCAAAGCCATCTACGCCCTGGAGAACTCCTCCACAGACTAAAATGCTACTGCCACTCTGAGAGAGAGAGAGAGAGAAAGAAAGAAAGAAAGAAAGAAAGAAAGAAAGAAAGAAAGAAAGAAAGAAAGAAAGAGAAAGAAAGAAAGAAAAATGTATTATGCACATACACACTTAATCAATCACTGTCTCACTCACGTCCTGTACTCACTCACTCACTCACTCACTCACTCACTCACTCACTCACTCACTCACTCATGTACTATATTCACTAACTTACTCACACACACACTCACTCACTTACTCAGTCATTCACTCACTCACTCACTTGCTCACACATTCATTGTATTCACTCACTCACTCACTCACTCACTCACTCACTCACTCACTCACTCACTCACTCACCATACAGTTGCCGCCTGCGCTGGGATGTGAGCCTGTGCAGGTCATGTAGGGGCTCCAGTGCATGGGGTTCAGCTGCCTACAGACACTCTCACTCAGAACCTGCTGGACCAGACACTGCTGCTTTCTTGACCCAGACCCTGTGGTGACAAAACAAAAAGACATGGGCACACATGTCATAGCTCTTCTCATCTCAGCCTAGCCCAGTGTCTCACCACTACTCTAACACTCCAGTGGTGGGACAAGAGGAAAGATAAAATGATAAAATGTAAAATGGAGCATTTTGCATACCGCACGAGAAAAACAAAACAGCAAAAAAACTTACAAAAACAGAGTGTTCTCTCTCTGTCTCTCTGTCTCTCTCTCTCTCTCTCTCTCTCTCTCTCTCTCTCTCTCTCTGTCTCTCTCTCTGATACACACACACACACACACAAACATACACACACACACACACACACACACACACACACACACACACACACACACACACACACACACACACACACAGATAGATATATAGAAGCAGCGTGACGGAGAAAGGGAGACACACACACAGAGACACAGAGAGAAAAAAAAGACGCAAGCTTACTTGATCCATAGCCAGTCGCCACACACAGCTCCCCGGACTGTGCACAGTGTGTGGGCAGGGCTACGGGTTGGACCTGGGGTGTAAGGCGTGCGGGCTGGGCCAGCCTCACCAGGGCCAGGTCATGGAGGGGACTCCTCTTACGCCGCCGGTACCCTGAGTAGGGGTCATGGTTTATCCACATGTCCACAGGTATCTGTTGCTCACCGTCTGACTGTCCACTCAGGTCATCTACTCCCAGTTGTGCCAGCGCTTTCTGGGACCTGTGGGACATAAGCGAAGACCACAATAGTTGATAAGCACGAGCCGTATAGATAGATAGATAGATAGATAGATAGATAGATAGATAGATAGATAGATAGATAGATAGATAGATAGATAGATAGATAGATAGATAGATAGATAGATAGATAGATAGATAGATAGATAGATAGATAGATAGATAGATAGATAGATAGAAATATAGAAAGAAACTTGTCCTGTGCCATACATTACATCTGATACAGTTACTAGACCAAAAGACAAAAACACAAAAGAAACATATAGATCCCTCTACACGTCATAAATGGAATGTTAAAGTGCACTTGTGAATATTATCACATGTACTGGAGAGAGAGAAAGTGCAGAGTGCCATTTACAGTAAGTGTGGTCTTGCGTTCAAATTTGTGCTGAACAGTGATATACTGGTTTACAAAGAACACAAAGTACTTGTGCATGTAGGAAGAGCACCTTAGGGAGAAACTATAGCTATTACACCTACCCCTACACTATCTATAATCAAGTAAATAGTTCAGGCTGTTAGTCCCTACTCCCAGGTGTAACACGCACAACTGGCTGCTGACTACAGCTATTCACGCAACCTCATGTGAGCTGTACAGGACAGAGCAGCTGAGGGGGTGGCCAACTGGAGCCGTAGGAATAAACCTGCAGACTCAATTTGTTTGGAAAGAGGTCAGCCTGAACCTCTTGCCTGATGGCAGCAACTCGTATGCATGGTGTAGGGGTGTGACATATCTTCACTAACAGCTTATCCACCCTTGTTTCCCTAGACATGGCAATGCTATTCAGTATAGTTGCCCAGCAATCTTGCTAGCTATGCTAACTATCCTGTTTCAGGATACCCAGAGCACCCAGAGCCAAGCGTGTTGGGTTTTTGGTAATGTTCCGATTGTGACACTTACCCATCATGGTAGGACATTTGGGTCAGCACCCACCACTTGTTGAGGAGGACTCCAGTTTGGCCCGAGGAGAAGTGGACCATCCATGGTCTGGCGAAGGGACTACAGTCCATTCCCAGACTTACCCCTGAATAAAATAAAAACATGGCATTCATTAGTGTAATGATCTCTTTGAACACTTAAAATTAGTTAAATTAGTTAAGTTAAAATCTGCAAGTCAGTAACAGACAGAAAATAATTTTTTGTGTTTTTATTATGACAACAAATGAAAATAATGGCACAATGACACTTAAAAGTAGTTTATAGTTACGAGTAGATTAGCTTCAGAGATAGCTACAGCTCTGATGTTAAGGCCTCTCTTCTACCTACTGAGTCTTAACCTCTTTTTGAGTGATCAGGAGAGGCCGTTTCTGTGCGTTTGGTTTACCTGCAAAACCCAAAGTAGCCAGCAGCAACACCAGCTTCATGTTGGCTCTTCTGTGTGTGTCTTCTGGGATCACATCTGTCTTGAGGCTGTTATTTATATGTGGCCCAGAGCAAATGCAAGTGAGTGGATAGTCATTACTCAGTCCGAGGCTTCCCAGCATTGTTTGAAGTGTTGCAACCATGTTCCTTATTGCTTACAATTACACGGACGTATTATTACGTATTAAAGGACTTTGACATGAGAAAATAAACGCAGGACAGGGCCGAAAACCCTGCTAAGTCAATTTCTGCACCTTGTTAAGTCAATTTGTGTAACCGGTTAAGTCAGTTTGAGTTTTGCGATTATATTGACTCTTGAGTAATAAGGGGAGTGCTTGGGTGTGAAAACAAACTTTAAATGTTTTCCTTCGTGGAAGTTAACTCCTGGCAGCACCTCTCCAAAATGTCAGAACAGAATTAAAAATGTTCTCTTGTGAAGACGGTTTCATAATGGCTTGTCACAATAAGTGTATATAATTAGTTGTTATTATAAATATTGAAAGCACATATGTGTAGTCAAGTGATAGTGATATATAAATTAATCAGTGCTCTTTTTGGTGTTGTGTTTTTGTCTTATTTTTGAACTAAGCAATCGTCTGGTCTGTCCAGTGTATGTGTGAGTTTCCCCACTGTTACTCCTCAGCTCAGTTTATCCACAGTAGAACCTGTGATATGCACTACATTACACTGCATTTAACTAACGCTCTTAGAGAAGCACATAGTGAATTAAGTTCAGTGGCAGGGACCTTAGTTATTTATTTCTTTGTTGTACACCATGGGAATAAGGAATGCACACTGACTTACATAAAATGTTGTGATAAGGTATTATGGGATGTGATGAGAAGGACATAATAAAGTATAAAATGTTCATCTTCTGATCTGTAGCTGCAATCAAAGCTTGTATCTCAGTTATTGACCCATTTACAGCAGGTTACACAACTGTCACACTGTGCCATGGAGATCCTACACACACAATAGCCTCACTGTTGAACAGGATGAAAGTGAATCAGCCACAAAAAATGGCTGAGATTAACAGGATATGAGGCAATAGAAACACTCTTCAGTGTACTTTTGATAAGTGTTCTTTTGATAAGTGTACTTTTAGCATTTTGTTCATATTTGTTCAGTCAATTTTAACTGTGTCAACAGAACCCTGTTGATTCAAGGACAGACTGTTTTGTTTTTCTGTAGAATAAAGCCTGTGTTATTCTCACCACTCTTTTGCGTGACAAAAAATGATAGCACATCTGTTAGTACATGCCACATTGACAGGGGACCCTTTGAGAACAAAAATAATAATGTTATTAATATTACGTAAGAAGGCCCAAGGGGTGACACGGTGCAGTTGGCTACGGCATCTTTATCACAAACCCAGGGATCCAGGTTGGATTCTGGCTTGAAGTATAAGGCCTCATTTCCACCGACTTGAGCGTGTACAGCGTGTATCCGTGTACAATAGATTTGTATAGGGACAGAATACGCTCAGATCACGCGTGCGGTGGAAATGGTCTAATCTGTTAACAAGCATTCTAAACGAATATGGACAGAAAACGGGCATGCGCTGTACACGCAGAGTGTTTGGTGGAAATGAGCCCTAAGGATTCAGGCCCAATCCCTTCCCCATCTCTCTCTCCCACTCATCCTCTCTCTCTCTCTCTCTCCACTGTCCTATCTCATCAAAGGCAACAAAAGCCCAACAAATACTTTAAAAAATAATGAAGAGGGCCAAAAATTGTAGTCTTCTATCGGTCCCAAAGAATTTCTAGCAGCACACCTGGAACTAATGGTGCCAATGCCAAGTGGAGGCTAGCGAGGGTGCCTCAGACAGACATGACTGTGCATCGATCACTTCTCTCAGGGAGCATTCGATCTCTCTTGGCCTGGGAAGAGGAGAAAGGGATTGTGTGTAGAAATGAGTGTAATTGTGAGTTTAATTAAAAAATGAGTGTAATTGTGGTTGTATTTGTAAATGTGCTGTTGTGAATATGTTAAGGTGTATAAACTTATATTATGTAGATTTGTATTTTTAATGACCGTGCATGTGTATGTGCGTGAGGAAAGTGTGACTGTACAGATAAGGTGCTGTTGCTGATGTACACAGGTTTGGATTGTGAGTTTGGGTAATATGTACTTGTGTAAGCGTGTTATCTCTGAAATATCTATAGATGTTAATAAACACAATTATATTTATATAAAGATCTATTTTGGCCTGATCCAAACAGATCCAACAGATCTAAACACCTATTACACTTTAATCTTGAATTAGGCCACTCTGTGTTGCTGTGGAGGGTAACAGTGTGTCTATGTTTGGATAACAGGGCCTCAGAAAGCATGAGTCTGAGTAGGAATAATTAAAGATGGCTTCATCATTTCCTCTAAATTCCCTCCATGTCCATTTTGTTTGGATACGTGGTCATAGAGACTGCAGATCTGGCCCTTTATTGAGTGCAATTCATAAAACTTATGTTTGATCTAATAATAAAACGACAGAACATAATTTTTATGTTTTTTTTTTGTTTTACGATTAATGAAAAAAAAAAAAAAAACACAGAAAATAGTTTTTTTCACTGCATTGTGTTAGTTGTTCTACACACCTTAACAATGACTAAAGATGTGTGAAATGTGGCTCCCTAAAACTTACACTGTCTTGCTGCTCCAAATGTTTAAGAACAGTGTTTTCATGCTCTGTGCTTGATGTTTTTTTTTTTAAACCAAGATTCTGAAGTATTTTAAAATGAATTAACATTAAGAGCCCTACTGCATCCAGTTACACTAAAACATAAAGCTAGTGTGAAGTGACAGAATCAAGTTTGACCAGGAGACTTTAACAAACACAGGTGCTTTTATTTTTATTGGACAGTTCATGTGAACAAGTGGCAGAACAAAAATCAATAGCGTCTACAAACTTCACATGACTAGTATACACTGCATTGGTTCCCGTTGGTTGCCAGTACACACAGTAATAAAGAGCCTTTACCACAAGATGGCGCTGTGGATTGACTTAAATTGTTCTACAGCATGTGCTGGTTGCTACGTAAAGAAGACGCTGTTGCTGTCAGGAACTGCAGGTGGCAGGGTTGAGCATAGGGGTTGAGAGCTTGTCAACAAGTATACTGAGATGGAAATCCTGAAATCGAGGTATGGAAAAAGATAACAAACTAAGCCAAGCCAAGCTTGCAGATAAAACGAGGACCATTAGCAGAGTGCAGCTGCCCTGGTGTTGCGGTCACAGAGCCTGATGACTGGGGACTTTTACTGGGACTGAAAGATGTGGTGAATCTGGTCGTACATAACACTAGCATAGGTCATCACAGCTGAGGTGGTACCGTCGAACAAATTCCTGTGAGGGGGAAACACCGTCAGAGTGCTGGGCTTTCAATATTATGAAATATGGAGTTATTGGTGGGGGTCAATGACAGTCAGTGCTTGGGCAATCTGTCTGTCTGTGTGCATATATTATCATGTTGTGTGTTGTTTTTATGCAGCTGTCAAAGACACATTTTCTTTTTTTTGATGGACAAAAAAGAAGTCTAAGTCTATTTGGATTGCATGTACTGAAATGCACTGTTGAAGTGAGGGTTTTCCATGATGTATGCCTAGGAATATTTTCTTTATTATTTTGCTGTAGTGCTATAACTTGAGTATGCTGCTTATTGTGCCGTTTATGCATTGTGTTGAAGTGGAAATTAGATGTATTTAAAGACATTTTTTCTTGTATTTCTAGAAAATGGATATATATTTTTTAAAATGTGTTCCAATCATAGCCTAGCCTGCCCCTTAGATCTTTGTGATTTGAGATACATTCTGAACTCACTTTGGTAGATTACGTACTAAGTCTTTTATGTGGTGATCAACAAATGTAGATAAAGGCTAGGTAAGAATTGATTTCCAGATACAATTGGGCGACCAGGCAGGTTGTCCAATGTCTTGTGAATTTTGGGCAGAATATAAAACACTGGTCTTGTGGGTTTTGTCTGTAACAGATATTAACATGTTGTTTCATCAATGATGGAGTGAGACAATGCTCTCTATAGGACAGATTGTATCTCATCATTAAACTTCACTGTGGGATCACCGTGTAGGCGAACATAAGAGTTTACTGTACGTCCCCAAGCTGTCTCTCTATTTCTTGTAGGAAGCCCTGTCCTGAATGACGATGGAACCCCCCTTGTCTGCAGATTTAATCACAAAAACTTAATGTGAATCATTGCATTACAGGAGAAACTCATGGACCTGGTCCCCTCAAAGAAGTCTGTACATTTCGTGGAAATTCACTCCCGGCAGCAGTTCTCCATTTGTAATAAATTTTCTCTGCTTGTGACACATGTCTGCATGTAGTTGGGATTCATTAGTGGAGCTCCTGGGTCTGTTGATTACTATTGGAACTCCTAGGTCTATTCCTTACTATTGTCATGACATACAGTACTGTGCAAAAGTCTTAGGCAGGTGTAAAAAAAAATGCTGTCAACTTCAACTAGGAATGTCTTCAAAAATGGAAGTGTTAATCATTTATGTTCATCAATTAACAAAATGCAGTGACTGAACAAAAGAGAAAACTAAATCAAATCAATATTTGGTGTGAACACCCTTTGCCTTTAAAAGAGCATCAATTCTTGTAGGTCTACTGCATAGAGTTTTTGAAGGAAATTGGCTGGTAGCTTGCGCCAAACATTTTGAAGAACTTGTCAAAAAACAACTTATGCCCATGTTATGCCTTAAGTCCTTTCAGCCTTATGGGTGTTTTAACATTAAACATGTGGATGGCTACAGTGACAAGATACAGTACTGTCCAAAGATGTAGGCAGGTGCCTTCAAACCAGCATCAGTTCACACAAAGGGGTACACACAACGTCAGGGATTTTGCAGAATTATAGTCAGGTGTATGATCAACCAATTACACCAGATTGGTTGTATATGTTAGGAAGCATACATCCACAGAAGATCTGTGGGTCACAGGGTGGTCACACCAAATATTGATTTGATTTAGGTTTCTCTTTTGTTCAGTCACTGCATTTTGTTCATTATTGAACATAAATGATTAACACTTCCATTTTTGAAGGCATTCTTAGTTGACAGCATTTTTTCAGACCTGCCTAAGACTTTCGCACAGTACTGTAGTGTACTTGAAGTAAGTGTCTAATACGTGTAGTGAAATGGAACAGAATTGGATTTTTTTAATTTATTTGTCCTGGTCTATTTATGATGCTGTAGAAGTCTTGACCTACCGACTGTGAGAAGAGCAGCACAGCAAAAACCAGGAAGGTCCTCATGATGATCTGTGTAGCACGAGAGATATCATTTAATTAGAAATTATTTCACTGACTACTACCCAAGAACATGTTTTAAGACTTCTTTATTTTCATAATGCTGCTGCTGGAGCTGCCATCGACTCAAAAAAAGAGGAGCATAAAACCGTTAGTAGTTACTATCTCACCTTTACAGCTAATAGGTCTGACTGGATAAGCAGTGTAGATCTCTGGCCTATCTTTTATACTGTGTATATATATACACAAACACAATGGGGTGACTCATCAGCTATGATGCCAAAGTTCAGTCCACAGGGCTACGGGCTGGCACTGGGGCATAAGGTGTGTGGGCTGTGCCAACCTCACCAAGGCCAGATCAAAACAAGATTTAGAAAACCTTGTACATGCCTTTATTTCCAGTAGGGTTGATTACTGCAATGGCCTTTTCACAGGCGTTCCTAAAAAGACCATCAAACAGCTTTAAGTGATCCAAAATGCAGCAGCAAGGGTTCTTACAAGAACAAAACGATCTGACCACATTGACTTTAAGGCATTACTTCTTGTGTTTAAATCACTAAATGGGACGGGGGCCAATTACCTATTGGATATGTTTCAGTTATATGCACCAACTAGGTCTGTTGGTAGAGCCTGCTGTTAGAACAAAATGTGGTGAAGCAGCTTTCGGCTGCTGTGCAGTTAATCTCTGGAACCAACTTCCAGAAGACATTAATATGCTCTTACTGTTGGCAGTTTCAAATCTAGACTTAAGACCAAACTGTTTTCAGATGCTTTCTGTTAATAATTTCTACTAATTTTATCTTGTGTGTTTTTTATGCTGTTATATCTTTTATTTACCACATATTTATTTTATTTTTATGCTTTTACACTTATTTTATCTTTTATGCTTTTACACTTACTTTGTCTTATTATGCTTTTACACAATGTCCATTGCTTTTATTTTTGTGAAGCACATTGTTACTAGATCACAAGAGAGAAAGAAAACGCTTACAACAGTTTAAGCCTCTGTGTGCATGTTATTTATTTTCTTAGTTAGTTATTTGTTTATGTGTTTAGCTCACTGGAATATCTTCATACAAGGCTCTGTCACCGTGGGAGTAAGGAATGCACATGGGCTGACATCAAATGTTGTGATAAGATATTATGGGATGTGATAAGATGGACATAATCAAATATTAGTTCATTTTCTGATCTGTAGCTGCAATCAAACCATTTACAGCAGGTTACACAACCGTCAGACTGTGCCAAGGAGATCCTACACGCATAATAACCTCACAGTTGAACAGGATGAAAACAAAATAATAAAAAAAATTGGCAGAGATTAACAGGATATGAGGCAATACAAAAGTGCTTTGGTGTACTTTTGATAAGTGTTCTTTTAACATTTGTTCATATTTGTTTAGTCAATTTTAACTGTGTCAACAGAGCAATTTATCTTTATCATAAATCCAGGGATCCAGGTTGGATTCTGGCTTGAGGTACAGTATTAGGATTCTGGCCCAATCCCTTCCCCATCTCTCTCTCTTCCACTCATTTTTCTGTCACCATCTCACTACTGTCCTATCTGATCAAAGGCAACAAAAGCCAAAAAAATACCTAAAAAAAATGAAGAGGGCCCAACACTGTACTCTTCTATCAGGCCCAATAAAAAGGGTAGGTGCCTCAGACAGACATCACTGATATATACAGTATATACAATATAAACAGTATATTAACAGTAGTGAATTCTTTACAAATAAATAGGGCAATATGAACAGGTGGGAATAATTTGTTGTTAATCTGTGTGAGTGATATAAACAGATGTATTATAAACAAGTTATACAGTACAGCTATTAGAATATATGATGTGCTATGAACAAGTATACAGGTGTGCTATAAATATAGAGGTGAATAAATATGACATGTATGAACAAGCAAGTGATATAAATATATCCAGACCCAGACAGATCCAACAGATCTAAACACCTGTTACACTTGAATCTTGAGGTAGGCCACTCTGTGTTGCTGTGGAGAGCAAAGCCTACAAGATGTGTGTCTACGTTTGGTTAAGAGTGCCTCAGAAAACATGAGTCTGAGTAGGAATAATTAAAGATAGCTTCATCATTTCCTCTAAATTCACTCCATGCCCTTTTTGTTTGGATACGTGGTCATAGAGACTGCAGATCTGGCCCTTTATTGAGTGCAATTCACACAAAAGGAAGAGGTGAATACTGTCACTGCAAGGTACAGAGGGAGGGGAGCATGGACAGAGAAGATGAGGACTAAACTGATCACATGCGAATGACACTGCTTGACTATGTTATGTAAAAACCTTAGGCTGAGGCATGCCACCAAATTGGCCAGCGATGATGCTTATAGCAAGTTCTTCTCTCCAACAATACTTTACTCTGCTTACCGTGAAAATGGTTCTTTGTAAAAAATGTTCCAATTTTTAATATGTAACAATGCAACAAGCAAACACTTCATCATATTTATTGATTTTGCATTTCAAAACTGGACAAAACACAATTTTTATGTTTTTTGTTTAACAATTAATGAAGAAATCACTGAAAATTGTTTTTTCACTGCATTGTGTACATTTTTCTACGTACCTTAAAAATTACTACAGATTTGTGAAATATGGCTCCATAAAACTAATTAAATATTCATAATTCTATGTTTTCTATATAACTCAATTAAAATTTGACAAATAATACTCTTAGCTTTTTCTATCAGCATCTAATTTTTAAACTATCTTGCCACTCCAAATTTTAAAGAGCACAGTGTCCACATGGTCTCTATATGCTTAATGTTTTTTGAAAACCAAGACTCTGAAGTATTTTAACTTAATTAACATTAACATGAGCACTACTGCAACCAATTACATTGAAATGTAAAGCTAGTGTGAAGTGACAGAATCAAATTTGACCAAGAGACTTTAACAAACACAGATGCTTTTATTGCAGTATGGGTGGACAGTTCATGTGAACAAGTACATGTGGAATATAACAAAAATCTACATCAATCGTGTCTACCTGACCTGACATGACAAGTAAGCACTGCACTGGTTCCTGCTGGTTGCCGGTACACACAGTAATAAAGGGCCTCACCACAAGATGGCGCTGTGGATTGACTTAAATAGTTCTACAGCATGTGGTGGTTCCTGCGTGAAGGAGTTTTGCCAGGAGAACGCTGTTGCTGTCAGGAACTGCAGGTGGCAGGGTTGAGAGCTTGTCAACAAGTATACTGAGATGGAGGTCCTTAAATCGAGGTATGGATAAAGATAACAAACCAAGCCAAGCCAAGCTTGCAAATAAAACGAAGACCGTTAGCAGAGTGCAGCTGCCCTGTTGTTGGAGTGAGCCTTGTGGATTGGGGACATTTAGTGGGACTGGAACATGTGCATGGCCTGATCCTGGAAGATAATAGCGTAGGTCTTGACAGCTGTGGTGGTCTCATCAAACAGGTTCCTGTGAGGGAGAGAGATGTCGTCAGTTATCAGACAGAGTGCCTGTCTTGGGACTATGGGACAATGTGTGCGTGCATTATCATGGTGTTTGTTGCTATTTATGCCACTGTGAAAGACAGATTTTCATTTTATATAAAGTTTGATGGACATTAAAGAAATCTATGTCTGAGTCTATCTGAATTGCATGTACTGAAATGGACTGTAATAATGTTGAAGTGAGGGTTTTCCATGATGTATGCTTAAGAATATTTTCTTGATTATTTTGGTGTAGTGCTATAACTTGTTAGCATGTTACTTATTGCTTAAAGTAGAAATGAGATGTATGTAAAGGCATTTTCTTGTTATATTTCTAAAAAATGGCTTCAAATAGTTGTGAATGTATTAGATCACCTGCCAGAAACAACAACAAGGTACATTAGCTGAGACAGCCACAGGAGTGTAAAACCTTGTCCAATCACTTTCCTCAGAATGCTCGAAACCGATTGGCTACACTCCTCTTTATATACCTTCCTGGTTAAAGATTGTGTGGTAAAGTAAACGTGGGATGTTTATCTAATATATATATACTTTTAAATGTAATGTTATTCCAGGTTTTCCCATCATAGCCTATCCTGCCCTTTAGATCTTTGTGATTTGGGACACATTCTGAACTCACTTGGCTTTCTCCTCAAGTTTCAGGCCCTTGATGCTCTCCAGGTACTCAGAGGCTTTGGTGACGGCTTGGTCGTAGTAGGACTTGACGCTGTCCAGCACCCTGGTCACGGTGCCCTCCTCCTCAGCATCCCTGGGCAGGCGGAAGCTCTCTGCTCCTGTAGGGGGCAGCAGCAGTCACACAAGGTTAACCTTTGACCTTCATGTGGATCATTGCCTCACAGCAGAAACTCATGGACCTGCCCACTCAAAGAAGTCCACGCATTTCATGGAAGTTAACTCCTGGCATCACTTCTCTATTTCTAATGCATTTTCTCTGCTCGTGGCACATGTACATGTAGTTGGGATTCATCAGTGGAGCTCCTGGGTCTGTTAATTACTATTGTCATGACATAGTGTACTTGAAGTAAGTGTCTAATAAGTGTAGTGAAATGGAACAGAATGGGATTTTTTTTATTTATTTGTCCTGGTCTATTTATGATGCTGTAGAAGTCTTCACCTACCGACTGCGAGAAGTGCAATGAGCACAGCAAAAACCAGGAAGGTCCTCATGATGATCTGTGTAGCACAGGAGATATAATTTAGTTAGAATGCAGTGAGAGCAAGCAAACATCCAATAGATGGCAGTATTGCTACACTTTTGGTTCCTTAGTGGGGAAGATTTTACAATCTGGCAATGATGATTGAAGTTGATATTTTCTTGCTGCTAAATTCTATTTTATAATTAGTTGAACCACAATTTTTAGAACATTTTACGGGAAATATGGGAAATACTGCACAGCACACAGGTCATGGTTATTTAAATCCAGCTGTTAACAGTGTAAATAAAAACCCAAACTTTTCCTACGGTGCAACAGTTAAACATACGTATTTGACTTGTAACTTGTAAAGTATTTCACTGACAATTACCCAAGAACATATTTCAAGACCTCTTTATTTTCATAATGTTGCTGCTGGACATACTATCGACTGAAAAACAGAGGAGCATAAAACCGTTAGTACTTACTCTCTTACCTTTGCAGCTTATAGGTCTGAGTGGATGAGCAGCGCAGATCTCTGGCCTATCTTATATATACACGCAAACACAAGGTGGTGACTCGTCAGCTATGATGCCAAAGTGCAGTCCACAGTGATAACCATGGCTCAGGAGAGAATTGAGTGAGCTGTTTGTGTGTGTGTGTGTGTGTGTGTGTGTGTGTGTGTGTGTGTGTGTGTGTAGGCTTGTGTTTATACGTGTTCTGTGCGAAAAACAAGAAAGAGATCAAAGGAAAGCTAAGTCTGTTTTTAAAATGTATTGGTATTTTGTGTACAAATGTTTGATTGGTTGATTGATTGATTCTCTCTCTCTCTCTCTCTCTCTCTCTCTCTCTCTCTCTCTCTCCGTGTTGTTGTTTGTTGATCATGTCTGTTTGTGTTCTGTGACTAGGTGACTAATTTGGTGTCCTTTAGTTCAAAAGGTGCGCCAACCTGCCCTCTCATTACACTGCAGTAACCTTTCCTCGCCAGCCCCAAAGTCCACCCCCTCCTGCTCCCAAACAGATAAGCAACCCCTGTTGTTGCGCAAAGTGGACCTGAAACACGTTACCTGAGGCAGTCCTAAGTCTAGTCCACATCAGACACGTCACCAGAGCTACCTCAGACTATAGCTTTGTTGTCTCCAGGCCCCTGGGCCATGTCCACAACAACTTCCCTCAGATAAAGGAACCAGTCAACTGATGTCATTCTCTTGCTTTCAGAAGGCTAACGCATGGTTTAATTATAGCCACCTGAAGGCGAAACCTGCTGTGTGATGACAGTCTGGTGATGGTGCAACCTGCAGCCATGATATAATTCAGAGGCACTAATGACAGTGTTTCCCCTGTATGCACTGCTGATCACTAAGACCACAATCTAAGTAATGCCTGTCATTTGCACACTGTGTAAAAGCTAAACTGATAGGCTTATTAGGTCCGATAGGCTTATTAGGTCTGATAGGCCCATTTCTTAACTCAGAATTAGCCAGGCTATTTTTTTTATCATAGTTGCGTTAACAGCGTTTCTCAACTGATGGCACTGCTGCGAGAACAAACTTTTAGGGCAAACACTGAATAACAATTCGTGTCACCTAATATTCCTCTCAGTTTTCAATGTGCCCGTTCCCTGTTTTATACAACTGCGAGCAAATGTGAGCAAACAGCTAAAATAAGGCACAGTGAGCACAAGGTCACTGAGAGGCACTGGGGAAAGACATGGAAAAATTGAGAAGTATACAGTTTTGAAAGCATACAAAATACCTTATGTGAAACACATGCAGGGTTATGAAAAGAGGAGGCTGTTGTAGGCCTCTATTTTATTTTATTTTTTTGTGTTCTGTGAGTGCTTAGACAGCTTGCATGCCACTGAGCATTATACACTAAATGTTTCACAAGAAGGACTCTGTTGGATTTTTTTGTTATTTTTTCACAAGTTAGCAAAGTATTTTTTGTCTATATTTTGGTACTTTGGAATGTTGTACATCGCTTTGGAGAAAACTGTAACTGTAATAGCAGTGTGGATAGTTTATATTTTGGTACTTTGTAATGTTGTACGTCGCTTTGGAGGAAAAGTGTCTCCTAAATACTATTACTGTAACTGTAACTGTAGCAGCAGTGTGGATACGTATATTTAGATGCATCTATGTCCTCTGTGGGATAATGGATATGAATGGATAATGGATGTGAATGCATAATGAATGTGAAGAGGATCATGGAGTCAAGTCTACTTTAATGTTAACATAACCATTACATTACATTTAATGTATATTATATGTCCTCTACATGGTATGCACTATGCTTGCATATTGTGTGCTGTACAGTAATATGTTAATTGCCTCTATAGATTTTCTGTTATGCTGAAAACACATCATCTGGAACCAAATACCTTGTGTTTGTTGATATATTTTGCTGATAAAACTGATTCAAGTTTATCCCTGTGTTAAATGTATATGTTTGCTATCCTTTTCCTTTGCACTTTACTTTATTTCTGTTTAAGAGAGATGCTTTTTGTGTATATGATCTCTGCAGGGTGTAACTGCTTTCTGCTATCTGTTATGGTTACTGTCTGCTTCCACTCTCTTCTCTTGAGTTGTATACTGTATGTTGTACAGCAGTTTGTCGTTTATGTGTTCACGGCTAACTCTAAATGTTAAATTAGTTGTGTTTCCTAATTAAAAAATGTTAATAACAAAAAAAAAAACATTAGCCCTTCATTGGGTCTGATTGTTACCCAGACTTAAGGACAGAGGGTGGCTGTGGGCAGTTCAGCAGTAAGGGTTGTGAGAGCAAAGTGCAAAGGTCATTCCTGATGTTTTATCATTTGGTAGTAAACGTATTTAATCAAAAGCACCCAACACTGTTCCTTCTCTCTCTCTCCCTCCCTCTCTCCCTCTCTCTTCTCACTGACTGTTTGACCCATAGGTAGGGGTGTCCCAATCATGACCCATAGGATGATCAAATAGCAGCTGTGTAATCATGGCCATATCAAAAGAGAGACAGAGACCAAGGGAGAGACATATGACACAGTATGTGGGTGGATGGGAGTAAGTGTGCGTGTGTGTGTGTGTCTGCGTGTGTGTGTGTGTGTGTGTGTGTGTGTGTGTGTGTGTGTGTGTGTGTGTGTGTGTGTGTGTGTGTATGTATGTATGTGTGTATGTATGTGTGTGTATGTATACACAGGTGTCAGATGTGCTGTAAATGTAGTTTGGCCTTTTGGCCTGTGGACCGTGTCCCATTTATCGCCCCCAAAGGCCTCTCATGGAAAATGTGTAAGTTAGCCAATGGCCCCATCATTGCTCACAATTAGCAGTCCTACAGCTGACTGCCGTATTCTTAAGTCTTGCATAAGATTATTATTAATCTTAAGATTAAGATTATTATTTCATTTGAACTTTAAGTGTGTTGTAAGTAAGTAAGCTTATTTCTATTAGGACGTACCCTAGTGTATTTTAATGTCACTCTTGGACCTTCGGACTGGCCTTGTCAGAGTAGACATATGCCCATGTTGCACTGTGAGCAAAAAGGAGCAGACCTTGTCTTGTTTGAGTTCAAAAATCCAGTTTATTCACTCACAGGACAAACACACAGTGACTCCTGTTGATATCCTCCTTCATCCGTTCCCACTCATCACATCCACGTTTATATACATGCACACAGTTCTTGTAACACTATATTGGTTTTTGCAATGCCTTGACTAGACAGAAACACCTATCAGAATTAGCACATATCTTGGTCACATCGTTAATTACAGCCCTCCTTGATGGTAACGGCCGTGTGTATTATATGTTCTCTAACGCTTATACATCGTGTGGAATTAGTGCGTCTAAAGGCCTTCGGAGAAAGAAAGAGGGAGAGGGTGGGAGTGGGAGTGGGTGTGGGTGGGGGCGTAATTCAAAGGCTGAGATTGGGTAAGAGAGAGCGGCTCTACTCGTCAACGGGGAGAACGACATCGAGCACGGGCTTGATGTTGTGGATGGCCTGGTCGATGGACTCGCCAACGTGTGGGCGCAGGTATTCGCTGTAGACTCCCAGGGCAGAGGCGCGGGCCTTGTCCACCAGGGGGGTCAGCTCTTCTGCAAGACCACTGGAAAAAGGAGCAAAGACAACGACGGTAACCATTAGTTATGGCACAGGGCTGTAGGCTGATGATGGTGTCCCATTTTTGTTACATCAGTTACCCTTTCCCTGCTACTAAGTCGCAGAAACGTAGGGTAGGTGTGAGGTTGTAAGTTTGTGTGTGTATGTGTGTGTGGCTGTGTGTGTATGTGTGTGTGTATGTGTCTGTGGCTGTGTGTGTGTGTGTGTGTGTGTGTGGGTGTGTGTGTGTGTGTGTGTGTGGCTGTGTGTGTGTGTGTGTGTGTGTGTGTGTGTGTGTGTGTGTGTGTGTGTGTGTGTGTGTGTGTGGCTGTGTGTGTGGAGGTGGATGCCAAGATGGTGGGAAGAGCACTTGACCTACCTGACGACTTTGACGACGCTCTGAAAGGTGGGGTCGGTCTTCAGGCCCTCGATGTACTCCTTGACCGCAGGGCTCTGCTCCAGGCCCTCGGACACTGGCAGCACGGCAGCCTGCAGCTTCTTGTAGGCGGCCAGAATCCTCTTGTAGAACGTGGCCTTGTATGCCTCATACTTTTCCACCAGCTCCTTGTCAGGCTCAGGGATGTCACACAGACATGTGGACACTGTAGAAGAGAGAGAGAGAAAGAGAGAGAGAGACAGAGAGAGAGACAGAGAGACAGAGAGAGAGATTGATGAAGAGAAGGAAAAAAAGCCATTTCCACCAATTAATCGACAAATCTCCTAAGAGATATTAAGGGTGATGTCCACCAGTACAAGTAGCTCTACTGTTATGGATGGTAGGAATCTATTAAACTTGGCATCTAGGATAACCTTGCCAAATAGGTAGGGGTCAGATTCAGTGTAAAGCTGTCAAGCCTTTTGTTTTTTTAAATAAATAAATTAACTAATTAAAAAATATCTATCAGGGCCCGGACCCACTGTGATTGTACAAAGAAAACCCTGCAAGAATCTGTAAGCGTACTGATTAAATAGATAATAATAATAACAATAATAACAACACTAAAACAGAACTACAGTTACAGTGAAGAACAATAGATGATTTTTAAAGTTATTTTAAAAGTTTAGATCTCCCTTGTAAAAAATGATGAATATAAGATGCATTTAAATTATAAGGATACAAGGATACAAGTATTTTCAAAGTGAAATGCTGGGTATATTATTTTATAACGTTTGACACTCAGCTTTTTTACTTGTCAGGGGTTACTCTGCATGTCATGCACACTTACCTTGGAGTGCCACAATAAGGGCCAATGCCAGTTTTACGTTCATGTCTAGAAGAAAACCAGGTTTCAATTAAACCACATCTCAGTTAAAATAGAAACACAAATACAATTGTCAAAGACAAAATATCAGAGTCATGCAACAGCATTCAATTTGATCTGTAAACAACATTTCTTCCTGTAGAAGAATGCAGGTAAGCCATATTTCATATTCTCCCAGAAAGTCATGATGTGCTTAAGAGTTCCTTTAAAAATAAAGAATGTAATTTAACATTTTTTAAAATGAAATATGGCTATGCAGTATGTAAACGCATAGCAAAGCAGTAAAGACAGGCAGAAGCTGAGCAACAGTACCTGCTTCTCTTTGGCTGTGCTGGTCCTAGATGTGAGCGTTGGAGGGCTGCGAGTGTACTGACGGTCCACAGGTCCCACCGCAGCCCCAGTTATACTGCTGGCCATTTGGCCCACAGCACTCTGTCCACTTGGCCCGGACAACGTCATCTGAGGACTTCACACACACTCTGCAACTGCACACACACACACACACACACACACACACACACACACACACACACACACACACACACACACACACACACACACACACACACACACACATATACCCACACTGAGATAGAGACCCCCCCCCAAGCACACACACACACACACACACACACACACACACACACACACACAGATAGAGAGAAAGAGAGAGATAGACAGAGACCCCTGTAACAGCGTGCACACACACACACACACACACACACACACAGATAGAGAGAGAGAGACCCCCTTACAGGCGCGCACACACACACGCACACACACACACACGCACACACGCACCCCTCCCACGCAAACACACACCCGCACACACAGCAGATGCACAGGCAGCTGATGAACCCACTGTTCCTCTAGGGCAAACGTACACAGAATGGTTTACTTTCACAAAGTCCATCTCAGGCCCAGTGCAAACTTACTAGCCACAGGCAAGCCAACAGAACAGCCCTATATCCCAACATACTAACTGCTAATACATACATGAACATTGACAACAATTGTAATCACTTTTCTACCATTTTAGTAATCAGCTTCATTTGCTTTGTAGCCACATGCTAGTGTTGCACACTGTACTTGTGCACAGTTGTGTAACATATCTTGCTGTGCAACAGTTAGGAATGATTTGATAAATAGGAGAGGTTTGTCCCTCTTAATTCATCTGCATGTGTAGGATGGAATATTGTAGGGATGCATTTGCACGTTATATTACCCAGTTTAAAAGGTTTTGCCTAAATGTGACACAGCTCTGGGCTCGTGGCCTCATGCACAGGCAGGGGTTATTGAATGGGCCTAATGTTTGTCCAAAGGTTCATGGATCCAGGCCGATGAACAGACTGATAGACGGCTAAACCTTTGCCTTCAGTGCAGAACATGTCTGATCAGCAGACCTTGGAGTCAGGCCATTTTTATTTGACTTGTTGTCTCTCTCTCTCTTTTTCTCTCTTTCTATACCTCTCTCTCTCTTTCTTTCTTTCTTTCTTTCTTTCTTTCTTTCTTTCTTTCTTTCTTTCTTTCTTTCTCACAGTTTTCACTCCTTTTCTCCTTTTCTCTCCATCTGTGTCCATCATGTGTTAAATATATTCTGGAAGACGTTTGTACCATTTTTGCAAAATCAAATAGAGGTCAAGTAGAGGTCATTTAATGCATAGACTTGATCTTACTGTGCTGTATTTTTGACCCCTTATCAAAGTGAAGCAGTTGCATGGGAAAATAAAAGAAAAAGTGGTGTCAGCTGAGGTAATGGGTAATGGGTAATTACCTGAGGTAATGGGTATACTACGAACTTCAGGCAAAGTATTGCACCTCACCCACACAGTGTTGAATGTCCTCCTAGGGATATTTGCCTTGCGCTCTGACAAGTCAAACTCGCTGACATATGGGCCAAGTGTTTAAACAGGCATTACACAAGGGCACACACACACAAGAGATAAAAGCCAAAAATAAAATAATTCAGAGACATTCAGAAATTGCTAGATAAGTAAATTGATGAATAAGTACCAGTACATGTTAATAATTGAAAGAAACCTTTTATGGGAATCCAAGGCCTCACATTATAGTTTTGTACTGCAGTACTGCTCTACTCTTTACTTTACACGTGATTACATGCTAATATCGGTGGATCACACTCTAATGTCCATGCTGATCTTATGTCCTCACTGTGCTCAACACATGAAAAAGGCATGCATGAAACTAATGCATTTTGGGACATTGTCATATAGTTACACCTGAGACATTTACATACACCCTCTCTGCTGTGTCAATGGCTGGGTAGACAGACAAGACAAACAGACAGACAGACAGACAGACAGACAGACAGACAGACAGACAGACAGACAGACAGACAGACAGACAGACAGACGGACACAGACAGACAGACAGGCAAAGATGAGGAAGAAAGACACTTCTGAGTGTCATCACATGTGGTTAGATGATTCAGCCATACTTGTGGAGCATCAGAATGGATCGTGCCCTTTCCCCTTATTCCTGGCTCTGTGTGTACAATGTGCATCATTTTTTCTGATCTGCCAAAGTTTATGTGTTTGCTAGTGCATTTTCAAGTTAGTTTGACATGTATGAGACTAATGCATTTGAAGACACTGTCATTTAGTTAGATCTGAATATATTTACATATATTCTCTATGGATTTGAACAGGTGGGCACACAGACGTTAACCAACAGACAAGCAGAGAGACAAACAGCTGAACAGACAGACAGACAGACAGACAGACAGACAGACAGACAGACAGACAGACAGACAGACAGACAGACAGACAGACAGACAGACAGACAGACAGACAGACAGACAGACATGTTGTTGGTAGTTTCTGTCACACTTACGGAGCATCAAAATAAAATGTGCCCTTTCACCTAAATACTGTGTGTGTGTATGTCCAATGAGCTTGTCCGGAAGTTTATTTGCTTACTAGTGCAATTTCGAGTTACTTTGGCACACACACACACACACACACACGCACGCACAAACACACGCACACACAGATAAACACAGGTATACACGAACACGTGCACTAACACACACACACACACACGCACACACACACACACACACACACACACACACACACACACACACACAGATAAACACAGTTACACACAAACATGTGCACTCTCACACACATGCAGACCCACACACACACTCACACGCACACACACACACTTTTGTATTATGTTCACATCAACATATTTATTAGTTGCATGACCATTTCAGTACTGCGCTGCATAAAATCCCAAGCTAGATATCACTGAAGGCCACAGGGTCAATTTACACAGCTCATGGACAACAATAAATGATACCAGCGTGTATGGAAGACAAAGCAAAGAGCAAAGGGAGACAGACGAAGGCTTGTGGCCACAGAGGTGGGCACTGGCTGTAGCTAGTCTGATCCACTCCATGGCAGTCTGGCCTTGAGCCTGTCCCACACTGAGGTGTAGTTGAATGTGGGCCACACGAGGTACGGCTCCATGGTTCCCTTCAGATGGTCCTCGTAGTACATCTCAGCAAATCCCCTCAGCAGCTCGCCAGCACCCTTGGCCCTCTCCACAGCTGAGCTGCAGGAGAGGGAGAATCACACCAGGCAAATGTACCGTGCCAGCACTCATAGCAAACTTCATGTTTCAAATGTACATGGGCAACCACACACAGACATATATTCACACATGCACACATGTTTATTTTCTGTGCTTGTTAGGACCTTCCATTGACTCCCATTCATATCTAACTAAAGAATGCTTAACTCTGCCCTGACCAAAACCTAACCCAAACCTGTCACTCAATTAATGTTTTTGCACTTTTACTTTTTTTCAATAACAACAAAATGGCCAGGAAAACACTGTTGTGAGTTTGTGAGGACCATCATAATGTCCTCACAAGTCCATTTTTTTCTAGTTTTTCTGTCGTTGTGAGGACATTTGGCCCTCACAACCATAGAAAAACATGAACACACACACACACACACACACAAACACACACACACACACACACACACACACACACACACAGAACCTACCGGTATGCATCTCTGGCACGCTGTATAATTCCTGGAGGTTCAGTGTCTGCTGGGGCAGTACCAACTGTGGCAAACACCATCAGCTGACATCCTGTGCTCCACAGGCATATTTTTGTGCATGGGGAAGGCAATAGTGGTGGTGGTGGTGGTGGTGGAGGGTACGTTAGGGAACGAAAAACACAAATGCAAAAGTTTACAGTACGCAAGTTAGGATCATTATATACATGAATTACACAAAGTTGCGACACAAGGTCCATCATTAAAAGATTATTTCCTCTAGAGATATTTGGTAAATGACACTAGGTGACCCACAGCAAGGATATGAAAAACACAGGCTTACCTTGCAACACAACAATGAGGGTAAACACTGCCCAGGTCTTTGACATGATTCCTAAAAAGCTGTGCGTGTTCCTTCTCCTATCGACTGGGTATCACTATTCGGAAGAACACAATTTATAATCGACATGCGTCGCTCTGTGCGTCTCTCCTCAGGGTTGATTTGGTGGAGAGTGGGAGGACATGATAAAGCCTGATGTGATCTGAATCGAATGACAGGGTGGTGCAGCAAGGGGGTGAAAGGGCCTTTTTCTCATCATTCAACAAAACAAAGAAAATCACATTCAGCAGAATTTTAACCAATAATTTGCACTGAGAACAAAATGACTTCTTTATTTAATGACTGTTGAGGTGATTTTGTTAATGCAAAGTATTGTCATCATTTTAAGTGTTTTTTTTTCCGCCCACAAATCATGCTCATTGTTGTATCCCGTTATTTCTTTTACAAGTTCTGACTCAGTCTGAGTCTCAGTCTCAGTCAGCCTGTCTTTGTATCTCTGATGAGAATCTCTGACACCAAGAGAGATAGTGGGGCTATCTTCAAATGATGAGACGGTGCAGCTGTCACCACAGGTGTTGAGTAATGTCCTCTGTTCTCTTTGTCGGTTTTGGCACAGTTTCTGCTTTCATTCTCCATATTGGATGGGGGGTGAGGGTGGTGGGGGGGTTGTAGGGGTTCTTTACCTCTTGGGCACTCACAAAGGCCCCTAAACAACTGGTTGGACTGACATGAAAAAAACAGATTTTTACACAAATCCCTATTCTGCAGGTTAAAAAAAGAAACGTTTTCTTCGTGTTACATCTTTTCTCCCTCAGCCATAAGCTATCTAAGCTGTAACAAGGTCGCTGTAGTTTTTTTTTTTAACTCAACACAACTTTTTCTGCTGCTGAAGGACATCGCAATTCTTGGAAGTTTTCCATGATGTACTGTAGGCCTCGGATTCGTGGCTGCATGCTGTCAGGTCCCCCAAAACAAAAAGTGTAAGGCCAAAAAACATGTGACTGCCTTTGTGCACCGAAGCACTTAGTTTTTTTTTTGACAAACTTGCAAAACTATCACACTGCCTGGACTTGTAATGTTTTTAAAGTTGAGGTGTGCACCTTTATCATGATATGTAGAAGGGTAAAAAATACAGGTATTACAGGTATATTTATCCAATAACACACCTGCAACTTCAGTCTTGGAACAGAACTATTGGGAGGGGACACAACTAAGTCTGTGGTTCCAGGTCGAACAGTTATGATGATCATGACTGATCATTAACAGAGAATAAACAACCACTGCAGGCAGGGCTGTTGTGAAAGACAAAAAAATGTGTCCTGTTGGCAGTTGGCTATTGACTTTCACCTTTCAATAAAAAATGATGCAATGTGTAAATCCTATCAAAACAGTAACCAACGAAGGCAAAAAGGGCAAAAGTCAGCATTGACTTGTAAGGGAATGAAGTCCTTAAAACATGTTTGATATTAGATTATATTAGAATGATTCACGTAGGTTTAGCACATTGGTTAATTTCTCTGCATTTGCCTTGAAGTTGTTTTAAAAGGTCAGCGTACAGCCTTCACACCTTTGTGCTAATGTCTAATGCTAAAATGTCTCCCAAGAAACTCCAAATGCCAGCCTCACCTCAACACTACAATAGATTTTGTTTGCCCTTGTGTATTGATAATGATCTTTTCAGCTGCAGCCATGTAACACCATGTCATGTCACATTTTATGGATTGCCACTTTGGAGAACACATAGTACTTGCCACCACTAGCATGAAATCATGACAAGGTTCAGCATCACAGTATATTTATATTTTATTGTATTCACAGAAAATAAAAAACATTTGCACAATTAGGCATTATACCTTGGAAATTGTGTGTAATTGATCCATTGAGTAAAAAAAGACTGTGGATTACACGAATGGCATGTTTGTAACAAAATTGTTTTGTATTTAGCATCACAACAAAGGGAATTCAGAGGGGTTCATCATCTTGTACACGTAGTCATGCAGCCTTGGCAGTTCGGCAGAGTGGTGGCAGAGAAAGAACAGTGGCTGTGTCTCTTAGTTCTGTGCGGGGAAAGTCTCCTCAAACTTCGTCTTCAGTTTATCAAACTGCTCACTGAAGAAGCTCCTACACACATACACACAGAGATGAGAGAACGAGGGAGAGAGAGAGAGAGAGAGAGAGAGAGAGAGAGAGAAAGAGAGAGAGAGAGAGTGGGGTTGTGGTATTGGGTAATTGTGTTAAGGCTTGCCTTTGTTGATGTTATGAGCGGATGGCTTGTAGGACTTGTAGGACTAAATTTACACACAAGACTAGACGTACGGTGCAAACAAATAATTAGAGATCAGATAAATGACTTACCTAGTTTTTACAGCAAAGTCGCTGTTTTGGAACTGCTCAAGAGCTGTCTTGGTTTTCTCAGTCAGGTCATCAGTCAGACCCACAACCTGCTGCTGGAACTGGTTAAAACGCTGCTCCAGTGTCGGCTCAGCCTCCTCGGCATCTGTGTATGGGAATGTTACGATTGGGCCATTAAATGAATGATCGGAGTTGCGAAGATATACCAATATAACTATGTCAAAAACTTTAGAGAGAGAAAGAAAAGAGTAAAGAGTTTACTGAACACTTAGCTTACCGGAGTGTGCAGCCAACACCAGGACCAACACAGCAATAGCGACGGGGAGTCTCATCTTTAGGTTTGGCTGCAAACAGAGGAGAAAGGGACAATATTGTCTTGTCAGTTTTCGCTGCTATTAAAAAAAACCATACTGCCCCCTCTCAGCACCTGGCCACCTGGACAGCTCCCTCCACTGACACACCATACTGAAACGGAATCTGCGTCACACGCAGTACCACCATGTCGTTCACAAATAGAAAAAAAAACCCACACACATTTAATCGTTAAAGCCTAAAGGGAATTTTGACAACTTATTGCCTAAACAATCTACTTCTCTCAATTCTCTCTCGCCAATATGTTATGCAGACTACAAAAACTGACAAAAATTGTAAACGAGCGACACCTATATGTCGCTGTAGTCACCGTCTGTCTTAAATTAGCAAAATACCTCCAACGAACAACGCCTACTTAGAAAGGGTAACAGTAATCAACAGTTAAAGTCACGTCTTACCTGTTATTCCTCAGAGGGCTGACTGAAGAGTTTGAATTCTGAGAGTGAAGACTGTTCGTTTGGCCAGGCCCTATATAGTTCTCTCAGACGTGATGACGCAACCAATAACAACACCTCTGACCTATAGAGCCTTGCTATAACAATCATTCGGCTGTTTATTTCGCCTTGACAAAAGTAGCGTGAAGAGACAAGTCTCAGAGATCACTTTTAACCTCAGGGAAAATTCGCTGCATTTCGATTGCAGGCGAATATTATTGGTTTGTCTTTTCATTTAACGATGATAATAATTTAAGATTGTTCTGATGATGCCATTGATAGTGGTGAGCAAAGTAGGTTATGATGATAACACTGTTCACCCGATAACACCGTGCCCCCATAGATCGGTTTCATGGCAGTGTTGTACTGGAACATTGATGCGGATGTCTTAAAGTTCAGCTGTTATCAATGGTCCGATAGGACTAAAGTCTCACCTCTTACTTTGCCAAAAACAAGACGCGTGTCAATTTGAGAAAGAACAAGGAAAAAGAAAGCAGATGCTCATTATGCAATGCCCAGCGGCCTCTAAACGAAACTAAACTATTATCAAATAAGTTGTTGAGATTCAGGTCAAATCAAGCTCTGTATGCTGCATCATTTTTGATATTTCATTATGATTAGCAATTGAGATTGATGAATAAATGCGATCTTAGAAACATGGCTGTAATCGCTGTCATAGCTGCGATTTGATCTTTCTTATTTTGTTCCTGAAACAGCGTCGGACATGGGGAAAGCATGAGCACAACAGAAACAGACAAAACAAAAACAAAAAAACAAAGCTGTAGTTTGGTCAGCAGACTCTAGTTGTCTTGGCACCAAAATATTATCCATCAATGATTACAGTTAAGAAAAAAAAAAACAAAAAAAACATGGGGCGTGAGTGATAAAAAGAAAGCAAACGTTGATACAGTATTAGGAAATATATAAACTAGCATGTCTATTGGGTCTCATAACTACATCTGAATTTGACCTAGAGATTTTTTTCTGATGTATTGTCAGTTAGGATATACAGACAGTTATTTGACACTCATTATGGCTCGAGACTACTTTGTAGATGTTGCTTCTTTCATGCCTCAGATATTTCTTGAATAAATAATTTGAAGTTGGCTTCAAACTAGACCCAACCCTCCAATATTAAAGCTGAATTTCCACAACAACCCCAGATGAGCCGGACAGAGCTGCTTTGTATGTTTTTTTTTTTTTTTTTTTAACCTTCCCGGCCTGTAACATTTTATCTTTTCATATGGTTTCCAACAAGATGCCATCCAGCAGTCTTTTATCCAACAAAACTGACTCGTTTCACCCCCATTCTCTCAAAGATGGGCCCAGCATGGATGCCCAGCCATTCACAGTTTGAACTTGAATAACCCCCATTGTGTGGGGCTGATGTTCTGGGAAGTCTG